>CM070728.1:15401222-16001222 GCA_036346275.1 Otatea glauca
GAACACATTGATTCACACTCGGGAATGCATCGAGGAACTGAGGACGTTTCCAATACCGACAGCAGCTCCGGCTGAAGCAATTGTGGCAGCTCCTAATCGACCAGAACAACAAATACGTATCCACTAAGATAGAAGAGCCCAGATTCCAAATGAAGAAATGGAAACTCGAAAAGGATCCTCGATCTGATACTTAGTTAACTCATTCATCTTGATGTTCCCACTGATACCTAATCGATAACGTTTCACTTGATTCGTTCCGTCGCACCCGCACTATTCCTAAATTTATTTTCTGTTTCTATTTTGAAAAAAAGGTCGAACTCATTTCGTATAGAAAGAAAGATGTGTAAGATGAATAATCCTCTTCCCAACTTTACTTGGGATTCTATACTACTTTACTACATTTGCTCTTTCCCTGTTCCCGGGGTGAGAGTAGCTTTCGGGGAAGCTGGTGCACCTCCTCTTCCTGTCACATTCTTCTTCCTACTTCGAGGGGATCTGTAAAGAGAAGAAATGGACAAAAAAATGAGCTAAGCTACAGACAGCTATAATAGGCAAGTAAGCTATCACCAGGCTCAGAATTAGATGGTTGGGTCTTTTAGAAACCAAAGAAAGCGGTTCGGCAAGGAAAGACACCCTCGGGAGGAAAAGAAGCTGTTTCTGCAAATAACTAAAAAGCTTCTCTGATTAGGACTAAATACTACATTTATTTGCTCAGAAGAAGGAAAGTTGGCTGTGAGAATGATTTCTCTGGCGTCTACTCCGAACCGTGCTGTCTATTCTTCACTAATACAACCCCCAGAGGGCATAGAATAGGAGTGAGCTTCTCCGGTGCTACTTACCCTGCTTCACCACATTGTTTAATTACCCTTGATTGTGTTTTTAGACCTCTGGCATCCAGATCAACGAGTTCGCTCGCCTACAGATGATAGTCTTCACAGCCGACAAGCCCATTCCCATTCATTCAAGGCAGCAGCTGAGTTTGTCTTGTGCAGGAGATGGCTTCGGAACTGCAGGGGATTTATGGCTACAACTGGAGTCTTTAAGTGCCAACCAATTGGATCCGGTAACTCCGGGTTCGAATCCACATCTGAGCGTCTTTTTTTTCGGTATGCCGCTCCGCGAGCAAGGAGCGCCGCAATAGTGACTTCGCCCCCTTTCCAGAAGACCGAGAATCTGGAGCTACTTTAGACCAAGCCAATGCCAATCTCGCTGAAACTACACCCGATCCCATTCCGACCTCGATATATATGTGGAATCGTCTTGCGCCATATGTACTGAAATTGTTCGGTGCACTAGCTTCCCCGAAAGCTACTCTCACCCCGGGAACAGGGAAAGCACAAGCAAGTGCAATAGCAAGGTCAAGTACAATAGCTCTAGGAGCACAATACGAATAGTATGATGTCGATGGCCCGAGGTAGAGCACTCAATGGGCTAGGGTGGGCCCCATTTCGCTTTACCAACCCCAGGGAAACTCCGAATACAGGCCGACCAAGGAAGGCTCGGCCCATAAGCAAGAGATCCCAACTATCATCGATGGATGAGACTGTGAGGTCTCGGGTTTGAGCAATGGGCTTTCCTTGTGCTTGAGCTCTGAAGTTTGTTTGTTCTTGGCGTCTACTCCGAACCGTGCTGTTCGAATAGTTTGAAAGCTGTTTTCATGCCAAATGCCAAGGTGTGCAAACCGCTTTGTGAAGGCCGACTGAGAATGAGGGACCTAGTTGCGTTTAGTAGGCTTTATCTTGCCTAACAACCAACTGCCAAACAGTTGTTTCATGAAAAACGGAACATTATCATGGCAAAGCAACGTGAATTCAGGTTGATTTATAAGAATTTTTTTCCACCAGCCAAACGTACCAATGTGGTGTTGGATATTTGACTTTGTGGATTGTCTCATGTCTCTTGATTGGTTGGTGTTTATCCCCTCAATATCGCAAATTTCTGTGGAACGGATGCTTCTACTTGGTCATCATAGACCAGCAAATCACAGAAAGAACTCAAAATTCTCCAAACCTCACTGGAGAACCCAGAGGAATGTGAACGCATTGTCGATGAATTTAGAAAATCCCCCCTCTATCTTCTGAGGGCCTTAACCATCTCCCTGAGAAAAGTAGACAGTAAAAGCCAAAATAGACTAAATATAGCCTGAACGATCCTAAGGGGAAAGAGTCCTTAGGTGGTTAGGAGAGATGATAGAGGGGTAGGATCTTCTTTTTGTTGGTCTATGTATAAGATACTTCTTAGTATAAAGATTTGTACCTTGTAAGAAGTTGCACTCTCTCTCTCCTATCTCTCTCAACCTCTCGCAACCCTCTCTCTAACATGTTGGTTCCTCTCTCAGCTCTCTACTTCTCTCTCGTCCGTCTCTCTCAATCTCTCTCGCCCGTTGCGTGCTCTCTCTTGCCCGTCTGTCTCAATCTCTCTTTCACCCGTCTCTCTCAATCTCTCACTCGTTGCCCCTCTCTCTCCACCATGAGTGAATGCATAAATCTATCATGAGCAACTTCTCAACCGCATGCGAAGAGAAATCGGATTCGTCTTAAAAAATCCGGCTCTACTCCTTTTTCTCTTTTCTTTTCTTCCTTTTTCTCCTTTTCTTTCCTTCCTTTTTCTCCTTTTCTTTCCTTTTTCTCCATTTTATTTTCTTTTCTTTCCTCGCTGGCCTCCTCCCCCTCCGCGCCAGCTTGCACCGCGCTGACCTCCTACACCTCACCGGCCCGCGCCTCACAGAATGCTTTTTTAGTCGTCACATCGTTGTCTTCTATCTTCCGCCTGTTGCGCTCGCCCGCTGAAATTCATGAGCCCTGAAATATCTTTTTCCTTCTCACTCTCTTTCTCCCTCTCTCTTTCCCACCGACCCCCCTCTTTTTCTGTTTTTCTCTCTTTCTCGCCGACAGGCGCCCCCGCCCCCTCTCTTTTCCCCACCTGGCGCGACCCCACGCTTCTCCACCCCCTCGGCTCCCTCTGGCCCCCGCACGATGCCGCCCTCTCCCCACGGCCTCGCCTCTCCCCGCCGCCTCGGCCCTCCCTGCCACCTCGCCTCCCCGGCCCCCTCCACCCCTCCACTCCACCTCCTAGCCCTCCTTCGCCCCCGATGGTCGGCGTCGCCTCCTTCGCCCACTCTACCCCTCCCCTTCCCTTTCCGACTTGGCATGGGCGCGACACGGGCAAGGCGTGCGAGGCGGCGCACCAAGGTGGGGTGTGGCGCTGCGCGGGCACGGTGGGGTGTGGCGCAGCAAGGGCACGGTGCTGGCAAGGCGAGGCGGGGCATGGCACGGCTACGACACAGGCGGGCTGTCACGGCCTCCCTTCACGGCACGGGCACGCGGCCATAGCGACTGGGTGCGCGACCACAACGCGGGGCGACGGCGAGCTGGCCTGCCGCGCGGTGACGACGATTGCGATGGTGTGGGTGCAGTTAAGCCTCCGTCGCCTCCTCTCCCTAGCCCACCTCCCTGCTGCGGGCCCACGGCAACTGCATCGTGCCCGCGGTGTGCCGTGCCTGCATGAACCCGGCCCGAATGGCCGTGCTGGGCCGTGCAGCCCACCATGCCCGGTTCTCAGGCCCAACACAACCCATTTTACTTCGTGCCAGGCCAGGCCTTGAACCATACCGTGTCTACCATGCCACGGGCTAACCCAAAAAAGCCCAGCCCAATGCCCATCTCTAGTTCCAACCTAACACACTGCCACCTCATTTCCCTTTCTTCTGCGCTACAATGACAGAGAGCACAACACCATGGATTGTATATTCTAGTCCAATATATAAATAACCAACCAGTTGAAAAATGGGGAGAATGTTTAACATGTTAAATATCGTTTCCCTTTCTTCTCTGTCCTTTTTTTAATATCGTTTTAAATATGTACAGTTAATATTTTAAATCTTTGATCACTAATATGCACAAAAGTATTTAGATTTATTACGTGAAAATAACATTGCTAGATTTGTCGTAAAGAATACTTTTATATCATTTATACTTTTAATGGTTTTTATTATCATATAATTTAAAAAGTAACAGTCAAAGCGTTCTATTGAAGATCACGTCGATATGCAAAACGACGAGTAAAAAAAGAACAGGGATAGCAGTAAACAACGTGCAAAGGAACAACAATGTAGTCAATTATCTAACTCTGTAGCGCAACATGTCCTTCGTCCTCTCTTGTCAAGAAACGCGATCTTAATGCAAAAGCTCGCCCATGCAGCCGCTCTGTTTCACACCTATTCGTCCTCATGTCCTCCGCTTTTGGCCACGGCAACATACCCTCTTCTATATCGAGGGCAACACAAATCATACAATAGCTTCGTGCCACTTCGCCAAAAGAGAAGGACGGCCATGCCTAATGCACCAATCCCCGCGTTGCTTCCTGTGCTTTCGCTTCTCTTCTTCTACGCTTACACTGTCCCCTCATCGACCATGGACTGCGACGGCAACGACCGCGCCGCTCTGCTCAAGGTCAAGGCGCAGCTCGGCGATCCCGTCCAGCTATCCTCGTGGCTGCCGTCCACCAACTGCTGCGCCTGGGAGCCCACCGTCTTCTGCTCCGCAGCGGGCCGCATCACTGGCCTGGCCCTCTTCTCCCTCGACGGCGTCTGCGCCCCCGTGCCGCCGGCCCTCGGCGAGCTGTCGGAGCTCGTGATCCTCCAGGTAGACTCCGTTCCCGGCCTGTCCGGCCCCATCCCCTCCTCCTTCGGCAACCTCACGAGCCTCGAGGACCTCGACATCACAGGCACCTCCATCTCCGGGCCGGTGCCGGACTTCCTCGCCGGGACCAACCTCAGCACCCTCGTCATCGCGAATAGCAAGCTAGCCGGGCCCATACCTTGGTCCCTGAGCTGCCTCCCCAACCTCAGGTACGTGGACCTCCGCGGCAACATGCTCACCGGCACCATACCGCCGGGGTTGCTGCACGGGAGCTTCAGGTTCTTGATCCTGTCCAACAACCAGCTCACCGGCGAGATACCAAGAGACTACGGCGACGGCGACGTCGACACCGTCGACCTCTCGCACAACCGGTTCACCGGCGACCCGTCGTTCCTGTTCGACATCACGAACCCGATCGCCAAGATCGACCTGTCGTGGAACGAGCTCGAGTTCGACATGACCAAGGTCAGGTTCCCCCACCACCTGAAGTTCCTGGACCTGAGCCACAACAGGCTCAAGGGGACGGTGGCCAAGTCGCTGAGGGACATTAAGCTCGAGCACTTCAACGTCAGCTACAACGAACTTTGCGGCGAGATACCGGCGGGAAGGTTCATGCGGGCCCACGGAGCTGACTGCTACTCTCACAACAAGTGCCTCTGCGGCACGCCTCTGCCTCCCTGCAATGCAGGTCTGTAGAGATAATTCAGGTCCTGGTCAATGCTTGTTATCTGAACTCTGGAGTGCAAAGGTCCATAGTAATGTCCTTTTTA
This sequence comes from Otatea glauca, assembly GCA_036346275.1. NCBI lineage: Eukaryota > Viridiplantae > Streptophyta > Magnoliopsida > Poales > Poaceae > Otatea > Otatea glauca. Next base: position 15,406,633 of record CM070728.1, read on the forward strand.
TGCAAAGAGCAGTGTTAGAGATTGCTGAATGAAATGTTGGAAGTACCACTTGTTAACAGGGTGTTGAAGTGCTGAAACTGTTCCAAGTTGCAACGATTGAACCTCGGTCTGCAACTGAAATTGTTCCAAGTTGCAGCAACTGAACCTCACTTTGCAAGCAGCTCAATATCTTACTTCTTTTGGACAAGCAACTGTGATTTGGGATTTTACAGAACTTAAAAAGAGGAAGAGGGGAAATCTGTGCTAAGTTAAAGCTTGGAGTTTGAAAAAAAAATATCTCAAGTGTTGGAAATGTTAAAAGGAAAAGCTCATTTTCGTGAAGTACTACTATTTTATTGGGCCAAAGCCTATCCTTTCGTCGGAGTCTGCGTTCATATACAACCACTGGGAAGGGAAGCACGCTACGCTACGCGGGATTAGCGTGCTATTTAAATTTCTACGTAGTATGGCTAATATAGAATCTATAGGTATATAAAACCATACCGAGAGAGAAATTTTATAATAGATAACATAGGTAGTAAATAGTAGTAGTAAAAATCAAATCTAACCATCCATTCCTCAAAGGTATTTTAGACTTTTTCTATCCATTCAACAGGGGTATTTTAGATTTTTCCTAATTCGTTCACAATTTTGAATTCACCGAATACCTGGTGATATTCAAAAACTTCTTATCCATTCATCCGCCATTCATCAGAATCACAAGACGTGTTTTACCGTAGAGGACAAATATTATGACGGAATTTTTTAATCTTTTACCCTCCAATACTATAGGTAGTAGTATAATTAGATCTAAATTGATTTCAACCATTAGATTCAAAGGAATAGACGACTTATATTGATTTTAATCCACTGTAAAAGAGCTCTAGCGAGAAGAGGGCAACAATATCTATAGCCCAAACAACACAAGGAGTAGTATAACGTTATCTTTCAAGCACGACAACCCACAACACGTAAGAACTCAAATGAAATAGCAAAAGCAATGTACCTGGCCATATGCATTCTCTCAAACTTCAATCAAGCGCTTAATATCTGGTTATGAATAGACTTGATAATGAGATTCAGCTGCATTCTATACAATCATAACCTATGAGCAATATCCCTATGCCAAAATCCAATTGTTAATGAATCGATACATATGCTGAGTGATCGGACTGTACATATTTGCCGGAAAGATCATTGAAAATTTGGGTAAAAAAAATCAGATCTTCAGCTACAAAACATCAATAAAAGCCAACTGATGTAATCATGCAAAGCCTCAAATAAAAAAACATGATTTTTTCCCCTTTTGTTTGCAATTCATGAAATGGATGTGATTGAAAGAACTGGTATTGCAAGACATCTTAGGGACATCTTTGAAACATGATAATTTTAATGCAGGCTTGCAAACAAATGGAAGAGAACACTGATATGCAAGCCTAATATTCATGAAACTTCTAGATTGAGCAAGGACATCAGAAAACATGGGAATCTCAAGCTATTGGTATTAATTAAATCAAAGAACCTAGTAACGCAGTTTAAAATGTCCCATGTACGTAACTACAAATAAATTGTGCAAGGAACATGAAGCTATTTTCTTTGTTTCATTTCATATACACCCCTATTATCTTTGGATCTGATATTCTTCGAAAGTTGTAACATACTGCGAATGTTTGTCAGCCTAGCGAGAACAACATGAATATTGTTATTAAATTCACTATTGCTGCCACTTGTAAGCACATTTTGACAGCATGACGTAGCCGCCTGCCAGCCATTGTCGTGAAATCTATAGCAAAACATAACCATAGGATTTAGGGTGGTGATGCATGACATGAGCATGGGGTATCATAACACATTCTCACACTATCATCGAAAATGATCACATATTATATATTTAACTCTCTTAGGAGTGCAAAATCAAAAGGTGGCCATTTTCCTTACCATCTTCGCTCACAATGCCATCATGACCATCAGATGAATAAGGGTCCAAAGCAACATCTGTGAAGACAGCCAAAATCAGACATATGATTCGAGCAAAAAGATATTAGCAGCAATAGAGCAAGCCACAATCTACACTGAATGAGGATGCACAACTTACAATATCAGACATGATTCGGGTTGTTTGATTTGCTTCTAATGGTTACCAATACTTGCCTTACGGTTTACTTGTAACAGCCTCAAAAATCATAAAATAAAGAAAAATGAAATAAAAATATTTTGTGCATTATTTTCGAAATTTCTGAATTTCCTGGATTTTCTGAATATTCTTTTGGCTTTTCTTTAATGCAAAAATGTGAAATGAAGAATATAGTAAATAGAAAATGGTAAAAAGTAAAACTGTTAATTCAACAAAAATTCACCAAAGGTTCTAAAAATATCTGAGGGCTCTCCTCAGCTTGCTTAAGTCGGTGGGTAAGCTGAATTTATAAAAATAATAATTAATCAAAGATAAACATGGGTAGAAATCTCAGGGTAAAATGGTAAAACAATTTAGTAAAAATATCTGTAGATTATCCTGACCCAAAATTTTTATCTTGCCGACATAAAAACAGTATCAATCTTCAGTAAAAATATCAATAATTTATTAATTCAGTTTATAATTTTAAAAATTCAAAAACAGTGAATAAATAATCTGGAAAACAGTAATGTCAGAATTTATAAAATTTAAATATTAATAATTAAAATCTGTAATTTTTACAGAAGGTTTAGAATGACAATTCAAACCATTATAAAAAGTTTTGTAAAATAATAACTTCATTTAAACCGCAAATTAAAGGAAAAACAGAATGGGCAATGTAGCAACTGTTGCAATGTCAGAATTTTATAAAAATAATTATGCATTATAAAATGTCGCAAATTTTTCAGGAGGCTGGTAATATCCTTGCCGACCTATGGTAAAAATTTCATAAATTTTCGTGCCCGTTTGAACGTTGAAATTTCCGTTGAAATCCCGTTCGGTCGTGAGGCTTCTCCAGAGTTCTTTTTCTCTCTCTCTGACGTGTGGGCCGGGCTGTCGGTGAGCCAGCTCGGCCGACAGTCGCTTCCACCTCGCCCCACGCGTCAGCGACTCAGCCGCGTCTTCTTCTCCTCTCTCCCGCTCGCTCTCTCCGCGACGCGCGCTCTCGGTTCTTTCGCACGTAGCGAACCGCCTTCCTCTCCTATATAAAGCCCTCTCCTCTCGTCGCGGCCGACCTAGCCGTGCCCTGCGAAGCCATTCCGCCGCTACTTTGGTCATCGTCTCCAATTCCGCGAAAACCGCAAAGAGGGCCAAACGCCATATTTTCCACTCGACCCATTTCGTCCCAATCCGCTTTCGCCTAAAGCTTCCTCGTACTCACCAAGTCCATCCCGAGCCCCTACGAAACCCATTCTTCCCGGCGAGCTCCTCGCGCGTTTTCTTCCGCCACCACCGCGCACGGTGAGACCTCTATTCCGCCGCTCATTCTTTGAACTAAACCCAGAAATGGGATCCTTGAAGTCCACTGATGCTTTTGGTAGTGATCTTCAAGCTCGGGAAGGTCTCGTTTTGCGAGAACGCCGGTGAGCCGTGAGCTCGCCGCCCTCTCCGGGTGAGCCGCCTCCGGCCATCTCCGGCCGAAGCGCCACCACCCAAAGATGCGCACGAGTGTGCTGAGCATGAATCCGGAACCCATTCCGTGATTCCGGCCGTGCTTCGCCGCCGGCGAGCTCGTCTTCTTGTGATCTGCTGGTCACCGCCAAGCGGCCCACTGTCGGCCAGCGTCTTGGTTGGCCAGCGCGCCGACATGCGGACCAGCACATGTGTCACCATGAGCGCATGTAGCGATCTGCGCAGGCCATGCGTCGTCGGCCATGTAGCCACATCGATCGGTCACGACCGATGGGCCCGGCTTGTCAGCGCCTCAAGCGCGGTTCCGCCCGAAATGGAAAGCGCGTTTTCCGCGCGAAAGCGTACTTTCCATTTTCGGCAATTTTCTGATTTTTAGTATTTAATCAAAACCTAGATATTCATTTAGCCATATCTTTCAAATCATTTAACCAAATTTGATGAAATAAAATTCTAAATTCATATAAAATTCAGTAGATTCAGAATATGCAAAAATATTTCAGAATTGAATTTTATTTGAAATTCGAATTTAAATTCAAAGTAAAGGTTAGAAATATGCCATTCATGAAAATTTTGCAAATAACCTCCAAATTTAGTAAACTAAATTTTATTAGAATCCTTGTAATCTCAGGAACTAGAATCTGTAAAAATACTTAGGGTGTGTTGTAAGAAAAATCTAAGTTATAAAATAAGTAGAAAATAATGCAATAATGGTTTAAATAGATCAAATCTTTAAATTGCAAAAGAAAACAAATAACTCATGTAACCATTCCTGAAATTATGAAATCATTTTATTTGAATATTTCCATCTGATTTCTTTTTGGCCTTATTGAAATTTGGTATTTATTTTATGTCGCCGTCTGACGTGTAGAACCCGATTTAATCCGGTACATTCGACGACCGGGAGTTTGAAGTCGAGGATAGTCAACAAGGCAAGCAAACCCCTTTGATCATATTGATCCCAGTTTTATAAATGTTTTCATTAAGTGTTTTCTGCATACTTTATTTTATTAAAGTCTGCTATATTTGAGTAATGGTAATTGTACCAGTAGACTTATAGAACTTCCTTGATAAGTAGGAAATTGAGAACCTTGAAAACCCTAGATTAGCTTAGACAATATTTAATGTCAATCTGGGTTACTCACATTTAGTGAAATGCTTAGCCAAAGCTAAATGAGTTAAAGCGTGAAATGATTAAAGACTTTGGATATAACATTTAAATGGGTATGACCATTTTTGTGGTTGGTATTTGGTTGGAAAATGAAAATAAAACTATGGTTTTGATGCGGGCAATTATTGGCAATAGCCGGTTGTGCATGTTTTTGCACGTAGTGTAGGGTGGAGATTATTGCCCGTGTCGGATTAAGGACCGAACTATGAGTTGTTTTCGGGCCAAGAAAATTCATACAACCACAAGTCTTTGGTATGGGACAGCTCTAACTTATTAAGTTGTTTAAAACTAGCTTTGCACTTGGAAGGCCGGAGTAGTACGAGCTGTTTCTTAATGAATTGCTCGACGGGACGTCCACACCGAGGTGATCATGGATTAAACGTCTACCAATATAACGATGTACGCCATATTGTGGGTAGTTCCATCATTTCTATGCTCGAGTTCTTACTCCACAAAATGGGTTTGTCGTCATCGTCTTTGGTGCAAAGTTAGGTTTAAATAATGTAATGATTATAACATGACTCTCTGCGGCACACCAAAGGAAGTGTGCAAATATCGATTGCTCAAAGAGTCAGTCATGTCTTGTGGGAAAGTGTATACCTCTGCAGAGTGTAAAACTAATCGATTAGCGCGTCATGATCATGGACACTTGTAAAGTCATCACATAGTTATTTGTTTTGCTTATTTTCATAAAATATGGTTTCTACCATGCGTTGATAATATTCCACTTGTGTTGGTGGAATTATTTTGGATATGGTCGTTATACCTAAGCAATTGTGAAATATTGATGTTACTTTACGTTACTTGTAATTTACTTGCTTTTACTTAAATCTGTTTTACAATCTACTATTCTGTATTTACATGTTAAAAACCGACTTTATGCAAATTAACCTTAATAGCCTTTCTTTGAAATGGCTCGCATGTATTTTAGGTCTTGCATAAGTCTTGCGAGTACGTAAGTACTCAACTTGCCATTATTGATATTTTTAGGTGAAGGGACAGACTTCCCACGAATCTTACGTTGATGCAGGATACGGGAATTTAACGATGACTTTTCTAAGGATTTTCCTGTCGGTTGCACTGTGGGACAATGGGTTAAAAGGCATACTACGAATGTTGTCTCCACTGCAGTTTTACTTTTGGTATTGTAAAAATAATATGTAATCTTACTTCCGCTGTGTAATAAAGTTTGTGTATGACTGTGATAACAATTTGTATTTGTGCGTACTAGCTACTGATCATGGGACTAGTACTGTATGCACATGGTATCCATTTTTGGTATTGATTTATCAAAAATGGGGGCCTCACATTACTACTAAAATTTGGTAAGATTCTCTTCTCCTTGGTACTTTAGTTTATTTTCTTGTCAATCTTTGACCAAAAGATTGGTGGCCAATTTGGTGACAAAATTTTAGCAATGACAAATTTTGGTAAAGTTTAGAGAAGCAAATTTGTAATAAAGCCAAACAGGCAGTGGAACCAAACAATTGTCGTTGTATGCCTCATATCCTGTTTGAGACTGGAGGAACAAACAGTATAAGTCATTCTAATACACAAAATACAAGTATAAAACAAGGAGTTTATATTCGGCAAAACACCTTCAATACATCAGGAACTTTTGGAAAGAGCACGAAGCTGTTAACACCAATATCACGTGCCTTGTAGACCTGCATATAAGAGTGGTTGTATGTATCATAATACTACATCAGGTCTGAAGATTGATAGCCACTTAAGACTATTGATCCAGCCAACAAGAAATTCAACCGAAAATACATGATAAATACACAGGCTCAATCTTAGCTAATCCCTAGCACTCTCAAACCTCATCAAGAAACCCATGACTCCACTCATGCCTAAAGCACCCCGAGAAAGCTCCAATAGGAGCATCCTCTTCCCCTGAAGATCACGCCGAAAAATCCTGATGTATCAAATCTAAATGTGTTCACCATTGATATCAGTAGATTTCACCACCAATCTTTGTGAATGAACAGCGGGAGCACTAAGGGCCTGTTTGGTAGAGCTTCAGATCCCAGCTTCACCTGAGATCTGAAACTTATAGGCTAAAATAAAGTAAATTAAGTTTATATTTTTGATCTAAAATTTGAAAAGATGATCCATATAAATACTTTTAATATACTCACAGATCCAGCTCCACAGATCTGATGGAGTTAGGAATACTCAACTCCACCAGATCCACGGATCTAGTGGAGTTGGAGCCCTACCAAACATACCCTAAGTTGGCGGGTGAGATGCTCGTCTCCCGGAATGCAGCCCTAAGAGCAGGTGATCTCCGGTTGCGATGACGGCGCTTTTTGAGCTCCTGAACAGTGAACGCACATCAAACATGTCTACAGTTCAGTCTTTTGCAATTGCACTATAAACCATCACAGACATCGCAAATCCGGTTAGTGCTTACAAGAGGCCTGATCTCCGGTGTTCCTTCAGGGGCTTTGGTCTGACCAACTGCTGGGGAGCGAGGAATCTCCCAGCCACGGCGTCGGCCTCGCACTCCTCGTGCTCCTCCCCGACGGCGCCCTGATCTCCTGCTCTCTGCTGACCCTAACGGCCGTGGAACGAAGCCTTGGCCCGGTTCTTGGAACAGCGAAACAACTCCCAAAGACCGCATGGCCGTGGCAGTTCCTAGCCTGGAGCATCTGGACGTTGGCGGGGGAGAAGGAGACGCTGGAAGACATGGCCTAGCTGCAACGCCGAGACCAAGAAAACGGATTTCGCAGACATGGTCAATAATTGCGAACTATCTTAGCTTCCAATGCAGTATAATTGGACGGGTGGATTGGCGATGACGATGACGGCGACGCCGTCGCCGCGGAACTCCATGGTGGTGGCGTGTCAGGACCCGATTTGATATGAAAAGCCAAAATCCGGAAGGAAACCTGAAAAGTTTGGGAAGAACAGGAAGAGAGAACTAAGGTTCTACGCTATGCAACTGAAAGGGACACTAGAGTATGCGGAAACATCATCTGATTCCATTTTCGCCATCATCCGGGTTTAAAGCCTCACAGTTTTACATCGACTTTTGACTAAAGTAACTAGTAAAACCGAGTCCCAGTAAGAACAAGGCGCTAAGCGTAATTTCAACTAGCTACAAGAGGAATGGCTAATACAGTTTCTCCGAAAAACCCTGTTGCTGGTCATTGAGCCGTCGGATAAGAGTTTTTACTTTCACTGCAGTCTCCCCTAGTCCATGCTCTATCCTGACAATTTCCCCCTCATTGAGTCAGATCTTGTCCTCAAGGCTGAAAGTCTGGAAAGGTTCTCTGTATAAAAGTGGCATCTGCTCAAGTTGCATCAGTCTCGGATAAGTTAAGCCAGTGAATCAACCATTGACAAGCTTGTGGGCTTGGATTGTTTTGAAATTCTTGCACATATATCAAAAGATTAGTTTCTAAAAGGAATTAAAATATGACAAGTGGATCAAGTAGATCCAATGGGTGATTTGATGCGGCTGGACCAGAGAGGTCCAGTGGTAAAACCATCTACATAGGATATCATTTAAGGATAAAATCAAACTGGAGCTTACTTCAAAAGTGGCGCAAACGGGTAAGAAGGTGACTGTTCTAGGTGGGAGCAGTCACCGTAGGGTGAGACATCGAAGGAGGAGTCTCGACCCGCGTGCCTTTGGTGAGGCGAGATGGTACGGCAGATGTTAGAGTACCGTTGGCCAAAGGTTGTTTCCTTAGCTTAGTCGTGCGCCGAAAGAAGCACATTAGTCAAACATTATAAGCCAAGTGATACTATGAGCAAAGCAGCACACCTCTAATCAAAGTAAAAATGTGATATTACTCCTATCTTCCGGGTTTGAAAGTGCGTCGTGTGAGTTTTCCTCTAACATAGGATATAAGATCCCACGTCACTCAGCCGTTAGTAGATTTAAAAGTTAAAACTTAACATTTTCAAACAAATGGGTAAAAGGATGGATACTTCGGGTAAAGAGCTACTTTGGAGTTACAGTTTGGTGGCCGAATATATATAAATATGTATATAAACTCATGCATCAATTTTTCATGGCTTGCTAAGTACCGGAGTACTCAGCTTTACTTTCATTGTTGGTTTACAGAACCTACTGAGTCCACAAATCCAGACGAGGTAAATGGTGATATTCATGATGCTATGAATTATTACTGTGATGTTGATGTTGCTGTGGAGGGTTATGAATATGAGGGAGCAGACGACCAAGACCTGGCGGAATAAAAGACTCTCAAGCGGGAGGCAATAGAGTAATATTGTAATAAATAAGCAGATAGTGTAGAAATCACCGTAGCCGAACCTAAGACAGTACTATAAATACTTTAAAAATAAATCCTTGTGTACTATACGGTAGAAGTTTCTATACGTCGCGAATTCGGACGATAATTTAACATTAGCTCTTTTGAAAATAATGTTCGTATATATCTTAATTAGGGCTATGCTATGCTGTTTGCTTTAAGTAAAGAAAATTATATTTTTTTATTCTCGAAACATATAGTGGTAGGGATAACTGTGGATATTTCAAGGTAGAATCCCTATAAATTCAACCAGCCAGCCACCCTCCCCGTTTCAGAGCCAAAATGAGAACCACCGCCATGCCATTGCCACTATTCCTACTGCTCGTAGCCACACTACTAACTGTCTCATGCACACTGCTGCTCGTGCTTGCCCGAGCCAAGAAACCTCCCGCCCTCCCCACCGCGCCTCCCTCTCGTCGGCAACCTCCACCAGCTCGGCGCTCTCCCCCACCGCTCCCAGCACGCGCTCGCCGCCGCGCACGGGTCGCTCATGCTGCTCCGCCTCGGACGCGTGCCCACTCTCGTCGTCTCCTCGGCCGACGCGGCGCGCGAGGTGCTGCAGCTGCAGGACCACGCCTTCGCCAACCGCCCGTCGCTCGCCATCCCGAGGCGGCTCCTCTACGGATGCACGGACATCGCCTTCGCGCCTCACGGCGCGTACTGGCGCCAAGCGCGCAAGATGGTCGTGCTCCACCTCCTGGGCCCCAGGAGGGTGCAGGTCTACTGCGGCGTTCGAAAGGAGGGGGTGGCCGAACAGGTGCGGAGGGTGGAAGTGCGGCGGGCGCGCGGCCGCGGCGGCGTCGTGCAGCTCAGCGAGCTCCAGGGCGGCTTCGCCAAGGACGTGATCGTCGGACGGATCGTGCTCGGGGTGCGCGCCTCGGGCGGCGCGGGGTGGCGTGCCAAGGTGGACTCGCTGCTGGAGGAGGCCAACGCGCTGCTCGGGGCGTTCCACGTCGGCGACTACTTCCCGTGGCTGGCGTGGGTGGGGGCGGTGGACGGGATGAATGCCAAGGTGAGGAGGGCGTTCGAGAGGATCGATCGGATCCTTGAGGAGATCGTCGTTGCCGCGAGCGGCGAGATGGGAGGACGAGCAGGAGTGCGCCACGACGGCGCGTTCGTGCATGTGCTGCTGTCTCTTCAGAAGGATTCAACGTGGCGCTTCAGTAGGGACAACGTGAAGGCGCTGTTGGAGGTAACAGTGCCATCCCTCTGAGGCTCTGAGTAACAGTTTGTACTACTGGTCATCAACCTATGCATCCGCACGAACAAAATCTGCTGAATTATTTTTTGTGTTGATAATTTACCTAATTTTTTGTTGCTTTGGATTCATATAATGTTTTTTATCAGTGCTTTGTTATGTTTAGTTAGAACGTTTTATGTTTTAGTTACTACAAAAAGGACTCATATTAGACTCCTCAACGTTGACGGTTTGCAAAAACGATTTGTGATAAAGGGTTATCACAGATGATTTTTTGAAAAATTAGTTAGTGACGAGTCCCATGCTTATCACAGACGGTTCCATATTTGTTTAATCACAAATGGTTTTAGACGGTTTTTGTTTAGAACAGTCTGTGATGACTATTTTTACTGACGGTTTATTACAGACGGTTCACAAAACCGTCTGTGATAAGGTTTATGAATCACCCATGACGAGCTTTTGTACAATAGTGTTTCAATTAAATTTTTTCACCCTTTTTAGACTTCATTTGCATTTTTTTTAAATATTACTCATAGTTTGACTCAGATTTGAACACCATTGCATGTCCGCACATGAGTTGCATGTAGGGATGAAAACATATCGGATAGTTTCCGATCGATCCAGGTAATTTTCGAATACGGATTCTGTCGGATAGGATATTTGTCGGATAGTATTGGATCGGATATGGATATAGATTTTTTTTTGTCAGATACGGATACGAATTCAGTATCTCACTATCCGCCAGATACAAATACGGATTCAGATAATCCAGATATTGATGGGTCGGATATACGAATATGCATATGGGCTGGACCAAGGCTACTCTTTTAACCCAAACGGGTTTCTTAATTCTAAAATTAATTTCTAATTTAATTAATCCATAAAGCAATTTTCAATTATTAAAATTGGCAAACCAATTTCAAAAATTACGAATTTTTTTGAGAAAGTTCCACACACAATCTAACATTTAAAAAATTATTTTCAAGATTTTATCAGATTTTTAATTTTCTCAAAAAAATCAAACATTGCTATTCTTAATAGGAAAATATTTTAAATAAGTAGCTAAAAATGCATAAAAACTCGCAAATACATATTTTATTATTTTAAACATAATTCAATAAAGAATATAAATCTTGGGTCATTACATGTAAGTGTTATATACTTTTTCTAGAGACATGGTATCTAAGTATTATCAAACTTTTAGTGTGTTATGTGTTTGCTTTCATGTGTATCTCTGAGCAAGGATCACCTTTATTTTGTGTTTTGATCTACTTGTATGATGAACTAATTAATCGTATGTGTTTGATAAACTAAGTCTTATATAATTTTGTTTGCGACATGGTATCTAACTATTGCCTAAGTGAATGAAAATGCTTATATTTGTTCAATTTTGAATAATATTTTGATCAAATCAACTAGTTATGCGTTTTTGTTGATTTTTTTATGTACAATCTAAGGGGTTATCATGTTCCGATAAATATTCAAAACCGTATCCGATTTGATTCATATCTGTATTCGATATTATCCGTATTTGTATTCGTATCCGGACTATCCGTATCCGCATCCGAGAAAAAAAAATGAAAACAAATATGATAAAAATATTATCCGTCCGTATCCGATCCGTTGTCACCTCAGTTGCATGGTTGGACTTGGATTGTTACATGCACAACCACACAATTGAAAGGCATGCGTGTGTTAATCTTCTATACTTTCATCATCTCTTCTATCCAGCATCATATACACACACATGCTAAGCTCTACTTTTTTTGCTCTTCCTAATGTGAGGATTTTTGTCTTTTTTTCTAATTTTTATTAATGTATAAACTTTTACCTTTTCCCCTCCTAGGATTAAGGTAAAATTAGTTCCAAGTTTAAAATTATTCATAAGTTTAAGTCTACATATGTTCCTTAATTAATTTTATGCTGAATTCAAATCTATTTATGAATCTGATTTTATATATATTCCAAAAATGATTCTAATTCTAAATTTGGACATAGAAATATTTTTAAAAAAAACGTAAGTTGTAACAACCTGGTAATATGGAGTAATTAACTTACAGAATCCTTTTTGAGGTGCATTTTGTTTGCTAGATTAGGATCTGGTGAGGCTGGTAATTTTTTGTAGAGACGTGATCCAAACGGCCCAAACTGCATGTGAGCTAGCTTTTCAAGCATGGCATTGTTCTACACGATCCTATGATTCAAGCATTGCTTAATCGTTTTATGTGAGGGACCAATTAAAGTTGTATCCAAGGTGTACACGGCTACATAGTGCATGTAGGTAATTCACTGAACAGGACATGGATTTGGCTGGCGATCGGTAGATCGGCATCTATGGTTTGAATAGAACTCTTCTTATTTCCTTATCCACGTATGACATGAGCGGATAAATCCAATACGTAGGTCGTTACGTCCGTTACATAAATTGGATGATCGGGATCATTTCCTATTCTCCAATTAACTCTAGAATTTTTAGATTTTTTGCTATTTTTTGATTAATGTGAGACTTTCTAGCCTTTCAACTCTTTAGAATTAATGTGGGGTATTCTGAAGGAGCCTCCAATTAGTATTGATAAAGAAAGATGCCAAGTTATCTTTGTCTTAGTAACTTGTCATTTTCTTCTGAGGTCTTTTCCTTCTGCTGAAGTACAAGTATATTGCACACTTTTCTCTAAAAAAACATAACATGAATGAATTAGTTGGTACGTAAAACTTAATAATAAGCTTGTTTTTGCATCAGAACAAGAGTGCACAAATTTTCCTCGAGAAAACAAAGGGGATATGTACACTTTAGTTAAAAATTTTCCCCCAAAATTCTCTAATCTAACCTTGATCCTTTTGATTAATTTCCACAGGACCTGTTCGGAGCAGGGACAGACTCGACCATCATCGTCCTGGAATGGGTCATGGCCGAGCTACTCCGCAACAAGGAAGTAATGCAAAAGCTGCAACACGAGCTCAGGCAATCCACGAACACCGACTCCCTCATCACCGAGAAAGACCTCCCGGCAATGGAGTACCTCAAGGCCGTGATCAAGGAGACGATGCGGCTGCACCCGCCGGGGCCTCTCCTTGTACCCCGAGAGTCCACTACTACACAAATATACATCACAATCGGTTCTTTTTCATCATCACAGTCGGTTCTGGTGGTGACACAAAGCCATGAGACAGAGATGAGGCGGGCATTATTACAGTCGGTTCTTACCCGATAGAGATGATGGTATTATCTCTATCGGTTCTTTATAAGAAGCGATAGAGATGATGGTATTATCTCTATCGGTTCTTTGTAAGAAGCGATAGAGATGATAGCTCATCTCTATCGCTTCTTACAAAGAACCGATAGAGATAATATCATCATCTCTATCGCTTCTTATAAAGAACCGATAGAGATGACCATATCATCTATATCGCTTTTTTCAAAGAACCGATAGAGATAATACCATCATCTCTATCGCTTCTTATAAAGAACCGATAGAGATGATCAGATCATCTCTATCGCTTCTTAAAAAGAACCGATAGAGATAATATACTCATCTCTATCACTTCTTTGAAAGAACCGATAGAGATGAATAACCTCATCTCTATCACTTCTTATAAAGAACCGATAGAGATGAGTTCATTATCCCTATCGCTTCTTTCAAAGAACCGATAGAGATGACCGTCACATCTCTATCATTTTCTTGTGAGAACCGACAGAGATGAAGGGGTGTGGTGTGCTATCACATTCTAATAAGCACATATTCCACACAATATGCACATATCACATTCACACGTAAATTATTACGACAACATATCACATTCAAAGAACATGAACACTTTGTTACAACAAACACATATCACATTCATTAACAAAATAGAACGTAAACATGCTTAACCATAAGTACACATGCAATCGCATTCAGATATGTAATATTTGTTCACATCTGGTCTAGTAGGAGCTTTTGGGATCTCTAAACCGTCCGTCCTCCGACAATCATTCTATCCAGTACCACCGCATAAGTGATCTCGTATCTTGTTGAGTGCAAGGTTGTCTACACTCTTACGGGAATAACGGTAAGTCGCAAGATAGAAACGAGTGCTCTAATTTGATTTTTCAAATTTGCATGTGAAAGACTAATTGTATATGCATGTACTACCTCGTGGAAACGGTGCGAGCCGACAATCAAGATCACCATGTGTTGCATGACATACAAACCACAGTGATCGTCACGCTGCTGCTGATGACAACGTGAAGAAAGAAAAATAAATTAAGAGACAAAGAAAATATATCGAAAATCTAAATCTTATATATGATAGCAACTTGTACCTTGAAGCGGACATACTCGACTTGGAGCCCTTTTGTCGTCGTGTGTCCCTCCCCTTGACGTATTCCTTGAAACCCCTATATACATTGGAAAGATGTCGTTGAGTAAAAAAATAATGATTGTAGTTAAATACGTAAAATGTTAGATAAGAGTGGTGTACTTATCGCTCCAAAGGAGGCTTGATCGCGTAGGCCATCGGTCTCTTATCAACCGAATTAAAAGTGTACACTTTGTTGTCTCTCGGAAGAGCACGAGTAGAACCCAATGGTTACTTATTAAATGGTATGCAACAAGAAAATAAGTTCACATACGGTTTGGTGTGTAGAAGTAATTGAGCAGTGAAGTAGTACTTACTCCTCGTGGTACGGAATAGAATGAAGTCCTTCTTCGACTCACTTGCAATGCCCTCTTGATGTAGCCGCAACCCATTCGGTTGAAGCCTCAGCCATCGTCGCGGACACAAGCTCGTGGTCGATTGAACCCAACTAGTTGTCGATTCGTCACGACCACGCCTCATCGCTCGCAACTCGCATTGAATGTTAAAAAGTGTAATGCAAAATTCTATGGAAGTCATAAAGTCGTGCAACGTGGTGCGATACTCACGGCGTCGTGATCGTCAAGAGAAATATCGATGGCTATCGGTTGAGTACAGACGAACAGATCCTCAAAACTAATCGAATGTCCCATCCTCCTCGCGTGGAAATGTCCCTTTCAGATCTAACATTGAAGTCGACACGCCGCTATCTTTCGCTTTGTCAATGTACCATCCATGGAGTATCGAGTCCATATGCCTAGAGCGCTCAATTTCTTTGGGAGGCGAAGGGCTTTCCATGCACGTAGGCCTTAAATTCATAAGGCTTCACCGTGGTCCTGTGGCTTTGGCTCTCCTTTCTCGGGCCGGAGGAGTCTCCGAGGCCGGGCAATGGGCTTTTCATATACCCGAGGGGCGCTGTGGCCTTTATGAGCCTAGCCTTTTAGCAGAGGCCTCTAGTGGTTACGTGGTTGTCGTGCTAGTCCTTTTATGCACCACTCAGACTTTGTGCGTGGCTCACACGATCGTGGGAGCAGCGCAGTACGGTAGGAACCTACAAAGCACGCGCATAATTAAGTAACTTGTTGCAATACTACCGAATGGTACGTAAGACGAGAGGATGTTTACCTTGACCAAGACGACGCTGTCGTGGGCCACTTGATGAACGACATCCGCGCTAGCCCGAGAGTGGTGATGTCTTCGTAGGGGGAACTCGAGCACATGTGATAAGAAGGCTTCGTGGACTTAGTCCACTGGACCTCATGTAGCCCTTCCCAAAGGTGACCATGCACCGTGTCGGTCTCCTTGCATGGAAATGCAACCCGCGCTGCAGACCTCAACAGAAATCCGTCTTCGTCGGTGAGTCGGCACTTGGTAGGCGTCTGCAAAAAGTGCGCAACTTGAGAGAAAACATATGAAGAGTTACCTCGCACCATTAAGTAAGGCAAAATTAATTATTACCTTCACTGGGACCGGACTTATCATTTTGGAACCGCAGCTACTTGGTGGGGCATGTGTTTCTACTGAGAGGCGGGGCATCTGCTCGACTGGAGATCATCGCCATCATCTCGGCCCTT
This sequence comes from Otatea glauca, assembly GCA_036346275.1. Taxonomy (NCBI): domain Eukaryota; kingdom Viridiplantae; phylum Streptophyta; class Magnoliopsida; order Poales; family Poaceae; genus Otatea; species Otatea glauca. Next base: position 15,422,762 of record CM070728.1, read on the forward strand.
AGGCGCTCCTCACGTGCCATCATCTCCACCTCATCTCCTCCTCACGTGCCATCATCGCACCTCATCTCCTCCTCATCTCCTCCGAGATCTCTCCTCACCATTTGCTCCCTGCGTGTCCTTCAGCGCCCGCACGTGCCTCCCATGTTCTTGATCCGTACTGGCAAGATCTTGGAAGTAGGACTTCTTCAGATGCCCGCCCTGCGGCAAGCACCCGCCCTTATGGTCGGGCTTTCCGATCGCAGAGAATAGGATGTCATTTGACCCTTGGCTAAGAAAAGTCCCCGCTCTTTCCTCCGCTTATCTCCTCCGCAAGAAGCGAGTACGAATTAGATCTGAAATACAACAGAATGGTCTCTCGCAATGTAGCAAGTTTGATATCTTACGATGGTGGAGACAACTTGCGCGGTAGTGGGGTTTGGTACTACCACCGCCCGTCCCGGTTTTCTTTGTCCTCGCTAATACCCGACCACGTGCCGCTCCTCACATATATGCGAGTAAGGCATCGCTGTCCGGAGTTGGCGCACTCCTCGGCTAGTCGTGCCCATTCGCTTTCTTCCTTCAGAGCCGCTTGAACCGAGGTGGTGCGCGCGGCGTGTTCGACCTCGGGTAGCAACGTTCCTCTGTCTCAGCTCCTCCGCCTCGGGCGTACTCTTCATCCTCGTGAACTCCTCCCAAACATCGGGAAGCACGAACGGATACCTCTCGAATGGTGCACGGCCTTTCAGCACGTACTCACTGTGCATGTAGACCCTAAAGTGCCTCGAGCCACACCCATCCTCTTCAAGGCGCATCACTGGCATTGTTTTCATCCTCCTCTTCTATAATCCATTTCCCTTAACCTCGCCCCACACCGGTTCTTACGCCGACGACCTCCTTTCTCCAATCCTTAACCGTTATGGGAACTCTCTCCCTCACCAGTTGCCCGAGGAATGAGCGGTATCGCCCCTTATACTTGGGAGGACCCGTGCAAACGCCCGTCGCATTGAAGTGGAGAATTTGCGGCGTTCTCCCTGTGGCCCCTTTGCTCGGTCCTCGGGCCTTCCTCACCTTACTCCCCTCGACATTTGGAACCCGCTCCGCTCGACACTTGAAGTTGGCTTGGCCCTCAGAGCACCTTCTACTCTTTTCTCGCGATGAGCCGATGCTCTCAATTGCGACATTTTGAGTTTTCTTATCTAACATGGACATATATTTCACATGAGAGAAAGCAATTCGTAGCTATTATGTGAACTTCACAATAAATCATCTAAAGTAACAAATCAATGGATAATTCATAGCATGTCATTGTTGTAGCATATTGCATTAGAGTAACAGATGAACGAATGATCTTCAAGACAAGTCTGTATGTAGACCAACTAAATACGTATGGACGATAACTCCTAATCTCTAAATAGGTTTGGTCCTAATCCCATTCGAGGATATGTGGTTTGGGCAAGTTCCTAAGCCGTTGTACAACTCAGAGAAAATTTGGCAAGAAGATCTCCCGCTGTTCTCCGGATACACGCCTCGACGACAGTCAAGAGGGTGTGTATCCGAGAACACCAGGAGACGCTACCAAATCTACTCGTGAGTTGTACAACACCAGAACTTGCCCAAACCACATATCCTCGAACTGCCCAAAATACGTGGACAATTCGAGACTGCTTGCTTATAAATATGTCATTCCGACATATTTATAAATAAGCACTCTCGAACGGGAGACGAGGTTACGCAACCTAAACTCTAACATATGCTTTGAGATGAAAAGGAAAATAATATGCAATTATAATTGAAATAGCTATCTCAATTAAGAGAGTCTAAAGTTGCATAATAGTATGACGAGTATGTACACATATGACAAAATATTGAAAAAGGCATGAAAACATACATGGAAAGAAGACACTTCTTTGCAAGAGATGTACTTGATACGGTTATGATGGATTACATACCAGTTTGTGGATTGTTGGCAAGGACTTCCCATTTCTATATTGTGAAGTTTAAAATTGAAATGATATGTTAAGCACATCCAATTGTCCTAGTAGAGTAACACCTAGATTTGTCGCCAGGGAACAAAGCATAAATATGTTCAACTGCTATTACATTCGACATTGCTGCTTGCATGTAGTGATGGGTCATGATTTGGCTTATTGATTATAGATCAAGTAATTATTATGGCCTTTCACAACAGGTTTCAAATTAGTAGTCTTGCTGTGGCTTGCACATAAGCGTAACCTTTGATGTTTGGCCTTTTAAACAAGGTTGAAGTAGATAAGCGTTTTTCCTATTCAATAAGATATTTTCTAATGTGCGATAATATCTTCGTTACTTTGGCTTCCTCTATTGACTACACAATGTCCAATTCATCATCAAGATGTGAGTTAAAGCTAATTAGCAGCTTGAGAAAGATGCTTATTAATGTTCAATTTTGAAGTGCTTGCTTCCTTTGTTTTCATCGATAACAATAGGCTAATGAGTTTTTTTCGTGTTCATCCTGCAGAAGCTCTTAATGCCCCGCTATTCCATTGGGTACATTACTAGCAAAGAAGATATCCACAGGCACCGCGCCACCATATCTTTTTTCCCGGCTTAATCCTCAAACATCCGCTCGGGACATGATGCAACCGGATTTGTTGTCCAAGCTTGTTTTTAACAACTTTAGTAAGTACAGTTTCATAACACACCGCATTGTCTACATGTGATGTAATCTACATATGGGATTTCTTTTCAATGTAATTCTTTCATAACACATTGCATTGTCTACATGTCATGTTATCCAAATACATGATTTCGCTTCCGTAATAATTTCATAACACATCGCATTGTCAACATTTCTTCTAATCTAAATATGGGATGTCGCTCTCCAATTTTCAAACAAACTGCGTTCTATTTTCGAGTTGTTTGAAGAAATTTCTACTATTTCTAATAGTTATTATGGGATGTATATCGTGATTGTTTTCAATTGGGGTGGATATGTTCATAGAAGTTGTTATCATATAGATTGCATGTACGAAGGCTGCGGTTGTCCCGCAACTTACCAATGGAGCGCCAGGAGGTAGGGCACCGGACGATGGGGCCGCGAAGGCGTCGGGGCGCCGAGGCGGTGGGGCGACGGAGGCGAGTGGAGCGCGGGCGGTGGAGTCGGTGGGCGCTGGGCGATGGGGCCGTTGGGGCTTGGCGGCGGCAGGCGGGGCGGCGGCAGGGCGGCGTGGAGCGCTTAGGCGGTGGGGGCTGGGCGATGGGGCCGTTAGGCGGCGTCGGGCGGTGGCGACGGAGCGACGTGGAGCGCCGGGGTGGGGCGATGGGGCGTTAGGCGTCGGGCGGCGCCGCGGCGGTGGGACGACGGAGCGGCGTGAGCGTCGGGCGGTGGAGTCGACGCGGCGGCGGGCCGGGTGGCGCGGAGGTGGAGGCGAGGAGCTTGAGAAAGGGGCTAGGGCAAACGAAGGCAAGGCACGCGTGAAAGCTTCTCGAAAAATCGCCTTAAGTAAGGGTATCACATTACTATCGGTTTTACACAAAAACCGACACAAATATATTTTACAATACTATCGGTTTTAAGACAAAACCGACACCAATATGTAGATCTCAATACTATCGGTTTTAAATAAAAACCGACACAAATATTAGTTCAATACTATCGGTTTTACACAAAAACCGATGAAATATGTTTCACAATACTATCGGTTTTTCGAGAAAACCGACACAAATATGAATGTTTAAAATACTATCGGTTTTTCAGAGAAAACCGACACTAATAGTACTATAACAGTTTTGAAGAAAAATTGGCACAAAATAGTACTATCGGTTTACAAGAAAAAACCGAGACAAAAAGTAGTCTATTACTATCGGTTTTCACTAAAAAACCGATACAAATATGAATGTTTAAAATACTATCGGTTTTTATGAGAAAACCGACCCAAATGTGTAGACTTTAATACTATCGGTTTTCAATATTAAACCCGACACAAATATTTGTTCAATACTATCGGTTTTGAAGGAAAACCCGACACAAATAGTCCTATAACATGTTTTGAAGAAAAATTGGCACGAAAAAGTACTATCGGTTTACAAGAAAAAACCGAGAAAAAGTAGACTATTACTATCGGTTTTCATTAAAAACCGATACAAATATGAATGTTTAAAATACTATCGGTTTTAGGAGAAAACCGACACAAATGTGTAGATCTTTAATACTATCGGTTTTCAATAAAAACCCGACACAAATATTAGTTCAATACTATCGGTTTTGAAGGAAAACCCACACAAATAGTCCTATAACATGTTTTGAAGAAAAATTGGCACAAAATAGTACTATCGGTTTACAAGAAAAACCGAGACAACAAGTAGTCTATTACTATCGGTTTTCATTGAAAACCGACACAAATGTGTAGATCTCTAATACTATCGGTTTTCAATAAAAACCGACACTAATAGTACTATAACAGGTTTTGAAGAAAAATTGGCACAAACTAGTACTATCGGTTTTGAAGAGAAACCGACACAAATAAGTTGATCTCTAATACTATCGGTTTTCAATAAAAACCGACACAAATATTTGTTCAATACTATCGGTTTTGAAGGAAAACCCGACACAAATAGTCCTATAACATGTTTTGAAGAAAAATTGGCACAAAATAGTACTATCGGTTTACAAGAAAAAACCGAGACAACAAGTAGTCTATTACTATCGGTTTTCATTAAAAAACCGATACAAATAAGAATGTTTAAAATACTATCGGTTTTTATGAGAAAACCGACACAAATGTGTAGATCTCTAATACTATCGGTTTTTAAGAGAAAACCGAGACAACAAGTAGTCTATTACTATCGGTTTATGCTTAAAACCGACACAAATATGTAGATCTCTAATACTATCGGTTTTCAATAAAAAAACCGACACAAATATTGGTTCAATACTATCGGTTTTGAAGAAAAAACCGACACTAATAGTACTATAACAGGTTTTGAAGAAAAATTGGCACAAACTAGTACTATCGGTTTTTAAGAGAAAACCGACACAAATAAGTTGATCTCTAATACTATCGGTTTTCAATAAAAAAACCGACACAAATATTTGTTCAATACTATCGGTTTTGAAGGAAAACCCGACACAAATATCAATCACTATTGATTTTCCAGACAAAGCAAGATGAAGTCTGATTTCGTAGAATTCATTGATGAAAGGGTAAAAAGGCCACAACTTTTACAGATATAGTTGGAATTCTTTCAAATTTTGCCAGAAACATACTTTGGGATATTACAGGTCTATTCAAAAAGAATTTTGAAAAAGATTTAGCACTGACAAAGATGCAAGAATTCACTTTGTAAGCATGATTCTAGCTTATAGACTGCAAAAGTCAAAACTTATGCAATTAAAGTCCAGGTTTTTCCAAATTTTCCGTAAATAAACTTTGGACTAGTTAGAAGCTTTCCCAAAAAGAAAAATCCGTAAACAAATTTTACGATATGTAAACGAATGACCAACTAGTAAGTAGATTTCAAATATGTCACAATGTTCCATGAGAGATTATAACTGCATAACTTTACCCAAACAAAAGGCACGATAAAACATATGTCTTAAACACTAATGGCTTAAAGAAAATGAACAAGATGATAAAATGAACAAACAATACAATATTTCCTTTAGTTACAAGACAACCCTTCTTGATGATCTACGCGCACGTAATTTCTTCGATGTGTGTCGTCATCCCCGCTAAGATAGGCCCCATCGCAAATGGAGGTATTTCATCGAATTGATTGTATTCTTCTTCATCTACGACATTTTCGACACCAACGATCCGCCGCTTCTTTCGTGAAGGACAACGTGCAACCTCGGATTGGCGGATCACGCACATAGAAGACTTGATTTGCTTGCTTCGCAAGTACGAACGGTCATCTTTGTAGGCGAGTCCGCTTAGATCCACAAGAGTAAAATCTCTCTTATCGACCTTCACTCCATGTGTTAGTCCCACCCACTTACATCGAATAATGGAATTTGGTATATTCCGTAATCGAGCTCCCAAATTTCTTCGATTATCCCATAATACAAGTACATTGCCGTTGAGGATCCTCCTTTCGAGTGATGTACATCGGAAAGAGCATCTATGCTTACACCTTTGTTTTGAACAAGACTCTTCGTGATCTTGACTTTCAAATGTAAAAGGTGTACCCATTAATATCGCACTTCGCCATGTCCAGTACATTAAATCTAGGTCCATCACCAACCATTTCACATTCTCACTAACAGAGAACTCTACCGCTTGTTTGAACCATGTAACAAATCTATCGTTGTGTTCTCGCATGATGGAAAGCTCATCCATATGTGGATTCTCTTCCGTAATATCAACTTATGCCGCTTGATGTACCGCAACTTCGTGCTCTCGCAAGATCACAAATGCGCTTTGCAATACATATCAAACCGTGGCCTCGTTAGTTTCGACCCCACGGTTCCTTTGCAACAAGTCCGCCCTCGTGGCGAGATACAGAACACCGATTGCTTGTCTTTTCCCGAGATAGTCCACACAAAACTCAATAACCTCTTCACCCCATAACCTTCCACAATACTACCTCAGCTTCGATCGATTCCTCACATAGGACTTTAATATACCCATGTACCTCTCGAACGGATACATGTAACGTAAGAAAGCGGGTCCACATATCTTAATCTCTAACAAGGTGAACAACAAGGTGGACCATGACGTCAAGAACGACGGTGGAAATGCATCTCAAGTCGACATAAAGTCCGCACCACCTCCTCCGTAAGTTGTCTAGCATGTCGGGTCAATAATTTTGCAGAGATCGCATTGAAGAAGTAACACTTCGTGATTGCAAACCCGACATCCTCCGCGTAATATTTGGATTGCAACCGGGAGCATTTGGATCATCAAGACATGGCATCGTGGGACTTCATGCCCAACAACTTCAAATCATCCAAGGACACAAGCTTCTTAATGTTCATGAGTAGCCGATGGAACTTTAATACCATGGAGACATTTGCAAAAGTCCTCTTTCTCCTTCTTGGACAGGTGTAGCATGCAATGGGATATCTGGACCTTTTCCATCCTCCTCTATCACCGCAAGCCCTGGGCACGATTCCCATGTAGGCCATGTCGCGACGAGCATTCACACCATCCTTTGTCTTTCCAGGTATGTTCAGCAGGATACCAACCAAATTATCGCAGACATTCTTCTCAACGTGCATGACATCAATACAATGCCGAACATCTAACTCCTTCCAGTACGGTAAGTCCCAAAATATTGACCTCTTCTTCCAAATGGTCCTAGAACGAACAGATTTAGAGCTCTTTCCGTACTGAACATCGATATCCTCTACACGTGAATATACTTGCCTTCCACTCATAGGTTGCGGTGCCGAACGGACTTCCCTCTTCCCATCAAATTTGTCATCCATCTTACGGTATCGATGACTTCGAGGTAGAAACCTACGGTGACCCATATACACAGTTTTCTTGGAATTCGCAACCATAAGCTCTCGGTCTCCTCTTCACAAATAGGACACGCTTTTGCTCCTTTCGATCAGAGTCCGCCAAATTACCAAGAGCCGGAAATCATTTATGGTGCGAATACCATAGCCCGTAGGGTGAAATGCTCTCTTCTCAGACGATCCCACACAATGACCCCGTCATTCCACAATTTTACCAAATCCTCGATCAATGGAGCGAGGTACACATCAATATCATTTCCTACTGCTTAGGTCCCGAGATTAGCAACGACATCATGATATACTTCCGCTTCATGCACAACCAAGGAGGAGGTTGTAGATACACAATGAACCGCCACGGTCGTGACGATCGCTCATGTTACCAAACGGATTCATTCCATCCGTACTCAATCCAAATCTTATGTTCCTCATTTCGCACCAAACTCCTCATGTTTCCAATCGATGTTTCTCCATTGAGCCGAATCGGCAGGTGTCTCACTTGCCATCTTCCTTTCGAGACTCATAATGCCAACGCAACAATTTTGCTTCTCTAGGATTTGCAAACAACCTCTCCAGACGGGAATGATGGGAAAGTACCACAATACCTTGGCGGTGCACCTTTAGTGACCTCTTCACCCTCGTTGCCCGGCACTTACGCTTCTTGTCATTACGCTTCTCCTTTTGTTTGTACCGAGGCACACCGCAAGCTGGACACACGTGCAGACTCGATGTGCGCACGGACAAGATGCAATCATTCGGACATGCATGTATCCTTTCTATTTCCATTCCCATGGGACATAGTAGCTTCTTCGCTTCATAAATGCTTGTTGGCAACTCGCTTCCCTCCGAAGTAGATCCGATAGAAGAACTAGAAGTGCATTAAAACTTGTATCCATCCAACGGTGTTTTGCCTTCAATTCGAACAATGCAAGGACCGAACCCAACTTGGTGTATTCTACTTTGCAACTTTGTGAACAGCGGTTTGGCATCGCCTTCCATCAAGCTTTTAAACTTTTCAAACTCTCTTTCCGTAATTACCCTCCACATCCCGCAACATTTGCTCCAAATTCTCCTCCTCAAACATATCAGTCGCAACTCATCATCCGTTCCACCGTGTCTTCGTTGTATACTGGGAAGGGTACTACTGTCTCCCGTGATGGATCCAAGACGTGTAATTCCTCACGGCCACGTCGAATCGTGGTCCTCGATTTGAGCCGAGTTGTTAAATCTTCTCGATTGGTGCAATCAATGCAAGGACAATATATGAAGTTTACACCCTCCTCACCATGTCCTGCTCGCAATTTTTTGAACTCCTTAACACCCTCCAAATTCAAAGACTCACACGACTTTTGTCATACATCCATTCCTTACGGTCCATCTCGCAATTAAAATTCACACAATAAATTAAGGAAGAATCTGGAGCGACAAAGAAGCTAGCTAGCTATTTGAAATATTGAGACATCATTTCATTTAATATTACCTTTGCAAAATAGAGGACTGCAAGTTCTGCAAGATATATAAAATGTGTTCTCCTAATCGATACCTAGATTCTTCCCTGGTTTAGAGCTTCCAATTCCCTAGATAGGAGACATACATTTTTAACATCAACAATGATATCAAACAATCTAATTATATAGTGCAAGAGCCTCATGATCTTTTGACTACAACGAAACAAAACAAGGGTACCAACGATGACTCCCAATCTCTAAATAGGTTTGGTCTAATCCCATTCGAGGATATGTGGTTCCGACAAGTTCCTAAGCCGTTGTACAACTCAGAGAAAATTTGGAAGATCATCTCGCTATTCTCCATATACACGCCTCGACAACAGTCAAGAGGTGTGTATCCGAGAATACCAGGAGACGCTACAAATCTCTACTCTACAGCTTGTACAACACCGCCGATCAGAACTTGCCCAAGCACATATCCTCGCTAATCCAAAGAACGTGGACAATTCGAGATCGCCGCTTATAAATATGCCATTTCGTTCGGTATATTTATAAACAAGCATCCTCGAACGGAGACGAGGTTCCGCACCCTAAACTCTAGCATGCATTAGGTGACAAGCAATAATAATTCCATATTAACACCAAAGCACTACAAATTAAGATAATTAACTACATGTGTACATGCTTGTGAAATAAAAGGGTGTGAACTGATAGGACATACACAATACCAAAGTGCAATCTAAACTTTCTTGCGACATATCAAAAATACATAGTGCAAAATTAAAGGGGTTTGAAGGAATGCTCACATTTTGAAGAAAACCACAAATTATGCAAAATGAGGGAAATCTCCTCAAGTTAGGGCTTCAAATTTACCCTCTTAACACCCACCCTTGAGAATTTCAAATTTTCTCACCCAAGTATTGCTTCCAACCACGTAATATAAGCTATTTTTTCGGTGGCGGCGGAGAAACCTCCTCCGAACAATAAGAGAAGAGTTACGCTCGAGTGGTATAATTAACCTAACGAGGTACATCACTATCGGTTCTCATATAAAAGCGATAGTGATGTGATCATTCACATCACGATCGGTTCTTATAAGACAAGCGATAGTGATTATCACGATCATCACAATCGGTTTCACATAAGAAGCGATAGTGATGAGAAAGTACACATCACTATCGGTTCTTATTTAAGAAGCGATAGTGATGATAACGCACATCACTATCGCTCTCACAAAAGAACCGATAGTGATGAGCACGCGCTCATCACTATCGGTTCTTTTGTGAGAAGCGATAGTGATGCATTATCATCACTATCGCTTCTTAAATAAGAACCGATAGTGATGTGTACGCGCTTATCACTATCGGTCTTTTGAGAAGCGATAGTGATGTGCATTATCATCACTATCGCTTAAATAAGAACCGATAGTGATGTGTACTTTCTCATCACTATCGCTTCTTATGTGGAAACCGATAGTGATGATAATGCACATCACTATCACTTCCGCATAAGAACCGATTGTAATGTTCCGATGCTACATCACTATCACTTCTAACCCGAGAACCGATAGTGATTGTGATTAATGCCTCTCCTAAGTCATCTATCACAATCGTTTCTTCCTAAAAACTTAAGAACCGACACAGATGAAGCGATAGTGATGTACCATTCTGTAGTAGTGGTCCATGCAGCACGCGAGGATCCACCGCTTCGACGTCCCGCGCGGAACCCGGGTCATCGTTAACGCGTGGGCCGTCGGGCGAGACCCCGCGGCCTGGGACCGCGCCGGCGAGTTCCGGCCGGAGCGGTTCGTCGGCGCAGCCGCATGGACTTCCGGGGACGGCACTTCCAGCTCATACCGTTCGGCGGCGGGCGGAGGATGTGCCCCGGGATCGGGTTCGCGGCGGCCCTCGTGGACCTCGCGCTCGCCAACCTCGTGGGGCGGTTCGACTGGGAGGTGCCACCTGCGGCGGGCGGGACGCCTGGGGTGGTGGACATGGAGGAGGCGCCCGGGATAACGTCACGGAAGAGAGTTCCACTTCGCGCCGTGGCGACACTGCCGGCTTGAAGGCCATACTCGCCGGTCACCGGCCGGGGTGTGTGCCCTAGGATGACTATATACACCGATACCGATAAGGCGATAAGGATACGCCGATACCGCGATCAGGGCATCATTGTGTCGGCAGGGAGAGGGGCGCCACCGTTTACATAGGGAGAGAAACAGGGGCGGAGCCAGCCCAGGCCCAAGCCTCGGGCCGGCCTGGGCTGGCCTAAATTTTCTTGGCCTCTTATATGAATGAATGATGGCTTATTAAATAGGATTTTTGGGCCAGGCCTCGGGCCCAGGCTCGGGTGGCCCGAGGCCTGGCTCCGCCCCTGGAGAGAAATATTGGCGTGGGTCTCCAGACTCTAGAGAAGAGAGGAGCAATGATTTTATGGGGAGTGAAAAAAGGCTACGGGATGGGAATAAATGAATCTGTTAAGGAACCTTGCTATCGAATAGTCCGGGGTTCCCGAACAGATCTGAATTGGAGAACAGAAAGAGAAAGAGACACGTGTTTAGGGAGAGCAATAGCGGAAATTCTTTATTGCTAATGATTGCTTGTACATAGGGGGACCCCCCTTCCTCCTTTTATAGCGCTCACCTAGGGTTTCGGTCAAGGGACCACCGTGGGCTTTCTATTGGGCCACGTGGTTTCCCAACACTCCCCCTTGGGCCCTTTGCCGCGAGATGCATATGCCTCATTAAAACTCCAGAAAAACCCAGTGCGAAAAATACTTGGAGAAAGAGTACATAGCATACGCTTACTATGTTGCACGAATTGCCTCGTTAAAACCTTATGCAAGAAAACTTCATGAAAAACTTGCTAAGGAAAAAGAGTACAATTCACCCAACTTCAATTGCTAATCTTCGAGACTCATGTTGGGTATTCATAATTCATCTTCGAGATTTATGTGGGAGTATGTGAAATATCTCCCCCTGAAATCTGCACTTCTCTAAGTCTCATCATCCCAATTCCTTTTACGCACCTTTCAAAGGTAGATGCTGGGAGTGATTTAGTGAACAAATCTGCAAGATTTTCACATGACTTAGTATGCAATATCTTGATCTCGTTCATCTTATGTAATTCGTGAGCATAGAAGAACTTGGGGTTGATATGCTTCGTGAGATTACTCTTCACATAACCCATCTGTGCTTGGGCAACACAAGCTGCATTATCTTCATAAATTATCGTGGGAGTTTGCTCAATGTTCAAACCACATGACTTCTGGATGTGGTGAACCATTCTTCTGAGCCATGCACATTCACGAGATGCTTCATACAAAGCGATGATTTCCGAGTGGTTTGTCGACGTCGAGACGAGAGTCTGCTTAGACAACTTCCAAGAAATTGTTGTTCCTCCACATAGGAAAACATAGCCAGGTTGGGACTTGCCAGTATGCGGGTCTGATAAATACCATGCATCGGCATAGCCAACCAAATTCAATTCATTGTTTCTTCTGAAAAACAGACCAAGATCTTTGCTTCCTTGGAGGTAGCGGAAGATGTCTTTGATCCCTTTCCAATGCCTCTTGGTGGGTTCTGCACTGTACCGAGCTAGCAAATTCACGGCGAACGCAATGTCCGGCCTGGTGCAATTCGCAAGGTACATGAGCGCTCTAACTGCACTCAGATATGGGAATTTCGCTCCCGTGACTTCCTCCTCTCTTCTCTAGGTGCAGTATGGGTCTAGGTGCGCTTGGAGTGACCTTGACCATTGGAGTCTTCGCAGATATGCTTTTTCAAATCCAAACCTTTTCAACACTTTCTGTGTGTAGGTTGATTGATGTACCAAGATTCCTCCTTGAACATGTTCAAGCTGCAAGCCTAAACAAAACTTGGTTTTACCCAAATCTTTCATTTCAAACTTAGACTTCAAGTATGAGCATGCCTCTTCAATTTCTTCATCCGTCCCAATGATGTTCAAGTCATCTACATAGACGGATATTATACGTAATCCATTCGGGATCACAGATAAACACACATGGACAATCTTCATTGCTTGTGTAGCCTTTCTTGTAGAGAAAATCACTCAGCGATTGTACCACATTCTTCCGATCGCTTTAGCCCATACGGTGATTTCTCCAATTTCACACTGCATGTGTTTCTATTTGCTCCGCCTTGGTTCGAGATAGGAATTCCTTAGGTACTTTCATGTATATCTCCGAATCCAAGTTTCCATACAAATATCTTTGTGACAACATCCATTAGCTTCATTCTCAACTTCAAGTTGACGCCATTGAGATCAAATATCTAAAGGTAATTCCTCCCATGACCGTAGAATAGGTTTCTTCATAATCAACTCCGTGACGTTGAGTGAAACCTTGAGCTACAAGCCTTGCTTTGTACCTTACAACTTCGTTGTTTTCATTTCTCTTAGAACAAAGACCCATTTGTGACCCTGGGGTTTATATGGGGAGGTGTGCGCATACGGCCCAAACACCTCTCTCTTGTTCAGAGAGACTAACTCGCAGTTGATTGCCTTTTTCATTCTTCCCAATCTAGCCTTTTCTTCACTCTGCGAGAGATGCGGGCTCGGGATCATGATCAATGATCGAGGCAATCTTCTTTGCAAAGTATGCATCAACGCTGGTCGTTGCTCTATTCAGGATTCTCCGTTATTACAAAGTTTATGGCCATTTCTTCATGGGGTGCTTCATGCACTTCTACTTGCTCTTCATCGCTATTCCCTATCGCAGAACAAGTTCCTTTAGCTTTTCATCGCCTATGTGTGCGCACACATTATTTCCGTGGCTTCCTTGATGGAAGATTCAAACTGGAATTGCCTTTCTGTTGGCTTCTTTCGGTGTCGTCTCAACCGCTCTCCTTCTTTCCTTGGGGCATTTTCGTGATTGGTTGTGGTAAGTCCTCTCGCCAGCTTTTCCAGACGCCTCCGGTACTTTGGGTTTGAGGAGCCGATTTCTGCTCTTTTCTTTGAGGCCTCTCAAAAGGTTGAGGATACCTTCTATTTTCTTTGGTATTTCCACCCTCTCGTACATTCCTTGCGGGTACATGCGACTTAACCACGCCTTTAGATCACAAAATGATCAGCAGTTCATTTGCTAAATTCGCAAATCAATTATCTTCGGACTTCTTGATTTGCTTCATTAGTTCGGGGTCATGTGCGGGGATCTCGGTGGAATGCCATATGATTTCCGGCATTTTTCATCCAAAGGTTGATTTCCTCCTTAATGACGGAAACGATCCTCGTCAAAGATGCAATCGTGAATCGGTGTATACAAGTCTCCAAATATGGGTTCCAAATACCGATTATGGATGCACTCTCATAACCAACGATATCCGGACTTGCGGAGAGGGCCCATTGCGATCCGAGAGGGTGGTATAGGTACATATACCATACACCCAAATTTTCTAAGATGGGAGATCTTGGGATGATCCGTGCACAAGCCGCATAGGAGAATGGATGTTGTAGGCCGACGGTCTAAAATTGATAAGAGCTGCTGCGTGCAGATCGCGTGTCCCCAACGGTGTTGGGCAAGTTACAACTCGCAAAAGCGGTCCGCAATGAACTTAATCCTCTTTATTAGTGCTTCGCTAGTCCATTCTGCGTATGGACGCGTGCGGACGGAGTGCTCAATCGCTATCCTGTTGCCGTGCAATAATCATCAAATGCCTTTGAAGTAAATTTTTCGGCATTGTCCATTCTAATGGACTTCACACGATGATCAGGGAAAGCATTCTTAATTCTTATGATCTGCGAGATCAGTTTTGCAAAAGCATGGTTTCTTGTTGACAACAAGCATACATGCGACCATTTCGAGGAAGCATCGATGAGCACCATAAAGTATCGAAACGGCCCGACAGGGCTGAATCGGACCGCAAATATCCCCGGATGCTCCAGAATGCAGGATTTCACTTTGCACTTTCATAACAGAGGGTCTAGTTATTAATTTCCCGGTGGCACATGCGGGGCACACAAAATCTTTATGATTCGGAAAGTTTTTAACATTAATGCCATGACCTTGTGAGTTGTTCACTATATTTCTCATCATTCTAAGACCAGGATGGCCTAATCTACCATGCCATAAAGAAAATAACTCAGAGCTTCTAAAAACAGTCTTCAAGGAAGTATACACTTCGGGTGCATGAATATTCGTGTAGTACAACCCAGATTCATATGAGGGACATTTTTCTAATATCATTTTTCCACATACCGCGTGCTTCACAATGCACAAGTATTCTTTGCCATTTTCTTCATTGGTTTCTACGTGAAAACCATTGGCGCGGATGTCTTTAAAGCTTAAGAGAGTGCGTGTTGATTCAGGGTACAAAAGGGCTTCTTCGATTACCAAAGTTGTACCCATAGGCAATATAATAGTGGCTCTTCCTGAGCCGATTACATATGAGTCGCTTCCTGCGATCGTAGTAATCTTTCCAGCGTTCTTCGTGATCGACTGGAAATACTTAGACTCTCTTAAGATGGTATTTGTTGTGCCACTATCAACAATGCATATCTCTTCCATTTGGGCACTACACGATTTCTTTTCAATTCTGAACTCCGGTAGAGCTTCGTGCTGATAACGTGTTAAGGAACCTCGCTATCGAATAGTCCGGGGTTCCCGAACAGATCTGAATTGGAGAACAGAAAGAGAAAGAGACACGTGTTTAGGGAGAGCAACAGCGAAAATTCTTTATTGCTAATGATTACTTGTACATAGGGGGGACCCCCTCCTCCTTTTATAGCGCTCACCTAGGGTTTCGGCCAAGGGACCACCGTGGGCTTTCTATTGGGCCACGTGGTTTCCCAACAGAATCTAGTGTCTTATTTTGAGTTAATAGAGGTATTATAGTTGAGAGGTAGTGTGGAAGTAGCAAATACTAGAGAAGCATTGAAAATTATTTTCTCTTTTTTTTTTAAATAGTAAATTTACCTATACAACAGGATACATATCCAACTATATCAAGATCGTATCCATATCCGATAGTGATATATCAGTTTTCTAAACTATCCGAGTGTGTGCTTGGCTGGACGAGTGGTTGAATAACTTGGTTTGGAGTTCATGGGTTCGAGGGTAATTGGGCTGAGGCTACGCTACAATGGTCAATGGGTCGAGAGTCGAAACCCAAGCTTTCTCACCCATGGGCTGTTACGCCGACCAGGCCGCGAACTGAACAAGCAGGCCTTTTTCACGATGCCCACCTAGTCATCATGGGCTTAATTTGTGGCGCGCGAGGGCGATGGGCCAAGCCGCTACGCACGGCTCGCCGTTTCGGCAATCTTTCGGTGCCTCCACGCGCGTACGTACGACGACATGCCACACCAGAGTAAAGCCAGCATCGCGCTTCCGCTTTCCTTCCCGTGACCGCGAGCGAGAAAAAAGGCTGGCTTCTCCCTGCGCCACCACCGTCGTAGCGCCAAACCAACGGATCATTGGAGCCTTGACCGTGCGCCTCGCTCGGTCTCCGCCGACTGTTTGAACACGGGCAACCGCGTTTGGCACCTGCACGCAACCGGGGAAGCGAAGCGAGCGAGGGAGGAGGAGGAGGCTGTCGGCCGGCACCAGCGGCAGACACCACCGACGCTGCCCGCCCGCACGTGTCTCCTGACGACTAATTCTCCTGCAAGAAAAGAAAAAAACAAACACACGTAACTCGTCCAACACCACACCCGCTACAATTAACCACGAGCCGTAACTTTCGCAACTTCTATGCAAAATATCTAGTACAAATGACTTAATCAGTGTATATATGGACAAACTAGCTCGTGTCCATCTGATCAAAAATGGACGGTTGAAATCGCACGTAGGAGCTCCTCCATCCCACTTACGACCTTTTGCGATTTGCCCCCCCGTGCCTGCAATGGAAGTGGAACGTTTGTTTGCGAAACCCCCTGATGCTTTCGTCCTCCCTAGCCCATCGTTCCCATCGACCCACTCCTCCCAGTTGCGTCTACTCCTAAATCGAGGCAGAGTTGAAGTTCCACACATATCAGAAACGAAGATTTTGTGAAAAATATTATTTTTTGCACTTTTCCACGGAACACAGCACAGATGGAAGCAAGTGCATGACATTCTCGGTTCATCATTGACCACAAAAATCATATTCAAACTTTCCTTCACAGAGAAGTTCTCTGATTCTCGAAAACACCAGAAAAATCAGGCAAACGGAAATCATTCTCTGATTTAACAAAGCGCGGGACAAAAGCATTAGGAACTAGGTCTCGTGGTCGAGGTCGGCTGGGACGGTGTAGGTGGGGTCGAGGCAAAGATTTGGCGAGGTCGGGGTTCGTGGTGTTAAGGAACCTCGCTATCGAATAGTTCGGGGTTCCCGAACAGATCTGAATTGGAGAACAGAAAGAGAGAGAGACACGTGTTTAGGGAGATCAACTGCGGAATTCTTTATTGCTAATGATTGCTTGTACATAGGGGGGAACCCCCTCCTTCTTTTATAGCGCTTACCTAGGGTTTAGGCTTAAGGGATCAGCATGGGCCATCAGGGTTTCCCAACACTCCCCTTTGGGCCCTTTGCCGCGAGATGCATATGCCTCATTAAAACTCCAGAAAAACCCAGTGGGAAAATACTTGGAGAAAGAGTACATAGCATACGTTTACTATGTTGCACGAATTGCCTCGTTAAAACCTTATAGAAGAAAACTTCATGAAAAACTTGCTAAGGAAAAAGAGTACAATTCACCCAACTTCAATTGCTAATCTTCGAGATTCATGTTGGGCATTCATAATTCATGCTCCAGATTCATGTGGGAGTATGTGAAATATCTCCCCCTGAAATCTGCACTTCTCTAAGTCTCATCATCCCAATTCCTTTCACGCACCTTTCAAAGGTAGATGCTGTGAGTGATTTAGTGAACAAATTTACAAGATTTTCACATGACTTAGTATGCAATATATTGATCTCGTTCATCTTATGCAATTCGTGAGCATAGAAGAACCTGGGGTTGATATGCTTCGTGAGATTGCTCTTCACATAACCCATCTGTGCTTGTGCAACACAAGCTGCATTATCTTCATAAATGATTGTGGGAGTTTGCTCAATGTTCAAGCCACACGACTTCTGGATGTGGTGAACCATTCTTCGGAGCCATGCACATTCACGAGATGCTTCATACAAAGCAATGATTTCCGAGTGGTTTGTCGACGTCGAGACAAGAGTCTGCTTAGACGACTTTCAAGAAATTGCTCTTCCTCCACATAGGAAAACATAGCCAGTTTGGGACATGCCGAGATGGTCCGATAAATACCAAAGATCGGCATAGCCAACCAAATTCAATTCATTGTTTCTTCTGAAAAACAGACCGAGGTCTTTGCTTCCTTGGAGGTAGCGGAAGATATCCTTGATCCCTTTCCAATGCCTTTTGATGAGTTCTGCATTGTACCGAGCTAGCAAATTCACAGCGAACGCAATGGCCGGCCTAGTGCTATTCGCAAGGTACATGAGCGCTCCAACTGCACTCAGATATGGGAATTCTGCTCCCGTGACTTCCTCCCTCTTCTCTAGGTGCAGATGGGTCTAGGTGCGCTTGGAGTGACCTTCCGACCATTGGAGTCTTTGCAGGATATGTTTTTCCAAAACCAAACATTTCCAACACTTTCTGCGTGTAGGTTGATTGGTGTACCAAGATTCCTCCTTGGACATGTTCAAGCTGCAAGCCTAAACAAAACTTGGTTTTACCCAAATCCTTCATTTCAAACTCAGACTTCAAGTATGAGCATGCTTCTTCAATTTCTTCATCCGTCCCAATGATGTTCAAGTCATCTACATAGACGGAGATTATACAGAATCCATTCGGGGATCGCTGTATAAAAACACATGGACAATCTTATTTGCTTGTGTAGCCTTTCTTGCGAGAAAGTCACTCAAGCGATTGTACCACATTCTTCCCGATCGCTTCACTCATACAGTGATTTCTCCAATTTCACTGCATGTGTTTCTATTTGCTCCGCCTTGGTTCGGGATAGGAATTCCTTTAGGTACTTTCATGTATATCTCCGAATCCAAGTTTCCATACAAATATGCTGTGACAACATCCATTAGCTTCATTCTCAACTTCAAGTTGACTGCCATTGAGATCAAATATCTAAAGGTTATTCCTCCCATGACCGGAGAATAGGTTTCTTCATAATCAACTCCGGGACGTTGAGTGAAACCTTGAGCTACAAGCCTTGCTTTGTACCTTAACTTCGTTGTTTTCATTTCTCTTAGAACAAAGACCCATTTGTGACCTACGGGTTTATATGGGGAGGTGTGCGGCATATCGCTCAAACACCTCTCTCTTGTTCGAGAGAATAACTCGCAGTTGATTGCCTTTTCCATTCTTCCCAATCTAGCCTTTTCTTGCACTCTGCGAGAGATGCAGCTCGGGATCATGATCAATGATCGAGGCAATCTTCTTTGCAAAGTATGCATCAATGTTGGTCGTTGCTCTATTCAGGATTCTCCTGTTATTACAAAATTTATGGCCATTTCTTCATGGGATGCTTCATGCACTTCTATTTGCTCTTCGCTGCTATTCCCTATCGCAGGAGCAATTTCCTTTAGCTTTTCATCGCCTATATGTGCGCACACATTATTTTCGCGCTTCCTTGATGGAAGATTCAAGTCAGGAATTGCCTTTCCTTTTGGCTTCTTTCCGGTGCAGTCTCAACTGGCTCCCTTCTTTCCTTGGGGCATTTTCGTGATTGGTTGTGGTAAGTCCTCTCGCCAGCTTTCTCGGACGCCTCCGGGTACTTTGGGTTTGAGGAGCCGATTTCTGTTCTTTTCTTTGAGGCCTCAAGCAGGTTGAGGATACCTTCTATTTTCTTTGGTATTTCCACCCTCTCGGTGCATTCCTTGCGGGTACATGCGACTTAACCACGCCCTTCGATCACAAAAATGATCAGCGGTTCATTTGCTAAATTCGCAAATCAATTATCTTCGGACTTTTTGATTTGCTTCATTAGTGCGGGGTCATGTGCGGGATCCGGTGGAATGCCATATGATTTCCGGCATTTTTCATCCAAAGGTTGATTTCTCCCTAATGACGGAAACGATCCTCGTCAAAAATGCAATCGAATCGGGTGTATGCAAGTCTCGAATATGGGTTTCAAATACGATTATGGATGCACTCTCATAACCAACGATATCCTGACTTCGGAGAGGGCCCATTGCGATCCATGAGGGGTGGTATAGTTACATATACTATACACCCAAATTTTCTAAGATGGGAGATCTTGGGATGATCCGTGCACAAGCCGCATAGGAGAATGGATGTTGTAGGCCGATGGTCCAAATTGATAAGAACTGCTGCGTGCGCAGATCGCGTGTCCCCAACAAGTGTTGGGCAAGTTACAACTCGCAAAAGTGGTCCGCAATGAACTTAATCCTCTTTATTAGTGCTTCGCTAGTCCATTCTCGCGTATGGACGTGCGATGGAGTGCTCAATCGCTATCCTCGTTGCGGTGCAATAATCATCAAATGCCTTTGAAGTAAATTCTTCAAAGATTGTCCATTCTAATGGACTTCACGCGATGATTAGGGAAAGCATTCTTAATTCTTATGATCTGCGAGATCAGCTTTGCAAAAGCATGGTTTCTTGTTGATAATAAGCATACATGCGACCATTTCGAGGAAGCATCAATGAGCACCATAAAGTATCGAAACGGCCCTGACAGGGGCTGAATCGGACCGCAAATATCCCCCTGGATGCGTTCCAGGAATGCAGGGATTTCACTTTGCACTTTCATGACAGAGGGTCTAGTTATTAATTTTCCGGTGGCACATGCAGGGCACACAAAATCTTCATGATTCGGGAAGTTTTTAATATTAATGCTATGACGTTGTGAGTTGTTCACTATATTTCTCATCATTCTAAGACCAGGATGGCCTAATCTACCATGCCATAAAAAAATAACTCAGAGCTTCTAAAAACAGTCTTTAAGGAAGTATACACTTCGGGTGCATGAATATTCGTGTAGTACAACCCAGATTCATATGAGGGACATTTTTCTAATACCATTTTTCCACATACCGCGTGCTTCACAATGCACAAGTATTCTTTGTCATTTTCTTCATTGGTTTCTACATGAAAACCATTGGCGCGGATGTCTTTAAAGCTTAAGAGAGTGCGCGTTGATTCCGGGTACAAAAGGGCTTCTTCAATTACCAAAGTTGTACCCATAGGCAATATAATTGTAGCTCTTCCTGAGCCGATTACATATGAGTCGCTTCCTGTGATCGTAGTAATCTTTCCAGCGTTCTTCGTGATCGACTGAAAATATTTAGACTCTCTTAAGATGGTATTTGTTGTGCCACTATCAACAATGCATATCTCTTCCATTTGGGCGCTACACGATTTCTAGATAAAAAAATATAATTCTAATCAGATAGAGGCAAAAACAATCCAAATATTGCTTGCAAATTTGAAGAATACTGGAATAAAGAATAAATTGCATGTTTATTCATGAAAGAAGTATGCTCTTCTAGAGCTTACAATTCATTATTCAAAGAAAAATGCTAACAACCATAATCTAAAAATGCATTAAATGTAATCAAAATATGCATTAATTCTCGCTTCTATGTCATCGCAGAGGTTTTCTTCATTTGCCATAATAATGGCCGCAGATCGATGTCCGTGCTATTACGTGAGGATGAGGCAAGTGGGGTATCTACATCCATGACATCATCATCACCGATGTTGGCGAAGTGTGCTTCTACGGGGGCGTTTTCTTTTGCCTTTCTCTTAGCCTGATATGTGTTGATCACTTCTTTGGATTCCCAACATATCTTCGACTAATGTCCCCAAGTGCCACACTTGAAGCACGTTTGGTTCTGCTATCCATACGGCTTGGCGTGCGCCTTTTCTTTGTCATCCCTCTTCACAGGGCTTTGGACTTTCCTTTGGCCTGGGGCCTCTCTTTTCCACCCTGCTTGCCCTTCTTTCTATGAGTGGGCTTTCTCACCTTGCCCAGGGCGGCGCGCTTCGTGCGGGCCGAGGCGACCGGATCGGCGCGCGCGCGACCGCGGCGGCTCGGGTCGGCCGGGCGCGGACAGAGCACGACGGCGAGGGCACTGTGGCGGCGCGCGAGCCGCCGCACGGCGCTTCATGCGCGGCGGCGAGGAGGCCGAGGCCGGAAGCCACGGTGGTGGCGCGATCGCCGCGGCGCGCGCGCCGGCGCACGAACCGAGGTCGGCGAGGCGGCGGCGGCGCGGCCTTCGGCGGCCTGGACCGAGGGCGGCGGGCGGCGATGGCAACGGCGACGCTGCGTGCATGAGGCAAGACGCGTCGAGGCGGCGACGGCGGCCGTCGGCGACGCTACGTCGGCGCCAAGACCGAGGCGACTTCGATTTCCCTTTTTGTGATGAAGCGAAGAAACGTGGTATCAGAGCTTCATGTCGGCTAGCTTCGAGCGATCGCCGTGTAGCTTCGTGCCACGTAAGATAGATGCATGCATAGAAAAAGTATCGATTAGATTCAAACACTAATCCCACCTTTTCTCACCTTTTCAATCTGATCTCCGGTAGAGCTTCGTGCTGATAACGTGTTAAGGAACCTCGCTATCGAATAGTCCGGGGTTCTCGATCAGATCTGAATTGGAGAACAGAAAGAGAGAGAGAGACACGTGTTTAGGGAGAGCAACTGCAGAATTCTTTATTGCTAATGATTTCTTGTACATAGGGGGGAACCCCTCCTCCTTTTATAGCGCTCACCTAGGGTTTAGGCTTAAGGGACCAGCATGGATCTTCAATGGGCCATCAGGGTTTCCCAACACGTGGCACGGGATCAGGCGACAACGGCCTTGGGGACGCCCGGATCTGGATGAGGACACGCTACCGCGCCATGGTCACCGCGGAGCCCCGCTCACGCTCGATGCTCGCCGAACCTTTGGTAGAGAGAGAGAGGGGGGGGGAGCGGTCGGATCCAGAGGTTACATCATCGTGCACGGTCAGATCCTGATGCAGCGGTGACGGCGTCGTTGCGGCAAACCCTAACAACCCTACATCAGCGAGCTGTGTGAATTGGGAGGAGGTGCAAAGGATGGTGTCGGGCCAGGGAGGACGAACAGAAGCCTACGCCATAGCTAGGTTCTCGTTTTTTTTTCGAATCTAGCACCTCGATAAATATATTCATAGATTTAATCATCTTCTCATTAAGGAAGGCGCTTCCCGCAGCTAGAGAGTGCTACCGTACCTAGAGAGCGCCGGAGTTGGCTAGCCGCAGCAATGGGTTGGTGAACGTGGGACCAGCCGCTTCCATGCCCGAGCAGCGCGGGGCTGTGGCAAGAGAGCACGGGAGGAGCCTTTCCGTCATCCATGAAGCTCCGACGTCCTTCCGTATGGTGAAGCGCAAACGATGACAAGTGTATTCATTCAAAATGCAGTAAGGGATAGAGCTAAATCTGCAAATACGTTCACATGGAGCTAAATTTGCAAAAACAATAAAGTAGAAGAGGCTAGAAAATGAATGATTCAGAACGAATACGCCTGGGAAGTTTTTTTAGAAAGCCTAGGAAGTTTTTTAAAAATACCTGGGTAGTTTTTGCAAAGTGACGCTAGCACGAGCGATTTTGGCCGCCAATTTCGGATCAAGTGGACACAAGCGAGTTTGTCCAAATATACATAGATCGGATGATGTGCACTGTATATGTTGTGTAACTTCTATCTAACATGTTACAGTGCCAGTTGTGTGTGTGATGGATAGACATAGATCACCTACAGTCGTAGGAACTGCCGACGATCTCAGTAGTTCATGCTAACAATAATCTCGCCTCACACTGGCACTTGCTGGGCGCTGCCTTTTTTTGGTAAAGTTTTTGACTCGTAAGAGGGAGCGATTGGTCGGGTGTTGGAGAGAAGTGATTGGTAGTTTTGTTGAGATCTCTCTCGAAAGATGTATCTCCCATGACATTATCAATATCACTTGTTAATAATTAGGGGCTTGCAGATCAAACCTCGTCAAAAACAGCATCATAATCCCGTAAGGGTACAGTATCATGGAACCTAGCACCAAACCCGGAACTCCTTTTAGCTCTAGTTGCAAACTGCTAGTGTATGATATTAGTACCGCCGGACAACAACGTGTCGAGCTAGCTCGGCATTAAAATTATTCGGTAAATCGATTTAATTTTAAAAAAATTAAAAAATTTGAAACAAATTATATGACTTAAACCGATCGATAATCAGTGAAAATAAATCGAGCGAAAATCGTTCAAAAAATCGGCTCTAAGAAATATTCAATTGCCTGGCCACCAAAAATCGGCCGGTTTTCGGTCAAAATCAACCATCCATTCCTGATATATATTTTTTAATTTTTTTTAATTCTTCGGTTTTTGACGATTTGAATCGGTTTTTATCGATAATCAAAAATAAAAAATCGTTCAAAAATAAAAAAAATCGATATTTTAAACCTGCTGTCGGAACTACGGTACCAATAATAACTCTTGTTTTGTGGCACACGGTTTTGCCTAAAACCACCACCCGAGTAGTGGAGTCCCAACTCTGGTTGGTTCATCTCATCCTCCGTGCAGGCCAAGAGGTAACTGTGCTCATTACCGCACAGGCGTTTGTTGTTTCGAACCAAGGTGGTATGCTTCTTGTTTCTTCTACATGTTCTCTCTTATCGTTTCCTCCAAACAAGAATCGGCTCTGCATGACTCCATGTACTGCATCAAGGGACATTTCACATTGGCGTGTCTCATCTCTCATGTTTTTTTGAAGGTTCATATCTCACGTCAGAGGTTCCAACTGCACCCGGGACCCCAATGTAAAGTAGCAGTATATGCATTTCTTCCAGTTGAAACAGTAAAAATTGTGAACAGGAAATGCTTTTACTGTGACGCTGTCCCTGAGGTCCTGGTACTGTGGTCTGTGGTACATTCCTCCACGTTGTTACTGCCTTATGGGTATATCTCCAGCAGCCGAGCCAAGCAAAAACTCATTCTCTCTCTCGAAAACAGTGTAGCCTGTTCTTCCTGCCTCTTGGTTTCTTCTCTTTTCTGTGTGCACAAACTCTAGCAGAGGCCACAAGCCCACAACCCACGAGGCCTCAAGCGCTCACCGCCATATCTGCTATCCAAAATCCATTACCACAGCATCTCCTGTACCTCCTCTGTTCTGTATCTTGTTCTTGCGTCGGCCCTCAGAGAAACCATAGACAAGACCAACTAGCCTTTGAAGATTCTCTGCTGCAAGTAGAAACCTCTTTTTTTTGGACAAAAGTTTAAACCTCTTAATCCAGGAGATAAGGGTTATATTCAAAGAATTTTATGGCTTGCCAGATTCTGAATGATACCATGACAGGTCAGTTCCTTGTTCTTGTTCTTGATCGAATTTCTGTCCTTTGCCTAGTTAGGACATAAGGTTTCCTTGTGGTGGTAATGGCTTGGAGTTCGAGATAGTAGATATGAGGCTGTTCACATGGTTCTTGCCTTTGGTTTAGGTTGTTCCATTATATGGTACAGTAATTTGCTTTTCAGTTGGTTCTCCTTTGGTACTCACCAAGAAAACTTCTTTTCCCACCTGGAATATTTGGGAGATGAATATGTTCTGTGAAGTTCTTGTTGCTAGTTGCTAGTGAGTGATTTGTGGTGAGATCATGAGCTGACCTGTGTGATTGAAATCTTGCATCCCGAACACCTTAATGTCATTTTTAAGGATATATCGAATAGGTAAACAATAGCTTCTTAATCTGTAGTTTCTATTAGCCATCTGTAGTTGTAGATTTCAGATGTTAGAATCATGTCTAGTTATCCCTCCTCACAAAGCATAGATGCATATCTAGTGATATCCTCATACCCTTGATTAGCCTCATCAGCTATTTGTGTGATTCTTTCTGAGGTAGAGACACACAGAGAATAAGGCCTGAGTCCTGATTCGATTTATTTCGGCTATTTGCAGTTCTGTGATTGCTCGAGAGGCACCAGCGCACCGCCGCCGCCGCCACCCTGTTGTTGGCTGGGCTTCTGGGTCCTGGATGGGTAGGCCTAGAGGTGGAAAGGGCAAGAAATCGATCGAATCAGCGAAAAACGAGGATGCCGGCAGCGGAGGTGAGGAGGTGATCCCAGCCTACAAGAGGAAGCTTCTTAAGGATGACATTGATGAGGAAGAGGACATTGCCAAGATTGAGGAGGATGGTGATGGCACAAAAACCATTATGCCAAGCAAGGACTCGAAGGGCTCAGTTGAGAATGGAGGAAAAAAGAGGAGGCGGCAATTGAAGCGCAGCTCCGACTCGGTAATGGAGAAGGACGAGCCTTCGAGGCCGAATGGCTTCCGGCAAAATGCAAGCCGGCGGAAGAGCACCCCACGGAGAGCTGCTGAGGCAGGAGTGGAGTGTCAGTGAGGTTCTGAAGAGTTATGTGAGCCTATAAGTGATTGTCTCCATGAGCATGAACAAGCTATGATTTGTGAGAATGCTAATGATAAGCTGCCTAATTGCAGTTAGTAGCTATGTAGCTGTTACTTTTTTTTTAGCTTAAAATGCACTACTAGTAGTATTTAGATTATTGACAGTACGGACTTTCAAGAGTTGATGTGATTTAATTCTCTAGTTAGTACTCACTAGCGTATTGATAAATTTTCTGAGAGGAATTCCACTTAGAGAATGTTAATTGCTTCCCTGTTCGTGATCATGCATGATGATAACCGCAATTACAGTTAATTAAGATCATATTTATTCCAAACATTTCGTCCATACTGTAGTAATATTTTTTGTGACAAAAAAATATTTTAACTAGATTATTCTTTTGAATTGAGTAACTCACTAAATACTATATGGTACATGGCGTTTGTGCTGTTGTGCATGGTAGACAAGAACTCCTCTGATCCATCACTGCACCACATAGAAATATATTGGAGTGTAGGCTGTAAATCTTTCGACACCTTGACACTTTCTTTACTTTATGCCACCAAAAAAACAATTTCTTTGCTGAATCACTATCAATAGCAGGACATGCATCCTTTTCAAGATATCTTTCTAACGGTGGCGGAACTAGGGGGTACCGGGTACCTCCAAGTCGACGTCCAGGTCGTGCTTCAGGAGCTCGCGGAGGGTGTCGAGGTCCCCGCGCCGCGCCGCAAGGCAGAGCAGGTCGCCGCCGATGTGCGGGATAGAGATGCGCGCGAAGTGGTATAGGATATTGAAGATATTGTGCTACCTCGCCGTGATGGCGTGCCACAGCGCCGTGTTGCCCTTCGCATCTGCAGTTGATCAATCACGAATTGTTAGCATTATATTTCAGACTGAATTGTTAGCAAGCTTGAGGAAGAATCCAGGGCAGAGCTGGATCGAAGTGAGGAACAAGGTGTTCGCCCTAACAGCGGAGAGAGCGCGTTGTCGCTGCCCAGAGCTGAGGAGATTTTCAGAGTGCTCGACGATCTTTATCGAGAAATGAAAGACGAGAAACACGCCACGGAGGATCTCGTTGCAAGTATTAATTGGGTAGAAGAATCGCAGTAGCGATCAGATTATGAGATCGAGCAAGTCTTGCATCTCATACCTTGGATTTGCTCTTGGCTAACAGAACCGAGAGGAAAGGGGAGATAAATCTTATCTCTTGCGTTTTGATCGGGGGCGTAACCAACTGGTGGTTGTGGTTCAAAGTCGTGCGGTGCGCATATAAAAAAGGAGAAGGAGCTAGCTTTTGTGATCATCCAAAAGAGACAATCACAAGAGACTAGGCCCTGTTTGGGGGGCTGTGCTTCAGCTTTAAGCCAAAAGCTCTCCCAAACAGCATGGCTGCAAAGTAGCTGGTAAGCTAAGTCACAGCAGAAGCACCCTTAAAAGCTGCAGCCGCTGAGGATGAGCTTTTCAGCTGTGGTTTCGCTTGATTATCTCCCATCTCGCTCACTCCGTCTCCCCGACCTCCGCCACCCTGCCTCGTCACCTCTATGTCACCTCTCCACTCGTCCGCCGCTCTGTTTCGCTAGGTTACTGTCTTCCCGCTTGGTTGCCCCCGAAAAGCTACAGCTGCAGCAGCCAGTTTGCCAAACGGCATAACAAGAAAAGCCACAGCCGCTAGCTACAGCTGCTTTACAACCCAGTAAACTAAAAGCAGCTTTTCAGCCCAACCGCAGCCCCCCCAAACAGGCCCTGCATCTCCTGACATTCTTACTGAACTAAGATCGATCCTAAGCGCGCACCGGATCGGCTTGAAGATCATCTACCGAAGGCTTCTACTGCCGTTTTCTCAGCTGGTGGCTACTGGAACGACGGCTTCTTCATTCTACGTCACCGTCGACGACCACTGCTACCACCTCACCATCTTTACCGATCCACTACTGATGGCTTCACCGAACGGTACTCATTCTTCCGCATCTGAGTGTTCTAGTTTTGTCTATCGAATTAATGTTGTCTAATGGCTTAAGAACCCTAAGTTTAATGCTATCAATTGGTATCAGAGCAACCGGTAGCCTAACTTGAACCAATTAGTTTAAGGGGCTGTTTGGGGGAGCTGTGCTTTAGCTTTGGGCTAAAAGCTCTCCCAACAAAGATGGTACGCAGCATTTGGGAAGCTAAGCCACAGAAGCACCCCAAAAGTCGCAATCACGAGGAGGAGCTTTTCACCGCGGCTTCGCTTGAACTCCTCCTAACTCGCTCGCCCGCCTTCCCAACCTTTGCCACCCGCCGCCGCTTCCACGCCACCTCCCACTCGGATGCCGTTGTACTTCACTATGTTACTACCTTCCATTTGGTTAGCCCTCAAAAGCTACAATTGCAGCAGTAGTTTGCCAAACAAAGATAACAAGAAAAGCCACCAAGTTAGCTACTGTTGCTTTATAGCCAAAGATTGGCGTCAAAAACTTGAGGTAGGGTTTCGACAACAAGACACCGCATTTAACACACAGTTCAGAGCGTGCGGTCGATTTGACTGAATCGACAAGGTAAAAACAATAAAATTTACTCCAAGCCGATCGTCAATATCAATCGGCTTAAACTTAATCACTGAAGCCGATCAAGATTAAAGTATCGGGATATATCTAATTAGCCGATTAAGGCTAATCGAGGGTAAAGGTAGATCGATTTCAAGAAGGCGATACGCAACAAAATCGAATAAATCGAACAGGGTGTAATTGACGAAGATCAACAATCGGCGATGCGCAACTTTATTGATCAAAATCGATTACAAAGGCTAAATTACAAGAACTACTCTAGTCGACGGAAAAAGATGAAAAGTAAAAGTGGTTGATTGTATTGTGTTGATTATTCTCTGAACTTGCTTTGGCCCTTCTTTTATACCCTTCGGCCGATCGTGTCCTACTACAACACGCTTGAGTCCGTATCCGTATCGGCCTTATCTTGGACGATTGTTTCCTTAAAAATCTTGCGATTACCAAATATCTCGGATTCTTTCCAATCTTCCGTTAGTTTTCGTATCTTTAATTTTATTGCCTGATTTGCATAAACTTGCCGAATTTTGGTGCAAACATATGCCCCCCATTTTTGAGAGATGATTGTTCATCTGTCAAAAATCACAATTATCGGCTTGTTCAATCGGCTAACGTTTGATCTTCGCCATTAACTGCTGCTTTATTCGCGCTAGTAATTCTCGACATCTTTGGTAGTGCGCTTTAATCGCCACGCCTTTTGAAATTCACTTCCGCCGCTTCAAATTTTTACCATGCTATAAAACGCGGCCCCCACCTCGGTCATTCCTCACGCGCACAAGCTCTCTAACCCCAAACAATCGGCTTTTACTTGTCCATTGCTCGGTTTCCATCAATCGGCTTGCATCCTTCTTCTCCAATCGGCTTGCTAAGATCGGCTGAAATGGACGCGAGTCAGATACTCATTCCGATCCCTAACAGTAAAGATCAATATTTCCTTGGTCCGATAGGGAATCTAGATGCCAGCACGGTTATTAGCCAGGATATTCCCCGTCTTCCTTTATCGGCTACTTCATTCAACATAGAGAGCTGGGAAAAAAGTTTCAGGGCATGGCCGACAGCGCTAAAGGGATGGAGATCTTGGTATATTCGCGTGGCTGCTCAAAAAAGAGGGGAATGGGAAAAGATGGGTATAGCAGAGTGTATTCCTCTCTCATTAGCCGATCCAGAAGCCAATGAGCCCTTAGTGGCCACTACCGCTATTTACGGCCTGAGACCTTCAATGCCTTCTTGTTCCATCTTGATCCCATCGGCCCGACCCTCATGGACATAGCTCAATTCAGCCGCCTTAGGCCGATGGTGAGCGGATATCGCTTTAGTGGCAAACCGAAATACAAGTTTATTCAATCCAAAGGAGAAGGTTGGCGCAAATATATTAACAACAATAATAAAGTGAATGGCGGTGATCGATGAAGAACATGTTGCTTTTACGAACTTGTGGTTAGACCGATTCTTGTTTTGTGGTGCTTCTTTAGGACCAACACAAGTGTATCGATTAATGGCGAGCGATTGGTAGAGGGCGTCGGCTAGCATTGGGAAAAATGTTCCTTGGGGCGGTTTGTCAAATGATGCATGTGATTAGAGTCGGCTTTTCTTGGTTTTGCCAAATTTTGCGCTGGCAACGAGGTGGTCCTCTCGGTTCATCCGGATATGGTTGTATTGTTTATTTAGCCGATCTTTCAGATCGATCCATCGACGACTCAAGATTTCCTCGCGAAGATACACCGTAAAATGCAGCACGAATTGAGCTAGCCGATCTTATGGCGAAAGATATATAATGTGCTCGCAAAGAAGAAGATATCTCGATCGGCTTGAAAAATATTTATCTTTTTCTTGAACTTGGATAGTAATGATTTTAGCCAACAAGACTTCTTTCATTATACCGGTCAAATTGATTTTGAATGGCCATCATTTCTTCATTTGGATTTCGATAGTTCCAAATGCCCGAATCGACTCGGATTTCTTTAAAATTTTTATCTCTCCTAGTATCTTGCATGTCGGCTTCAATACAAGGAACCGTACCTTTCAAACCTTCTTATGAATTTTATCATCCTTCCATCTTTGCCGGACAACCGGTTTCACCAAGTGATTCCAGTCTCCCACTTCTTGACTTGGTTCACCAAGAACTAGAGTACGATCTTTAGCTGCACCAATATGGTCTTGGAGATAGCCGATGACATGCGATCAAATCTTTGCCACATTTCGCCTTGAACAATCGTCGATCGGCCGATTCTCCGCATGGTGGTCTTCAATTGCGATGCACTTCTCCTAGATCGCACCCATCGGCTATTATTGATGCCCTCTTCGAGCACCATCCCGAGCCGATGGTATCTTCGATAATGATTCAAGTGACGAATCGAGCTCGGATATGATAATACGAGTCTCGTAAATATTACTAGCGAGGTATTAGTCGATTTAGCTTTTCTTTATCATAGCCCATATGAATTTATCTCATTGGTCGTCTTCTTTTCTTTGCAGACTAAAGCTACCAAGCAAGAAGCCGATCGATGCTCCCGCAACTAGCAAAGAAAACGACCACATAAGGCAACCGCACTTCTTGGCTATACTTACGGTTCCTTGGGCATTCAAAGCCCATCTTTATCCGATTTAGAAAGGCAACAAAGAACCAAGTAAGTTATGCTCAATCATCTTTTGTTCTTTTCCATTCTTCTCATTAATCGACTTTGGTAGATGGTTATTTAGAAAAGAAGAAACCAAGTCCACTAAAGCTCCCGCCAAGAAGAAATACTCTAAACCACGGGAACAAAGTGGCGAAAGTTCACCTCATGAATCTTGCATCGGTATTTTTAAAAAAATTTACAAATCCCGATTTAGTCAATCGGTCTCATTATGTTCTTTCTTCCACCTACCGCATCAAGACAAGTGGCCAATATTTTATCAAACTCGCGGATATATCGCCAAAGAGCCGATACGGTGTCAACAACCGCTTTGCTCGGAGACTTGACCTATCCAACCTTCTCGGCTTCAATTTATCCGACTTAGATGATCCAGAGATTTTTGCAACGACGATTACATCTCCGCAATTCAAAACATCATTGCGGTCTCAAAAGACGCGTCTTTTGTGGTTTCATCGGCTCTCGCATGCAAGACCGCCTCAACAAGCTATTTGATTTAGTGTCAAGGCCGCAATCGGAGATTTTAAACAATAATCACCGATTTGGGACGCTATGGTCTGCAGATTGAGGCCGATTTACCACCAGCGCTATGGTCGCACCGCTTGAGGTATGCCATTTGGATGAGAAAAAGACACCGTGGAGGCAACAAGAAAGGAAGAAAAGAGAGCGACCCAAGAAGCCGACTCAGAGAATCCTTGACAAAATGGTTGCGGAGATAAAGCGAAGAAGAAAAAGTTTGATGCCACTATGGATTCTCCAAAATTACCAAATCTTCTCTTCAAAAGCCGGAAACCACTAAGAAATTTCTTGAAGATGATCCGTCAAGACGGTGAAGCTTATCGCCAAGGTCAAGATTCCTTTCAAAAAACATCATCTACGCCAAGGAGCGGAAGATAGAAATAGCATCACCGTGGCGACCTTCAAGGAGCAATCGGCCAAACTTATACCCATCCTGTGCAATGCGTGCAGAAGATGACAAGATCTTGGATGAGGTACAAGAAACAATCGCCAAAGGGTTTGGAGCATTATCGGCTTTAGGGGCACGACTCTGAATGTCTTCGACTCCGAATATTCCTAGATGTAATATTTGAGTGGTTGTCCCAAAACTTCTAAATACTCTGAATGCCTCATGAATGCTTTGTAATTTTGCCATGTTTACGATCGGCTATTTAACCGATTCGTATTTTACTTACATTTCCAGAATTTGCAATCTTTTCAGCCGATTAACAACATCGTGTTAATCTTGGCTCTGAACATATATTCAATCGGCTAGGCTCCAATCCAAACACTAGGGTAGTATTTCTTTAAGTATTTCCCATTAATTGCTTTAGGCAACACATACCCTTCTAACGTTTCTAGCAAGTACGAGTTTCCGCCAACTAGCCGATTAATTTTATATGGCCCTTCCCACGTAGGTGACCATTTTCCAGATCGGTTATCTTTCGAGGCAACAGGCAATATTGTTTTCCATACCAAATCGGCTAAATCAAAAGACTTAGGCATAACTTTTTTATTATATGCTCTTGCAACTCTGATCTTATTCTTCTTAAGCCGATCAAGCGTAGACAATCGTAACTCCGCTAATTCATCCAAGCTGTCGACCATTAAATCATTGTAATCTTGAGCCGACAAACCATTTTGTCTGGCTATTCGTATAGACTCAATGTTAATCTCCACGGGTAAAACAGCTTCTTGTCCACACACCAATTGGTAAGGTGAAAGTTTTGTCGCTCTGTGATAAGATAGCCGATAAGCCCAAAGTGACTCTGATAAAGTCGAATGCCAATTTCTTGGCTTCTCATCAATTTTTCTTTTGATCAATCTGATTAGTGTTTTATTAGACGACTCGGCCTGTCCATTAGCCTGAGCGTAATATGGCGAAGAGTTTAACAATTTGATCCCTAGATTCGTGGCGTAACCTTGAAACTCATTAGACATGAATACCGTACCTTGATCGGTCGTGATTGTTTGTGGTATTCCGAACCGATGGACGATATGTTCATTCACAAAACTAATCGCCTCAACACTGGTCACTTTTTTAAGTGGTATAGCTCCGACCCACTTTGAAAAATAATCGGTTGGCCAAAATAAATCTATGGCCTTTACTCGAGGCAGGAAATATTTGGCCGATTATATCTATTCCCCAACCCCTGAACGGCCAAGGTTTGATAATCGGATGTAACGTCGATGCTGGTGCTAGTTGGATGTTGCCAAACTTTTGACACGTCTGACATCCTTTATAATATTTGAAACAATCCTCTAGCATTGTCGGCCAAAAATAACCTGTCCGTCTGAGCATCCATTTCATCTTATGTGCCGATTGATGAGAACCACAAATACCTTCATGCACCTCACCCATCGCCACTCGCGCTTCTTCAAATTTCTAAACATCTTAACAACAAGCCTTCCATAGTCCGATAATACAAGATATCGTCCATAACAACATACTTCAACGCTTGTTGCCGTATCCTTCGTTCGTCGGTTTAGATGGATCGACTAGATAGTCTTTATCTGCGTTCTCGATCGGCAATACCGTGCACATAATTGCTTTGTCTACCGATTCGGTTTCGACTTCGCCAACATCTTTATACCTGATGCTTGTTGAGCTAAAGTATTAGCTCTATCGTTCAATTCTCGAGGAATATGACCGATAGAAAATGATGCAATAGAGCCGATGATTTCTAGGCATTGTTCCAGGTATTTCCATAGCACTTCATCTCGACATTGGTATTCTCCTTTTATTTGCTGTACTACTAATAGTGAATCACCATATGCTTCAACAGTGCTCACTCCAATATTTTCCAACAACTGTAAGCCTTTGAGTAATGCTTCGTACTCGGCCTGGTTGTTTGAGCATCGGCTATTTAGCCGGAATGCAAATTCAAAGGTATGTCCTCTAGGTGAGGTGAGTACAATACCGATACCATCTCCTTCCCCACATACTGATCCATCAAAGAACAATTGTCATGGTGCGACCAAGACTAAGTTCGTTGCTGTATCATGTCCTGTTATAACATCGGTTTTGCAGATGACCTTACAAGCCGATGCTAGTATGTAGTGCCTTAGTTTTGTGCATGAGAAGTACAAGAATAAACATAGTTTTTTGATAAAAGGGTACCTCACTTCTGCGTCCAGCAACCGTCGGCTTAAATAAAAGATAACCCTCTCTTTACCATGTACCTCTTGTGCCAAAACAGCTCCAATAGTATCTTCTTCGGCCGAGACATATAATCTGAATGTAATACCCTTTTGAGGTGCAGCCAGGACTGGAGGGTTGGATAAATACCTTTTTACTTCGTCAAAAGCTTTCTGCTGATCGGCTCCCCATATAAATTCCTCGTTTTCTTTTAACTTCAGCAATGGAGTGAAAGCACGAATCCTACCAGAGAGGTTCGAGATGAACCGACGGAGGTAGTTAATTTTGCCGATAAACTTTTGTAATTCGTTTTTACATGTTGGCGGCTTAGTATTGGATATGGCCTTGACCCTTGTTTGGCTGACTTCGATTCCTCTTTCATGTACCATAAAGCCTAAAAACTGTCCCGCCGACACACCGAACGCACACTTATAAGGATTCATCTTCAAACCGTGCGATCTTATGTTTTTGAACACCCTCTCTAAGTCGGCCAGATGTTGGAAATCTTCGGCAGATTTTACCACTACATCATCAATATAAATTTCGACAATGTGGCCGATTAAGTCGTGAAAGATCGATTCATTGCCCCGATACGTTGCTCGGCGTTTTCAAGCGAAAGTCATTAATGTCCACTCGAATAACCCTATCGCACCGGGACATCGAAGGTGTCTTTGGTATATCGCTTACCGCCATGAGTATCTGGTTATACCGCGTTACCATCCGTAAAGTTTATGATCTTGTTTCGATGCAAAGATCGATAAGCATATCGGCTATTGGCATAGGGTATTCGTCTTTGGCGTCGCCTTGTTCAAATCTCTAAAGTCGACGCATACTCAAGTTTTCCATTTTCTTCATGATCGAGCGATGTTGGAAACCCATTCAACAGATCGGCAAGGCACGATAAACTTTGCTTCCAACAATCGTTCTATCTCTTCTTTTATGACTTGGTACAAGGTGGATTAAAACGCTGGGGACATTGTTTAAGCGGCCGATAGCCCGATTTTATTGGTAGCCGATGTTCCACCGGTTGACGGCTTAATCGGGCATCTCATGATACTCCCAAGCGAAACAATCCTTATAATTTCTAAGTATTTTTATTAGTTTTTCCTTGTACTTTACATCTAGATTTGCACTAACGAAAGTTGGTCTTTTCTATCATCGCCACCTATATCGACTTCTTCAAGCAAGTCGGTGGATGTGAACCCTTGACCTAACTTTTCGATTTCTTCAAAGTCTTCTATGGCTTCGTAGCTATCCGTTATTTGCCGATAGCTTTGCATTTTGTCTGTAGTGTCTTCAATGTTTTTCTTGTCCCCATCGGCGTAATACTTCATTTGCTCGATCAAAAGTGCCCGGCTTGACATCGATCGGCATGAGTCCCGACTTGCTCACACAGATGAAATCGCGATCCGCCCGGCGCCTTGCCCGATATGCACCCGACTTCTTCGTGTTGCCAATTCAGACGGAGCTAGCCATGGCAATATGAGCCGATGTATCGGTCGTAACGACCTCAACCTCTTCTCCATTCCATTGAACAAGTGCTTGATGCATGGTCGATGGGATACGCAGATTGCATGGATCCAATCCCGTCCGAAAGCAAAGACATCGTAGTTTCCTTTGGCATCAATTACAAAGAATCTTTGTCGGCAAAGTCTTGCTACCGACGATCGACTCTGTGACCATGACACCTTTTGTACGTAGGGTCACTGTGAAGTCATTCGTAACCATGTTAGTTTCGATTAAGTCTTCATCGGACTTACCCGACTTTTTGCAAGTTGTGTATGGCATTAGATTCATCGTGGCGCCTCGTCTACCAAAGCATTCTTGATATCGGCTTGCCATTTATATACCCTTTCAGATACAATGGTTTCAGATGCCGATGATCGTCTTTGGGTTTCTCAAAGACGGCGCTCTGCACGCCAGATAACAACTGAGCAACTGCCTCTTTGGCCGATTTAGTTCTGACTTTGAACTCAGCCGGCAATGTGAACACCATGTTAATATCCATTGAGGCGTGTCATCCAATCATAGGAGAATCAAGTCATCACCGATTCAAATCTTCTTCGCTTGTTCTTTTCTTCTCCACTCTTTTTGACGCATTTAAGCGGACGGTTCGTTAAACACTTCGTCTCTCTCTCTCTCTGTGTCGGCCTCACGAATCTCTTGCGTCCTTAGCCTCTGAAGCCGTCGTCGTTGCGATCGGCTCAGGCCAGATGAACACCACCTAGGTTTAGGTTCCACCGGCTTCCATATCGATCACCAAATCTTCTTAATTAGAAGCGGGCTCGTCGTCTTGTCTTGGCTTGGTTCTTGATTAGGTTTAGATATTCTCTCGTGGACCGCCTTCGTGACTTACGCCTCGCTCTCGATCGGCCTAGATAGCCTATCTCTGGCCGATTGTCTTGGCCAATCGTCTTGGGGATAATGTTCCATCGGGCAGGTGTACGGTGATGGTAACGCTACTCTTCTTTCCCAACAAAACTGCCAAAAGGGACACCTTCTATGTGCCCTCTCAACATTCTCAGTTCGGTACAAATTATCCGACCAGCGAGTATTACTCCGTGGTCGGCTATTCATCCTTTCGTATTTCTCCATCAATTGTGAGAACGTTGGACCTAACCTTTTCGCGGGCTGCCTTGATGGGGACTTCTCTGCTTTGTACCATTTGCCTACCTGGGGATTCCCCTTGGGTTTAATGGTCCTTGAATTTTTCCCATCTCGATCGGCTTCTATTTGTAAGGAACCGATGGTAATCTTTACTGTTTGGCCGCCGCTCGAGCTTGACTGTATGTCGACTTGTCGATCCTTTTTCTGCTCGTCTTGCATCGGCTCTTTTCCTTTAGCCGAGCACTGTACCATGTTGATAGGAAACGGATCAACATCAACCTGCATGGTCGGCTCATCGGCAAACTTCAACCGACCATCTTCAATAGCAGACTGGATCTGTTGACGGAAGATATTGCAGTCATTAGTGTTATGCGAATAAGAATGATGCCACTTGCAATACCTGCGCTTTTTGATCTCATCAGGCGATGGTATCACATGTCCCTCCGGCAATCGTATTATCTTTTCTTGCAAAAGTAAATCAAAAATACGATTGCACTTAGAAACATCAAAAGAGTACTTAACTTCCGACTTGTTCCTAGTCGGCTTAAGCCAAGAACAGACTAAGGATTTCTTGGATCCTTTTACCCATTCGGCTATGTTTATTTCTGCTTCCTCGTCGTCCGACGAATCACTAGGACAATATTCAACCATATTGACCTTGGCCTTATCCTTTTCCTTGTTATTGCTATTTTTGAATCTATCTTTGAATGCTTTGTTATCAGTGAATCGGCTTTCTTGAGCCGATACGCGATGCAATAAGTGGCTAAGGTCAGTGAATTCTTGGCCTCCAAACTTCTCCCTAAGCGGCGGGATCAAACCTTGAAATGCTAAATCGGCAAGTTGGTTGTTAGGCAACGTAACGCTAAAACACCGATTCCTAATTTCTCTAAACCTCTTGATGTAATCCGTCACCGATTCCCCAAACTTTTAGCGCACAGAACTCAAATCTGAAACTCTAAGCTCCAAACTTCCTGAAAAGAAATATTCATGGAATCGGCTTTCAAAATCGTTCCATAAATGGACCGAATTCGGAGGTAAACAAGTGAACCAAGTAAATGCTGCCCCGGATAAAGACAATGGGAACAACCTAATTTTAAGCCCGTCGGATTGGGCCGCTTCACCGCATTGCGCGATAAAGCGTCCGACATGCTCCAGGGTGGTGATAGAATCATTCCCGGAGAATTTGGCAAAGTCCGGGACTCTGAAATTGTGAGGGTAAGGCATGTGATCAATGTAATCAGGGTACGGCTTTCAATAGCCGATCACTTTTCCTTTTGGTTGTATGCCAAATTGGTCCCTCAAAACGATACAGATCTGATCGGTCCAGTTAGCATTATCGGCCATTGGCATAGCAGGCCCTTGATAATGTCGGTCATAATCGGCATCTCGCCCGAGCGTAAGCTCGGCCGCTAATTGTCTTTGTGCCGCCGGATATCGACCATACTGATCACGTCGATTATGCCTGGTTTGAGTTTCCGGTACTGGAACAAATGGCTCAGAGTATGTTACTACCCTGTGTGGACCTGGGTTCCTTTGCAAGGTAGATTCTTGTGGGAATCTCTCGGAGCCAATCGGCTGTGAAACCGATTGGGGAAAGGCGTAGAACGGAGCCGATGGCGGCAAATTGATTGACGCATCCAACCTAGCGGCGTCGGTATAGGCATGGTAATGACTCACCCCACTTGACCGAGGGTCCCTAGGCAATATGACCGTAGGTTGTGTGGGCATCATTGTAGGAGGTGAGGTTACAGCCGATGGTTTAGGATCGACCGTAGTGCCCTGCGTGTTCTGTGGTATTGAAAAAACAGGATAATTCGGCAGAGCTTGTAATGGATCTAGCAGACTTCCTGACGAGGCTAACTCCTGGGCTATAGATTTGACGCTATTTGCTATCATCGGCTTAAGTGTTGTCACTAGAGCCGATGATTGGTTTATTAAAGCGTGATGCACAGACTGATTAATCATAGCCGATAATTCGGCTTGAGCAGGTAGATATCGGCTTACTTGTTCTGTTACACCCGCATCACCCAGGGCGTTGACCGTCGGCAGGGCGGATTTTTGAGTGACACCACGCCTTGTCTTCTCGATAGCAACTTAGCATCATCTCTTCCGGTATGACCTTCCGAGCTTCAATTTCTTGGCGCTATTCGCGGATAAATCGTCCATTGTTGGGACGATTATAGCTTCTGAGTTGAGATCTGATGGTGGAATCGACTTCCCTGATGAAGACATTGCGTGTCCCACCGGACGTGCCAAAAGTGTGTTGGCGTCAAAAACTTGAGGTAGGGTTTACGACAACAAAGACACCGCATTTAACACAGTTCAGAGCGTGCGGTCGATTTGACTCAGAATCGACAAGGTAAAAACAATAAAATCTACTCCAAACCGATCGTCAATATCAATCGGCTTAAGCTTAATCAGCCTGAAGCCGATCAAGATTAAAATATCAGGATATATCTAATTAGCCGATTAAGGCTAATCAGAGGGTAAAGGTAGATCGATTCTGAAGAAGGCGATGCGCAACAAAATCGTAATAAATCGAAC
This sequence comes from Otatea glauca, assembly GCA_036346275.1. Classification (NCBI taxonomy): domain Eukaryota; kingdom Viridiplantae; phylum Streptophyta; class Magnoliopsida; order Poales; family Poaceae; genus Otatea; species Otatea glauca. The sequence continues at coordinate 15,462,426 of CM070728.1, forward strand.
ACAGGGTGTAATTGACGAAGATCAACAATCGGCGATGCGCAATTTTATTGATCAAAATCGATTACAAAGGCTAAATTACAAGAACTACTCCTAGTCGACAGGAAAAAGATGAAAAGTAAAAGCTGGTTGATTGTATTGTATTGATTATTCTCTGCAGCTTGCTTTGGCCCTTCTTTTATACCCTTCGGCCGATCGTGTCCTACTACAACACGCTTGAGTCCGTATCCGTATCGGCCTTATCTTGGGCGATTGTTTCCTTAAAAATCTTGCGATTACCAAATATCTCTGATTCTTTCCAATCTTCCGTTAGTTTAGTATCTTTAATTTTATTGCTCGATTTGCATAAACTTGCGAATTTTGGTGCAAACACCCAAAGAAACCAAAAGACTTTTCATTCAAATGCACAGCTCTCCCAAACAGGCCCTAAGTCTCATGCGACCACGATTCGGTTAGGTGGTGTTTAACCCCAGTTTTATGTGTTTGTGGTCTCGGTCAAGCATTCAGAAGGAGATGAGTTTCGAAAAACCCTAAAATCAAATTCCCAAATCGGAATCATGAAAAACCCGAACCCTAATCCCCAAAATCAAGCAAAACCTAATGTCTAAATGGGGGTTACGGGCTTACCTTTGGCGCTCTCGCTGGCACCGCCGCGCTTCAGCCCACGCCTTAGCCCTCCGCGCGCCATTGGCTACCTTCAACCGCGCCGAGTCTTGGCCGCACGTCTTGTGCGTGCGCCGTCGGGGAGTCGCGCGCCTTAGCCCGCCGGGCGCCTCGCCTCCGCTTCGTCGGAGCCTCGAACGGCCTCAGCTCCGCCGCGTGTGCGCGCCATTGCATCACCTTCTTGCTCCGTCGGGCTTGCGCGCCGTCGCCTCTCTCATTTGCTTCGCCCGTGCTTCGCGTCTTTTTCGGGGAGTCGGAGGCGAATGGGTTAGGGTTTCCTTGCCGCTATGCGGTTTTGTTGCGCCTTGATTCCATCCGAGCCGTCCGTTCGCGATCGGGATCAGCGACCGTCGCTCCGCTTCGCTTGGGCGGGCGCCAAGCGCCCGGCGGGCAAACCATGCGCCAATGGTCCATGCGTTCTGGCCGCGCGTCTGAAGGCGGCTGCGTCTTATTCTTTGGAGCCACCGTCATTCTTGGGCCGCAAGGTTGTGGGCCGATTTTTGGTTTTGTGCTTTGGGTCGAAATGATTTAAGTTTTGGGCTTCTTTATTTTTACAGCATTTCTTATGTATTTAAATGTTGTTTTTTCCTTTTATGAATTGATGTTTGGGTTATTTTGCCCGAAAATTAGACATTTCGGTGATTAATTTAATTTACAGTATTTTCTCAGAATTTAAATGTTGTTTATTCTTTTAATACGATGATTGGACTGTTTTAAGAGTGTTAATTGCTGGATAAAATATTAAGTTGTCTCTAATTAAGATGGAACCAACGAGAAATCTTGATTAGAGATTTAATAATGTTTTGGGATTAATTTTATGATCATGATTATATTCTGACCAAAGTTGATTGTATTCATGAGTCATACCCATTTAAGTTAAAAGTTAAGTTCTTTTTCGTATTCTGCTCAACGGTGATTATGAATTAGAACTGTCATTAGCATATTATTAACCAGACCAACGTAGGGTTAATCTTGTGCCAGACATTAAATTGCTTACTAATATTTGTGTATATTTTATTCAACTATGACCACGACAAACATTGCCAGTACTCTAAATAGTATGGAACAACTTTCTGGTAATAACTTCCCCTCCTGGAAGAAAAGACTGCTCATAACTCCTGGAATAATGGATTTGGACCTTGCACTTCGTGAGGCTGCTCCACTCTCCCTGCTGCGATCTTGAAAATTACTCTGAGTTAAAGAAGTCATATGAAACTACAGCAGAGAAATAGGAGCGGTCTAACCGCATGTCCTTGATGATTATGAAGAGCACAATATCAGTAGGAATTAGGGGAGCGATCCCCGACTCCGAAGATGCTAAGGTATATCTGGCTTCAGTGGAGGAGCAATTCAAAGGCTCCTCAAAAGTCTATGCCAATACATTAATCATGAAAATGCTCACATCCAAGTATGAGGGACAGGGCAGTGTCAGGGAGCATATCATGATGATGAACGATATGGCTTCCAAGCTTAAAGGAATGGACATGGCTATTTTAGAAGGTTTTTTGGTTCATTTCATAATGACTTTCTTTACCTTATGAGTTTGGTCCTTTTAAGATCAATTACAATACTCAGAAGGAGAAGTAGACCATGAGCGAGTTAATTGCCATGTGCGTTCAGGAGGAGGAAAGACTGAAGGCCGATAAGAAGGACGTTGTCCACCTTGTTGGCAATAAGAAGAGAAAATTCCAAGGAGACCATAAGTCCAAGAAGAAACTCAATTTCTCTCCCAAAACTGAGTCAAATAAGGCGGAGCATAAAGGAAAAGCTCCTGCAACACCCTCTTCATCCAACAGCGTCGTATGTCGCTTCTGCAAGAAAGATGGGCATATTCAGAAAAATTGCCCAGGATTCCTGAAGTGGCTCGCGAAGAAGGGTAATGATGAAATCACCTTTATTGAGGAATCTCTTTATGCTGATTTTTCTCCTAATCCTTGGTGGATTGACTCAGGTGCCTCTATACATGTTTCAAATTCTTTACAGGGATTCCTTTCCGTGAAGACGCTAAGAAAGGGGGAGCGAAGCCTTAGAGTCGCTAATGGGAAGGAGGCTGAAATTGAAGGCATTGGGACCTTACCATTAGTATTAGATAATGGCTTTGTACTTTATCTAAATAATGTAGTTTATGTTCCTAGTTTGAGAAGGAACCTTATCTCAGTTTCATTATTAGATGATGAAGGTTTTTATTGTAAGTTTGGGAACGGCCAATGCATAATAAGGTTTAATTCTAATGATGTTGGTCTTACTATCAAACGAGACAAGCTTTATGTTCTTTCCCTTAAAGAATCACCTGTGTTAATGAATGTATGCGATGGCACAAATAAACGTAAAAGGATTAATGATGAGACTTCATCGAAGCTGTGGCACTGTCGCTTAGGCTACATTTCGAAGGGGAGAATGGAATGTCTCATTAAGGAAGAGATACTCCACCCGCTTGATTTCTCAGACTCAGACCCCTGCATTGATTGCATTAAGGGTAAATACGTAAAACAAATTAAGAAAGGGGCTACTCGAAGCACAGGGATATTAGAATTAATCCACACTGATATTTGTGGACCTTTTCCTGTGACATCAGTGGATGGTTTTGATTCTTTCATTACATTCACTGATGATTACTCCCGTTATGGTTATATTTTTTCCATTCGTGATCGGTCTGAATCGCTCGATAAATTTAAAATATTCAAGACTGAAATAGAAAATAAGCACAATCTAAAGATTAAAGTGGTGCGATCAGATCGAGGAGGAGCATATTATGGTAGACATGCTCCTTATGGACAAATTCCTGGTCCCTTTGCTAGATATCTTCAAGAAAATGGCATAGTAGCTCAATACTCAACTCCTGGTGAACCTCAGCAGAATGGTGTAGCTGAAAGAAGAAATCGCACACTTATGGATATGGTGCGAAGTATACCTCAGCTATTCCAATTTACCAGTAACCTTATGGATGGAAGCGTTAAAAACAGCTGCCCACATACTTAATCGGGTTCCTAGCAAATCATTCCCTAAGACACCTTATGAAATCTGGACTGGCAGAAAACCGAGCTTAAAATACTTACGAGTGTGGGGTTGTCCCGCTGAAGCTAAAATCTTTAACCCACATATTGGGAAATTAGACTCTAAAATAGTGAGCTCCCATTTTATCGGATACCCTGATAGATCTAAGGGATACCGATTTTACTGCCCAGATCGTCATACTAAATTTGTAGAAACTAGACATGCTGTGTTTATGGAGAATGGTCAAATCAATGGGAGCTCAAAGGCCAGAAATATAGATCTCGAGGAGATTCGGGATTATGTTCCATCACCGATAATCCAAGAGACTTTTATTAATGTGCCACAAATAATGACACCTCTAAGTGATAACCCTGGTGTTGTAACCCCAGTTAATGATTCTGGGATTAGTAATATTGCTCCTAATGATGAACCTACATCAACAATTAATGAAGAACTTCAACAGCCATCTGTGATACCTGATGAAACCTTAAGAAGATCACAGCGGGTTAGAAGATCCGCCATTCCAAATGACTATGTCATGTACATGAATGCAGATGTTAATGATATAGGGAAGGTGGATGATCCCATAGGGAAGGTGGATGATCCCATCTCATTTAAAGAAGCCATAAGTAATAAGGATTCAGACAAATGGCTTGAGGCCATGGAGGATGAATTAAAATCTATGAGCATTAATGATGTTTGGGATTTAGTAGACATACCTGATGGAGTTAAAGTAATAGGCTGTAAGTGGGTCTATAAAACTAAGCATGACTCTAAGTGAAACGTTGAAAGATTCAAGGCAAGGCTTGTAGCTAAAGGTTTTACACAGAGAGAGGGGATTGACTATGTTGATACCTTCTCTCCTGTGTCGAAGAAAGACTCATTAAGAATTGTCATAGCACTTGTCGCTCATTATGATTTGGAGCTACATCAGATGGATGTAAAAACTGCATTCCTTAACGGTGACTTGCATGAAAATGTATACATGGCTCAACCTGAAGGTTTTGTCGTGGAAGGCAAGGAACAGATGGGATGTCATCTTAAGAAATCCATCTATGGACTAAAACAAGCGTCCAGACAGTGGTACTTTAAGTTTGATGAAGTAATAAGGAAATTTGGCTTTAAAGAAAATGAGGTGGATAATTGTATTTACATTAAGACTAAAGAGAGCAAATTTATTATTTTAGTGCTCTATGTGGATGATATCTTATTGGCTAGCAGCGATAAGAATATGCTGTATGAAACCAAGAGATTTCTATCCTCTAATTTTGACATGAAGGATCTTGGTGATGCATCTTATGTTCTAGGCATTGAAATTCACCGAAACAGGTCTAAAGGTGAATTAGGCTTATCACAAAGGTCATACATTGACAGAGTGCTTAAGAGATATAATATGCATAACTTAAGGTGATAAGTTTGGTTTATTCCAAAGTCCAAGGAATAAATTAGAAATTGATCAAATGAAGTCGATTCCTTACGCTTCAGCTGTCGGAAGCGTTATGTATGCTCAAGTATGTACTCGCCCTGACTTAGCATTCGTAACCGGGATGCTTGACAGATATCAATCTAATCCAGGTTTGGACCACTAGAGAGCCGTTAAGAAAGTCTTGCGTTATTTGCAGGGCACTAAGAACTACATGCTCACATATAAGAAGTCTGATAACCTTGAGGTTATGGGTTATTCAGACGCTGACTTCGCAGGATGTGTTGACTCTAAGAAATCCACGTCAGGTTATGTATTCACACTTGCGGGAGGAGCCATTTCGTGGAAAAGCTCCAAACAGACCCTTACGGCATCTTCAATGATGCAAGCTGAGTTTGTGGCATGTTATGAGGCTACCGGACAGGCTGTATGGCTTAAGAATTTTATTCCTGGACTAATGGTGGTTGTGAGATATCAAAACCACTTACTATATTCTGCGATAATTTAGCCGCAGTTTTCTATTCGAGTAACAACAAGTCAAGTGGTGCTGCCAAGCATATTGACATTAAGTATCATGTTGTGAAAGATAGAATCCAGAATCAAACTATTAATGTTAAGCATATAAGCACTAAGTCTATGTTTGCGGATCCGCTCACTAAAGGCTTACCACCCAGTATCTTTCAAGAACTACAGTTGCTAGCATGGGTTTATTGGAAAGCCTATGATTCTGAATTGATTATGATAAGAATTCAGAATCTGATCCTGAAAAATTAAGGACCATAAGAAAATAAATCAACTCCCGTTAAGTTTAAGTGGCTATCCTATCGAGATGAAATAGTATACTATAGATGATGGGGTTTCAGTGGCATCAATTGACTGCTGTAAACGCATTATCTTGGTGTACTGTTCTGTTAAGTGTGGGCTTATGTTAGCCTTACGATCAAGTGGGAGAATGTTGGATTTGCTCTTGGCTAACAGAACCGAGAGGAAAGGGGAGATAAATCTTATCTCTTGCGCTTTGATCGGGGGTGCAACCGATTGGTGGTTGTGGTCCCAGGTCGTGCGGTGCGCATATAAAAAAGGAGGAGGAGCTAGCTTTTGTGATCATCCAAAAGAGACAATCACAAGAGACTACATCTCCTGACATTCTTACTGAACTAAGATCGATCCTAAGCGCGCACCGGATCGGCTTGAAGATCATCTACCGAAGGCTTCTACTGCCGTTTTCTCAGCTGGTGGCTACTGGAACGACGGCTTCTTCATTCTACGTCACCGTCGACGACCACTGCTACCACCTCACCATCTCTACCGATCCACTACTGATGGCTTCACCGAACGGTACTCATTCTTCCGCATCTGAGTGTTCTAGTTTTGTCTATCGGATTAATGTTGTCTAATGGCTTAAGAACCCTAAGTTTAATGCTATCATCATACACCAAGCAAGCAGACCGAAACGTACAAAAAAAACTTAATTAGGCTGCAAGAGTTGAAGATCTTGTGGTCCGAAGAAGAGTCTCACGATCCTGCAGATCTCGGAAGACACGAAGACCGGACGAGCAACGTGACGCAGGCACACCTATTAAAAAATTTCTAGTTCCGCCACTGCTTTCTAACCATATCAAGTTTTACTTACACGGAGAACATACAATTTTCAACGCCATTGATGTGCATGTAATTTCTTCTTATGAACATACTATACACCACATTATCTCTTTGGAGAAATCCAATGAGGCATCAGTCACATTATTTTGTTTGTCTTCTACATATTTGGTTTCTCCATTTCTTTGTTCGCTATCTTAGCTATCAGTCGTATATAAATACCTGTCTGAATCTATCTGTCTGCAGCATAGAGAAATGATGGCTTTACTTGACAGATATACCACCTGTTTTTCAATGGATGAAATAAATTGATGCCAACCCCATCGGTGATGTTGAAAATCTGCATTCTGCTGGTGTAGGCACTAAAATTTAGCATATGTTGGATTTTCTTATCATTGAACATTCTGGGCATTCGTATCTGAATCTCATTCCTTAAGTTCGTGTCTGGAACTCTTGATCCTGATTCAGCTAAGATTATATTAGAAATTTGGCATGCAAAAAATGTTGAACATGGTTGGCCTGAATAGACATAAGAAAATTGTCAAGTACCAAGGAAAATGTCTCGCCTTTTTACATTAACTGGAGATTGTTATCAGCTTCCCAACAGATAGAGCATGGCAACCCAACGTGTTCTCTAATGTACTCATTTGTGCTCAGTTGTCCCGGAAAGGTAGGTAATTGCAAGAAATTGCTTTAATAAGTTTCTTCTTCTTTTTTTTTTTGTTATTGTACAGGAAGTTTTAGTTCTCTTGTTCACTTGTGAAGTTACTCTTCCTCAAGTTAGGGCTCGTTTGGAGAGCTGTAATTTTTCTAAAAAGTTGTTTTTTTGCTTTTCTGAGTTGAAAATCGTAGTTTTTTTTATAAGAGATCGTTTAATAAATAACTTTTTTCTCAGCAATAAGCTGTAAAAACAGGTTCAGCCCAGCTTTTTAACTTTTGGTTTTTTTAGTTATATGTGGCTTTTAGCTTATGTTAAAAGCCGCTTAAAAGCTAGACTGTTTGAAGGGCTTGCTGACCTTTTAAAAGCTGAAAATAGTTTTAAGCCCCAAACAGGCACTCTAGTATGCTGATTCTAGAGTGCAGAGCAGCACATCGTCTTTGGAAACTTCAGCGCTTGCATACCGCATTGGTTAGTTTGACATATTAACTCACCTTCGTGTTTTGCACTGTGCTGACTGTATTCATTTCTTAAAATTAATGAACTCTTTGATTTGCATGCATCGTCGGCAAATGTTGTGCGGTTTAATAGTCAAAATAGATTGCTTCTGTTCCATGATGTAATCAGACATGTCTAGCTGTATATTCCTTGTAAGCAAATTTATGCAGACGACAGTCATTCAGTCAGTTTCAAGCAAGCAAATCTGGTTTGGCTTTTCCCAGTTGTGCGCGCTTTGGTAGACGGGTATCAGTTCAGTTCACCACTTGCAATTGTTTGGAGCTACTAGAAAGTAGAAAAGATGTATAATTAGTTGATATGATATTTGTGTGAAGTCATTTTTTATCCTTTTAGAAAAAAAACAGAGCTCTTGTTGGTCTCTCTGTCTTCTGTCATGTACCAGTGGAATATAACTTATTTAACTTAGCTGTCTTGTTGCTCTTGTAAACATTAGGCTGACCAGGTTGACCTAGGAGGGGTGTGTGAGTTGGATGGCAATATAAATTCATACTGTATCAGGATAAGGTGAACATAAATGAACTTGCCTTTGAGGCTTCCTCTATCTCCTCCCTGTGTCTCTGTTGCCCCCATTCCCTCTGATTTCTCTCAATTTTCAGTGTAATATTTCTACTTCCCAGTCCAATTTCTATCCAATCTCACCAGAGTAGTGCAGGACCGTAACAATCTCACTTCTCCCATTATCAAGAAACAGAGTTCTTGCGGCACTACATTTGGACAATCTAATTGTTTGCACCAAAATTCGGCAAGTTTATGCAAATCAGGCAATAAAATTAAAGATACGAAAACTAACGGAAGATTGGAAAGAATCCGAGATATTTGGTAACTGCAAGATTTTTAAGGAAACAATCGTCCAAGATAAGGCCGATACGGATACGGACTCAAGCGTGTTGTAGTAGGACACGATCGACCGAAGGGTATAAAAGAAGGGCCAAAGCAAGCTGCAGAGAATAATCAACACAATACAATCAACCAGTTTTTACTTTTCATTTTTTTCCTGTCGACTAGGAGTAGTTCTTGTAATTTAGCCTTTGTAGTCGATTTTGATCAATAAAGTTGCGCATCGCCGATTGTTGATCTTCGTCAATTACACCCCAGGTTCGATTTATTCTGATTTTGTTGCGCATCGCCTTCTTCAGAATCGATCTACCTTTACCCTCTGATTAGCCTTAATCGGCTAATTAGATATATCCTGATATTTTAATCTTGATCGGCTTCAGGCTGATTAAGCTTAAGCCGATTGATATTGACGATCGGTTTGGAGTAGATTTTATTGTTTTTTACCTTGTCGATTCTGAGTCAAATCGACCGCACGCTCTGAACTGTGTTAAATGCGGTGTCTTTGTTGTCGAAACCCTACCTCAAGTTTTTGACGCCAACACACTTTTGGCACGTCCGGTGGGACACGCAATGTCTTCATCAGGGAAGTCGATTCCACCATCAGATCTCAACTCAGAAGCTATAATCGTCCCAACAATGGACGATTTATCCGTGAACAGCGCCAAGAAATTGAAGCTCGGAAGGTCATTTGGAAGAGATGATGCTAAGTTGCTATCGAGAAGACAAGACGTGGCGTCACTCAAAAATCCGCCCGCCGACGGTCAGCGCACAGGTGATGCGGGTGTAATGTAACAAGTAAGCCGATATCTACCGCTCAAGTCGAATTATCGGCTATGATTAATCGATCATGCATCACGCTTTAATAAACCAATCATCGGCTCTAGTGACAACACTTAAGCCGATGATAGCAAAAGCGTCAAATCTATAGCCCAGGAGTTAGCCTCGTCAGAAGTACGCTAGATCCATTACAAGCTCGTAGAATTATCCTGCTTTTTCAATACCACGTAACACGCAGGCACTACGGTCGATCCTAAACCATCGTTTGTAACCTCACCTCCTACAATGATGCCCACACAACCTACGGTCATATTGCCTAAGGACCCTCGGTCAAGTGGGGTGAGTCATTACCATGCCTATACCGACGCCGCTAGGTTGGATGCGTCAATCAATTTGCCGCCATCGGCTCGTTCTCGCCTTCCCCAATCGGTTTCACGGTAGATTGGCTCGAAAGATTCCCACAAGAATCTACCTTGCAAAGGAACCGAGTCCACAGGTAGTAACATACTACGAGCCATTTGTTCGATCAGGAAACTCAAACCTGCATAATCGACGCGATCAAGATGGTCGTATGCCGACCTGACAAGACAATTGGCAGCCGAGCTTACGCTCGGGGCGGATCCGATTATGACCGACATTATCAAGGGCCCTGCTATGCCAATGGTCGATAATGCTAACTGGACCGATCAGATCTGTACCGTTTTGAGGGACCAATTTGGCATACAACCAAAAGGAAAAGTGATCGGCTATAGAAAGCCGTACCCTGATTACATTGATCGCATGCCTTACCCTCACAATTTCAGAGTCCCGGACTTTGCCAAATTCTCCGGGAATGATTCTATCACCACCCTGGAGCATGTCGGACGCTTTATCGCGCAATGCGGTGAAGCGGCCCAATCCGACGGGCTTAAAATCAGGTTGTTCCCATTGTCTTTATCCGGAGCAGCATTTACTTGGTTCACTTGTTTACCTCCGAATTCGGTCCATTTATGAAACGATTTGGAAAGCCGATTCTATGAATATTTCTTTTCAGGCAGTTTGGAGCTTAGAATTTCAGATTTGAGTTCTGTGCGCCAAAAGTTTGGGGAATCGGTGACGGATTACATCAAGAGGTTTAGAGAAATTAGGAATCGGTGTTTTAGCGTTACGTTGCCTGACAACCAACTTGCCGATTTAGCATTTCAAGGTTTGATCCCGCCGCTTAGGGAGAAGTTTGGAGGCCAAGAATTCACTGACCTTAGCCACTTATTGCATCGCGTATCGGCTCAAGAAAGAAGACTCACTGATAACAAAGCATTCAAAGATAGATTCAAAAATAGCAATAACAAGGAAAAGGATAAGGCCAAGGTCAATATGGTTGAATATTGTCCTAGTGATTCGTCGGACGACAAGGAAGCAGAAATAAACATAGCCGAATGGGTGAAAGGATCCAAGAAATCCTTAGTCTGTTCTTGGCTTAAGCCGACTAGGAACAAGTCGGAAGTTAAGTACTCTTTTGATGTTTCTAAGTGCGATCGTATTTTTGATTTACTTCTGCAAGAAAAGATAATACGATTGCCGGAGGGACATGTGATACCGTCGTCTGATGAGATCAAAAAGCGCAGGTATTGCAAGTGGCATCATTCTTATTCGCATAACACTAATGACTGCAATATCTTCCGTCAACAGATCCAGTCTGCTATTGAAGATGGTCGGTTGAAGTTTGCTGATGAGCCGACCATGCAGGTTGATGTTGATCCGTTTCCTATCAACATGGTACAATGCTCGGCTAAAGGAAAAGAGCCGATGCAAGACGAGCAGAAAAAGGATCGACAAGTCGACATACAGTCAAGCTCGAGCGGCGGCCAAACACTAAAGATTACCATCGGTTCCTTACAAATAGAAGCCGATCGAGATGGGAAAAATTCAAGGACCATTAAACCCAAGGGGAATCCCCAGGTGGGCAAATGGTACAAGCAGAGAAGCCCCATCAAGGCGGCCGCGAAAAGGTTAGGTCTAACGTTCTCACAATTAATGGAGAAATACGAAGGATGAATAGCCGACCACGAGTAATACTCGCGGTCGGATAATTTGTACCCAATCGAGAATGTTGAGAGGGCACATAGAAGGTGTCCTTTTGGCGCTTTTCTTTGGGAAAGAAGAGTAGCGTTACCATCACCGTGACACCCGCCTGATGGAACATTATCCCGGTGACGATTGGCCAAGACAATCGCCGGAGATAGGCTATCTAGGCCGATCGAGAGCAGGCGAAGTCACAGAAGGCGGTCCACGAGAATATCTAAACCTAATCAAGAACCAAGCCAAGACAAGACGACGAGCCCGGTTCTAATCAAGAAGATTTGGTGGTCAAATACTGAAGCGGTGGAACCTAAACCTGTGTGGTGTCCATCCGCCCGAGCCGATCGCAACGACGACGGCGAGGCTAAGGACGCAAGAGATTCGTGAGGCCGACGCGAGAGAGAGAGAGAAGCGTTTAACGAACTTCGCCCGATTAAATGCGTCAAAAAGAGTGGAGAAGAAAAGAACAAGTCAAGAAGATTTGAATCGGTGATGACTTGATTCTCCTATGATTCGGATGACACGCCCAATGGATATTGCCGGCGTTTGAGCGCCGCAAGTAAATTTGTAAGTCTAAGGGCTGCGCGTTCGCTCCTCGAATGGTTAGACCACGAGTCCAAGATGTATCTTGGTTCGGGCGAAGGTCCCTACTCGATTCGTGCGTTGGTGTTGTATTCATCTGGGGTGCGGATGATCGCTGCAAGTTTTTACAAGCGAGAGGTGGAGCCTCAACACTAGAATGATCTAAACTTAGCTCGTAAGGAGAAGAAAAAGAAGAAGAGGAAGAAGAGGAAAAAGCTCTCTTGTAGCTCTTACTCTACGCCTGTTAGGAGGTTCCCGCCTTTTATTCAAGACTGGGGCGGGTTACATCGAGAATTGGCGAAGTGCGAGGCGAGCTACTTAGGCTTCGGTCTTGCCCGCCGTCCGCCAATCGTCACGATCGGGTCGCTTGTTCGCCGATCGTCGCCGCCGCGAGCCTATGCTTTGGTCGGTGGTCTAGCCGGGTCGAGCGGTTAGGTAATCCTCAGGAAGTGGCGAGCCGCTCTGTGATCCATGTGGGTGCCGACGTAGTCGCGTGTGACGTTGGAGTTGCCTCGGGAGAGCGTGTCCTTGCACCGCGGGTGGGTGGTTGATGGGACAGAGACGTGGCTTCAGCAGCCTATCAAACTGTCTTGAGAAGGGACCACCGCCTCGCTCGGTCCTTGAATGACCGTTCGTGGGGCATGTGGCCTCGGGTTGACACGGGACTCGATCGCGCGACGCGCGCCTGAAAGTCGGTCGCGGGATCCCGCCCCGCGGGGGTCGGGAACCCTCTTGAAGTCGAGTCGGGGATCCCCCGCGGCGGTCGGGAACCTGTTGAGTCGAGTCGGGGATCCTGATCGGCTGCGGGGTCGGAACCTCTTTGAGTCGGAGTCGGGACCGTCGGGAATGGTCTCCTGAATGGTCTCGTAGGCATTTGGGTAGCAGGCAGGGGCGGCTGTTTAGGCCGGGCCGTATTCGAGGCCGCCGCTTGCCTGCCGGGCTTTGCTTGTTGCAATTGGGCCGTTGGTGCACCTGTTTTATGAGTATTCGTCGGTGAGCCCCGAACCTCTAATCGAGTTGGCGGACTCGGTTGGGGTTGAGCTTGATGGATCCGTTCAACTAGGTGGGCCAGCGGGGCCTACCGCTTTTTCCGGGCGTGCCCTCAGCGCATTCGGCGCCCGCCGGGATTACGTTCTGAGGTATGCGAACCGCCGAGCCTCTTAATTGCTTTGTTGTGCGCGCGCGCGGCCAGGTGTGTTTTTGCTCGTTCGTCTTCTTGACCGCCGGGTTCGGTGGTGGGCGCCGTTTTCTCGCGCGGCATTTATTCTGAGTCGTTTGATCTTCCTTGAATGGGTATATATGGGCGCCACGGGTTGCTCGGCGCGAGACTCTTAGACGAGACTCCTTTCCTTCTTGAAATGTGTTCAAGACACCCTTTAGTCTTCGGTGATGACATCGTGGTGGAAGAGGAAGACCCTTTGAGCGAGCTTTGGGTTGAATATGATCGAGCGATAGCCGAACTCCCAAAGAGAGAAGAAGTAGCTCGCGACGTTCTTTGCCGTTGACGCTACTTGAGCGATCCGAGGCTTGGAGTGGCAAGGGGCCCTCCTAGAGGCAATGGCGCGAGGGCGATTGCGATAAGCGCGCCAGCGTCGATGTCGCCGAGCAGCGGCGGCATGCCATTCCGCGGCCGTGGCTTCACCTTGGCGAGCCAGGGCAAGGGCCTACCAAAGAGTCATCTCCAACGACCTCGGGTTCACCGACCCCAAGGTGCATCCGTCGGCGAGCAAGGGCCTACCGTCGGCGTTGTCGTGGGGAGTTTTTAGAATGCAGGTGTAGATAGAGAGTCTTGCGTGTGCCTCATGTAAAGTGGTGTAAAGTTTTGAGCCTAGGCTTTTTAATGAAATCCTTTTTTTCTCTCTATGAATGACTTCATGAAGGAGTTAGCTTCGCTTGTTCTGCTTTGATCAGCTAGGCGCTAGAAAGTTGGCGATCGGTTTCCGAGTGGTCGGACGTGCGAACTCGCGGTTTGTTCCTCAAGAAATCTTCCTTTGCGCTCGTTTGCCAGTAGCTAATCGGTGCCTTGGTGGCAAGGATGGCGGGTGCCGGAAGTTTTAGTGCCCGAGTGCCTTGGTCGGCAGGACGGCCGGATGCCTCCGCGAGGTTCCGTGTCCGAGTGCTCGCTTAACGTCGTAGTGGGCCGCCGCCTTAGTCGGCAGGACGGCCGGATGCCTCCGCGAGGTTCCGATGTCGAGTGCCTTGGTCGGCAAGGACGGCCGGATGCCTCGCAAGGTTCCGGTGTCCAAGTGCCTTGGTCGGCAGGACGGCCGGATGCCTCCGCGAGGTTCCGATGCCCGAGTGCTCGTTTAACGTCGTGGTGGGACGCCGCCTTAGTCGGCAGGGCGGCCGGATGCCTCCGCGAGGTTCCGGTGTCCGAGTGCTCGCTTAACGTCGTGGTGGACGCCGCCTTAGTCGGCAAGACGGCCGGATGCCTCCGCGAGGTTCCGATGTCCGAGTGCCTTGGTCGGGCAGCGACGGCCGGATGCCTCCGCGAGTTTCGATGCCCGAGTGCCTTGGTCGGCAAGGGCGGCCGGATGCCTCCGCGAGGTTCCGTGTCCGAGTGCTCGTTAACGTCGTAGCCGGGCGGCGCCTTAGTCGGCAGGGCGGCCGGATGCCTCCGCGAGGTTCCGATGTCCGAGTGCCTTGGTCGGCAGGGCGGCCAGGATGCCTCCGCGAGGTTCCGGTGTCCAGAGTGCTCGCTTAACGTCGTGGCCGGGCCTTTTGCCTTAGTCGGCAAGGACGACCGGATGCCTCCGCGAGGTTCCGATGTCCGAAAGTGCCTTGGTCTGGGCAGGGCGGCCGGATGCCTCGCGAGGTTACGATGCCCGAGTGCCTTGGTCGACAAGGGCGGCCGGATGCCTCCGCGAGGTTCCGTTGTCCGAGTGCCTTGGTCGGCAAGGGCGGCCGGATGCCTCCGCGAGGTTCGGTGTCGAGTGCTCGCTTAACGTCGTAGGCGGACGCCGCCTTAGTCGGGCAGGGCGGCCGGATGCCTCCGCGAGGTTCCGATGTCCGAGTGCCTTGGTCGGCAAGGACGGCCGGATGCCTCCGCGAGGTTCCGGTGTCCGAGTGCTCGTTAACGTCGTGGCCGGCGACGCCTTAGTCGGCAAGGACGGCCGGATGCCTCCGCGAGGTTCCGATGTCCGAGTGCCTTGGTCGGCAAGGACGGCCGGATGCCTCCGCGAGGTTCCGGTGTCCGAGTGCTCGCTTAACGTCGTGGTGGGCGACGCCTTAGTCGGCAAGGACGGCCGGATGCCTCCGCGAGGTTCTCGATGCCCGAGTGCCTTGGTCGGGCAAGGACGGCCGGATGCCTCCGCGAGGTTCCGTTGTCCGAGTGCCTTGGTCGGCAGGACGGCCGGATGCCTCCGCGAGGTTCGGTGTCCGAGTGCTCGTTAACGTCGTAATGGACGCCGCCTTAGTCGGCAAGGCGGCCGGATGCCTCGCGAGGTTCCGATGTCAGAGTGCCTTGGTCGGCAAGGACGGCACGGATGCCTCCGCGAGGTTCGGTGTCCGAGTGCTCGTTAACGTCGTAGCCGACGCCTTAGTCGGCAGGACGGCCGGATGCCTCCGCGAGGTTCCGATGTCCGAGTGCCTTGGTCGGCAGGGCGGCCGGATGCCTCGCGAGGTTCCGTGTCCGAGTGCTCGTTAACGTCGAGTGGCGGGCCGCGGGTATCCATCCGAGTCCCGTCCGTGAGGAAGCTGCGAGAGGAGTAGTGCCGTCTATCCCACAAGTTTACCCCATCCGCGGTGTGGGACTGGAGAGGGGTGGCGGCGCGTTTACTGCGTTGGTTTGAGCGCCGTGCTCTTGGAGCTAGTAGCGGTAGTCGAGTGGGTCTGGGAGGTCTCGCCCAAGGGGACCCTCCGAGCGGACGGTCCCAGTAGGGTGTCTGGCCTGGCGTGGGGCGACCCATAAGAAACCTTTCTTTACTCAATCGTATGGACCACAGGTCGTCGTGACCCAGAGCACCGCGGCCGGTATCGCTCATCGATGAGCTCCGGGAGAGTGTGAAGTATGGTCTCGGACGCGAGTAGAGGTGGTGGGTCGTCGGGCCACCGACCCAAGGGGACCACCATGGGGCTCACCTCGACTTGCCCTCGCTCAAGTTTTATTGAGGCCCTACGCCCATCCGGTGGGTTAGGCCTTTTGAACCTGACTTTGGTGGGCCCTGGCGCAAGCCACAAAGCTTTGCCATCTTGGGACCGCAGCGGCCCAATGGGCCCTCTCGCGCCCGGAACAACCGTTCCGCCATAAAAGCGAGACCAAGAGGTAGCGGACACGCTGCTCGAGGCGGCGTCTTTATGACTCTGCAACTTTGTGCGACAGATTAAATGCAGTGGGGTGGAAATCGGGAGTTACAAAGGCGGCGTGATGACGAGGCGGACGCGACGATTCGCTCGAGGAGGCGTCCGTTCGGTCAGCGTCGCTCGCCTCCTATAAGTACGTTGTTGGGGTGCCTCGGGTAGCCACGCTTTCTCGCCTTCTTCGTCTCCGTCCCTAAAGAAAGAAAACGCCAGAGAGCGAGAGAAGGAAACCTCGGCCCTCTTCTTCTCACCTTCCGCCGCTTCCCGAAGATGTCGTGGGCCAGTGCTGCCCGACAGAGAGTCGCGCTCGGCCTAGTGAAGAAGGGCTTCCTCCGCGCAAGGCACCTCTGGTGGAGAGTGCCGGCCAGGGCCGTTATCCGCCGCCGCAGAGCGGACGAGGTTGTGGTCCCCGCTCGTTTTTGGAGCGGCTTCGACTGCCGCTCCACCCTTTCGTCGAGGGCTTCTTTTCCATTACAAGGTGGAGGTGCACCACCTCAACCCTAACGAGGTCCTTCACATCGCCATTTTCATTACTCCCATGCGAGGCCTTCTTAGGGATTGAGCCGCATTGGCGCTGTGGCGCACTTCTTCCAGCGAGGCTTTGGAAAGGCAGCCGTCGACGCGACAGGCGCCCATGGGCGGCCTGGCCCTCCGACTCGAACGGGCCGAGTCTTCGAGTACTGGACATCAAGCCGCCGTCCTCTAACAAGGGATGGCGCTCGAATGGATCTATGTCCTAAGCGTTGAAAGCAGCGCCCGGGCTTTTACGCGAGCTCCTGTCACAGATGGAGCAATGGATCCGGGCGCCGAGAAGAGGGAAAAGAACAAGGTGGCCCCGATCGTGGAGGAGATCGGGGCTCGAGGAACGTGGCCGACCGGGATGTTGTCGTGCGCACGCCATGAGGATGCGCTGCCCCTCGCGCTCGCCGCACCCCATGTTCCAGTATGAGGGGCCATCCGACCAGGGCAAGGATGGAGGTGGCCGAGTTGGCGCGCCCGAGGTGGAGGCCCGGGTGGCGCGCTATCGGAGGAAGCGCCACGGTGGCGCGGCGCCACCCGGCCTTTTCGTCGGCCATCCCCAACCGTGAGTTTGTGGATTTTTCTTCTCGCTTCTTTCTTCTTCGCTCTTAGCGTCGACCTGATCGGTCGTTTTGTATCCTCTAGGGGCTCAGAGGCATGTCCTCCGGGCACCGCTCCCGGAGAAAGAAAGCGAGGCGGCCTCTCGGGCGAAGACCGCGAGGCCGATTCCCGCAAAAGGCGTAGGAGGAGAGGAGGAAGAAGAAGCGAAAGGAGCGCGCGGCAAGGCGCGCGCAGCGCGAGGACGTGATCGGAGTCCACCGCGGTGGGGCGACTTCTCCGATAGTGGGGAGCTTCCCGACTACAACGCATTCCTTCCGACCCTCCGGTGAGTGGTGGCTCGAGAGTTGGCCTGACAAAGAGCCCGCGACCGCGTCCTCAGCGAGGGGCGATATCAGCGGCGCAGCTTGTCGACGCTACCTGACCGTGGTAACCGGGAAGCGGCGGCCGACCCGCCCTTGGTGGGGGCGGCGACGAAGAGCGCTGCAGCCGCGACTCGCTCCTTCGATAAGTATTTCTTCCTTCTGCTGGAACATTTTTTGTAGCAAAGCCGCCGGGCGACTTTTAAATATCGTGGACGCGCGGCGCCTACGGGCGTGGCGGTGGGGCGTGCCGCAGACCACTTCTCAAGTGGCGGTCACGGCGGCTCGTGGTACCGTCGGTCGGCGCTATGGAGCACGCGATCAGTGGGCGCCCTCCTTTGAGGAGGAGAGATCGAGGCCGCAAGAGCTCCGCCTCGCCGGGCCGCCGGCCGACGCGAGGGTCTTCAGAGGAGGGGCGGCGACGCCTTGGCCATTGCGCCACCGTCGGGCGCCGCGGAAGAGGTGGAGCGATCGCCGACCTCCACCGGCGGTGCCGTCGAGATAGTCTTCTGCCGGAGGGTCGGGCAGAAGGCCGGCGATCGCGCCGGTCGGGCGGCGCCGATGCCGAGGCGTCAGACCCCTGCCCCAGGGCTCCCGAGGCCGACTTCATCGCCCTCGCCATGGCGCTCGTCGGCGCGCTCCTCCGAGCGAGCGGCGAAGGTCCGGCTGCCGGATGTGGCTGTGGCGGGATCCATGGACCCGCCGAGGAGCGAGTGGGTCGCCTTTCGGCAGGCGCCACGGCGGAGGAGGAGATAGGGTGATCCATAAGGGTCCGACCCTAGCCTTAGAGTCTTCGACAAAGCGCCTGAGGTGATGGTCTGGGATTCAACCCGTCGGCTTAGTAGCCGGCGAAGGAGTCGACTTTGTAACTCGATATGCTTCGCGATTTGTGAAATGTCCGTGTTGTGCGGCATTTGCGGGCCTGCCCGAGCGCCGGGCCAGCTCTTCGCCGCCGGATGCTCGTGGCGACGCAGTGGAAGAAAGTGGTCATTGCGGCTTGAGTTTCGTCTTGCCCAAGAGGCTTTGAACATTGGGCTGACGGAGGCGAAAAACTCCGCCTTGGTGGAGGAGGCCTCAAAGGCCCTTTACGAGCGCCTGGGGCCGAGGCCTTGAGGGCAAGGGTGGTGGAGCTTGAATCCTCCTGGCGGAGGTCACCGAGGCCAAGGACGCCGCCGCCACCACCGAGGGGGTGGCACAGCGAAGCGACCCATCTGCGGTCGGGCGGGATCGCCCGGAGGACGCCGAACAAGCTCGGTCCGAGCAGAGACTGCTCTCAAGGAGCCGCTTCCTTGAGGACGCCCTACGAGTCTCGAGAGGGAAGTCGGCACTGATCGACTCTGCGATCGTAAGTATCTCAACTCCTCCATTGATTTCTTTGGTTGGGGTAACCTGTAGAGAGACTCATCCGAGATGCCGAAACTCGCAGAGTGCGAGAAAAACCGAGCGCCGCCATGGAGGCTCTGAACGCGCGCGGAGAGACCGCGACGTGGCGATCGCGCCAGGACGCGAGGCTCGCGGGCCGAGGGTCTCCGAGGATGGTAGGGCCGAGATGGGCGCCGAATCGAAGCCTTCGAGGGGCCGGCCAGAGGTTCGCCCAAGTCTTGGGCATGTGGGCAGCCCGAGCGCACTTGCCCTGCGTTGGCCCGAGTGCCGGGCTTGTGGAGGCGGCTGTGATTGCGGGCGTAGCATCGAGCTTCATCCGCGACCGGTCAATACCGCCTCGCACTATGACGGTATCGACCTCGCAGCGGTGGTGAGTAGCGGCATCGCCGGAACCTGACCGACGACGAGGTCGATGTGTTCGAGCCCGTGTCGAGCCGCATGCTCGAGATCGCCACCACGCCCCGCCCGAGGTCGCCTTCAAGACGCCAGTCCTCCTCCTCTCCGCGGTCGGCCGCCACCGTGAAGAAGAGGAAGAAAGAAGTTAGCCCCCTTTTTTTTTCTTTTTTTGCAAAGACCGTGTGTAAACGATCGTAAGTAATTGTAAGCTCGGTTTGCCTCTTTGCTCTCCTTTGCGTTTGGGTTTGACCGACCATAGCCTCAAGGACCACGGGTCGCTTATGCGTAGGTCGGTCAATTTGAGAGGGTCAAGAGGATAGGAGTCTTGTTTATGCGGTAGTTACTGCGCACTCATGGGGGTTCGGAGTGTTCCCGATCGGCCAAGGGTTTTTCCACTCGGCACTTCCTTCTTCCGCAGTGCTACTTAGCAACCATAGCCGGGCGAGGCCGTGAGCGCCGGGTCGAGAGGGTTACCGCCGATAGACTCAGTGACTAGTCGGGTCACCGACCCACATGAGTACGTGAGTTAGCCGAGTTCGTGGGGAAGATTGTTCCCAATCGACTGTAAGGTCATCCCACTCAGTGCTTCCCTCTTCCGCGAGTGCTATCTGGGCAACCATAGCCGGCCGGGCGAGGGCCGTAGCACTCGGGTCGAGAGGGTTACCGCCGATAGACTCGTGGTCGGCCGGGTCACCGACCGCATTGACACCATCCGGAGCGACTGAACGGGCGCCGACGGGCACCCCGAAGTCAATCGCATGCACTGTGTGCTCGGTTGGGAGGAAGGTAAAGACTTATACCAGAAAAAGAAAAGAGCTTAGGATAGAATCGCCTTAACTTTTCAATGTTCCGCATTAGGGAGGATGCGACCATCGCGCCCTTGAGTCGAAGGTGCGTGTCGGAGAACTTCCACGACGGTGAAAGGACCCTCCTGTGGGGCGCCACTTGTGCTTATCTTTGGTTGTCTCGACCCGACGCAGAACCAAGTCGCCAGCCACCAAGGATCGCCTCGAACTTGGCGGCCGTGGTAGCGCGCAGGCTTGTTGATATCCGCCGACCGCAGACGGCCACGCCGCGCCTCGCCGAGCCGGTCGATGGCGCCTTGTTGCGAGGCGAGCCCCGAGCCTCATCAAGGCTTGCAATCTCGGGAGCCGATTCCGTGGGCAAAATGGCTTCGCCACAACACCATAAAGAAGGGTGTGAACCCGGCCGCCGGTCGGCGTGGTCCGCAGACTCAGAGGACGGAGGCGCTCGGCTACCCCGCCTCGCGAAATGCTTGAGCCGATCAAGATCCGCGCTTGAGTCCTTGAAGGATCATGCCGTTAGTGCGCTCGACCGCCGTTAGTCCGCGGATGGGCTATCGCGCCCAATCGACACTGATGTTGAAGTCGCCACGTAACTCGAGAAATTCCTTCCCGTGAACGTGTTCCGTTGTCGGTGATGATGGAGTTTGGGACTCCAAACCTAAAACGATGTCGCTGAAGAAGATGACCGCTTGTACCGACGCGGCGCTCACGACCGCTTGGCCTCTATCCACTTGGTGAACTTATCTACCGCGACGAGCAGTGGGTGAAGCCCCGGCGCTTTCTCGAAAGGTCCGACCAAATCGAGTCCCCTGACGGCAAAAGGCCACGTGATGGGGATCGCTCAGAAGCTTGGCCGGCAGATGCGTCGCCGAGCAAAGAACCGCATCCTTCGCAGTGCGCACGATATGCTCTCGGCGTCGACACGACACGTTGGCCAAGAGAAACCTTGTCGAAAGGCCTTTCCACAAGAGATCGGGTGCTGCGTGGTGACCGCAGACTACCGTATGTCGCCCACAGAAATTGCTTTCCTTGGTCGGTCAAGATACATTTTGGAGGACCCCAGGGACTCCTTTTGTAGAGGTCAGGCGGCCGATCAGACGAAGATTTTGCTCACGGGCGAGGCGCCGCCCTGGTCTGTCGGGAAGTGACCCGTCCACAAACGGTCGATGTAGGGCCTCCTCCAGCTGGACTCTGTGCTAGCACACCGCGGGCGATCCGGCCAAGTCTACGCTCGACCGCGCTTGGTCGGGGTGACCGTCGGCCGATTGGTCGGTGGTCGCCACCGCCGAGTCCACCGACAAGGCCGCAGGAGGTCGGAGACGAAGATCCCGGCGTGACAGCTCGCTGGAGGCAAGATTGGCGTGTGATCGGCCCGCCATTGTAGCGTCGGTAGCTATGGTGAAGCTCAAACCCTTGAACCGCTTCCTCGAGCCGCGCTTCTCGACGAAAGACGACCGCGCGGGCGCCTCTGGCCCGCAGCCTTCATGACTTGGTCGACGACAAGCTTGGAGTCCCCGTGGACGAGCCGGCGGGCACCGAGGTCGGCGGCGATCCGGAGACCGCTGACGAGCCTCAGATCGGCAATGTTGTTGGTCGCGTCAAGAGCAACCTAATGGCGATTGAAGCTCGTTCGAGCGGGAGATGATGATTTACCCCGCGCTCGCCATTCTTGGTGTAAGACCCGTCAAGTACATTGTCCAATGCTCGGGGTCTTCGACCACCGGTGGTGCTCGGCTTGGCCCACTCGGCGACGAAGTCGGCCAGAGCTCGCGATTTGATCGCCGTCCGAGGGACGATATTATGCCATGGCCGCTAAGCTCGGCGCCCATTTGGCTATCCTTCCCGAGGCATCGCGATTATGGATGATCTCGCCTAGTGGGGACGTGGTCACCACAAAGTGATGGCGTCTTGTCGATCAAGTAGTGAACGAGTTTCCTCTTTGCGATGAGCACCGCGAGAGTAACTCGCGACGCAGGGTACCGAGTCTTGACTCGGAAAGTACTCATCGATGAAGTAGACCGCCGCTGTACCTTGAGCTCACGGCCTTCCGCCGCTCCACCACGCAGGGCCGCACCGACGACTTGGGTAGTGGCAATGATGTAGAGGAGGCGGTTCACCCGGTGCCGGGCGACCAGATCGAGGCGAGGACAGAAGGCCTTCAAGCGGGTGAGGGCCTCCCGAGCCTCGTGTCCAACCAAGCGGTCGGATTTCTTGAGCATCAGAGCTAAGATTCGCGTTCACGAGGCGAGACACGAACGGCTCAAAGCCGCCAGCACCCGGCCACCGACCCCTTTGAGGTTGCCGACGGGCCCATCCTTGCGATCGCCGAGATCTTCTCTCGATTGGCCTCGATGCCTCGCCGAGACGATGAAGCCTAAGAGCTTTCCTTTGGGGACCCCAAGACGCACTTCTGCAGGTTGAGCTTTATGCGAAACCGTCGAAGGTTCGCGAAAGTCTCTTCTAGGTCGGCGATAAGGTCGCCACCTTCCCGGTCTTTACGACAATATCGCCGACATACGCCTCAACGCGTTGCGGCCGATCCGTCATTGAAGCACGCTTGCATACATCGCCGTATGTAGCGCCCGCGTTCAGCCGAAGGGCATTGTGACATAGCGTAACGAGCGAACGGAGTGATGAAGGAAGTCGCGAGTGGTCGGACTCCTTTAGCGCAACTGTGGTAGCCCGAGTAGGCATCCGTAAAGGAAAGAGACTCGCACCACCGTGGAGTCGATGACTTGGTCGATGCGAGGTGGGAATGGGTCCTGGGACATGCTTTGTTGAGACTCGATAGTCAACACACATTCTCCATTGCCCGCTCTTCTTTTTACAAGTACAGGTTGGCTAGCCACTCGTGGTGGCGCACTCTTTTTAAACCCCGCCGCCAAGAGTTTGGCGATCTCCTCCTATAACCTCGCGCTTTCCTCGCCGAGCGGCGCGGCGCGGGCGACCGGCTTTGAGCCCGGTCTGACGCTCAAGGAGTGCTCGGCGACCTCCTTTGAATGCCCGGCATGTCGGAGGACCTCCATGCGAAGACATCTTTGTTAGTGCGGAGGAAGTCGGCGAGCGCTTTCCTATTTGGCGGGGCGCGGGTTCGACCAAGACGGTCTTGGTCGGATCACGTGGATCGACCGTGACCTCCTTCGTGTCCTCGGCGGATTTGAAGGATCCCGCCCGACGGTCGGATTGGGGGACGGACTCGCGGCTTCCTCCCGAGCTCGTTGAGTTTCACAGAGGCAACGATCGCCGAGGCGAGCTCGCATTGCCGCCGGCCATAGCTGAAGGCAGTTGAAAGACGATGCCGCGGTAATGACTCCATGCGGTCCGCATCTTCACTTGAGGTAGGCGAGCCGGGATCGCCATGAACTTGGCGAGCATGGCCTCCCAGATGGCGTAGGCGCCGGAAATCCACGACCTCGGCGTGAGGGTCTCGGTGCGGAAGTTTCCGGCCTCGAAGGTGACGGGCGGTCGACCGCCGAGCGGATGGGCTTGTCGGCCGGATGACGCCATGGAAAGGTGCCTTGCTTGGCCGAAGGCTTGAGCGCGGGACCCCATAGCGCCGAACGCCTCAACGTAGAGGATGTTAAGGCGCCGCTTCGCCCATCAAGACCTTCGTGAGGCGCTGTTCGACGACGGGGTGACCACCACCGGTACCTCCCTACCGTGGACGCGATCGGGTGATCGGTCCGATCAAAGGTGATCGGAACTCCGACCACCGAAGATATTGGGGACGCCGGCGGCGACGGTGTGGACCTCGCGGTAGCGAGCTTGAGCCGACGCTTGTCGGCGAGTGCCGGTCCTCCGAAGATCATGAGGCACCGTCGGGCTCGGGAACTCGTCGCTCGCCTTCTTCTCCGCTGCTCGCGGCCGCGCGGCGGCTTCTTTCCTTTGCTTCAGCGGCGTGGTGGGGACGCTAGAAAGATAGCGCTCAGACTTCGCAGATCCCGTGATTTGTGCTTGACGGAGAACCCATGGTTCGCATGGGCCGCCCATCAATTTCGGCGGTCGGCGCGACGGCCGGCGCGCCGCCGCTAAGGCGGGGCGACCGTGGCGACCACTTGGGTCTCACGGACCGCTTCCGCCGCCTGCTTGTCGGCGGTCAAGGAGACCCGCTTGGACGCCGGCTCGGCTGGCCTTTCCTCCTTCAAAATAGCCCCACGGCCTCGCCGAGGCGTGGTTGGTGGCGGCGTCGAGGAGCTCCTTGGTGGTCCCGGGCTTGAGGCAGCCCGGCCCAGCACCAAGGCCTTGCAGAGGTGCCAGATGAAGGCTCCCACGACATCGGCGCCGGAGATGTCGGGAGCTCGCAGATCGGGCGGAAAACCTCCGATGTAGTCCCGAGAGTCTCCCGAGGCCGCCGCTGCCAGCCTTCGTGTCCCAGAGTTACCAGGCGCTTATAAGTGCCCCGAAGTTACCGACGAAGAGATTCTTCTGCCAGCCCAGCTTCTCGACGCTTTTGAGGCAGCATCGAGCCGTGCTCGAGCCGAGTCCGCGAGGTAGATGGGGAGGCATCGATGATGAAGAGATCATCCGTCGCTCCCACCCCAAGACGCGAGCCGCATCTCGAGCCGCACACCGGGTTGGTGGCCCCGTGTACTTGGCAATGTTGGTAGGCGCCGGAATCGGCGGGAAATCCACTGGCGGATCCTTTGGCAAAAGCCCATGGTCCGGGACCATCAGGCTCGGCCGCGGTAGTGGCGCCACCATCCGCAACACGTGAGTGGGCGGCGTCCTCCGCCATCTTTCTTCGCGCCGAGGTGGCGCGGATGTCGAGGCATTACCGAGGCGCCGCGCACCGGGTGCGTGGAGGCCCGGGTGGTTCATGGCGGGTGCGGTCTTGGCCGCACCCACCGGCTCGCGGGCAGACGGGCCCGGTGGCCGGAAGTAGCGCCGGTGGTAGGAGCCGGAGGCTCGATGTGTCGTGACGGCACAAGGCGCTCCACCACCCGAAGGTTCCGTAGGTAGCTCGCCTCCGGTTTGCGGGCTCCGGAAGGCCTCGGAGCAAGATTGCGCCGCAGCCACGCTTTGGCTTGCTTGAGGGAAAACCGGGGCGCCGATTCGCCTCAACTTGTGGTGTTTCTTGCGCGCTGCCGCGCTGCCGCCAAAGACTTGCGCTGGCTCGGGCTCGCCCCGCCCAGTTGGCCTCGAGCCGGCCGAGCTCACCTTTCGCTTCCTCCACTCTACGCTGCCGCGGAGCTCGGCCGGGCGAGCTCGAAGGCGTTGCTCAGGCCATGCCGGTATTCCCCTCCTCGTGCCTCGGCCACGGACGGGGACCGTCAGAGCGCGTGGCTACGCCAATCGGCCAGGCCCGCCACGCTGCACTCAAGGCGAGTGCCGCTCGCGGCGGATACTCCGTGTTGAGCTGGAGCCGTGGTGGAAGAGTCTTCCAAAGAACTCGTGGACTGAGGTTGGCATGTAGCCACCATAGCTACAAGTCGTGAGCAAAGCGGGAGGTGACGGATCTCCGCGCAGTTCGGAGGGGCTTTCGCCAAAGGAGGTATAGGCTCGTGTTCCGCTTTGGGACCATGGGGCGCCAAGCCGGAGTGGGACGGTTGCCGGAGATGGTGTCCAGTTCCTGTAGGCGCCGCCCGCGGCAGCGGATGAGCGTGAGCTCTCTCCGAGGTGACGGTGAAGCCGAGGAGCCAAGCGATCCGCTCCCGAACACGCCATGCCGCTGTTGGAGAAGAATGCCATCAAGGAGACGAATGGGAATCCGGAGATGTTGCCAAGACGCCAAGCCCCCACCGGGCGCTGCTAACCGCCGGCGCTTTCGAGCGCGGCAA
This sequence comes from Otatea glauca, assembly GCA_036346275.1. Classification (NCBI taxonomy): domain Eukaryota; kingdom Viridiplantae; phylum Streptophyta; class Magnoliopsida; order Poales; family Poaceae; genus Otatea; species Otatea glauca. The sequence continues at coordinate 15,488,633 of CM070728.1, forward strand.
GTAAATTTGTAAGTCTAAGGGCTGCGCGTTCTCGCTCCCCGAATGGTTAGACCCGAGTCCAAGATGTATACCGTTCGGGCCAAGGTCCCTACCCGATTCAGGCGCTGGTGTTGTATTCATGGGTGCGCGATGATCGCACCGAAGTTTTTTACAAGCGAGAGGTGGAGCCTCAACACTAGAATGATCTAAACTTAGCTCTCGTAAGGAGAAGAAAAAGAAGAAGAGGAAGAAGAGGAAAAGCCTCTTGTAGCTCTTACTCTCGCCTCGTTAGGAGGTTCCCGCCTCCTTTATTCAAGATTGAAGGGGCGGTTACATCGAGAATTGGCGGCGCCGCGAGCTACTTTAGGGCTTGGCCTTGCCCGCCGTGTCGCTAATCGCTCCGCCGACCGGGTCGCTTGTTCGCTGATCGGTCGCCGTCACGAGCCGGCGCTGGGGTCGGTGGTCTAGCTGGTCGAGCGGTTAGGTAATCCTCCGGAAGTGGCGTAGCCGCTCTCGTGATCCATGTGGGTGCCGACGAGTCGCTGTGTGACGTTGGAGTTGCCTCGGAGAGAGCGTGTCCTGCACCGTGGGTGGTGGTTGATGGGACAGAGACGGGCTTCAGCAGCTATCAAACCGTTTTGGGAAGGGGACCACCGCCTCGCCACCACTTCAATGACCGCTCGTGGGGCATGTGGCCTCAGGTTGACACGGGACTCGGCGCGCGACGCGCTCGAAGTCGGAGTCGCGGGATCCCGCCCCGCCGCGGGGTCGGGAACCCCGCTGAAGTCGGAGTCGGGGATCCCGCCCCACGCGGGGTCGGGAACCTCGCTGAGTCGGAGTCGGACCGGCCGGGAATGGTCTCCGAATGGTCTCAGAGGCATTTGGGTAGCAGTGCCGGACGGCCGCTTAGGCCGGGCCGATTCGAGGCCGCCGCTTGTCGCCCGGGCTTTGCTTGTTGCAATTGGGCCGTTGGTGCACCCCTGCTTTTATGAGTATTCACGATATTGACATGGTGTTCACATTGCCTACCGAGTTCAAAGTCAGAACTAAATCGGTCAAAGAGGCATTGCTCGCTTGTGCTCAAGGCGTGCAGAGCGCCGTCTTTGAGAAACCCAAAGACGATCATCGCATCTGAAACCATTGTATCCGAAAGGATATATAAATGGCAAGTCAGATCAAGAATCTTTGGTAGACGGAGGCGCCACAGTGAATCTAATGCCATACACAACTTGCAAAAAGTCGTAAGTCCGATGAAGACTTAATCAAAACTAACATGGTTCGAATGACTTCACAAGTGACCCTCTGAAAAAAGGTGTCATGGTCACAGAGTCGATCGTCGGTAGCAAGACTTTGCCGACAAAGATTCTTTGTAATTGATGCCAAAGGAAACTACGCATGTGCTGCTTGACGGGATTGGATCCATGCAAATCATCGTGATCCCATCGACCATGCATCAAGCACTTGTTCAATGGAATGGAGAAGAGGTTGAGGTCGTTATGTACGATACATCGCTCATATTGCCATGGCTAGCTCCGGCGCGAATTGGCAACACGAAGAAGCCGGTCGCATATCTGCAAGGCGCTGGACGATCGCGATTTCATCCGTGTGAGCAAGTCAGACTCATGCCGATCGGTGTCAAGCGGGCACTTTGATCGAGCAAATGAAGTATTACGCCGATGGGGACAAGAAAACATTGAAGACACTACAGACAAAATGCAAAGCTATCGGCAAATAACGGATAGCTACGAAGCCATAGAAGACTTTGAAGAAATCGAAAAGTTAGGTCAAGGGTTCACATCCACCGACTTGCTTGAAGAAGTCGATATAGGTGGCGGTGATAGAAAAAGACCAACTTTCGTTAGTGCAAATCTAGATGTAAAGTACAAGGAAAAACTAATAAAAATACTTAGAAATTATAAGGATTGTTTCGCTTGGGAGTATCATGAGATGCCCGGATTAAGCCGTCAACTGGTGGAACATCGGCTACCAATAAAATCGGGCTATCGGCCGTTTAAACAGTGTCCCAGGTGTTTTAATCCAGCCTTGTACCAAGTCAAAAAAGAAGAGATAGAACGATTGTTGGAAGCAAAGTTTATCAGGCCTTGCCGATACGCTGAATGGGTTTCCAACATCGTTCCAGTCATGAAGAAAAATGGAAAACTTCGAGTATACGTCGACTTTAGAGATTTGAACAAGGCGACGCCAAAAGACGAATACCCTATGCCAATAGCCGATATGCTTATCGATGCTGCATCAGGAAACAAGATCATAAGCTTTCTGGATGGTAATGCCGGTATAACAGATACTCATGGCGGCCGATATACCAAAGATGACCTTCGATGTCCCGGTGCGATAGGGTTATTCGAGTGGGACAAGAATGACTTTCGCTTGAAAACGCTGGAGCAACGTATCGCGGCAATGAATCGATCTTTCAAGACTTAATCGCCACATTGTGAAATTTATATTGATGATGTAGTGGTAAAATCTGCCAAGATTTCCAACATCCGCCGACTTAGAGGGTGTTCAAAACATAAGATCGCACGGTTTGAAGATGAATCCTTATAAGTGTGCGCTCGTGTGTCGGCGGGACGCTTTATAGGATTTATGGTACATGAAAGAGGAATCAAGTCACCAAACAAGGGTCAAGGCCATAGCCAATACTAAGCCGCCAACATGTAAAAACGAATTACAAAAGTTGATCGGCAAAATTAACTACCTCCGCTTGTTCATCTCGAACCTCTCTGGTAGGATTCGTGCTTTCACTCCATTGCTCAAGTTAAAAGAAAACGAGGAATTTATATGGGGAGCCGATCAGCAGAAAGCTTTTGACGAAGTAAAAAGGTATTTATCCAACCCTCCAGTCCTGGCTGCACCTCAAAAGGGTATTCCATTCAGATTATATGTCTCGGCCGAAGAAGATACTATTGGAGCTGTTTTGGCACAAGAGGTACATGGTAAAGAGAGGGTTATCTTTATTTGCCGACGGTTGCTGGACGCAGAAGTGAGGTACCCTTTTATCGAAAAACTATGTTTATCCTTGTACTTCTCATGCACAAAACTAAGGCACTACATACTAGCATCGGCTTGTAAGGTCATCTGCAAAACCGATGTTATAAAATATATATTGTCACCCAATTCTGCGAGGTCGACTTGGCAAATGGGCTTACGCCTTGGTCGAGTTCGACTTATCATATGAATCATAAAGCAAATCAAAGGACAAGTCCTAGCCGATTTTATAACAGACATGACACAAAGAACGAACTTAGTTTTGGTCGCACCATGGCAATTGTTCTTTGATGGATCAGTATGTGGGGAAGGAGATGGTATCGGTATTGTACTCACCTCACCTAGAGGACATAGCTTTGAATTTGCATTCCGGCTAAATAGCCGATGCTCAAACAACCAGGCCGAGTACGAAGCATTACTCAAAGGCTTATAGTTGTTGGAAAATATTGGAGTGAGCACTGTTGAAGCATATGGTGATTCACTATTAGTAGTACAGCAAATAAAAGGAGAATACCAATGTCGAGATGAAGTGCTATGGAAATACCTGGAACAATGCCTAGAAATCATCGGCTCTTTTGCATCATTTTCTATCGGTCATGTTCCTCGAGAATTGAACGATAGAGCTAATACTTTAGCTCAACAAGCATCTGGGTATAAAGATGTTGGCCAAGTCGAAACCGAATCGTAGACAAAGCAATTATGTGCACGGTATTGCCGATCGAGAACGCAGATAAAAGACTATCTAGTCGATCCATCTAAACCGACGGAACGAAGGATACGGCAACAAGCGTTGAAGTATGTTGTTATGGACGATATACAGTATTATCGGACTATGGAAGGCTTGTTGTTAAGATGTTTAGGGGCTGAAGAAGCGCGAGTGGCGATGGGTGAGGTGCATGAAGGTATTTGTGGTTCTCATCAATCGGCACATAAGATGAAATGGATGCTCAGACGGACAGGTTATTTTTGGCCGACAATGCTAGAGGATTGTTTCAAATATTATAAAGGATGTCGACGTGTCAAAAGTTTGGCAACATCCAACTAGCACCAAAGATCGACGTTACATCCGATTATCAAACCTTGGCCGCTCGGGGTTGGGAATAGATATAATCGCCAAATATTTTCGCCTCGAGTAAAGGCCATAGATTTATTTTGGTCAGCAACCGATTATTTTTCAAAGTGGGTCGAAGCTATACCACTTAAAAAGTGACGATGTTGAGGCGATTAGTTTTGTGAATGAACATATCGCCCATCGGTTCGAATACCACAAACAATCACGACCGATCAAGGTACGGTATTCATGTCTAATGAGTTTCAAGGTTACGCCACGAATCTAGGGATCAAATTGTTAAACTCTTCGCCATATTACGCTCAGGCTAATGAACAGGCCGAGTCATCTAATAAAACACTAATCAGATTGATCAAAAGAAAAATTGATGAGAAGCCAAGAAATTGGCATTCGACTTTATCAGAGTCACTTTGGGCTTATCGGCTATCTTATCACGGAGCGACAAAACTTTCACCTTACCAATTGGTGTGTGGACAAGAAGCTGTTTTACCCGTGGAGATTAACATTGAGTCTATACGAATAGCCAGACAAAATGGTTTGTCGGCTCAAGATTACAATGATTTAATGGTCGTGACTTGGATGAATTAGCGAGTTACGATTATCTACGCTTGATCGGCTTAAGAAGAATAAGATCGAGTTGCAAGAGCATATAATAAAAAGTTATGCCTAAGTCTTTGATTTAGCCGATTTGGTATGGAAAACAATATTGCCTGTTGCCTCGAAAGATAACCGATCTGGAAAATGGTCACCTACGTGGGAAGGGCCATATAAAATTAATCGGCTAGTCGGCGAAAACTCGTACTTGCTAGAAACGTTAGAAGGGTATGTGTTGCCTAAAGCAATTAATGGGAAATACTTAAAGAGATACTACCCTAGTGTTTGGATTGGAGCCTAGCCGATTGAATATATGTTCAGAGCCAAGATTAACACGATGTTGTTAATCGGCTGAAAAGATTGCAAATTCTGGAAATGTAAGTAAAATACGAATCGGTTAAATAGCCGATCGTAAACATGGCAAAATTACAAAGCATTCATGAGGCATTCAGAGTATTTAGAAGTTTTGGGACAACCACTCAAATATTACATCTAGGAATATTCGGAGTCGGAGACATTGAGAGTGCCCCTAAAGCCGATAAAGGCTCACCGCCTTGGCGATTGTTTCTTGTACCTCATCCAAGATCTTGTCATCTTCTCACGCATTGCCCAGGATGGGTATAAGTTTGGCCGATTGCTCCTTGAAGGTCGCCACGGTGATGCTATTTCTATCTTCTGCTCCTTGGCGGCCGATGATGTTTTTTGAAAGGAATCTTGACCTTCGGCGATAAGCTTCACCGTCTTCGACAGATCATCTTCAAGAAATTTCTTAGTGGTTTCCAGCTTTTGAAGAGAAGATTTGGTAATTTTCAGAGAATCCATAGTGGCATCAAACTTTTTCTTCTTCGCCTTTGTCTCCGCAACCATTTTGTCAAGGATTTTCTGGTCGGCTTCTTGGGCTGCTCTCTTTTTCTTCCTTTCTTCAGCTGCCTCCATCAGTGTCTTTTTCTCATCCAAATGGCATACCTCAAGCAGTGCAGCCATAGCCGCTGGTGGTAAATCGGCCTCAACTGCAGCCATAGCGTCCCAAATCGGCTGATTATTGTTTAAAATCTCCGATTGCGGCCTTGACACTAAATCAAATAGCTTGTTGAGGCGGTCTTGCATGCCAGGAGCCGATGAAACCACAGCCGACGCGTCTTTTGAGACCGCAATGATGTTTTGAATTGCAGAGATGTAATCGTCGGCTGCAAAAATCTCTGGATCATCTAAGTCGGATAAATTGAAGCCGAGAAGGTTGGATAGGTCAGAAGTCTCCGGAGCAGCAGCGGTTGTTGACACTGGTATCGACTCTTTGGCCGATATATCTGGCAGGTTTGATAAAATATTGGCCACTTGTGCTGATGCGGTAGGCTGGAAGAAAGAACATAATGAGACCGATTGACTAAATCGGGATTTGTAAATTTTTTAAAAAAATACCTGAGCAGTAGCCGATTCATGAGGTGAACTTTCGCCACTTTGTTCCTGTGGTTTAGAGTATTTCTTCTTGGCAGGAGCTTTAGTGGACTTCGGTTTCTTCTTTTCTAAATAACCATCGGCTGAAAGTCAGTTAATGAGAAGAATGGAAAAGAACAAAAGATGATTGAGCATAACTTACTTGGTTGCTGTTGCCTTTCTAAATCGGATAAAGATGGGCTTTGAATGCCCAAGGAACCAGAAGTATAGCCAGTAAGTGCAGTTGCCTTATGTGGTCGTTTTTCTTTGCTAGTTGCAGGAGCATCGATCGGCTTCTTTGCCTGCACTTTAGTCTGCAAAGAAAAGAAGACGACCAATGAGATAAATTCATATGGGCTATGATAAAGAAAAGCTAAATCGACTAATACTCGCTAGTAATATTTACGAGACTCGTATTATCATATCCGAGCTCGATTCGTCACTTGAATCATTATCGAAGATACCATCGGCTCGGGATGGTCCGGGAAGAGGCATCAATAATAGCCGATGGGGTACGATCTAGGAGAAGTGCATCCGCAATTGAAGACCACCATGCGGAGAATCAATTTGGATCGACGATTGTTCAAGACGAAATGTGGCAAAGATTTGATCTCGCATGTCATCGGCTATCTCCAAGACCATATTGGCCGCTGACTAAAGATCGTACTCTAGTTCTTGGTGAACCAAGTCAAGAAGTGGGAGACTGGGAATCACTTGGCCGAAACCCAGTTGTCTGGCAAAGATGGAAGGATGATAAAATTCATAAGAAGGCTGAAAGGTACGGTTCCTTGTATTGAAGCCGACATGCAAGATACTAGGAGAGATAAAAATTTTAAAGAAATCCAGAGTCGATTCAGGCATTTCGGAACTATCAGAATCCAAATGAAGAAATGATGGCCATTCAAAATCAATTTTGACCGTATAATCAAGAAGTCTTGTTGGCTAAAATCATTACTATCCAAGTTCAAGAAAAAAGATAAATATTTTTTCAAGCCGACTGGAGATATCTTCTTGCTACCAGAGCACATTATATATCTTTCGCCATAAGATCGGCTAGCTCAATTCGTGCTTTGCATTTTACGTGTATCTTCGCGAGGAAATCTTGAGTCGTCGATGGATCCATCTGAAAGATCGGCTAAATAAACAATACAACCATATCTGGATGAACCGAGAGGACCACCTCGTTGCCAACGCAAAATTTGGCAAAACCGGTGAAAAGCCGACTCTAATCACATGCATCATTTGACAAACCGCCCCAAGGAACATTTTTCCCAATGCTAGCCGACGGCCCTCTACCAATCGCTCTGCCATTAACTGATACACTTGTGTTGGTCCTAAAGAAGCACCACAAAACAAGAATCGGTCTAACCACAAGTTCGTAAAAGCAACATGTTCTTCATCCGATACCGCCCATTCACTTTATTATTGTTGTTAATATATTTGCGCCAACCTTCTCCTTTGGATTGAATAAACTTGTATTTCGGTTTGCCACTAAAAGCCGATATCTGCTCACCATCTGGCCTAAGGCAGCACAATTGAGCTATGTCCATGAGGGTCGGGCCGATGAGATCAGTATGGAACAAGAAGGCATTGAAGGTCTCCGACCAGAAATAGCAGGCCGTGACCACTAAGGGCTCATTGGCTTCTGGATCGGCTAATGAGAGAGGAACACACTCTGCTATACCCATCTTTTCCCATTCCCCTCTTTTTTGAGCAGCCACGCGAATATACCAAGATCTCCATCCCTTTAGCGCTGTCGGCCATGCCCTGAAACTTTTTTCCCAGCTCTCTATGTTGAATGAAGTAGCCGATAAAGGAAGACGGGGAATATCCTGGCTAATAACCGTGCTGGCATCTAGATTCCCTATCGGACCAAGGAAATATTGATCTTTACTGTTAGGGATCGGAATGAGTATCTGACTCGCGTCCATTTCAGCCGATCTTAGCAAGCCGATTGGAGAAGAAGGATGCAAGCGATTGATGGAAACCGAGCAATGGACAAGTAAAGCCGATTGTTTGGGGTTAGAGAGCTTGCGCGTGAGGAATGACCGAGGTGGGGGCCGCGTTTTATAGCATGGTAAAAATTTGAAACGGCGGGAAGTGAATTTCAAAAGGCGTGAGCAGTTAAAACGCACTACCAGCATGTCAGAGAATTACGACGCGAATAAAGCAGCAGTTAATGGGCGAAGATCAAACGTTAGCCGATTGAACAAGCCGATAATTGTGATTTTTGACAGATGAATAATCATCTCTCAAAAATGGGGGGCATATGTTTGCACCAAAATTCGGCAAGTTTATGCAAATCAGGCAATAAAATTAAAGATACGAAACTAACTAAGATTGGAAAGAATCCGAGATATTTGGTAATCGCAAGATTTTAAGGAAACAATCGTCCAAGATAAGGCCGATACGGATACGGACTCAAGCGTGTTGTAGTAGGACACGATCGGCCGAAGGGTATAAAAGAAGGGCCAAAGCAAGCTGCAGAGAATAATCAACACAATACAATCAACCAGCTTTTACTTTTCATCTTTTTCCTGTCGACTAGGAGTAGTTCTTGTAATTTATCCTTTGTAATCGATTTTGATCAATAAAGTTGCGCATCGCCGATTGTTGATCTTCGTCAATTACACCCCAGGTTCGATTTATTCTGATTTTGTTGCGCATCGCCTTCTTCAGAATCGATCTACCTTTACCCTCTGATTAGCCTTAATCGGCTAATTAGATTTATCCTGATACTTTAATCTTGATCGGCTTCAGGCTGATTAAGTTTAAGCCGATTGATATTGACGATCGGCTTGGAGTAAATTTTATTGTTTTTTACCTTGTCGATTACAGGTCAAATCGACTGGCACGCTCTGAACCAGGTGTTCGTCTGGTGTGCTGTTGTCAGAAACCCTACCTCAAGTTTTTGACGCCAACACTAATATTTATTCTTTACTGTGCCCAACTCCTCTCTGGACCAAACAACTGCATGTTGACACGAACTGAAGGCCTGAAGCATAGAAGTCACCGTTCTTGCACCCATTAACCTGCAGTTCTGTGTGCCCATGCACCTGTTACATCTCTCGCCATTTGTGGATTTCCTCTTTGAAACGTGATACACCTGTCATCAGATGTCTGCTCTTCCTTAAAAAAAACAATTAAAAAAACAGATGTCTGCTCTTTATTCAGTTACAGGAAGCTTACTTTTCATTAACTTCTTGGCAAGTTTGGAACTAACTAATCCATGTTTGACAAGTTGGAAATTAAATCGATCAAGTTGCATAAACTGTGATTGTGGGCTTCAGTTTTAGCGAAACTAGTCATTGTCGGGACCGAATCGCAAATCCGACCTCTGTGTATTACATGTGATCCCAGATCACGCTAGCACACTGATCATCTGAGGTTGCACATCACGACATTCACAAGGATATAAGAATAAATAGTGCAAACATGTATATAAAACGAGTTGTACAACCTTATGGTCTCCTTACAGATAAGTCACCACGCAGGCTTACATTATTCAAAACAAAGAAATAGCAATGAACATAAAAGTCGTGTAAGCATCCATCTTGCCACAGCAACCGATCGGGCTTGCCCCTAGTTGCTCGTGTCCTCGACGTACTTCTCCTCCCATACCGTGTAGTCTCCTCCACCGATGTTGGGGTTGATAAGCAAGGTGGGGTGAGTACACAAGGCACTCAACAAGTAATGCATGAATGCAAGACTATTACTATATGCAAAGCTTATTCCAATGGATTGGCTTAATTGATCCTTTTGCATCAAGCGACATTTTTAAACTAGTATCTTGTTTAGATTAAAGCAAAGGAAACAGATATAAGTAATACTAATTTCAAATGGTTTTTCTTCAAGATTCTCGCACTGACCTTATTAGTTCATTTCCAACACCGCACACAGCCACCCTTCCATGTTTTGTTTATGAAAACTACCCTTGATCTGTAATCCCGAGCAATGCTCAATACCGTGAGCACGGCTATTCAATAGTTTTGACACTCTGCAGAGGTTGTACACTTTACCCACAAGATACTGACCGCCACCACATGTGATTGTCCGCAACAAAGCTTTTCAGAACTTCTACCTTAACTAAAGAACCTCTCCAGATTGCCTTTACTATCACTTCCCTCACACAGAGCCAAGTATAGGACCGGCCAATCACCGCTGGATGGGCACCAAGCCGTAGCACAGTACGCCCCATACAGATACACCCCGTGTATTGTCACCCCGAGGTATCGGAGGAAAGATATCGTAACCCTAGTCAACTAGGTCTGTCCCATGTCGGACATGTGGTTGTACGGTGACTCGGATCAAAGGCTTGCAAGGTGAAGTCCTTAATCACCAAGGCAAGACTTTCAACACTCAACAAATGGCACACGGCCCAATGTGGCACACAGACTCACATCACTCAACAACCCAATGCCACACAGGCCCACCGCACACTGACCTCTTGCCACTTGCCCCAGCCTAAATCATTTTCCACCCAGCTTGATTATTGTGCAACACATGCAAGCAATAACTCAATATCGACGGAACCACACAAAGTTCTTTGTACCTCAATCTCAACATGTGGCATCATCACACCACTTTTCAAAATACATTCAATATGTCTTTAATCAATATTGTAGCATTTTTCGAAAGATCATTCATGATTCGTTGCAAGGCTAAGCATCTACTCACGGCCTAGCCTCCGTGTTGGCACAATATTAACATCCAACTAATATAATCGAACTTAGGGTGACAATGATCTAGGCATACAATTAATAATTCAAGGTGGCATAACAAAATGGGTTGATTAACTACATTATCCCAAATTAATTTAAATTCATTTTAAATAATTAGCATGCATAGTTTCAAAGCATAAATTACATTTTAAAATCTGGGATCAAAATGATCAAAGCATCACTTGCCTTCAAAGAGTTGCTGGTCGTGTTCAAGCTTGGTCTTGAGCGACTAATTCTTCCTCGAAACTTCCCGGCAAATTTACGTCTCACGCGCATAAACAAAGCATACAATAAATAGCCAATACAGAAGACTATATGTCCTCAAGAATTCAAATAAAATTCACCAATAAATATCTCACAATTTTATGAATTTTTAGAAATTTGAATCACCCAAATCCGAGTTAAAATGCAAAAGTTATAGTCATTTGAAGTTTGAATAAAATCAAAATACGTAAATTAAGAAAATCCGATTTTTCTGAATTATTTTTATACTTGAAATTCACATTTATGACGTCAGCATGCCTCATGATGACGTCAGCACCGAAATGAATTTCCGCCAAAATATTTTATATATGAAAATATTTATGACGTCGGCGATGACGCCAAGACGACACGTGGCACGCCTGCAGGCCGCCACGCCGCTCTGGTCTATGGACCGAGTCACGGGTTGGCTCGTCTACCGTGGGCTTGGTTCACGTAATGCTGCAGCCACGCGGCAAAATCGCACCGCTCGCTAAAACCGACGGCCGATCCTCACGCGCGCACCGCATAAGACCGAGATGCGTGCGACACGCGCCGCGCATCCAATGATCACCTAAATCCAACGGTTGATTCCGCACCGACGCGGCGACGCCGATTCCCGCGACGCCACGCGTCGCGCGATCGAACGGTGCCCTCGGATCTAACGGCCGCACCACACCGCCATCGCGACGCTCGGTTTACTCGTAGCCACGCGCACGCGCGCCGCGCGCCCAAAGCAACGGCCGGATCTGGTCTCTGCTCTGGTCAAAACGCCCACGCGTCAGCACGCGATTTGGCGAGGGTACGGTGCCATCTCCGCCGCTCGTTCAAATCTGAACGGCGCAGATCCTTAGGGCAAAACCAGATCCAATCTCTACCGTTCGGATCTAATCCAACGGTCCACGGTACGTAGTCGCATCGTTCATGGTGCGACGTGGTTCAATCCTACGCGCCCATTATCGATCCAACGGTTAAGACAAAACATATCGCGGACATTAGATCTAATCCAAGCCGCTCGTTCTAGATCTAACGGTTCACGATTCAATCTAAACATCTACAGAGATGGAGGCTACGTGGACTCACCGTAACCGAACGATGCAAATCGGACGGTCGGCGCGGTTCGACGAGGTTGACGGGCGAAGAAGCGAAGGTTGCCGAGCCGGGAAGATGACCTCGGCGGCGGCTGCGGGCTTCTCCGCGAGAAGAAGTGGTCCACTCGATGCGTCTTGCTTCGGTGAACTCGGAACGGGGCCGGAGCACGGCGGAAAGCGACGGACGGCGACGAGAGGAAGCAAAAACAACGGCGGCACAAGGACGCAACTACGGCGAGCTCGCCAGCGCTAGAGAGGGTCTCGGCGTGCGGCGAGGAGTCAAAAGACGCGCGAAGGAGCTCACGGACGCGCTACTCGGTGCACTTAAAGGGCCTCGGCGTGCGCGCTCTGAGCGGCGAACGAGCGGAACGGTCGGCGGCATTAGCTCCGGTGATCTCGCGAAGACGACCGACGTGGCGCAATCCCGCGCGTCCGTGCGGCGACGATCCGAAGGCTCACGCGTGCGGGCGACGTGGCACACGCACAGGCGTGCGATCCGGATCGAACGGCTTGGGCTGGCGGCGCTAGGGTTTCGCGCGGATGGGTCGGCGACGCAAGACAAGAATGGGCTCGGCCCATCGCTCATAGCCACTTTTAAAACCTTTTCAATAAAAATAATTCTAGAAATTCACTTAAATCATTTGGGGCTTTTAAAATAGCGAGAAAAATTCTAGAAAAATTCAGAAAATACTTTGAGATATTTGGAACTCAAATAAAATATTTTCAATAAAACTTTGCTAGAACTTTTCCATTATTTAATTGTTTTCAAGGAAGGCTAGTTTTGAGTAATTCCAAATAAATTTCAATAAATTCCCAAAAATTCACAAAATCAAAAATACTCTCAAAATTTAAATTAGAGCAAAAATTAGGTGTTACAAACCTCCCCTTAATGTAATCTCGTCCCCGAGATTGTGGTCATCTATAGAAACAAAGTTAGGGAACTCCTTCTTGAGATCTTCTTCACGCTCCCACGCTGCTTCACTTTCCGAATGGTTGCTCCATGAACTCTGCGTAAACGCGTTGACTTGTTCCTTGTCTCTCTGTCCATTACGCCCGTAATCTTCATTGGATGTTCTTTGTAAGTCGATCTTCTTGCGGCTCAATTGCCTCCAAAGGTGTTTGCTCTTAGGTACTCAAGACACTTCTTGATTGAGACACATGGAATACGTCATGCACTCGCCAAAGACTGCGGTAACTCAATTGATACGCAACTTCACCTCTACGGCTCAAGATTTTGAATGGTCCGACATATCTGGTGCGAGCTTCCCTTTGCATGGAACCTTCGACTCCTTTGAGTGGTGTTACTCTAAGATACACAAAATCTTGGGTTCAAAGCTTAGTTCCTGCGACGGTTGTCGGATAACTCTTTTACTGGATTGTGCAATCTTCAATCTTTCCCCGACCGGGGTGATCTGTGCTTCCGCTTCTCAAGAATGTCCGTCCGAAAACATGTCGTCACTGTCTCATTCCAATTCAATGGTGTTCGACAGACCTACCATCTGAGCTTCAAATGGAGACATTTGTAAACTTGCTTGATAATCATTATTATATTGAACTCAAAGATAAGGCAAACACTTGTCCCATGAAGTGGAATATGCTAAGGCACATGCCCTCAACATATCTTCCAATATCGATTGACTCTCTCGGTTTGTCCATCCGCTGCGGATGGTATGTCAGATCAAGTTCAAACGAGTCCCCATTGCTTCATGAAGCTTACCCTTAACTGGAGGTAAATTGGGTACCTCGTCCGACACTATCTTTTGGCACTCCATGTAAAAGACAATTACGGACATATAAAGTTACGCTAACCGGTCTCGGAATAAGTGGTCTTCTTGGTATGAAATGTGCCACCTTAGTTAAACGATCTACTATGACCCATATGGAATCATATCCACTTTGCGCTCGGGCAATCCGTTATAAAATCCATACCAATTTCCTCCCATTTCCATTCAGGTATCTTTAAGGGTTGTAATAGCCTGCTGCCTTTGGTGCATAGCTTTGACCTTTTGGCATATGTCACATAATGCAACGATTCGCGACTTCTCGTTTCATGCTTGGCCACCAAAATTTTTCCTTCAAATCTTGATACATTTTCGCACTTCTGGATGAATTGAGTACTTGGAGTCATGGGCCTCTCCCAAAATTAATCGCTTCAACTCCTTTTTGTTCGGCACACAAATGCGCCTTTAAACCACATAGTACCTTGTTCATCCAGTTTAAAATCTTTTGCTTTGCCTTCATCCATTTTGCCCTTAATTCTTTTGATCTTATCATCATCTTTACGCCCTTCCCGATCGATCTTCCGGGTAGGTCTTACTTCAAGGTTACTAGGAATCCTTTTGGTACCATTTCCAATTCTAGTTTCGAAATCCCTACACAATTCTGCTCGACTTGTTTCCAACAAAGATATTTACATCGTGGTTCTTTACGCTCAATGCGTCGCCACCACGTTGGCTTTCCCGGGTGGTAGTGAATTCCACATTATAATCCTTGATTAACTCTAACCATCTTCTTTGCCTCATATTTAGGTCACTTGTGTGAAAATATACTTAAGGCTTTTATGATCGAGATATACTTCACATCTATTTCGATGAGATGATGACGCCATATTTTTAGTGCATGCACTACGGCAGCTAATTCTAAATCATGAGTCGGATAGTTCTCCTCATGTGGTCTCAATTGCCTCGATGCATAGGCAATTACCTTCCTATTTTGCATCAACACGCATCCCAATCCCTGACGCGATGCATCACAATAAATGTCAAAGTCTTGGTGAACGTCTGGTAAAACTAATACAGGTGCCGATGTTAACCTCCTTTTCAATTCCTGAAAACTCTTCTCACACTCAGGTGTCCATAAAAATTTCTTTTCTTTTTTCAACAATTGCGTGAGAGGTCTCGCAATCGTAGAGAATCCTTCAATGAATCGACGGTAATACCCCGCCATTCCAAGGAAACTACGGATTTGGGTTACCGCTTGGTACTTCCCAATGTAAAACCGTTTCCACTTTCTTTGGATCTACAAAGAACTCCTTCTCTGTCATTATGTGTCCAAGAAATTCCACCTTATCTTTCCGTAAATCACATTTGCTAAATTTCGCAAACAAGCGTTGTTCCCTCAACTTTTCAAGGACTAGCCTCAAGTGCTCGGCGTGCTCTTCTCTCGTCTTGGAATAGATAAGGATGTCATCTATGAATACGACGACGAACTTATCCAAGTTTTCCATAAAAACCTTATTCATTAAGTTCATGAAATATGCTGGTGCATTTGTCAGACCAAAAGACATCACTGTAAACTCGTAGTGTCCATATCTTGACGAAAATGCAGTCTTCGGAATATCCTCCGATCGGATCTTGGTGATGGTATCCTCGATCAAGATCAATTTTGGAGAATACTCCTGCTCCTCTCAATCGGTCAAACAAATCATCGATCCCGGTAGCGGATACTTATTCTTTATCGTCACATCATTGAGTGCACGATAGTCTATACACATCTGAAACTTCCGTCCTTCTTCTTAACGAATAAGACAGTGCTCCCCATGGCGATGAACTAGGTCTTATAAATCCCTTTTCCAAAGAGCTTCTTCAATTTGCTTCTTCATTTCCACCAATTCCTCTGTGGACATCCTGTAAGGTCTCTTAGCTATTGAGCTGTCCTCGAACTAGTTCTATCACGAACTCGATATCTCTATCCGCGGCATTCCGTAAATCTTCCGGGAAAACATCCGGATATTCATTGACTATGGAGACTTCCTCTGTCGCAGTCTTCATCCGTTGACCATCAATTGTCCATCTCGCATCGGTTTCGCTTCAAACTCAATTTTCTTTCCATCAGGGCTCTCGACCGATATGACTCTTTTCCATGATCCAATATCGCCTTGTGATCGTTAACCAATCCATTCCTGTGATAACATCCAAGGTTTGGGTATTAAGGACGATTAAGTTCGCTAGAACTCAACTCCATTAATTATTATTCCTACCCCGTAACATCCTACTTTAGATCGGAGTTCGATCCGAGAGATTGACTATGAGCACACATTTAAGATTCACTATTTCCATATCATTTTGAACAGCAAAATCTCGGAAATAAAAGAATGCGGCTCGGAATCAAATAAAGCGATGGCATCGAAGTTTACTAGGAACTTACCCGATTACAACGTCCGAGGCGTTCGACTTCATCCTTTGTGATGTGGTTGACTCGCCTCGTGCGGTTCCTTGGGATGGGAGTCTTTGTTGATGCCCGCGTTCATGATTAGTGCGGAGTCCTTGCCGTGTGTTCCCTGTGTTAAAGCGAACCGGGTGACACCTCCTTCTTAGGGCGCTTGTTGGCAAATGCCCCATTTCATTGCAATGATAGCAACGTCTTCCCACGGCCCGAGAGGTTCCTCCATCCTGCGCTATAGTTCGGCCGAGTCTCGAACATTTTGACCCACTGGGCGATTTGCCGGCAGTGGTGCTCTGTCATTGCCTCTAGGCTGGTACCGAATGAGCTGTTGGGGTGCCGTCCTCTGCCTCTGCTGGCCCCGACGACCTCCTTGTTGCGCCATTCTGCGCTTCTGTTGTCATCCAACTCTCGGCGCTTGTCCTCTAAGATCGTGGCTTTGTTAACTAACTCTTGAAAGTCGTGGAATGTGTGGGTGATCACCCCACTGCAACCCTCGCATTCAATCCCTTCATGAAGCGGGATTGTGCGGCCTTATCCGTAGCCACGCCCTGCAGTGCGTAGCGTGCGGTTAGGTGAACTTGTTCGTAATCGCCATCGACCGCCGCCTTGCTTGAGGCTTCGAACTCCTCCTTTTAAGATCCATGATACCCTCGGGTACATGGTGCTCGACGGAAGGCCGAGGTGAACTCCTCCCATGTGATACTCGCTGGTCCTCATGAGTCTGCGCAGGTTTTCCCACCATTCTGCGGCGGTCCTTCGAGTTGATGAGAGGCATAGAGTACCTCTCATGTCCTACACATTGGGTAATGTGCGCTTCCTTTCAATTGTCCTTAGCCAATCGTCGCCTCAAAGTGGATTGGCGTTGTTCGAGAAGGTAGGTGGACGGGTTCTCATAAACTTCGACAACCGTGAGTAGGGTGTGGTCCATGGTTGCCCCTGTGTTGAACATTCGCAGCAGACTTGATTGGATATCTGCGCATGGTTTGAACCATCGTGGTCATGAGTTGAGTCAGGGGTCAAAAGGCTCCTGTGTTACGCATATCGACCTGCGGTGGTTGAGGAATCGGCTCTTCATTCTGGTTGTCCGTCTGGTTAGCTCCACTTCCGCTGGCTCCAACATTTCCACGAGTCCTCACCATCTGTTGCAAGCTTCCATGGTTAAGAAAAGAAGAAAGCATAGACGAGTAAAAGAACTTATGTGGGGGAAACAGGTGTAACTTAAATTATTTAGCCACTTTATTGATATAATATAAAGCAGTATGGTTGCTCACAAGTGCCTAAGGGCAATGCAACACATACGTGACACTCACAACCAAAAGTAAGTAAGCAAACATAGGAATCCATGACAACTCACACCTAAGGGTGACTCTGAAGCAAAGACGCGACTCGGATATTCGAGTCTCGACACTACACTCTACTACACTCGATCACTCATCGAGCCAACCCAGTGCGGCTTCCCGGCGCGTAACCGTGAGTCTTTGCGGCATTGAGGCGGTCGTCCCGTGACCTCTGCGGCGGGTGCAAAAGACCCCATCGACTCTGCTGGTCCCGGCTGCTCGCTGCTCTGATCGGCGCCGCCTGCTCCGCTCCTCCGAATCTGGATCATGTAACTCCGGATGGTTGGGCTCGGGTCCATATAGAGCCATCTCCAACTCCTGGATCTTACGTATGGCATGAGCTAAGTTCTCCGGTGTTGGGTTCTTGCCTCTATAACCTCGTCGCGGGTCCTCTGCAGCTCTGGATCGCCTCGCCCAAGGCGCCCCTCTGGCGATGGCGATCTCGCCAGTGGGTGATCGTAGCGTCCTCCTCCACGAGCTCCATCTGTTGTATCGGTGTCGCGCGACGGATGGTGGCGGAAGCGGTGCCCTCTAACTATCTGCGGAGTAAGTGCGGGCAATTTGCCGCATCGCTCGACGCGACGTCTCCGAATCCGGCCTCAAAGAAGACCTCCGGCGGTGATGTAGATAGGACGACTCGCCTCGTCCTCTCCCGAGCATACACCGTGATCTTGACGTCCCAGCGATGTCAAGTCTCGCCTGCATCACCAAGTCCCTCGATGCGGTGGTCGGTCAAAACCTCCAAGCAAGCTGCATCATACGCCATAACTCCATGGCGTATCCTCGGTCACGCTCTCCATAGGTATGGATCATCCTCATCCGCCAAAACAAACCTTGTTTAAATTAAATAGAGAATAATAAAAATTCAAAGATAGGTATGAATAAGGAGAAGAGATAAGTCGAGATTTCTTTGACATTCTTGCTCAAGTTGATTAGGTCTTTAGAAAATAGTTTTCACCCTCCTAGGCACAACCAAACTAAGGTCAAGGCCTACGATACTGCTCGATACCACCTCTGTCGGGACCGAATCGCAAATCCGGACCCTCTGTGTATTCATGTGCTACCCAGATCACGCTAGCACACACATCATCTGAGGTTGCACATCACGGACATTCACAAGGATATAAGAATAAATAGTGCAAACATGTATATAAAGCGAGTTGTACAACCTTATGGTCTCCTTACAGATAAGTCGACCACGCAGGCTTACATTATTCAAAACAAAGAAATAGCAATGGAACATAAAAAGTCGTGTAAGCATCCATCTTGCCACAGCAACCGGTGGGCTTGCCCCTAGTTGCTCGTGTCCTCGACGTACTCCTCCTCCCATGGTGTAGTCTCCTCCACCGATGTTGGGGTTGATAAGCAAGGTGGGGTGAGTACACAAGGCACTCAACAAGTAATGCATGAATGCAAAGACTATTACTATATGCAAAGCTTATTCCAATGGATTGGCTTAATTGATCCTTTTGCATC
The DNA here is from genome assembly GCA_036346275.1 of Otatea glauca. NCBI lineage: Eukaryota > Viridiplantae > Streptophyta > Magnoliopsida > Poales > Poaceae > Otatea > Otatea glauca. The sequence continues at coordinate 15,507,744 of CM070728.1, forward strand.
AAGCGGCATTTTTAAACTAGTATCTTGTTTAGATTAAAGCAAAGGAAATGATATAAGTAATACTAATTTCAAATGGTTTTTCTTGAAGATTCTCGGCACTGACCTTATTAGTTCATTTCCAACACCGCACACACCACCCTTCCATGTTTTGTTTATGAAAAACTACCCTTGATCTGTAATCCCGAGCAATGCTCAATACCGTGAGCACGGCTATTGAATAGTTTTGACACTCTGCAGAGGTTGTACACTTTACCCACAAGATCTGACCGCCACCACACGGTGATTGTCCGCAACAAAGCTTTTCAGAACTTCTACCTTAACTAAAGAACCTCTCAGATTGCCTTTACTATCACTTCCCTCACAGAGCCAAGTATAGGACCGGCCAATCACCGTTGGATGGGCACCAAGCCGTAGCACGCAGTCGCTCCCCATACAGATACACCCCTGTGTCTTGTCACCCCGAGGTATCGGAGGAAAGATATCGAACCCTAGTCAACTAGGTCCGTCCCATGTCGGACATGTGGTTGTGCGGGTGACTCGGATCAAAGGCTTGCAAGGTGAAGTCCTTAATCGACCAAGGCAAGACTTTCAACACTCAACGATGGCACACACCCAATGTGGCACACAGACTCACATCACTCAACAACCCAATGCCACACAGGCCCACTGGCACACTGACCTCTTGCCACTTGCCCAGTCTAAATCATTTTCCACCCGGTTGATTATTGTGCAACACATGCGGCCAATAACTCAATATCGATGCGGAACCACAAAGTTGTTTGTACCTCAATCTCAACATGTGGCATCATCACACCACTTTTCAAAATACATTCAATATGTCTTTAATCAATATTGTAGCATTTTTCCAAAGATCATTCATGATTCGTTGCAAGGCTAAGCATCTACTCACGGTCTAGCCTCCGTGTTGGCACAATATTAACATCCAACTAATATAATCGAACTTAGGGTGACAATGATCTAGGCATACAATTAATAATTCAAGGTGGCATAACAAAATGGGTTGATTAACTACATTATCCCAAATTAATTTAAATTCATTTTAAATAATTAGCATGCATAGTTTCAAAGCATAAATTACATTTTAAAATCTGGGATCAAAATGATCAAAGCATCACTTGCCTTCAAAGAGTTGCTGGTCGTGTTCAAGCTTGGTCTTGAGCGACTAATTCTTCCTCGAAACTTCCGCAAATTTACGTCTCACGCGTATAAACAAAGCATACAATAAATAGCCAATACAGAAGACTATATGTCCTCAAGAATTCAAATAAAATTCACCAATAAATAGCTCACAATTTTATGAATTTTTAGAAATTTGAATCACCCAAATCCGAGTTAAAATGCAAAAGTTATAGTCATTTGAAGTTTGAATAAAATCAAAATACGAAATTAAGAAAATCCGATTTTTCTGAATTATTTTTATACTTGAAATTCACATTTATGACGTCAGCATGCCTCATGATGACGTCAGCACCGAAATGAATTTCCGGCCAAAATATTTTTATATATGAAAATATTTATGACGTCAGCGATGACGTCAGCACGACACGTGGCACGCCCAGAGGCTGCCACGTCGCTCGTCTATGGGTGAGTCCACGGGTTGGCTCGGTCTCACCGTGGGCTTGGTTCACGTAGCAGTGCAGCCACGCGGCAAAATCCGCACCGTTCGCTAAAACCGACGGCCGATCCTCACGCGCACCGCAATAAGACCGAGATCGTCGCGACACGCGTCGCGCATCCAATGGTCCACCTAAATCCAACGGTTGGATTTCGCACCGACGCGGCGGCGCCCGATTCCGCGACGGCCACGCGCGTCGCGCATCGAGCGGTGCCCTCGGATCTAACGGCCGGCACCACACCGCCGCTGCGGCGCTCGGTTTACTCGTAGCCATGCGCGCGATCGCATCGCGGCGCCCAAAGCAACGGCCGGATCTGGTCTCTGCTCTGGTCAAAACGCCCACGCGTCAGCACGCGATTTGGCGAGGGTACGGTGCCATCTCCGCCGCTCGTTCAAATCTGAACGGCGCAGATCCTTAGGGCAAAACCAGATCCAATCTCTACCGTTCGATCTAATCCAACGGTCCACGGTACGGTAGTCAAGCATCGCTCATGGTGCGACGTGGTTCAATCCTCTGCGTCCATTATCGATCCAACGGTTAAGACAAAACATATCGCAGACATTAGATCTAATCCAAGCCGTTCGTTCTAGATCTAACGGTTACGATTCAATCTAAACATCTACAGAGATGGAGGCTACGTGGACTCACCGAACCGAACGATGCAAATCGGACGGTCGGGCGCGGTTCGACGAGGTTGACGGCGCGAAGAAGCGAAGGTTGCCGAGCGGGAAGATGACCTCGGCGGCGGGCTGCGGGCTTCTCCGGCGAGAAGAAGTGATCCACTCGACGCGTCTTGCTTGGTGAACTCGGGCGGGCCGAGCACGGCGGAAGCGACGGACGGCGCGAGAGGAAGCAAAACAACGGCGGCACAAGGACGCAACTACGGCGAGCTCGCCAGCGCTAGAGAGGGTCTCGGCGTGCGTGCGAGAGTCAAAAGACGCGCGAAAGGAGCTCACGGACGCGCTACTCGGTGCACTTAAAGGGCCTCGGCGTGCGCGCTACAGCGGCGAACGAGCGGAACGGTCGGCGCATTAGCTCCGGTGATCTCGCGAAGACGACCGACGTGGCGCAATCCCGCAGCGTCCGTCGCGGCGACGATCCAAGGCTCACGCGTCGGCGACGCGGCACACGACAAAGCGCGCGATCCGGATCGAACGGCCATTGGCGGCGCTAGGGTTTCGCGCGGATGGGCGGCGACGCGACAAGAATGGGCTCGGCCCATTATCGTTCATAGCCACTTTAAAACCTTTTCAATAAAAATAATTCTAGAAATTCACTTAAATCATTTGGGGCTTTTAAAATAGCAGAAAAATTCTAGAAAAATTCCAGAAAATACTTTGAGATATTTGGAACTCAAATAAAATATTTTCAATAAAACTTTGCTAGAACTTTTCCATTATTTAATTGTTTTCAAGGAAGGCTAGTTTTGAGTAATTCCAAATAAATTTCAATAAATTCCCAAAAATTCACAAAAATCAAAAATACTCTCAAAATTTAAATTAGAGCAAAAATTAGGGTGTTACAGTCATCAACTAGTGCATCCACACGGGCTGCAAGTTTTCAATAATATATTTATTATTGATAATATTTATAAATTTAACTCTGTATAGGATTTTGAATTTGGTTCTCATTTTTAATTTTAAATTTATAAAATTAAATATACAAACTTTCCATTTTAGCTCATAATTTATATTTGTTGCCATATTTTACTCATTTGTAATTACTAATTTAAATATTTTGGGTTTCTCAATTTTTTTGGAGTTCTTAATTCTGAATTTTCATTTATTTGGATACTACTCCATCTGTTATGTTTTGAATTATGTTATTGACTTTTCACGGTCTCCGAGACGTGGCTTTACTATTATTTTTATAAACTTAATCAGTATAACTTTAAAAATTTACAATCTAAATAGTTTTAAATATATCGATGGAAAAAAATTATAAAGTTGGACCACATGGATTGTAAAAGAGAATTTAAAAAACAATTATGGGAATACTTTTTTGAAAAAACTTAATTCCTACTTTACATCCAAGTTTATATGTGTTCGGATACAACTTTTTTTTTCCGAGTTATGCGTGTTTGGATAGAAAGAATTTGTAGCCATAGAATATAGAAATTTTGACATTTTTTCTATGATGGTGCCGATGTGGCTCATCAATAAATATTCCATTTAAAAGTAACAGCTGCCTGAAGTTTACAATGTCAAAAAGAAATATTTTCGTGCCAATCACATTTTGACACCTAAGAAGTACTTTGTTGTAATCATCCCTTCATTAAAGGTCGAAGAAATCGCACGCTTTGGTGTGTTTGAGCCGGCTCGGCGGCAGCCGAGCCGTGAAAAAAAATTACGCTTAGGTCTTTTTTCGAAAAAAAAATTACGTTTAGGTCCTTTTTTAGGGAAAAAAATATGATTAGACCTTTTTTGGAAAAATAATATATATTACGTTTAAGTCCTTTATTCGTTTTTAGGCATTGCGCTTAGCTCCTTTTTCGGAAAATCAAAATTACGCTTAGGTCTTTTTTTCGAAAAAAAATACGTTTAGGTTCTTTTTATAGAAAAAAAAATATACATTGCATTTAGGTCTTTTTTTTGCATTTTTTTAGCATTACGTGTAAGCCCTTTTTCGGAAAAACAAAGTTATGTTTAGGTCCTTTTCCGAAAAAAAAATTCACTCCTTTTTTCCGTTTTCTCCGAGGCGGACCTTCCATTCCAGCGAAATCGCAGATTGTATCTTTTCAACCGTTTTGCGTAGGGAGCGGCAGTCGCACGTTTTCTCAATTTGTTCACGTGGAGAGCGGCGATTACGGCGTGGCACACCGAGGTCAATTATCTAGTAACCCTAATTTTTGCCTAGGTTTTTAGTCAGCTAGGACACACTGGCTAGGGAGCGGTGTTGATCAAGCCACGGTGCTGGTGAAAAACCCTGTTATGCTCTCTAAGTCGATGGATTTTTCTGCACTGTATTGTAATAATCCGTTAGTCGTTTGTCGACTTGCGCGTTCATTCGGCTAATTAGCAAATTGTAGAACTGGAGACCCTGAATACCTTTTAGAGACCTTTCAACCCTTTAGGCATCAATTGCATTTTACTGCATCAGCCTTCATCGAGTTTTGGAAAAAATTTACCAGAAGAAAATGTAGGTGCACTCTTGGATTACACATTTTTCTGTAGAGACAAATGTTTTTTGGTTTGAGACAAATCATAAGTATAAATAAATTTCGAAATAACCTATTCCTGGTTTCCTGCTGACTGCTCTAGCAGAATTTTAGCAGAGAGAGGATTCCAAGCAAATAGAAAAAAATATTTTTAGTTTTAAAAAAAAATCAGAAATCAGTTTTTATATATAAAAAAAAAGGTCCAGCATTAGGCTACTTTGCAAAAAGACCATACGCACAAAATGGTCCCTGTCTATTTTAAAACCCGAAAATAGCAAAGTAGGGCCTCCATGAAAAATATTTTCAGATTTAAATTTTTTTCAAAATCAGTTTTGGAGAGCTCCAATGAACCACCAAAAATTCCCTTTGACTTTTCAAGTTTTATAAAAATGCCATAGAGACTGTTTTACCCTTTTACCCTCACGAGGTAGGTGTCCCATGAGGTGTCAAAAGCACAAATAACTAGGATTTTATTTCACAGAAATAAACAAACTAATTTTGATAATCCCAAAGGAGAGAAATGCTGAAAGTATTGCATCCCAGCAAAAGAATAGACCATTTGTTCGTTCGGTCAGGTGAGCTCTTCCATGTCCTTCCCTTGTTCTTCTCTCTTCCTTCTCATGGTTAACAAGCTGGAGGCAAGAAGGCAAGGAGGCAAGAGGGGAAGGACAAGTGATCAAGGGGGAGGCGAATTCAAGCATCCAGCCGAGCATCATTCTCAAGCATGCATTTTTTTTTTTGCAAGATTTCAAGCATGCATTTTCAATCTCAAAAAAGGATCGCACTGCAACAACCGCTGCAATGCGTTTCGTTTTCAGTAGGCACTGTCTTCTTTCTTCCTCTCTTCTTTTGGCCAGCAGCACCAAGCAAACTTGCTACACTTTTTGGCCAATAAAAGGAGGAACGGAGCTAGGAAGAGAATGGGACAGTGTTGGCACTGAAAAGAGTCGATCGGTCTCAACACATGTAAACACTAGGTTTAAAGACGGTTTAAGGCGTACCACCCGATTTAATTCTGCAATCGGCAAGATAGATTAAAATATCTATTTAACCGATTTGATTGGCTTAAACCAAGATAGATCAAAATAAGTATCATAGCCGATTAGATTTCGCAATCGGCAAAATAAATATAAACATCTATTACAGCCGATTAGACGATAGGTAAAGATACGTTTTCTCCGAAAAAGGCGATGCGCAACAAGATTGGTATGAAAACAAACCAGAGATATTTAGTGTAAATTGAAGATGATCAAAATCGACGATGCACAATTTTATTGATAAAAAATGAATTACAGAAGATTCTAAATCTAAAAAGCTACTCCTAGTAGAAGAAAGAGAAGGCCGCGAGCTCTGTTGAACCGGTAGCAACGCTGGAGTAGTGTCAGGCCTGAGAAACAATCGGATTCCAGGAAGAAGATAAGAACAGATTAAGCGAAATAAAAAACGCAAGGAGAACAATACAAAAGGAGATTCAAAACACAAAGGGGAAAGTAAATTGTATATCTTCATTTTTCTGCTTTCTCTGTTTACACCATGACTGCTTATAGAGCCAGCATACGGTGAATAGTAACAAGGCTAATCACTTAACAGTGAATAGTAATTACTACTAATGATCTTAGCCATCTAGATCTTCAGTGAACAGTATCTTCACTCTCCAGCCATTGATTCCTCGTAACAATCTAAGGAGACTCCTTGATCGTCAGATCACCTTCCAAAGGTCATCTTCAATTCTCAGCCGTTGATTAACTGAACTGAAATCTATCTACTCTTTTTCGGATTTAGAACTCCAGATTTCTGTCAATTGCTCCTCCCTTAAAGCAACCTTGTCCTCAAGGTTTGAATTGTGGAAAGATCCTAGTTATGAATTCAGCATCCTCCCATGTAGCAATCTCTAGTGGAAGATTAGCCCACTGGACCTTCCACTGAGCTATCGGTTCATTGTTTCGCGGTATTATCCTTCTTTCTAGTACAGCAACAGGGAAGGTTAGAATGTGTCCCTCAGTATCAACCAGCGGCAATTCTTTTTCTGGAATCGCCTTGTCTCCAATATGTTTCTTGAGTTGGCTAACGTGGAAAACAGGATGTATTGGACATCCTTCCGGCAAAAGGAGTTTATATGCAGACTTTCTAATCTTTTGAATGACTCTGAATGGCCCATAAAACTTGCAATGTAGCTTTAGTGTTTTATGCCATCCCAGAGCATTGTGACAATATGGTTGCATTTTGAGGTAAACCATATTGCCCAGGTCAAAGGTTCTCTCGGTTCGATGCTTGTCAGCGAAATGCTTCATCCGAGAGCTTGCTTTCTCCAGATTCACCTTGATGGCCTCAAATGCTGCATGTATTCCTTGTAATATATTCCTGACCTCCCCAATAGCAGAGTTTGGTAGCATATATTCGGTAATGAGAGGAGGCCTCATACCGTATAGAGCCTCGAACGGTGTCATTTGCAAAGCTGTATGAAACAACATATTCTACCACCACTCAGCCTGTGAGAGCCAAGAATGCCATCTCCTTGGGCTTGTGAATGCCATTCATCTAAGGTAATTCTCGAGACATTGATTGACTCGCTCTGTTTGTCCGTCGGTCTGCAAGTGATATGCGCTACTGAACCTTATTTTAACCCCCATAGCTGAAAAGAGTTCTCTCCACAAAGTACCAGTAAAGATCATGTCCCTGTCCGAGATGATGACTATAGGTAGATCGTGTAGCTTGTAGACATTACCCAAAAAGAGATCTGCAACTTGTTGTACTGTATATGGATGGCTCATGGAGATAAAATGTGCATACTTTGTGAATCTATCAACAACAACTATTATCACATCCTTCCCTTCTGATCGGGGTAAACCTTCTACGAAATCCAAGGTAATGTGGGTCCAAGCCACATCAGGAATTGGGAGAGGTTGAAGCAAACCCGGGTATGGTAAATTTTCATATTTATTCTTTTGACAAACCGCACAAGTCTTCACAAATTCAGCAATCAATTTCTTCATGCCTGGCCAGTAAAACAATAGTTTTGCCCTTTGATAAGTTGCTCTGCCTCCTGAATGACCACCCAAAGCTGAATTGTGATAGGAGTTCAATAATTGTGTTCTCAGGTCTGAGTTTGCTCCAACATAGATCCTACCTTTATATCTCAATATGATGTTACCCAATGAATATGGGGAAATGCTAATGGCATCAATCCTCAACTGAGATTCCAGTTCTCCGCAGTTCTCATCATTGTGGTAGTTTTCAATTACTTTTTTAATCCATTTTGGCACAGCCACTGTAATTGCCATTGTCTCTTTGGAAGGAGTGACTCTGGAAAGTGCATCCACCGCTTTGTTCTCTTTCCCTTTCCTGTATTCAACTTTGTAGTTATATCCTAATAGCTTAATTAACAATTTGTGCTGAATGCCATCAATCAACCGCTGTTCAGTGATGTATTTGAGGCTTTGTTGGTATGTTTTAATAATCAGTAGCAATCCTATTAAATAGTGCTTCCACCTCTTTAGTGCTTGTAATATAGCCATTGCCTCCTTATCATATCTTGACATTGCAGCAGCCTTTGGTCCTAAGGCTTTACTCATGTAAGAAATTGGTCTCCCTCTTTGCATTAATACTGCTCCCAACCCATGACTACTAGCATCGGTTTCAAGAGTGAAAGGTTGTGTGAAGTCAGGTAATGCCAATACAGGGGCTTGAGTAAGTGCCTTCTTGATGCTTATGAAGGATTTTTGTTGCTCTTTCGCCCAGCAAAAAGCATTCTTCTTCAAGGAATTGAACAGAGGTCGACAAATCAGCCCAAGTTCCTTGATAAACCTTCGGTAGTACCCTGCCAAACCCAGAAATCCCCTAAACTACGTTATGTTTCCATGAGTAGGCCAATTATGTACTGCAATGATTTTCTCAGGGTTAGTAGCTACTCCTTATTCACTAATCACATGACCTAGATACTCCACCTGCCTTTGGCCAAATACGCATTTACTCTTCTTGGCATATAATTTGTTGCTCCTCAAAACTTGACTTGTGTCAAGTGTGACTTATGTGCCTCAAGAGTAGAGCTATAGATCAAGATGTCATCAAAGAATACCAGTGTGAACTTCTTCAAGAAATTTGCTAAGATCTTCTTCATTAGAGCCTGAAAGGTTGCTGGGGCGTTGGTTAGACCAAATGGCATAACAACATATTCATAATGCCCTGTATGTGTGCTAAAAGCTGTCTTGAATATGTTAGCCGGGTTCATTCTTATTTGGTGATAGCTAGACTTTAGATCAATCTTGGAAAAGTATTTAGCCCCACTGAGCTTATCCAAAAGATCTTCAATGACAGGTATTGGATATTTATTCTTCATAGTGTTGGCGTTCAACTGTTTGTAATCTATACACAACCTCCAAGTGCCATCTTTTTTCTTCACTAATATAGCTGGAGAAGAGTATGGGCTCACACTTGATCTTATGGTCTGATTTTGCAATAATCCCTCCACCAACTCTTCCATTGCATCCTTCTTATAATATGAGAGCCTGTAGGGTCTAATGTTCACTAGCTTGGCTTCAGGGACTAGCGGTATTTGGTGATCACATTCCCTAATAGGAGGAAGTTCAGTTGGCTCTGCGAATACATTAGAGAATTGCTTCAGTACTTCAATTTTTGCAGGAGTCACTATCTGATTTTTCCCACTAGTTACCAGTACCTTCGCATAAATCACAGCCCCTACAACTCCTTTTTCCATCAGCTTTTGCAATTTCTGATCATTATTAACGCAATTTTCCTGAGGAAGTGTCTCATCTACAAAGATCACTCGCTTCTGTCCATCTTTGCAAATGCTGAATTCCCGTGTATTCAGATTCAAACTAATCGAACTATGTTGGTAAATCCAGTCAGCCCCTAAGATTACATCGTACCCCTTTAGCTGCAATACCCTGAAGTCCAAGGTAAATAGCTCTCCCTGTATAACATACTCACAATCCATGCATTTGGAATCTCAATTGAGCTTCATACCATTGGCCACCGCTACTTGTACTCGAGTGTGATTACTGATCTTGCATTTAGCATTCACTGCTATAGCTGGAGTGATAAATGTGGTTGTGCTGCCATTGTTAACTAGTGCTATATCACTTACCTTTCCAATTTTCATTCTCAGTGTAAAGGTAGTAGTTCCAGTACTAGTACCTGCTACTGCATGGGTCGACAATAGAAGTACTTCTTCTGTCTCCTTCTGGTGCACTGGACTTCCTGGAGGAGTGCTATACTCAACTTATTGGGATTCATTGGGATTTTCATCTTCATATTCAATAGTGATAAGGTGAACTTTTTTCTGAAATTTACACACCTTATTGTATCCAGGCACCCATGGCTCCTGACATTTGAAACACCTCCTACCAGCCCATTTGTTATTATTAACAGCACTTGACTTTTCATTGTTTTCCTTCTTGCTCACTACACTTCCTCCTTTAGCATTTACATTTCCTGTCTGTGTCACCTTAGAAGTAGTTCCAGCATGCCACATCATTTGCCTTTTATGTGATACACTGCTATCGGGGTTTCGTGTCACCGACAATTAAATTTGTAAGTCTAAAGGGCCGCGCGCTCCCTCTCCTTGAATGGTTAGACCTAAAGGCCCAGGATGTATACTGGTTCGGGCTGAATGTCCTTACTCCAGTTCGCGTGGTGTTTATCGTATTGCTTTAGGTGCAGAAGACTGCACAGTGTTTACAAGTGGGAGCTAGGAGCTCGAGCACGAGAACGTGTGATGTCTGTTCGTAAAGGTTAAGAGAAAGGAAGCCTGAGAGACCGTCCAAGAGAGCGTAAGAGAATATGAGCTGCCTCCCTCCTAGAAGACCCTGCCTCCCTTTATATAGTCAGAGGGGGCAGGCTACATGGGAAGTTGAGAGAGGGAAGGGTGAAGTTCTCTACGCTAGCTCTGACCCTTGGTCTCGGTTGTTGGTCGACCTCCTCTGCTGCCCATATCGGGTTGGTGGGCTCATCGAGTAGATCAGTCTGCTGCTTCATTGGGAAACAGCGCACCTGCCTTCTGCGGTCCTGACGGGCACTGACGTCATAGTGTGTGACTCTGGTGCTGCTTCGGGAGGGAGCGTATTTCTGTACTGTGCGTGCCCGGATGATGAGACTGGAGTCTTGACTTTAGTAGCCTTCGTGCTGTCTTGGGAAGGAGCCACTTGCCCTCGCACGGTCACTTCGAGTGGTTGGGTTCGCAGACCACGTGGCTGATGGCCGGCAGAGGCCTGACACCTGGACCTTGGCGGTGATCGCCTCAGCTTTGTCAGAGCCGGCGGGGAGTCCGACCTATGGCGGGGGTCGGACGCCCCGTTAGGTCGGGGACGACCTTGGAGCAGCTCGTTGGGTCGGGGTCGAATGTCTTTTGTAGACCGACAAGGCCTTTGGTCGGAGCCGGGCATGGGATGACCCGTTCGTTACTCCGGGCCGCGAGGGTACCCATTGTATGAATTCTCGTCAACTGCCCTCATAATTTCTTGCATGAGCATAAATCTCCACTAGGGTTCTAGGGCTAAGAGATTTCAAAGGAACTTTAATATAGTTCTTTAGACCACATAAGTAGTCCACGAAATACCCTTCTGTCAGGCTGGGATTGTCCGTTTTTACCAAATTCATCATCTCTTCAAATTGGTCAATGTATGCCTCAACAGTTCCAACTTGTTTTAATTCCCTGAAATTATCAGTCACCTCTATCTTTGTTTCTGCCGCGAACATGTGATAAATCATGCTACAAAACTGATGCCAGCTGAGGTTTTTGGTATCGATTATGTTACTACTCATCCACTAATCAGCTCTTCCAGTTAGGTAAATCTCTACTATAGCAACTTTTTGATCTTCAGGTGTTCTGCCTAACTCAAAGCGCTTTTCTGCTTTTTGGATCCAAGCCTCAGGGTTCCCTCCATCAAACTTCGGAAATTCAACTTTAGGCCATTTACTAAAATTGTTGTTATGCTGGTTTCGGTCCTCTCTCACCTGTCCTACTCCTAATCCTTCAGGCCCTCTGGGCCAAGAGTAACCCCATGGATATTCAAGTCTAGCAAATGGTATCCTCCCACTAGCTGATATGAGTAATTATAAGATGGTCTATAATACGGTACATATGGTGGATACATACTCACTCCAATTGTTCCTACATTTGTTCCATCAGCGTGCACTGCAGGAGTTTGTTGTCCTGAAGGAAAACTGGGAATAGCATGGTTGATTCCAAGAGGTACAGGGGAAATGTCATGAATATGATTACCTACATGAGTATTTGATGCGATCGAATGCCCACTGTCAGGGGTTCCATATAATTGAGCAGTCAATATCGACTGCCTAGCATCCGCCCTCCTAGACCATTCCTTGTTACCTTCCAGATTAGCCAGATTACTTGCTACCTTTCCTTGATCAGTCTTGTCCACCAATAGTTTGAACATATCCATTACTTGATCTATTTTGGCCGAGTTACCTTGTAGTTGCCTCTGAAATTGATCCATCTGATCTTGCATCAAAGTTGAATGATCCCCCATCTGTTGTTGTAACCCATCCATATATTTCTTCATCTCCTCCATTTCTGCGGCTAAAATTGAGCACGTGTCCTCCTCAGTAACCTTTCCAACCTTCGGCATTAAGAACCCCCAATAGCAGAACAGGGATTTTACAGGGAAAGATTAAGTTCTTCCCCAAACCAGCTTCAATGATTAGACTCAAATCCAACAATCTTCGATCTGCTTCAAGGCCAAGGATCGAGTCGCTCTAATACCAACAGATGTCAGGCCCCAGAAACAATCGGATTCCAGGAAGAAGATAAGAACATATTAAGCGAAATCAAAAATGCAAGGAGAACAATAGAAAAGGAGATTCAAAACGCAAAGGGGAAAGTAAATTGTATATGTTCATTTTTCTACTTTCTCTATTTACACCATGACTGCTTATATAGCTAGCAGCACTAAAGACAACTTATGATGAATAGTAACAAGGCTAATCACTTAAGACTCAATAAGAAGCAAGAATGAGCTCCCTTATTTACAACACATGCAAATACTTAGCTCATGCAAGAACCAACTAAGAGAGTGAGCTAGAGTGAACCAGATTAAGATCATCAACACATGATGAAGCTTAAGCTATAAGACTCGACCCCTCTTAATAGTACGGCAACCTATACCGGCAATCTATACTAGCAACCTGGTCTCCCATCCAAACACCGAGACCGGTAAAAGACTAGGAACACATCTTTAGCCCAAACTAGTTATACCTTTGCCTTTCGCAACCACTTGGAGCTTTCATGATAACCGATCATCTTCTCTCCAAGTCGGGATCTTCATCTTGTTCATCAACACATGATGAACTCCCCTATCTTAGCTTCGGGATCCTCTCTTGACGCTCATCAACACATGATGACGTACCTGTCCCATTTATTCATCTTAACCTTGGACTATCTTTTCTTTTGATGATTGACCACAACCCAAAAATAATTGATTGAAAGATTAATTGTGTCTTGAGTATACTAATGCAACTAATGCTTTCGTATACTCGAGAACTTTCGATTGCCATAAGATCAACAAAGTGAACCATCAACACATGATTAGTCCTTTGTTGATTGAATGGCAACCGAACATAATTTAAATTGAATTTAAATTATCATGAGTATATATTAACTACAAAAGTTTCATATACTCAATTCGATGGAATCTAAAAGTAATGATCCAATTTATATGGAGTGGTGGAAAAGGATCAATACTCTTAAGACCATTAATTATAGAATAAACTCCATTAAATGTGTGTATACAAATAATTGAACTTGAATCAATATGCTCAAGTTCAATTATACACTGCCTATAAAACCACTGGCCACCCAGACAGCACTTCTTCACTAGGCTAACCTCCACTCCATTGAAATGACAGACAGAGGAGGGACCTCAAGCCGTGGGAGGGGTAGACAGGGAAGACGGGGTCAAACATCACCTCAAAGCCCTGACCCTTCATGGTTTCAAGGCCTCAGCCCTTCACTTGAGGCACATCAAATCTACGGTCCCCAAGACCCCAATCCACCAGCCCAGATCTTCCTATTAGAACAAGGGACTACTACACCCCTATAAATCCAATCCACGATGGCCTCCCACTCCGTGACTGTAAGTGGTCGACATGCAAGCACGACCTCGACGCCGTTGTGCAGGTTTGCCACGAGTTCAATTCCAACCCAGAACTTCGTTTCTACTGATGTCCTCTTTTCATGGTAACCACTACAACTCTTACATATCATTTGATGCATGTCTCGCTATATAACACGTACTCTTGCTTGCAGATCGCGGATTACAAATTCACTGAATGGGTGGACCCACCGTATCCCATAGATGCCCAATGTTACATCCACACATTACTGTATCGCTTTGACGAAATGCGAGAGGAACTCACGGAGGTCAAGAAAGAGAACGAACAGCTCCGCAGGCAGAACTTGGAGCTCCAGACCCAGAACGACGATATACGCTGTTAAAGGCTCAAGGAGAGGAATAATAAGGAGGTCATCCACCTCGACAACGACTACCACACTTACTACTGCTACGGTAATGCCAGTTGTAGTTGTGCTTACCACTACCGTGACCAGCGAGCAACCCCTTCCACGTCGTCCTGACAATCAACACTCCATGTGGGTGCCATATGGTTACCCATTCAAACCTTAATGTCCTCTGTCCATAAAGCGTAGTCCATCCCGCCCTTTTACAATTCCAAAAGGTACACTTGTATTGTACTTTTCTCCATATTTGTGGCTGCTCTATGCCACCATTTGTACCATCCAAACTGTATGTGCCATGTAATCCCCCTTTATTATGAAATGGTATATTTCATTCATTCTGTTGTTTTCAAACTTTAAACATGCAATGACTTTACCAATTCTGAAAACAACATCAATGGATGTGACAACATAGTCCAACCTTCTTTACCACATAGAATATACAACATGCAAATACCTATGCGCGGCACGTGTGGGCCAAGGGTCTATTTTTGCAAAAAAAAAAAAGAACCGCATGAGAGCTAATTCTGCAAAAAAGAATTTAGTATTTATTATTTACGTACAAAATTTGTTGACGGATATATATAATTTCCATATTTTGTTAAAAAAATTGTAACAACAATTATAAAAATTATGCCGCGGCAGGCTTAATGCCGCGCTACCCTGCCGTGGCATTCAAAGATTGCCACACACTCTTACCGCGGCAGGGATTTTTTGTGCTTCCCTGTCGCAGCAGGCATTTAGCACTCCAAATTACACGCCTAGGCAGAGCAGAATGGGGCCATTTCTGCTAATACGGATGAATGGGAGCTAAAAATGGAAAAAATGAAATAAAATGAGTCAAGTACATTAAAACTTCCATTATACGTTAGTGCCATCATTTGTATTGACTGATATATGGCATATAATCCACGAACTCATTGCTAAGTGTTTCATATATTTGTTGTTTTCGTAATTTTGCGCATCGGCATCACTAGCTTTCTCATTTCTCTCCGAACCATTTTCCATGCCATTTATTGGTTGTGACAAACAAAATTCAATTATAAAAATAACACTCAAGTTAGTAAAAAGAATTTCGCCGCATGTTTTTCACTCGTCATTTTTATCCAAAATTTTCGCGCTCTACTCTTTTTTAACAAAAAAGGAATTACAAAAAAAACAATGCCGCGATATTACACCAATTCCGCTCATCGCTGCCGCAGCAGGGATATTTTCGCGCTTCCCTGCCGCGGCATTACCTCTCCGCACCCGTTCGTGGAATATTAATGTTCCACGCTTCCTACCCGTGGCAAAAGACTATTCGTACAAATACATTGGCAAGGGAGCAAAAAATGGGGGGAAAATGAAATCAAAGCAGCTAAATTCATCAAAAATTCTCAAATCACAGCGGTGCATGGTAGTACTCCATCTTACAACCGTAATGGTAAGAATAGTCATATCCCTAACCGCCAAAGTGTCCGAATGTGACATGTGTCATTTTCTATGCTCCAGCATCGCAGAAGCACCTGCCGTGTTCTGTACCGTGCTCCTAGAGCGTGGTGGGTGCTTCCGTGGTGCGAAATACGGAAGCTGATACTTGTTACCTTTTCAATGCTTCTATAATTAGAAATAGAACTATTTTTATAATTATATTTATAAAAGAATTGGATTTGTAAAAAAAATTACACGGGACGCTCGTTGCATTTCACGTACGCGCCTACCAGAGACGGCGCGGGAGAGGGGGGACCCCCTCAGCGACCTCACGGCCTACTCCACCACTGGCCCATCAGGGGACGGAGGAGAGAGCGCAGTTTAACCGTCCTTTTCCGCGTGGGGGACAGCCGACTTTTGCGCGCACCGGTCACAGCCCACGCACAGTGCGCGCGTACTGTTTCCCTGCGGTTGCGGGACAGCGGCGTCGGGCCCCCGCAACAGGGCGCGGACGCCCGATGGGGATCGGTCGGCGGCTCGGCGCCCTGTCCACCTCGCGTCGCCGGCGGTGTCGGGGCTCAGCTGCAGGAGTTTGCGCATGTGACTACTGTGTTTATCGGGTACATGGCTAGACGAGCACACCGCACAGTGCGGAGAACGAGCGCGAAGCTTACGTGGTGGGTGCGGAGAACAAGCCCTACGAAATCATCGAACAGACAGGTCCCGAGGGAGGGGGGCTGGGTGTGTCGCGACTCGCGAGTCCTGCCGCGTTTGGAGCACCGAGCCCACGTGCTGGTGACATGCTTTTAATAGCTCTATTGGTTTGTATGCATAGTGGATCAAGTTGTAGTTAAACAGGATACACATCTAGCTCTGTTCGACGGCCACAGACAGCCTGTGAGCTCAAGACACCGAGAAAACCAAAATTTCGGTCAGTTTTGCCGAGATCTCGGTAAAATTACACCGATCGAAAAATAGCTTAAAAGACGTTAATTTTTTTAAATTTTTTATGTAGGTTTCTAACATATCATCGATGTTCCCATAAAATTTCAGATGATTATCAAATCTGACGAATTTTTATAAATTCAAACGTTGCTACTGTCCTGATAAAACGCTTACCGGTAAGTTTGAACTGAATGAAAAATGAACCAAACCACGTTAGAATTTTTTTAAAATTTTTTGTGCATGGTTATGATGCATCACTAATATTCACATAAAATTTTCAAATTATGATCAAGCTTCATGAATTTTCTGATAAAATCCATACCACTAAATTTCAACCAAATGAAAAATAGTACAAACCAAGTTAGAAAATTTTTAAAAAAAATTGGATGTTCTTGATGTATCATTAATGTTTCTATAAACTTTTCAAATGATGATAAAATTTCAAGAAGTTCCAAAAATTCTGACAGTGCTATGTCCTGATAAAAGCCTGATGATTAATACATAAATTTGCTTTAATAATAAAAAAAAATTGAATTTTTTTTAAAAGGGTTCTAAGGAAATTTTTAATATCTCATAAATTTTTTGAATCATGATAACACTCTAATGAATTTATAAAATTCTTATAAGTGCATTGTACCATTTATATTCTTTCTGTTTTTTATTTTTGAAATATAACAAATGAAGTTCAATGCATACATAGATTTGATTGAGCAAACAAAAAAATTTGATTTTTTTTCAAAATTTTAGATAATAATACTGTGGCAATTCTTAAGCTCTCATAAAAATTTTGAATCATGATCACACTCGAGAAAATTTATAAAATTCTGACAAGATTACTGTCCCAATTAGCCAAATGAGTAGGATTCACCTGTTGGGCTGAATACGATGCCCTAACACCACAGTGGAAAACCATGTGCTCACTAAGAAATCGTAGTTTTGCGAGTGCATGTCCGTACTGGCTATGGAGCTTAACATACTATTTTTTTTTTTGTAGATTTTTAAAAATTGATATAATTCAACATAAGATCATTTTATTTATATTTAAATAGTTATTTCAAATTCGAGCTAACGAGCCACTGTCAAGCTAAGCATCATTAATATTTTTCACTTGAAATAGACTTATTTCAATTTTAAACTCATTAACTACTATAATCAAAATAATTTTAATTACAGCCTTAACAAACTTTTTTGTCAGGCCTACCGATGCTAGGCTACCACAGAATACACATCATGGTTGACATGTATTAAACGAAAACTCTATCCTACGAACGGGCAACGCCCACAAAAAACCATTCACACAAACACCTCTGTCTAACCATCCGATCAATCCTCCATACGTGATCCATGGATGCCTTCCGCTAGTCAGTCAATTCAGCTTGAGCCACATGCGTCTACGTGAGTTAAAAATGACACCGGCGGCTAACCGGAGCCCGGCTGTATGGGTTGAGTTAGGTTTTGGGGGTGGCAAATAAGGTCAGAGGTAGACTCGTTCACCGCCCTTCGTTAGCGTTGTTTTCAGAGCGTATACAGGGTAACCATATTTGGTTAATTAGTCGCCATGCTTGCTGCTACGTCAAACTTTTGGTCAGTTACATCAGCTAGCTAGTTTCTATCTGTTTGATGGTGTGGTTTATGTACTTGACATGTTCCTAGCCACAGCAATTTCCTGGGCAACAAAATTTCGGCTATCAGTGTTCTACAGTTTTATTTGGTTCTGGACTACAGCCGCGCCGTATGCTTGACAAACTTTCGGCCTATCGGATTCCAAAACCATATACACATCCATCCTACCTGCCCCGGCCCAGCAATGAGTCACAGGCACACAGTAACGCCCTAACACGGGAGCCGCGCGCGCGGAGGCCCACGTGCGCCATGGCAGCACCCACGCACCAGGGCACAGTCACCGGTAGCATCAGTAACAGTTCCGGCGCCAGCGTCCAGCGGCAGGCCCTCAGCGTCAGCGGCCCCTCCCTCTCTCGTGTAGTCGCCTGTCCCGCGTGACACGGCGCTGCCGCTACCTGCTCCCCCCGTCGCCTCGCCAGTCGCCACCACCCATCGCGCCTGTAGGTGCGAGAGCTTCCCGCGCTGGCGCTGACTGCCGATGCCAACGGCGATCCGGCTAAAGATTCGGTTTCGGGTGCATGCTGCTGTCCCAGCGGTGTAGACGACGTCACCCGCGATTGGAAAGGAAACCCCGAAACTTGCCGCAGACGACGGTCCCAGCAGCATGGCGCACCACTGTAGACGATGGTGATCCATTTATGGACGCTGTAAGCATATCGCATCGATCTTAGATTTCGACGTGCGATATCGAAATTCATGAAAAATTTGAACGGTTTCAAAAGTCAGATGAATTTAGAATCAGAGCAAACAGCGGAGCAAAATTCCAACGAAAATGTTGAAAAGCGACAAATTTTGATTTCTGTGAAAATCAGCACTAGCTTGAAAAAATCGGAAAAAATTGTATAAAATATTGTAAAATTCCAAACTTCGTTGTTTTCAAAAAACATTTACACCAGAGATCATAAAGCTATTAATACTAATTTTAGAGAACTTTTGGATAATTTTTTTAAAAATTTCTGAATTTTTTGAAATTAAATTTGAACTTGAACGGTAAACCGAACGAAATCCTTTTTCGAACCGGAGAGGTACTAACGAATTTCGATTTGTTTTCGTTGAAAAGTGAAACCTGTTTGTAAGGGTAGGTTCGTGCAAGGTTTCAAATTTCGGTTTCGGAATAAATTTCGCCCCGGGCCAGATAACGAAATTTCCGCGAAATTTCGAAATTTCGGAATTATTTCGGACAAAATTTGAATTTGAAAATTCAAATCCGGTCCAATCCGGAAAAAAAACCGAAATTCGGCGAAAAACCCCGAAATTTCGGGTTTTTTGCACTGACTGAAAAGTGGTCTGAACGTTATCGAAATTTTTTAAAATTTTTTTTGGAGGTTCCTGACACAATGCTGATGTTCTCACAAAAAATTCAGCTGATTATCACACCAGAGGAATTTTTAAAAATTCGGAGAGTGGTACTATCCTGATAAAACACTGACCGACAAGTTTGATCGGAATGGAAAATGGTAAAAATCAATTATAAACTGTTGAAATTTTTTGTGCATGGTTATGATCCATAACTAATGTTCTCATAAAAATTTCAGCTGATTATCACATATGAGGAATTTTTAAAAATTCGGAGAGTGACGCTGTCCTGATAGAACACTGACCGACAAGTTTGATCCGAATGGAAAATGATACAAATGAAGTTAGAAACTGTTGAAATTTTTTGTGCATGGTTATGATGTATCTATAATGCTCTCATAAAATGTTCAGATGATGATCAAACTGTATGAATTTTTAAAAATTCGAACAGTACTACTGCCATGTTAAAAAGCTTACCAGCAAACTTGAACAAAATGAAAAATTATGTAAACCATAATTTTTTTTGAAAATTTTAAAGAATGGTGGTAAGGAAGTTCTTAATATCCCATAAAAATTGTGATTCACGATCACACTCCAGTGAATTTATAAAATTATTACAAGGCACAGTACCATTTATGTTCTTTTCTTTTTTATTTTTGAAATATAATATAACAAACGAAGTTCAATGCTTACATAGATTTGATTGACCAAACAAACAAAGTTGAAATTTTTTGATAAATTTATATAATATTACTGAGTCAATTATTAATCTCTCAAAAAAAATTTAGATCATAATCACAGTCAAGAAAATTTATAAAATTCTGACAATATAACTGTCCCAATTATGTTCATTCTGTTTTTGATTTTTTAAAGATAAAAAATTAAGTTAAATTATTTTGAAATTTTTTATGTATGATCCTAATCTACTAAGTATAGTACCATAAAATTTTCAGATTATTATCATTCTTGTACAATTTTATAAAAATCTGACAATGTTTCTACCAAAATTTTAAAATGTTTAAAAAATTAGGTTTTTCAACAAATTTTCATAGGAGATGACTTTCCTAAGGGTTATTGGACCAAATCCGGCCCTAAAACTTTCAAAACCGGCCAAAAAAAACACGAAATTTCGCCCGAAAAATGAAATTTCGGATTTTACTGTAGCAATTTCAAAAAAAATTTCCCCGGCCGGTACTTGAGATCTCGGGTGGTCCGAAATCCGTAATTTCGCCGAAATTTTGAACCTTGGGTTCGTGCGCGCAACGAGCAAAAAAAAATCGAAGCTGCTGGGTCAGTTAGTTGATTAACCGCCGCCTTGTGGCTGTGGGGTTTACACATGACATGCACGGAGCAATTGCTGATCAATCCACCCGCTCGGCGTTGCATGCTTACGATCCAGGGGTAACGGGATAAATGCCACTACAATCGTCTCAAATTTTAAAAATGTTGCTGCAATCGCGTTCGTTTGAAAAATGCCGCTCCGATAATCTAATACTCATAGAAATACCATTATGATCAATACAAGCCGATTTTACATTAATACAGCTCCCGTATTTCGATCTGTATTTCTGTATGGGCGTAAGTGCCCCTCTAGCCAGCGTCGTGTATTCGGTTCAACTCAAACAAACCCAGCTCTCATTCCTTCTCCAACACATAACCCAGAAGGCCAGAACTCTCTCTTAAAAAAACATATAGCCAGAGTTAGAATCTCTAGGCGGCCGTGCACCATGGATCAAGCAGACCCAGCAAGCGGTGGCCGGCCCATGGTGACCACCGCCGCACGCCTACTCCCATACTGTTGTGCCCCCTCCCCCATCCTTTTCGTGCGGTCGTGAGCCCAGACAGCGGCAGCGCCACACCCTCGCTGCTCTGCCCTTTTGAAGGACACAACCCACGCCTGTCACGCTTCTCCCGTCCCTGGCCGCGGGTGTTGAAAGACCACAAGATGGATTGGAGTGGATTCCCACTGGGTCATATGAACCAAGCACTTGTAATTGTCTCCCAGTTACAGTGATATCTCTCAATTAAAATGGTTTTCCTCATTTGCTCACGTAGCTTCTTCCTTCCCCTTCAACGAGTTCAGAGCTTCCAATCAATTCTTGACACTGTACCATCATTTTAAAGCTTCCATTCACCGCAATTCTCCCTACAAGGGCTTTACCTTACAACCTGATTAGCTAGCAATATGGCCTTTAATAATTATAAGTCCAGAGCAAAACAGAGCCTTTTATCCTCGTCAGACAGTGTGGAAGCTTTGCCCTATTTGACGCATTTACACAATTTTTTTTGCAGTTTTGGTCTCCTCTCGAATAAAATTATAAATCTAACCTCTTTTAAACAGCGGAAGCATCGGCAACAACACGTGTCGCCTACCGTGCTCCCTTATCACTGCAAGTCGCCAGCACCGCACCCACTATGACACATGAGCTACCACAACACCTGAACTCGGTAGCACAAGGTACCACAGTAGCCGAACTCGGTAGGACGAGGTACCTGTTGAAATTATTTGAGCTAGAGGCCCATTAGTTCACAAATAATTCTTGAAAAATTCTAAAGGCCCATTAGGTAAAAGAGAGATGAAAATAGAATAGTAACACATTGCTAGTGGATATGGATAAAGATCAATTTATAATAAATGGTTCTCTTCACTATGCTAGAGCATGAGAAGAAGAGAATACACTTGAACGTGCTCGCCTCGCCATGCCAGGCGGCGCGCGTATGCGATGTGCGCGTGAATGGTGCAGTGAAATCGAGTCCAATGGCTTGCGCAGGCGCAGTTCTCTTTTTCAGTTTTTGTAGCGTGGGACTAAGTGGTCAACACGGTTACGTTATGCGGAATTAACTGCATGTAGAATTCGTAACCGACTCGAATCGTGAAACAGATTTTACGCGGAATCCATAACCGACTCGTATCATGTTCCACAATTTTATCTTTGTTATATATACGCAGAACAGAGATCAAATATATCTCTCAAACCTTTTGCCTTCTTTCAGTACTGTGTTGCCTTTGTCTTCCCCATCCCTTCGCCGGCGTGCACTGATTGTTGTGAGAGCAGGTCTCCGAAACGTTCATTATTGAGATGCTGCACCAGGAGAGGGCGAATCATATTTTTGGGAAGCGTCTTCATGCGACTGCTCATTGTTTTTCTTCACCGACGATCGGCTTCGACTACATTGCCTCTTGATTTTCATCGGTATCTACTACCGATTTGGCCACATTTTCCCGTCATCTTGGTAACGCATGCGAACCGCATTTATGTTTTGTTTATCTAATAATATGGATGAGATAGACATTACAATTGATATATTGCCTGTGTCTAGTTTATTTATTTCCTCTATTCTATCTTCAATTATTATCATAGCTTATTTTTAAAATAAATTCATCATTAATATGCCTAATATTCTAATAGTACCACAGTACTTAAGCTTGGTAGGTACCTGTTGATGTAAGGAAATGCGTTAAGTGACACATGTTATCTGCTGATGCTTTTGCGGTCGAAAAGAAACATAGAATTGTAATTTCATTTGGAGGAGCACAACTTTTAAAAAAAAAAAGTGTAAGGTGACGGAATGTAAGGAGGCTTCGAAAGCACGAGACTCCCACTGTAAATATGATCATCTACGGGAAATCAGCCCATGCCGGAAACAAAGACAACTTAAAGGACGAAAGAAAGGGACAGGAGTCACAGGACTGCTAGAAACCAGTTTTTCTGTTTTTACCATAGTGTTTTGTTACCTAATGTATTTCGGTTTACTCGATCATCAATTCGTCATAACTCATAAGACGCACATGGCCACCTCAGAGGTTTGGTTACAAGTTCATACATGTTTTCTTCGTGTTCTATATACTTCTTTTCGTCCTTTTTTTGTTTGTGTATACTAACATACATGCGCTTGTGCAGATTCCTTCCGGAAGGAACCTAGTACAACGCATAGCTCATAGAGCCATCCAGATTGCACCAGCTAAACAAGGACAACCACCGTTATGCTTTGTAGTATCTTCCTTTCCTAAATCTCTAATGCACCAAGTGGCTCTTCGTTTGTACGTACTACCTTCCATCTTACATTAGCCTAAAAAATCTACGTAAGACTAAGACGTCAGTCATAAGATTAAATCTAAAAAAAATCTGCAAATAACACTCGTATGATCGTATGATATATGGTCCTTAGTTAATTTGATTACTGAAGAAATAGCAGATATTTGACAACAAAACTGCACTGCTCAAACCATCCAATCAGCACATAAGGATGTGTTTGGTTGCTTGTATAAGTGATATATGTACAAGATATTTTTTTAAAAAAAATCATCTATGTTTTTGTTGCTTGAATAGAATCATCTCATCTTAGATGATGGGATACAAATTTGAAGAATATTCTCTATAGATAGTGAACCATTCCATTCACCCTAAATAATAGAACCAAATAGTATAGTACCATCCTATCCCATTCAACCTCATTCTACCAACCAAACACACCCTAAGTAGACCGAGAGCTAGCGTTGGATGAAGTCATCACTTTCTTAACCCTGTAACAAATTTTTTTTAGCAAATATGTCCTTCTTGCAAACAAAATTGCAAAAGTAGCCCCATCTCTGACCGTGGAAGTACCTGGAGGTGACATGTGGCACCTTGCGCGGTCCCATATTATGGCAGGAGCACGGTAGCTCCTGCCACGCTCTAGGACTGCGGAAGGTGACACCGCGGTCAAGGATAGGGTTAATTTTTACAATTTTATTCACAAAGAGGCTAGATTTGTAAAAAAATATCACACAAGAGGGCTAGAAAAGTGATCATTTCTCACGTTGGATAAGCCTCGATCGTTCCTACCACTAGTTGTCCACTCTTCTTTCTCTCTCTCACATGGACAAAAACCCTAGCCAGCCAACACAGTTGTCCTACTCACTATAGGCCCCGTTTGGTATGGATGTAGCTTTTATGAAAAGTAGCTTTTTGGCTTAGCTGTATAGCTGAAGGGATGCATGACTGAACGACAGAGCTAAAAATGTTTGGTGTTTGGCAATCTCATTTTTAGCTTGGCTTTTAGGTGTGAGGGGTGCGAGTGAGGAATGAGGGCTAGCCAACCAACACAATTGTCCTCCTCACTATAGTCCCCATTTGCTATGAATGTAGCTTTTACGAAAAATAGCTTTTTGGCTAGGCTTAACTAAAGGGTTGCACGGTTGAGCTAAAAAGGTTTGGTGTTTGGCAATCTTACTTTTAGACTGCCTTTTAGGTGTAAGGGATGCGGGTTAGGAATGAGGTTGAGAGGGGTGGGGTTTGCATTTGCTTGCCGGCTCACCTCCCTCGCGATGGGAGGTGCTCTAGCGCTTTCTTGTCATCTCCTCCATCCACATGCGCCACCCACAAACTGTCACACCAAGAAGAGTTCAAAATCCCAGTGAAATTTCAGAAATTTCGGCCGAGATTTTGGATTTCGTCAAGGGCCGAGATTCCAAATCTTGACGGAACAAAAAAATTATAAATTTTAGAATTGCTACAGTAATTTCGATAAATTTCGCCCTTATTAATCGAAATTGTAGGAATTGGACCAGTTTTGATGTTTTTAGGACCGTATTTCACTCTAAATTTTTTGTGAAGAATTGTAATGCCTTTTATAAGGAATACATGTGAAAGCTTCTACGCTTGGTACTAAGATATGTTGTATCTTGCGTCTTGCCTCATTACATGGGATTTGTAGTTACCTCTCTTCTTTCTTAATTGTTGTTTGTCATAATTGCAAACCATACTGAATATGTGAAGAAAGAACTCGAAGACCCAGATAGCAGGTGGTAACCGGCTAGATGGTTTGTCATCTAGTTGCTTGTAATCAATAATTTGACTATGATTGCTTCACCTGAAAGCTCCTAGTTAGGATTGATATTTAGCATGTACTTCAGTTTGTGTCAAATTTGACAGTTCTGATTGAACACAATATAAATATTAATGCTTGTGCAAACAATTCATATACATTTTTCCTTGCTTCATAGGTATAACTTTGGGTGGAGTTATGGAAAGAGAAACTTGAGTCTAGGAAACTCAATAAATGCTCATTCATTTTACTAATTATGCATCCTATCATAGGTAAGGTATTGCACATTCTTGAATGAATATTGCAAAAAGGTACTTTTGGGGACTAATAAATTTCGTTACCTAGTTCATTGTGCACCTCTTAAACATATCCGTTTGCGCACCTCATTACATGGTATTTTGCGTTCAAACATATAGGAAATGTAGATAAATGCTTGCATGATTTTTTCATAATTTTTCTAGCTTTGGAAGATCATTTCACAATAGGTTGAAAATCACTGAAATTTTGGCAAATTTCACCGAAATTTCGATTTCAAATTTACCTGATTTCAAATTTGCTTTTTAAATTTCGTTCGAAATCTCGCTGAAATTTTAAATTTTGGCCGCCTCCAAAATGTGATAAAAACGAAATTTGAAACTTTAACACAGGTCGCCAGTTGCCTCGTCGGCAAGGGCCACCTCCTCTTAACATTGGTTCCGTGTCTTCCGACGTGTTGGGGATTATTGAGCTAAAAGTTGAAATTCAGTGCTGAGTGTTTCTTCAATTGATCTGAGTTAAAATATGAAATTTATGTTAAAAGTTTTGCTTCTCAAATTGAAAGTTTCTGATTTTCAGAGGGCCGCAGGGGCCACGATGTTAGTGTTGACTGTTGAGGCCTGAGGGCATGGTATCCACTGAGATGAAAACCACTATATGCCCATTTATTAGGAACTCTTTATGAACATAACCTAGTCAAAATTTTGGCAACGACCCAACTTTTGTTGGTCAATGCTGGCTTCAAACGGAACACTGGCTTATCGATTTTTGGAAAAAGAGACTATGGCAAGACGGTTGCTTTGGGACTTTAACACGTGCAGCCTAAATTACTTTGCTTACCGATTTGTGTCCTTTCTCAGATCAGTTTCCTTTTTCCTAGTTCTCGCCTTAATTTTGGAGTAGTTTACGCGTGCTCCTACTTTGGTGTTGCACGTCCCGTTGTTTTTGGAGTTTACTCCATGATTGATTCAACCACGCACCAGCTTATCGTGGACAGATGGGAGCAGAGAGGTAGCGAGGCAAGAAGTGTGTAAAAAATAACAGAAAGCTCAGAACCCCAAACCAATCGACTGGAATATTTTGAGGCAAATCCAAAGCTCATTTCAGTGGTAAAAAGAGCTCACTCGAAAAAAAAAAAGGATTCTCCACCAATCCGAACACGCCAAGCCATAACTCAGGCCCAGGCTAGAGTAGACTAATGGTTAAAATAAAGCTCATTTCAGTGGTAAAAAGAGCTCACCCGAAAAAAAAAGGATTCTCCACCAATCCGAACACGCCAAGCCATAACTCAGGCCAGGCTAGACTAATGGTTAAAATAAGGCAAGAGCTGTCTTGTCGAACTCAAAAGTGGAAGTCTAGAGGCCAAGCACGTCCACGGCTCCATGTAACCATCCGTTTTGTTACGTTACAATCTTTTTTCTATTAAGACCGCCTTAGGAAAAGATTGCTGGTAGCCCTTTCTCATAACACTATGTCCACATGAGAAATTGCAGCATGAATCCCCAGAGTATATAGAAACTTTGCTAAAGCACCAGTAGCCTGTGTAACTATTCGTCACAACTTTTATCCGCATTGCAACATATAAGAAGAAATAATCGATGCTATGCTTATCAAAAGAAAGCTAAATATTCAATCATTAATAGCAAAACTATATACGGTAGAAAAACACATGTTATATAAAATCACAAAAGGACATAGCTACCATACATATTAGTACAATCGATAATCATATGAGCCATATTTCGAGAATGTGACTTGGTGCAAAATAGAAAAGACATAACACGAATATAAGGACATAGGTACCATACATATTAGTACAATCGATAATCATATGAGCCATATTTCAAGAATGTGACTTGGTGCAAAATAGAAAAGACATAACACGAATATAAGGACATAGCTACCATATATGTTAGTACAATCAATAATCATATGAGTCATATTTCGAGAATGTGACTTGGTGCAAAATAGAAAAGACAATGTGAATTGTGTATTTGAAACAATTGAATATGCTATACTACCAACAAAAAAAAAAGTAAGATGTTACTCACGTGGTCTAAATAAAAAATTACAAAATATCACTATTTTAGGATACATCGAAAGTCTTCATTAAAAATTTAATAAAAAACTTTTTAAATCCTTTAAAAAAACAGAAAGCCACCCTCAAAGTCACACATTCCTCCTTAAACAAACCTTGAAGCAACTCCCCTTAATAAGGCCCACACCCCCCACCCCCACCAACAACAGTGCTTCAGTCCGGCACGGGCCCATATATCAGCGGCAGTTAGCCAATGGCCATGCATGCACGAGCCTGCATGACTAGCCTAGCTAGCAGCTAGCTTACCGCTTAGCCAGCCAGAGCCTTCGTTGGGTCAGCAGACACGAGTATTCGACTGCAGCTGCTGCAGTGCGTGCGGTGTGTGGACGTAGCGAGGCGCGGGGGAGGGGCCCTAGGCCCCCTACCGTGCCGAGGCGGGACGCGGGCAGGCAAGCGCGGCTACATCGGTCAGTCACCCACTGTGCCCAGCCCCAGCGTCCATCAGGTGCAGTACAGCGCGCGCACAGTGGCGCATGCCACTACCCTCGTGGCCTCCTGTTGCTCTCGCCCGGCCCGTCCCCTCCTCCTTCCCCGTCTCCAGTGCGCGTGATTTGATCGCCGGGTAGGTGGGGTGCGTGCAACTGCAGCAGCGCGCGGGGGCGTGCACTGTGCGACGAATTGAGACGGCACGAGCAGAGACGCGCGGACTTTTCCACGGACACGTGTACACCGCCCTGCAAGTGCTACCCCGAGAAACCGCGCCCGCCCGGCCCGCGTATATATAAAGATGGAGCAGTTTCAATTCACCCCGTAGCCCAGCGAGAAGGAGAGCTACTACTACTGAGCAACAGCGTTAGAAAAGAGGAGGTGGTGGTACTAGCCAAGAAAGTTAGCCAAGCAGCGGCGCTAGAAAAGAGGGTGGTAGCAGCAGCAGTAGCTGAGGGTGCGAAGTGTGGTTGTGTGGAGTGGTGGGAGTGCGTGAAGTTGGGGAGAAAGAGACACAGCACACAAGCGCACACGCGCACACACTGCACCACACACAAAAGCTTCGTTTTAAGGACGGTGCCACCACTGTTGTCGCCTCCCTCCCTGACCTCTGCGCTTTCTTCTCTCTCTCTCTCTCTACTCTCTCCTCCCGCTTCCCTCTCCCTCCCTCCCTTCCTCCCTCTCTTTCCTCTCTCTAGCCGGAGAGGAGGGGAAGAGGGGGCAAGAAAAGAAAGCCACAGCTGGTTGGTTCCCTCGGCGCGGTTAAACCACAGCAGGGGAGGGAAGGGAACGGGGCACCGCCGGACGCAATGGAGACCGGCAGCAGCGGTGGCGGGGGAGACGACGTCCGCGGGCTCAATTTTGGCAAGAAGATCTACTTCGAGCAGGACGCGACTGGCGGGAGCGGGAGCGCGGCTGCGGCGGCGGGTGGCAAGAAGGGTAAGGGCGCGGCGAGCGGCGGCGCAGGGGCGGGTGGAGCCGCCGCCGCGCCGCCGCCGAGGTGCCAGGTGGAGGGCTGCGGCGTGGATCTGAGCGGCGCGAAGGCGTACTACTGCCGGCATAAGGTGTGCGCCATGCACTCAAAGGCGCCGCGCGTCGTCGTCGCCGGCCTCGAGCAGCGCTTCTGCCAACAATGCAGCAGGTAATAATAAAACACTTTGCTACTACTGCAGTAAATTTTCCCCCTACTCCCTCCCATGGAGTTGGTGATTTCATTGGTTTGTTTGGTCAAGTGCTTATTGCCGCATTAGATGCGGTGTCCGGCCCGGTGGCTGGTGGGCTCGCAATTTGGGCTCCATCAATTGGCTCCTTTGCGCCTTCAATTACTCCATTTTGTTTCTTCTGGAGTTGCTGCTGTAGTGTTCCACTTGTGATACTCCTACTCCTACCTCAGAAGCTTGTTAGCTATGGTGATTAGTGTAGTTGTGGATGGATGCGGGTAAAATTCAGAACTGATCCATAGATTGGTTGTAAGAGTTAGTTTGGTTAGTCGCAGCTTGTGGCTCTAGCAACTAATGCGTTCAAGCTCTGGAATTCGCTCTTCTCAGGGCAAGAAAACGTGTCCTGGAATTGGCCCACCATTCATATGCATCTCGTAGTGGTAAGATTCAGTTCAGCTACTTCTTGTCGTAAACAGATTCAGAAATTCAGGTGCTGTGTTCATGGTGAGGTTCATGTGGTGATGCATGGGTGTACTGCTGGTGTGCATTTGGTGGATAGCAATTAATATGAAATTTGGACATGTGGGATCTGACCAGAATAGTAAGGGACGTAAAAGTGTACATCCTGAATATCTTGTCTGAGTAGCATATATAGTAAGTCTAGATTTCTTTTTTCTTATTTTACTGTATGGTAGGATATGAATGGGTGGTACGCTGGTACTACTACTACACTAATGTATATGCCCTAATGAGATAGAGGTTGGATAGGGGAGATATTGGGCTGGAACAAATGAAACAGAGTAGCGAAGAACTACTAGTAGTGCTAATTTTCAAATAGCCATTATAACGAACTAAGGCAGCAGCAATCAAATGCCAATAGTAATTGTTATTTAGTTTATCTGTGGTCAGGTATTGTTCTTGTTTCGAGATTGGTTTGGTAGCCTTTGATTACTTTTAGCGAACCTTTTATCATTTATTATTTAGAGACTAATTTTTATTTAGAGAGTACAAGCGTACACCACCATCCTAAACGCCAAACTGAAGTAAAAGCATGTGATATTGCACATTGGTGAACTTTTTGAAGAAAAAATATTGCCCCGTACCATTTCACATTGGCCTGTGGCCTTATGAATCATCAGGAAAAAGAAGGTTCTCGCTGCTGTTTGAAAGATAAAACATCACTTATGACTATTACTGTACTATAAGCCTTTGCGCTTGTCCACTATTTAGGAATGATTACAGGTGCTCTTTCCACATGGTAACCTTTTATTTTCCCAGACCTGGTGTATGGATCTAATCATGAAAGGCGTGTCTTTGGTTGGCGTTGCTGCTTCGAACAAATGCGAATTAGTTTAGTATTGTAAAAAAAAACAAATGTTCTGCTTGCATCGACGCAGCTTTTCACGTGGCATGTGGTTTGCTTTTTTATTTATCTGATGCATGCTTGGTATTAAGATAAGCAAGTAGCTGATTCTTGATCACAGAGTTAGCATTTCCCCTCTTTTCATGTGCATGCAGGTTTTTACTGTAAGAATCTCTATTATATGCAATTGATCCATGAATATTCTTCACTCTGCTTTTGTTGTGTGAAATTGATTATTGTTACCGTTTTCAGTATACTGTTTCTATGAATTTGATATTCTTCGTTAGTGTAACTCGTCAGGTTTTTAGATGCTGCCTATTCTCTTGTGACTTTGCACTAGTAAAATCATTTGTGGAGTTTGGATCATATGTAATTCCTTTATCCATGTAAATCACAGGTTCCATCAGTTGCCTGAATTTGACCAAGGAAAACGCAGTTGCCGCAGACGCCTCGCAGGTCACAATGAGCGCCGGAGGAAGCCGCCGCCTGGACCTCTCTCTTCACGCTATGGTCGACTTGCTGCATCCTTCCATGGTAACAAGTGTCTCTGTTTTCTCGTATCCATGCACTTGCAATTCCATTGAATGTGCTAACGCCCTGTTCTTGCAACTTTTGGTCCAGAAGAGCCCGGCAGGTTCAGAAGCTTTCTACTGGATTTCTCCTACCCAAGGGTTCCGAGCAGCGTGAGGGATGCGTGGCCAGCTATTCAGCCTGGCGACCGCATGTCTGGTACTATCCAGTGGCAAGGGAACCATGAATTTCATCCTCACCGCGGTACAGTTGCAGGATTCGGCGACCATGCATACAACGGCCAGGACGGCTCAGCGGCAGGGGCACCAATGCTCCCGGCCTTTGAGCTCCCCGCAGGCGGATGTCTTGCAGGAGTTGCCACCGACTCCAGCTGTGCTCTCTCTCTTCTGTCAACTCAGCCATGGGATAGTACCCACAGTGCGAGCCACAACCGGTCCCCAGCAATGTCGACGGCCAGCACCTTCGAAGGCAACCCAGTGGCGCCCTCCGTCATGGCGAGCAACTACATGGCGGCAAGCAGCGCCTGGACTAGCTCCCGGGGCCATGAGGGCTCCAGGAACGTGCAGCAGCATCACCTGCCGCATGGGGCTGCGCTGCACGAGGTCCATCCAGGCTCAGTTCATCTCGGTCAGTACTCCGGCGAGCTTGAGCTTGCGCTACAGGGAAGCGGCCCGCCGACCCAGCCGCAAGTCGAGCATGGGTCCGGCAGCGCCTTCAGCCACTCCAGCAATGCAATGAACTGGTCTCTGTAGGGACCAGTTCGTGCACACCTTCTCTTGTTCTCACGCCAAGAGACATGGAACATTGGGAGGCCTGATTTTGTGCGCCTTACCTTGTCGTTTTGGTTTTCAGGATGGAGGGGAAATTCTCAACTGATAGACCAGGAATTTCCTCCCGTGGAGCCCAATGTGTCCATGAACTCAACACGTGATCCTTATATATGTAAAACTGCATGACTTGGAAGTTTGAATATGCTTGTCAAGGGCTTTTACTTGACCTATTGATCTCGTCGTTCTCGTGCCTGTTCACTGTTTGACTTAATGTCTTCATTTCAGGGTGTTCGGTTAGGTTATTGGTAGGTTATGTGGCTGATAACTGACGGGGGGGTAAAAGGCACTAGTCACTAATGGTGGCTTAATCCTGCAATGGATTTCCTTTTTTCACATTGTACCATGACCTTATCCTGTTGTCCAGACTCCAGAGAGATCTTTTCCGGGCGAGCTATCTGGGAAAGCGTGCGTTCATCTCTTCTCTTCTTCACGTAGTTGGCACTCCGCACTCCGTAGTCCGTAGTGATTTTTTTAGACGCTCTGCGGTTAATTCTCCCCAGTTGCGCTCAACCACTAAAATCTCGCCGAATTTTCACAGTATCTCGCCGAGATCTCCTTTTAACAGATACTAATGCATACAAGATGCGTGAGCTACCAGACAACTCCTATTTCTTAGTCTCACAACCACCAAATTTCTACTACTCCAACTATATCTTCACTCTTAATTGAAACAATGAAGCTCTAGACCGATAGCTGTACCTAAGAGGTGGTGGAGGAGAGCGACAACACGGTGTGGAGAAGATGATGGTGATGGCATGATACAAATTGCTTGAAAATGACCCTTTATGTGGTAGTGACATGCCGTTGCCACGCACCATAAAGACCAGCGTGGCCAGCACCTCCCTAAACGGCATTGCACCCACCTACCCGTGTGCAGTGGTGGAACTAGGAATTTTCGAATGGGTGTGCCTCTACTGGTCTGCCGTAGTGCCACGCTGAGCATTCGTGCCGTCCGTCGTGCCGGCCCCGTGCCTATGCGCTGCTTGCCATACCGCCCCCTTGCCTCGTTCCACTCGCCCGCCCAACTGCTTGAGCCGCTTGCTGCACCGTGCGCCTGCACATCACCTACCGCGCCGCTCGCCCTGCCCACCCCTCCCTCTCAATGGCCCGAGCCGCTTGCCACGCTGCTTGCTGAGCCGCACGCCGCCTAGCGTGCCACCTATGTTCTATATAGATTGTCTTGCAAGATTCCTTCTTTTTGTGCGTGCAAACTTATTTCAGCACATTCATTTGTCACGACGCTCAAAATGTATAGTGTAGAAATTTAGGTTTGCATTTCCCTATGATCCTACCAATTCTATCCACCACCAAATTGGAAACATCTCAAGTTTCAAGCTCATCAAAGTCCAAAATATTTCCTAGTCCTACTCCTAGACCGTTGACTGCCAATACATTTTCAAGTTTGGCATTCCGGAAATAAGCATGATATAAGCACAATTTGAGTAAAGCAATAACTGACCTAAACACTCCACAAATAAAACATAGAACCAAGAGCTTGGCATTCCGGTAAAACACAGCCCCTCCATTCTGCGCCGAGAAGATGGACGCCGCATGAATGTCTCTATTCCTCTTCATGTTGGTTGCTCTTGCTCTACATTCACAAGTAAGAAATCACAACTTAAATTTCCAAACATCGTATCCCATAAATCCTAAATCAAATTCATAAATTTCCTAAACAGATTTGTATTTCCCATAAATACTTAAGTTCTTTTACATGTACAAATTTCATGAATTACAAGTTAGGAAAAGCACTGTAGCCTCTTTATACCTCACAGACTCACAGCATGTTGTGCCTCACTGCCTATGTTGGAATTTAGAAATTAATCTTGTTGCTTTTGATCCCAACAGCCTCAGTGGCGCTGCCTCATTGCTGGTTGCTCGCCACATGCCCATGCAGTTGTCCAACAAGATCGCCTCCCACTGCCCGACGCCTGGCCTCGCCTCCTTGTTGCCACCAGACGCTCACGGCCGTGTAGCCTGGCCACGCTCCTCACCCGTGACTTGATTTGGGATTTAGGGTTGAGTGTAGACGCTGAGCCGCTGAGAGATATGGAAATTGGGGTATTGTCTGATCATCGATCACTTGGGTTAATGGGCTTTGACAGATGGTACTAGTTGGGCTTTGACAGGTGGTACTAGTTGGGCTTTGACAAATTTTGAGGCTGCCATACCCCCCTAGTTCCGCCCCTGCCCGTGTGCGAAGCACCCGCCCACCGGCAGCGCTAACAGGAGCCCTTCCACCATAAAGTAGTCATCGACGATGGTTCTGCTGCCGCTACTAGGGCGATTGCTGGCCATTCTGTTGTAGCAGCCAGACATTGTCGATACAGATCATCAGTAGCCATGGGCAAATCAACTGATGCAGAGATTTACTTGCCAAAACTAAAACTGACAAGGCAGTGGGTGTATACGTTCTTCGTGGAGATTTCTTTGGCTACCAGTCGTAAGTTTACATAGAACTCGAGACTGTTCGAGACTTCAGGTCAAAACCGATGAGTGATCGAATACGAACTCCGAAGCGGACAAGAATCCTTACCATGTTCGAGCTCGAATCTGGAAGTGTCACTAACAGTAACATGTGTGTTATTAGAACGGATTTGCTAATACACACGAAAATCTCTTAACTTTCAATCAATTTTGTAACATTTGGACAAGCTCGTCTTGCTCCTCTAGGACTCGCATTTACCGGTTAGGGTTTGGGCTCACAAAAATATGAGCTTAGAGGGACGAGGGTGCAGCGGAAGCATAGAGGTAAGCGGCAACAGTTTAGTAGTAGCGCCGCAAGAGTCACTAGGAGGAGGGTGGTGGTGGTCGGCGGGGACAACATGGATGAGAGCGTTAGGAGGCGGAAAGAGGGCAGCGCTGGGGAATCTCACGGGAGAGTTGGAAGAGGGTTGTGCGGGGACAACTCGTCGGAGAGGAGGAAGACAAGCGGCACAGGAAATGGTTGGGACATAAAAAGGGCAACAATGGGAGAAGAGCTGGCCGACAGGCCTTGTCAGCCCAGAGGAGGTGGTGGGAGGCAATGCGCTGATAGGAAGTTGGGCTCGTTAGCGGCTGTGGTGGGAGAGGAGAGTAAGGTTTAGGGTTATAGTGCCAATTCAACGCATGATTGAGTTTGTTATTAAAAATTTGCATGGATACAGACCATGTACTTACCTATAGCTGATAATTTTTTGGCTGGACCTATAGCTGATAATTGTTTGAGAGTTTTTGAAAACGAACGAGTTTGCACTATTTTCACGTAATGCGTCATTTGTACCGGATATTTCCCCAGATGGTACACCAAACAACTAGAGTTTGCGCTGCACATGCTCGTTTCGTGGATTTGTGATTGATTGGGCAAGAGTGCCATCGACCAGAGCAGTTGGGATTTAAGTGCGTATATAATGGGCCATATTGTACTCTTAGT
Source organism: Otatea glauca (assembly GCA_036346275.1). NCBI lineage: Eukaryota > Viridiplantae > Streptophyta > Magnoliopsida > Poales > Poaceae > Otatea > Otatea glauca. The sequence goes on from CM070728.1 coordinate 15,543,185, forward strand.
TCTGTCCTTCATCGGCCCTGCTAGTTGGGCCTTGCCTCTTCGTTGAGCACACTCTCCCGCTACCTCTCCTGGGGGCCATGAAACGTGGGCGTGGCGGCGACGCGGTGGAGTAACTAGCGAGCACCATAGAGCAAATAGCAAAGACAACTACTGACTAATAGTAAGCTAAAAATCAGTTTGTACAATAACTGTCTCTAAAGGTTGTCTTTAGATGTTGTGCAATAAATATCTTTTATCTCTTGTACATAAATGACCTATCTATGCTCTCGTAGAAAGCTGGCTACTAAATAAGAGCCAGCTCTCTTCTCTCTCCTCTTTTCTCACTCCTTCACATAGACCAAAGCTGATGTGTACAGACTAAGAGCCAACTGACGTGATCTTATTGTACATGCCCTAAGCGCAACGCCTCACTGGTCAGTAGTCCCTGTGACCCTGTCAGGGCACGACATGGTAGGGAAAGCAAGAAGACCAATAATGCGGTCGGCACAAGCCCCACACAACATTAAAACGATTGTTTTTTCGTATTGGGCCGAGTGAACCGTGCTGTTTTTTTCATGCATTTTCTTTTTTTTCCGAATTCGATTATGACACAAAATTGGCTAAACAATTCTAATTTTCAACTGAATTTCATCCCAGAGATTTGACTGGAAGTTTGGAACCAACCAAGAACTCGTGCTGGCTATCACTTTTTTAATTACTCTTTGTCTTATTTTTTTTATATAAATGTGATACTCTTCTTAGCGAATTGTAAATATATCACCTTCTCAACCACAAAACGCGTCTTCCGCGCTCCTCTACCATGGTAGCCTCTTCCCACGCTCCACTACCTCGGCACCTCTCCTCCCGCACCGTCGGCAACTAAAGCATACTGCTTTCGTGCTCTTCGAACACGGCAGGGGACAGGTGTTGCCTAACACGTCTTTCGTGGTAGAGGAGAGGGCTAGATTATAATTCCGCTCGAGTAAAGCCTAGATTTATAAAAAAAAATAGGTAAAAAAGATAAAAAATAATGTGATCAATTCACCGCGTGGGTGGCGAGCCCCTGTTGGGCAATCCCGAGCGTTCCTTACGCTATCCCATTCCAATTCTGCTCTTTCCTTTCCCTTCCTGACCTTGAAACTGGCTAACATCACATAAAACCTACTATTGTTAGGATGTACGACACGTCCCACGTCTATTTTTTTTTAGTTTCTACGGTACATGCTTCCATAGCTCATACATTTATTACAGGTCGAATGTCACAAGCGCTACTCAGCTCACCTGGCAGAGGCTCTGGACGAGCGTGAGGTCTCTAGTTCTCAAGTGCCGCCCGCGACAAGTGATTTTTCCGGATTTTTTTTCTCCACAGTATATGCTTACATAGCTCATAAATATATTACGGATCACATGTCACAAACGTTTCTTAACTCACGTGGCAGAGTCATCCCTGCGCGAGCGTGATGTCTCCTAGTCGAGTCCCGTGACAAGCGATTTTTCTTGATTTTCTTTTGCATCGGCTAAAACTCATTTGATTGGGCTATCAAATCATGTTTTCTTGATTTTCTTTTGCATCGGCTTCGCTCATTTGATTAGGCTATCAAATCATGATATAAATTTTTTGACTTTTTAGAAGGGTTCTTAGAGCATGCCTAACCTACCATAAAAAATTCAGATCGTGACGAACCTATACGGTTTTTAAAAAATCTGACTGCCGCTTGTACATTTAAAACGACTTTACTGATTCTCATTTAATTGGGCTATCAAACCATATTGTAAGTTTTTGAAACTTTTTGAGAAGGGTCCTCAGAGAATGCCTAACCTACCATCAAAAATTCAAGTCATGATCGAATCTGTACGATTTTTGAAACATCTGACAATTCCGCTAATACATTTAAAGCAACATTACTGATTCTCATTTAATTGGCTACTAAATAATATTGTAAGTTTTTGAAACTTTTTTAGACGAGTCCTCAAAGCTCGCCTAACATACCATAAAAAATTTAGATCGTGATCGAACTTGCGCGATTTTTAGAAATTCTTACGATAGTACTAATACATTTAAAGCAACTTTAGCAATTTAATTAAGCAACTAAATTTGAAAATTCTTGAAATTTTTTTAGAAGGGTCCTGAGAGTGTTCCTAACCTACCGCAAAAATTCCAAATCATGATCAGACTTTAGCGGTTTTTAAAAATCTGACAATGCTACTAATACATTTCAGGAAACTTTACTATTCTCATTTCATTGGGTTGTTAAATCATGTTGTAAATTTTTGAAACTTTTTGACAAGGGCCCTCAGAGCATGCCTAATCCACCATAAAAAAGTTAGATCATGATCAAACTTGTGCGATTTTTGAAAATTCTGACAGTGCTACTACTAAATTTAAAGAAACTTTATTGATTTAGTTAAGCTACTAAATTTGAAAATTTTCAGAAAGGGTCCTCAGAGCATGCCTATGCTACTGTAGAAAATTTAAATCATGATCAAACTTTTTCAATTTTTAGAAACCCTAGCAATGTTGCTAATGCGTTTGGAGCAACTTCACTCATTTCATTGAGCTACTAAATCTGTAAAAAAATTAAAATTTGTGTAAGGGTCCTAGGAGCATGCCTAAGCTAACGTAAAAAAAACTAAATTTCTGTACTTTCAAAACATTTTAAAGGGATATTTTAAAAAAAATTCAAAGTTATATTTTTTAAAACAAAATCCTTACTTTTTTGTTTCTTCTTTTTTAAGATTTTTTAAAATTAATTACTCTCTCTGTTAAAAATCTCTGCCTGTCTCGATGTTTTTTTTGCGTCCGCAACAACTCGTGGGATTGCGGAGCAGCTAGTTTAATAGCAAACCAAGCCTATCGTAGTACTAACGTCCAGTGTTTGTTCTCTACGTGCTCTTGCAAGAGACGAAAAGACGTGAGCAACAAATACCATATAGCACTACTAGCTAGATTCAGCTTCGCATAGCTACTACTACAACTAGCTATGACCTACAGGAGCTTGGTAGCTGCAGGCCACATATCCGAGCTCATGGGATAGCGCGGTCATCACTCTTGCAAACGTCGTTTTCGTTGTTGTCGAGGCATTGGCGTGTCCGTCGATCAGGTCTCCAAGTATCAACTGGTAACAACATAATTGAATTAGTTGATCGCAATCTCGGATAATTTTGAACTTCAATAATCAGAACAATCAGATTTGTTGATGCGGTCCTCTTGATATTTCCTTTCAAGTGAGGGGACAGGGGAGCATCCTTTTGACAGGTAAGCACACCAAGATCAATATCTGTTTACATCGGCATCGTTTACGTTTATTCGTTACCACACTATACTACTACAGAAAGATCTGTATTAAACGTTTTATTATAGGCGATTTTTAAAAATCATGTGTGTTAAAGATAACCATAAACAGTTTTCAAACACGATCGTCTAAGTTTTAGAAATGCTGATATCACATACGGTTCGGAAGTAGAACCGTTTGTGATACTTCGTAGACGAGTCTATCAACTAACCATCTATGATATCAATTTATCACAAACGGTTCTATCCACAAATCGCATGTGATACTACTCAGATCACTATATAAATATACCAAGGTTGCTCATGTAGACCATAGCACCTAGCGCGTTTCGCCTTCCCCAAACACTAGCCCCCCGGCGTCCTCCTCCTCCGCGACCTCCTCCTCCGCGACCTCTCTCTCAGCGACCTCCTCCCCGGCGTCCTCCAATCCTTCCCCTCGGCGACCTCCTCTTCCTCACCTCGAGCCCCTGCTCCGTACGTTTGATTCGGTGAATCCCTGTGTCCTTGTGGATCCTTATCCTGTGATTTGTATGGATGATTGCTAAAATAGTAAACAAAGTACACAAAAGATCGATAGGTAGGGCATGCATGCATTGTTTGTTTATCCTTCAATATTGTTTCACTGTGAACCTCAATTTTATACTTTGATCTTCGGGTCTAAAAAAATGAAGGCATACGTGCATAGAACGGTTGCAGATAAATGGCAAAATGCAGATTGGAAGATGGAAAAATCAAATTAACTCATGGCCATATGTGGTGATTATGTATGATAGTAAACAAAGTGCATAAAAGATCGATATTTACCTAGGGCATGCATGCATAGTTTAGTTTATCTGCAACTTCGATGCTACTATAACACTTAATTATCATGGTGATTATGCATAATTGAGTTTAGTTAAATGTAATATATATGACGATCTCATATACTCTTTTTTTTGTATTTGTGACTATTGTTCATGTGGTTTGTAATATATGCATAGTTTGTAATATACAAGAACATTGAAATTCTCATTACCATTACTTTGATCATTTCGAACATCCCTTGTAGTAAATTCCTTGTAAATCTATTTGATGCAAAACATTAAAATTCTCATTGCCCCTACTTTGATCAATCCATTATTCTGATATGTGAGAATATCATTTTGTTTCTGATCTAAATTAATTAATAAGATTGAAATCAGATTTAGTAAGATAGACGACATGGAAAAGTTATTGGATGCAAAACAAAAACTTAAGGTGGAGATAGAATAACTGAAGAGAAAGTCTGAGTTAACAGAACAGATTTATGAGATGAAAGAAAAACTAAAAGAAATAGATGACAAATTGCAAGATGTTGAATCTGTTAACGCGACACTCATCATTACGGACCGCAGGGCGAATGCAGATATAGAAGAAGCCAAAGTTGAGCTTATAGAAGTAATATAAAGATTTCTAGTACTTAATTCGATTTGGTTACTGATAATATACCAATACACACTTTTCACAATGACATGATCGATTTCGTAGGGATTAAGAGATATAACTAGAAATCAATCGGTTATTGGTGTCAAACAAATGGGCACTGTGTCGGAGTTGTGGAACTTCACAGATAATCGAAAAGCCTTTGTTGCGGAAGCTATGGCACATATGATAGTAGATATGGAAAAGCGCTAAGGTCTTCTTGTGTTGATATATCAAATAATGTTGATTCTCAATGTATGCTTGTTGATATTTATGGTACCATAACTTGTTAATGTATTGTCACCTGATACTATCCTTAATACATAAATGGTTAGTTTGCTAATATTATGATTGCTTAGCTAATTATCTAGTTCAATTTTGAGTACATGACTCTGGTGTAGTGGAGGTGTGTGATACGTTTTTTCCTAACTCTCTTGGAAGAATTTTCATGATTAGTATCTGTTGTTCAAAATTTTCTTCTCGTTAGATATTTCTGCAACGATATTTACAAGGCACAACCAGTTATAAATTTTGCAATTGAATATCAAAACATCCTAGATGCATTGAGGTAACAGCTTGTTTGAAGAGGATGGTCTTAAAATATGAACATTTGTAGCACTTTCATCCCCTTTCTTATTCTAATGTTGATGGATTCTAAGGCAAAATCCAATTTCATCCACAATTCGTCCTGAAAGTTGTCATGCTCTGATTTATCTTCTACTTCATCATCATCCCCGAATGAGAATACCATAGACAGCCTATTTTCACATATGGCACACAACGCATCCTACCCACAAACACAGCCTTCCCCACCCACCTCTCACCAGCTTCTTCCCCCACTCTCCACTCCAATTCTCTCAATCAAAACTTTAAAAACCATAAACTTCTACTTGGAAGAAATTCAACTATATTTTCAAAAAATCATCTTGATTTCAACGGGATTCAAATCAAAACCTTACAAGCATCAGACGAACATTGGTGGTGGAGCACACAGTGTAGAGCTGGCAGCATAGCGGTGTGAAGGAGCTCACATCAGGCGGGGCGAAGGTAGGGGAGGCATCGTCGTAACGGCACCGCCGGATGCATAGCCCACCCATGCCGATGACAACGACGCAAGGTCGGGGCGCCAGAGGTGGGGAGCCATGTCAATAGGGTGAGGGAGCTAGTAGCGTGTTGACGTGTGGCGCATTTGGAGGAGGCAGAGTTAGGTAGCGAGTGATGAGGAGAAGGAATCGGGCAAGTAGCAAGGACGAGCAGGTGAACAGAGAAGCAAACAGCGGACATAGTCTAGCGCCTCCCCCCTCCCTCCATGTGTCACTCACTGAATGCTTCAGGACTCCATGTGTCGACCTCACATTAGTTGTCCGCGAGATAAGCCCCATATAGGTAACCACAAATTAGGTATACATATCACTATGTTTGTTTTACATTATTGATGCATTGCTACACCGTAGCACTGCCTGTATGTCGTATGTATGGTCTTTAGGATGTAGATATTGAAGTATATTGTCTTTCTTTTTGTAACAGATTAAATTTTTGGATAAATTGTTTGGTTCATGAAGCTCATCGACAATATACCCACCATACATGGGTTGATCTTGTTGAAGGAATTTGGTTTTTCTCAAATGTCAAAAAAGGAGATTGGGCCAACTGGACTGACAAGGCCCTTTGGGCTGAGCCAGCCCAGCCGACCTAGGCGGCTGAGGATAAGGCACCATGCATTGATGCCCTACCCCTAGACCGTGTCAATGGGGAGCAGGGAGAAGGCAACGGCTACCGAGTCCCTTGGCTCGGTCTCCCCGCACACAGCGGTGAGATGGCAGCTCCCTCGACTACCATTACTTCGGCTTATCCTCCTCCTGAGCTCCATTAAATCCCATGTATGGGTTCCTCTTTGATATACAGTGAAATCAACGATTTTTTCCCTTTTGGCCAGTTTCTAATCCACTCCATTCCAGTTGAGCTTTGGCTAGGATCTTGCTTTCCCGTTGCTCTCTTGTGGTCCTTGGCACCGATCTACTCTCGTTTCACCTCGTGGATGCCGCTATCGTAACCCGAGGTGACTTGAGAAGGTGACCTAGGTTGGAGGCTTGAGGCTTCCTGTGGAAGGTGAGGTGCGTGAGGTTCTCTTTGTTGCCGAGCTTGTGCGCCGACCTTGCTCTCTTGGTTGGTTGAAATCAGCTTTGTGGTGGATCAGTACTCAGTTGTGTGGTGCCTTTTGTGGAGCAAGTCCTTTGAGACTTGTTGTTCTTGCTCGACGAGGTCCTCTCCCTCGACAAGGAGTCGGTTATGTGGTTATGTGTAGTATTGACTGCATTTTGGGACTGCTTGGTGAGTTGCTTCACTCGGTGGTTTGCAGCTTTGTATCTCCGAAATATTCACCGATGAGTCTGTGGCATTGCAATGACAATATTGTTTTTTTGGGACATTGTCTTCAATGAGTCTAGCCGGTTTTCACTGACTGCCAATCAATGCCTTGTGAGTATACTCATATCGCTGTCATTTGTTCTGTAATTTATGCAAAGGGGCTAGACACTGACTATCTTGGAGATCTTGCATGTTAGGGTGGCTATTGCTCGATAAGGATCGGGCTATAGTGAGACAATTTGTGACAATATAGTCAATTTATTGATTCTAATACTTGTCTAGGTAGTTATTTCAGTACTTGTTGACGCTCTATCCAGTTCGGTATATATGCTCTAATATCTATTTACAACATATACTTCAATCTGTTGTTACCTCCAATTTGCTATTTACATGTTCTGTAAGCTTTAGTTTATATTCCTGAACTGCTAGAACATCCAGCTGATTTTAATTTAATTAATGTGACATGTTGCAAATTTGATTTGATAAGACAATATAGAAAATATTATCATAAATTATTCTATGGTTCTGTTCCTAGTGGCGAGGAGGTCTTTTAATTAAGGTAGTCCGACATCTGAGAGCAATCTATATTCAACTTAAAGCTTTAGTAGCTAGTTGACGGTCACCATTAATTATTATGAGCTGTTTTGCTTTGATATTAGACAATATCATGTATTAGTTTATACTTTTATTTTGACTGTTTTTTTTCTAACTGCTTATTATGCTTGGAATTAAAGTAAAAGAAAAATTGCTAATACCGTATATTTCACAACAGATCTAACGAATGTTAGTCTAATCAAGGTTTCAAATTTTGTTTTTGGAATATATCTCGAAGGTGACCGGAATATGAAATTTCAGAGAGATTTTAGAATTTTGGATTAGATCTGAATGAAATCCAAAAGGCAAAATTCAAATCTGTAATTTTTTGGACTGGGATTTCTAAGATTTCGGCCGAAATTGCCGAAATCTTGGTAAATTTTGACCAAATGAAAAATAGTTCAAACCACGTTAGAAAATTTTGAAACTTTTTGTGGATGATCTTGATGCATCACTAATATTCCCATGATATTTTTAGATGATGATGAGGCCCGAGTAATTTTGAGAAAATTTGACAGTGCTACTGTCCTGATAAAAGCTCAGTACATGTATTACTTTCATAGATTTGATTAAGCAACCAAACATGTTTATAATTTTTGAAACTTTAGAGATTAGTTTTGAGACAATTCTTAAGCTCTCCTAACAAATTTTGGATCATGATCACCCTCGAGCGAATTTATAAAATTCTAACACCATTACTGTTTCATTTATGTTCGTTCAGTTTTTGATTTTTCAATGATAACAAATTAGGTTTAATTTTTTTGGAATTTTTTTGTATGATTCTAGACTGCTAAATATGATTGAGCTTGTACATTTTTATAAAAATCTGACAGTGCTTCTATAATTTTTATAAAACGTCTCAAAATTTTGGTTTTTTAAAAAAATCATGGAAGATGACATTCTTAAGATGTATTGTCCCAAATCCGATCCAAAAAAGTTGAAATGCGTGAAATTTCTAAAAAATACTGTAGCAATTTGAATGTTTTCGATTTTTTTATTTCGCCGGGATTTGTAATCTCGGCCTTGTCCGAAATCCGAAATCTCGACCAAAATATCCAAAATCTCGCCAGAATTTTGAACCTTGAGCCTAATAAAAGAGGATAAGTGAGATTTCTGTGTGAGGTACATATGAAAACAATACATGCAAGAGAATTGACCAAAGATCTGTTGGCTAAGTGGGCTATTTGTGCCCTCAGCCCTCGCCCACCATGATTTAAGCCTCGGCTTGGCGCTAGTGACTTATTTTCTTCTGATAGTGAATGCTAAAGCTTCTAGCCTAGGTTAAAAAAACACGCAAGGGCCAATCTTTTGTGAGGACACGACGGGGTCAGTCATCGGTGTGTTTCAACTCTTTCTTAAACAGCCAATACTCCGTATATTAAACCATGAAAATTTCTCATCCTCTCGCGATGCCCACGTGGCCACACGCCCTGTTAGTCTGATATGCATCGCTATTCAGAGACTAGTGCAGCTTTTGTTTACTTTTCACCGTTGATCTGAACTTCAGTTCAGTGTTGAATGGTGACCGGTAAATTACACCACGTGTTCGTCTGATCTCCACGTACGGTACATCCATGGATGATACAAGCAGTAGTAGTCAGAGTCTCCAGTCATGTCCCTCAAGTGCTTATTTGCACAGAAGCATTGTACTACTACACACCGCGACACGAATTGGATTAGTCCTCAAGACACACTTCCAGTCGACAGTATGAAATGCTGGGATTCTGAGATCAAAACGTGGGTAATCATCCTAGTTTGAAATCTCGTTTTCGCTTGATATTTTGGAGATGGTCGGAGACCGAAATTTCACCGAGATCTTGGAATTTCAGATAAATTTTAGACGAAACACAAAAACAAAATTACAAATCCGGTTTTTTTCTACCGGCAAATCCGAAAAGTCAAAACATTTTGAATTTTTAGTGCATGTTCTTGACACATTAGTAATGTTATCATAAAAATTTCAGATGATTATCAAGTCTGAGGAATTTTTAAAAATTCGAACATCACCAAAAACCGTCTGAAAATTAATATGAGAGACAGTTCTAGGCTAGAACCATCTCTGATGACTCATTAGAGACGGCTCTAGCCTACAACCGTCTCTGATGAGGAGAGTGTACTCTCTGTCTCTGATGACAAATGATAGCTCCACGGGAGGCTATATTTTCTTCCCTGCTCAACATGGAGCAAACACCTAGTACAACAATCATTGAACAATTTCAATGATTGTTGTACTAGGTGTTTGCTCCATGTTGAGCAGGGAAGAAAATATAGCCTCCCGTGGAGCTATCATTTGTCGATTATACACTTGGCTTCTGTGATTATATTGGATGCATGATCTGGCTCTGGAATTCTTATCCTCACCCTATCATTTGATTATGCGAAAGATGACGGCAGATTAGAGTAGACCGATATCTGACGCGCGGTGCGGTGGTGGGGAGCCTAGGAAACGTGCGTGTATCGGGCAGATTTGTACAGTGAATGGGATGGGCCAACAGTAGTGTATACTCTAATTTTGAATCTGTCCTACGAAATCAACTTCATTCATATATCTCAGAGAGGTGCTTCCATTTTTTTTTCACAGTTACACAACTATTAAAGTGTGAATGAAACGTAGACGATGATGTACATGGATGACGCACATCATAGGTGCATCTACTTATGCCGAACACGCACACACATTCGTACATATCCACCAGCTTTGTGCAAGGAAAATAGAGGCCGACAATCGAAGTACGCCGTGAACACTACCATCTCGTTGTCATGAGGACGTGGCTCCTCCTCACCTTCACCAGGCCGATGCACCAAGTCTAACGTGGGCCACCATTTGATCATGAACGAGGCTCTTGAGGAAGCATTGTGAGAGACCATTTGATGATCTACCTATGTTTTTTGTAAGTAATTGATTATGTTTGAACTTGTGGTGCTCAGATTTGAGTTTAATTTGAGTTCGTTTTGAATTTGATGTAATTTGAGGTATTATCAGTGTGGGTGACACTACGGCCCTGGGGGCGTTACTGTCGGCCCTACGGTTCTACCAACCCTAGGTTGGTAGTAGTTATTTTTCGGTGAGGGTTGTTTTTTGAGCTCAAGGAAATCAGCACTACCGTCCTTGGGGCAGTAGTAACACCCAACGGTACTACCGACTATTGCATGGCGGTAGTAACGGTCGGTGGTACTACCAGCCTCTAGTTGGCGGTAGATATTTTTTGTGCACTGGCATTGAGGTTAAGTGAGTTTCATTGCATATCTTTGTGGAGTAATGCTATGTAATATATTTCTTGTCTGTGATGGTTGCAAGACTTCAGTGCTAGATCATGGTGAGACGGGGGAGACCACGACTAAGCTAGGAGAGTGAGGTTTAGACGATCAGGGTAGCGCTAAAGATGACTGAGGCTGGGAAGTTGGTGCAAGCCGGGAAGAAAAATTCAGAAATGCTTTCTACCATGCAAGATAATGTCTATATGAATTCAGATTTGAGCTAAATGATATTCAAGCTACTATATATCACCCTCTCTTGATAGTACGGTACCTAATCTAGCAACCCGATCTTTTCTCCAAACTCCAAGATTGGTAAAAGCTATGGAAAAGTCCTTAAATTTTTAATACCTTAGCCTTAAGCTTGAATATGTTGAATCTCATAGCTTTGGCTTCATGTGCTCCTTAAGTTGACGAGGATCACCTTTTTCTCAACACTTAGGGCACCATATTAATCCTTTTAACCTTGATTGTCATTAATTACCAAATCATAAAAATTGGGGGCCTAGATGCTTCAGCATAGTGACCCTTTGGGGAAGGGATATATGAGGGCCCAGGTGAAATATGTTCATGATGACTTCCTGTCTCATGTGCTGGAGTTCCCGCCGAATGAAGATATCACCACTCTCGGGCAAGAGTGGATGTCGTTCATCAAGTGGCCTACGACGGGTGTCATACTGCTCAAGATAAAAATCATTCGCGTCTTCTTAATCATTCCAGTACTGCAACACGTGTACCTACTTACATATGCATGTGCTTTATAGGTTCCTATGTCATCGATGAACTCTAGCGAGCATATTGTACCTGCATTTGCTCTCACCACCATGATGACTCCTTTGTCCAAGTTGACTCTTACGGAGTGCAGAGCTGGTGCACAAAAGGACTAGAACGTCAACCAAAGAATCACATGAGACCTTCGAGACTCCTTTTGCCAAGAATGCAAAGTTGACAAAAGTCACAGAGCCCCCTGAAAAACCTAAGAGGTACATACATGGAAAACCCCTTGTCCCAAGCAATCAATCAAATGCTCTACCCTTTTCCACTTGCTTGCTCTATAGATGGTACATTGACAAGGCCAATGAGGTAGATAGGATCGAGTCTCACACCGATTTCCATGTAAGGTATCGAGAGAAGCATTTCCATCGCCAGGAGCACGGGACATTCCAAGTGAGTTTTGAGGATTTATTTTTTGTATAACAGGAAAGTCGTCGATATTTCTATTATACGAACCTGGACACTGTGAGTATCGCACCATACAACACAAGCCTATGACTGTTATAGGATATTATGTTTTCTAACAATTGATTTGTTTTGTAGGATGATGAGGCAGTGAGCCACGACGCAACATCATCCCGTTGGGTATGTTGACCTCAAGATGGTTGATGCGACCATGGTAGATCATTAGTCAGAGTTCGTTGTTGACTACCTCAAGCAGGCATTGCTCGTTGAGGCGAAAAAGGACTACATTCTCGTCCCGTAAAAAGAAAGGTAAGTACTACTCTAATTACTTTACCCTTCAATACTTGTACGCACTTAAATCGTCTACAGACTTATTTTTCTTGCACTGCATACCATTTAATAAAAAACCATTGGGTTCTACTCATGATCATTCTGAGTGAAAACAAAGTCTACACATTTAACTCGCTGGAGAAGAGACCGATAGCCTATGTGATCAAGCCTATTTTGCAGAGGTAAGTACATTTCTTTAACATATCATTTTCTGTATTTAACTACGTTCATTTTTTTGCCTCAATGGCATCTTTCTAATGTATATGGGCTTTCTTGTCTTACATTGCCGAAGGAGGGCGACACAACGACAAACGAGATGACCAGCTGGAGTGGAAGCGCTTCAAGGTACAAGTGCCTAGCATAGGATTCTTTCTGACATCTATTCTTCCTCTTCTAATTTTATTTTTCTGGTTCATAGTGTCATCAACAGGAGTGTGACAAACTGTGCAGCTTCTACGTTATGCATCACATGATGATCTTGGTCGATGACGCATACCTTTTTCCTAAGGTATGTACATGCATAATACACTTAGTATTTTACATACAAATTTTAAAACTTAATTAGTGCACTACTTTGTATTTTGCAGCATCTTGATATCACCCTTAAGAGCCTACAAAACAAAGATTTCAACAGAGTACGAGACTATATACACATGATACTAGGTAGAAGTTATAGCGAATGACGGTAGGTTTAGAGACCCAACAAGCTCCTACTAGTCTATGTAAACAATGTTATATACTATGAATGTGATACGTGTGATATGTGTATTCCTATTAGTCTATGTAAACAATATTATATACTGTGAATGTGATATGCGATATGTGTACTCTTGTTAAGTATGTTTATTTTCTATATATTGTGAATGTGATATGTGTATCGTATGTATATCTGGTGTTGTTACAAGAAAAAGTCTAGGCTTGTAAGGTGGATTTATCTCTATCGATTCCACGCTCAGAACCGATAGAGACGTATGATCTCTATCGATTCCAAGCGTGGAACCGATTGAGATAATTCAGGACTCTATCAGTTCCACACTCAAAACTGATAGAAATCAGGAGGACGACTCTATCGGTTCTGAGCGTGGAACCGATAGCGATTCCGGTTCTGAGTGTGAAACCGATAAAGATAATTTAGGAATCGCTATCGGTTCGACGCTCAGAATTGATAGAGATAATTGGTCTTCAGGGTCGATTCACCCAGATGACTCTATATCTATATCGGGAGAAAATCGACCGTGATAGCCGCTCGTCAACACTGTCTAAGGACTTTGTATCATGTTGAGACTCGAATATGCAAATTCGGACCCTTTGTATATATCGCACTAGTCCAGAATCACGCTAGTGCACAAAGGCTCAACATATATGAATATCACAATCATACACAGCGGAATATAATAAAAGACTTCAAATATTAATTATAACCTATTGACTGACCTTATAATCGACATTTACACGAATATGCCATGCAGGCCTAAAGTGAGAATATTAAATTAAACTGCAGCGGAACAAAAACATAGATAAACCCCTTAGTATACCATAGGCAACAAACAAGTCTCGCACCCTAAACATTTGTCTCTTCTTGGTACTCCTCCAAAGCTGGTGTAAACTCCTCCTCAACTGGTGATTTTGTTGTTGGCGAATTTGAGTGTTTAAAGCACTCAACAAGTTGTGCACATAATGCAATTCTAACACAACTATATGCAAAGCTTATTCCAAATAATTAGCTGATATGGCTATTTTGCAATAAACCAGCATTTACAAATAATACAGTAAATAGATTGAAATGATAGTAAAACAAATAACAGTAATAAGTAATTTGCAGTATTTCTCAAGTAAACACCCAGCCCTAACATATTCCAAACTTTTCAATGGCATCTTGCCTTCCCATCCAAATTTTTATTTTACAAAATCTAACCACTTACTATAATTCTCGAGCATTGCTCAATACTGTGAGCACAGCTATCCAAATAGATTTTACACTCTGCAGAGGTTATGCACTTTACCCACAAGATACAATCAACTCACCACGTCTGCCGTGACTTACCATACAAGAGTATAGAATTGAGCGATAATAACAAAGCCTTTACAATGCCCTGTCTTAACCCAGTACTACCGCGAAGTTTTCAACACTGAAGGGCTATAACCACCACAACAGGGTCCCCCTCTTGCACCATGTGAGTTGAACCGTATAACCCGGGACTTGCACCACCACTGATAGTACCAAAGCTAAACAATTGCAAATTAATCAACTATATCCGTCCTATACCAGATATGTGGTTGCATGTTTGACTTAGTTCAAAGGATTGCAAGGTTAAGTCCTTAGGATGATTGAGGCAAGATATCCACATACCCTCTGTCATTCTGTCCCACCTTGACATACTGCCCCTTGTCACTTGCCCCAATCTAAATGATTACCACCCCAGTTGATTACCTGCACCACATGCTATCAACAAGTCAACATCGTTGTGTGACAACCCCGTCACTAAAACTCAACATCATTGTGTGACAACACGTGACACCAATTCCGTAAACATGCTCTATATTCCATTAATCAAGATTAATTTGATATTCCAAAAGACACGAGTTACAGGTGGTATGGCTAAGCATAGTAAGCACAGTCTAACCAACTCATATTGATTTCTAATATTAACCAACTAGTAATGAACCATCCTAGGGTGACAAATAATCATGGCATACAAATGACAAGGTAGGGCATAATTCAATTGGGATGAATAACTAAATCCCAAACTAAATTTGGAAACAGAGGTACACGTTAAATAACGTGCATAATTTAAATCAACATAGCAATTTTTATAAAACTGTGTTCAACATGATCAAAGCATAATTTGCCTTAGAAAACTCTTATTCCTGCTCTGGACCTTGGTTTTGGATAAACGATTCCTCATCGGACACTCCGAGCACTTCAATGTCTACGTATATCAAGATAAAACACTAAATAAATACCAAAATAGAGAGCAAAAAAACTCTAAAAATAAAATAAAATTCACCATTAAATAGATCTTAATTTTACAATTTTTTAGACATTTGAATTGCCTTAATCAGAGCTCGGATGAGGAAGAACGGGCTCATGAAAGATTTGAATAAATAAGAAAATATTAAATAATCAATTTTCCAAATTAAATCTATACTGAAAAATCAGATTATAAAGTCATCTGGCGTCATCACCCGAACGGACCAATGACGGGCCGACATGTGTCACCGGCATGGACTCAGTCCACAGAACAGACATAATGCACGGTGGACTCGGTACACGACGCTTCGTACGGCACACCCGACATCACTGATGACGTCATGCGAGCATACGCGGCTGATCCGGTGCACGACACGTGGTGCATACCCAACGGCTTCTCGATCGATCGAACGGCTAAGAACACGGCAAAGGACGACGATGGAGGGATGGCAGCGATTCTCGATGTTCCAGGGAGATTCCGGCGGCGGTTCTCGGCGTTCTAGGGAGATCCCGGTGACGTTATCAAGTGGATCTAATGCGGCTTGATGCGACGAACCCAACAACACCCACGAAGGTGACGGCAGAATCTTGTAGAAATCCTCAACGGCACGACCTTGCAACTCCGACGAGCTCTTACGATGGCACTGGTTCTCCTCAGGCAACATTAGCTAGGGCAAAAAGGGCGACAGCTCACGGGGATTCTCAGGACGGGGTCTGCGGCTTAAATAGCCCCTCGGCATTCATGTTTGAGGCGGAGTTCGTCCCGTACGCGATGGCGGGGTGCAAGTCCGAGACGACAGTGTTCTCGTTGGAAAGAAGAAGCTCGACCGTCCACATGGTCGATCAACAGGCCCGATGCACTTGGATCCAATCTAATCCGGGCCATATACGAGATCCGGTCATGATCTGCTAAAGTCCCGAATCGCTATGACCAACCCGACGCGTCCGATCTTGATCCAACTGTGACTGCCATTAGGGTTTCCGATTAATACCATTTGTCTGATCAAAACCAACAGCCACGATCTAAGCCACGCACTAGTGGGCTTCGTCCGGCCAGAGCTGAAGAAACGAGCTGGGTGCGCACAATACTGGGCCAGGCCTAACACTGTTCAAATGTTTTCCCAAAATTTCTCGATTAAAATATTGCCGAAAATAGTTTGAGCCAAAATAAATAGTCAAAATATCAGTGAAATTCTAGAAAAATTCCAGAAAATATTTTGAGTCCTTTGGAACTCAAATAAAATATTTTTGACATAAGTTTATTAAAACCCTCCCATTATTTAAATAATTTTCACAATATGCTATATTCAACAATAATAAATAAATCCAAATAAATTTCAGAAAAATCTCAAAAATTCAAAAAATCTATAAAATCATATTAAACCCAAATAAACCAAAAATTGGGATGTTACATGTCACCACCAAAACTGACCCAAATTACAAAAAATAACCGATCCAAATGACTATTTCTGTAGTAGTCAGGTGGGCAGAAACAAAAACACTTATTCCCATCAACAAACCATCTGAAGCTGAATGCAAAATAGTGTATACATGAGCATCGCATCAGCTCGTTTTGTCACTACCGTTGAATTCCAAGACACTCGATAAATCATACTACAATCTATATTAAGAGACCGTATATTTAGCTCTGTTGTTCGGTATGAAAAACTTCCGCATTTTTTTTACAGATTTTTGGAGAAAATAATATGACTCTAAAAAATTCATAACAAATTAGACCCTCCATTTCCAATTACCAAACATGACCAAGTGGGTGCAGTTGTATGAGTTACTTTTTAAAAGAAACTTCTGTCCTTTCCATATAT
Organism: Otatea glauca; assembly: GCA_036346275.1. Classification (NCBI taxonomy): domain Eukaryota; kingdom Viridiplantae; phylum Streptophyta; class Magnoliopsida; order Poales; family Poaceae; genus Otatea; species Otatea glauca. The sequence continues at coordinate 15,560,415 of CM070728.1, forward strand.
GGATCAAGTGATCTGTGAAGGGCATATCTGAACCTCCACGTGCATGATATTCGAGTCAAATATCTATTTCCGTTGCAACATTATTGTATTTAGTTTCCACCCTTACATTAGTGCAAAACATAAGCTACCGATCGACAGTATATAGAAGTTAGGGAACCTTACATTACGAGAGAGATCTATACCCCTTGGGATCCTTATATAGAAGTTATGGGATGACTATTTCTCATTTTAAGCTCACAACACTTCTCTATCAGTCTATGCATAGGGCGGGCCTGTTTGAGGGAGTTGTAACTTTTCTAAAAAACTGTTCTTTTTGTTTTCTAGTCTGAAAAGCAGATGTAGGTATCTATAAGAGACCATTTGACAAACAGCTAATTTTTCTCAGCAATAAGCTGCAAAAGTAGGTCCTGCCTAGCTTTTAGCTTTTGCTAGTTATATCTGACTTCTAATTTATACCAAAAATCACTTAAAAACTGAGCTGTTTGATATGCTTACTAGCTTTTTTGAAAATTGAAGTCGGTATAAAGCTCCTAAACAAGACCATACAGGCATACACTAACTTTCTCTTGAAGTTACTCCAAGGCTCATTTAACACACTCTTGACAGTCCAACAATGACACTCGTGAGTCGTGACAGTTCAACAAGAATAGTAGACTCCAATGGCTCGCGTGTCATTAGACAATCCCCAAGTCGATTTCAACAGCGTATCCTCGACATTATCGACAAGCTCTTCTTGACCGCAGCAATGAAATCCCAATCACGAAGGCGATCCTGTCTCTCCATGCCGTACCCGTGTGGTATAAGAAAATAGTTTCGGGTAGGGGCCCACCCGTCTGCGACTGATGGAGCGTGCTCTGGTCGTGCATCGCTCCCTCTATAAGAACTCCTTGGAGCTGGAAGTGATGCATGCAGTAGCTCGCTCAGCTCGATCAGACAGCTTAAACCCAAGAGCCATTCCGATTCCAGCTCTGAAATGGGTCTCGGGACTGGAATGGGAAGGCGGATTCTTCCTGTTCTTGTTTTCGTTGCTCTGCTGTGCAATGGCGCTTATGCAGCGTTCAACAGGTACAGCTTCCCCAAGGATTTCTTCTTTGGCACCGGCTCCGCAGCTTATCAGGTTTGGCACATTGGTCATATCTCGCACTAATAGTTTAGTTGTCACACCGTTGAATTTTGTTGTATGATGCATGCAAATGTGTGACTTGTAGCTGAACAGTTAGTTTCTTACATTTTGATCATTTGCAGTACGAGGGCGCCGTTAATGAAGGAGGCAAAGGTCCTAGCGTATGGGATACCTTCGCTCACATTCCAGGTATGGATCTATATATGTCTCTCTCCCTGTCTCTGCAAGATGAACTGCAGTAACTTAAGTGCGAAGTACAGACACAGAGCTCCTACAGAGTAGCTAGCTTTTCTATCTGAGAGTAGAAATTACCTTTTCGTGCCTGCAGGTAAAATTTTAAATGGTGATACTGGCGATGTAGCAGATGACTTCTATCATCGATACAAGGTGGCATTCTGCGGAATCACTATGAATTAACATGAATCATTTGAAAACTCGCTTAATTATGTATTAATGAAACCAATCAAATTGCAGGAGGATGTGAACCTGCTGAAGGACATGAACTTGGATTCTTTCAGGTACTCCATTGCGTGGACCAGGATCCTGCCAAGTGAGTATTATTGAAGCTTTGATCGCATATCCTCCCTCAAATTATTCATCCATGTTTGTGATCACATATTCACAATTAGTAGTACTTACTAGCTTTGCCTTCTGTCACTGCGTACTTCTGGCAGATGGGTCATTGAGTGGAGGAGTGAACAAAGAAGGGGTAGCTTTCTACAACAGCCTGATCAATGAGGTCATAGCTGAAGGTAATCAATATAATTTTTCTCCACTGCATTCCTATGTAAAGCCATCTACCAGCTATGAAAAGAAAACACAAACTTCGACAAAAAAAATTCCACGGCAGGGTTGACGCCATTTGTCACAATCTTCCACTGGGACACACCCCAGGCCCTGGAAAGCAAATATGGAGGCTTCCTGAGTGAAAACATAGTGTGAGTTCCACTTGGCAATTGCAACTCCTCCCTACTTACACGAGACTCTAACCGCATTTGCGCTCGTTTGCACGGTCATGCATATTCAGGAAGGACTACGTGGACTTCGCCGAGGTCTGCTTCAAGGAGTTCGGCGAAAGCACTGGACCACGTTCAACGAGCCGTGGACGTACAGCGCCTACGGCTACGGCACCGGCTTGTTCGCCCCGGGGAGGTGCTCGACGTACGTCTCCAAGTCCTGCGGCGCCGGCGACTCCAGCAGGGAGCCCTACATCGTCTCGCACCACATCCTGCTCGCCCACGGCGAGGCCGTCAAACTCTACCGCGAAAAGTACCAGGCCGCGCAGGAGGGGCAGATCGGCATAACGGTGGTGTCGCACTGGTTCGTGCCGTACAGCAACACGGCGGCCGACAGGGGCGCCGTGCAGCGCAGCCTGGACTTCATGTACGGGTGGTACCTGGACCCCATCGTGCACGGCGACTACCCGGGCAGGATGAAGGGGTGGCTCAGCAACCGGCTGCCGACGTTCACCGCCGAGCAGTCGGCAGTGGTGAAGGGCTCGTACGACTTCATCGGCGTCAACTACTACACCACTTATTACACCATCAGCGTGCCCCCGCCCAACTCCCTCGAGTTGTCCTACGGCGTCGACTCTCGGGCCAACACCACAGGATTCCGTAACGGCAAGCCCATTGGTCCACAGGTTTGCGCACACACACAGCACATCTTATCCAAACGGGATCCAAGTATTTTATCTGATTTCCTTCCCTGAAAAAAAGAAGTATATTAACTGCTTGGCATGACAAGGAATTCACGCCAATCTTCTTCAATTACCCGGAGGGCCTCCGCGAGCTCCTGCTCTACACCAAGAGGAGGTACAACAACCCGGTCATGTACGTCACAGAGAACGGTAAAATCACTGGCTCACTGCAACTAGCACTGGTGCCTATCTTACGAGAGTTACTAAAAAAAAGAGAAATATGTGAAAAATTCTCACAAAAAGGTAAAATATTGAGCCCTTAATTTGGTGTACTCTAATTACAATCGCTGTCAGACCTCTCTAACAAAAAAATAGAAATATACTAAAAATTCTTATAAAAAACAAAACAACGGGTCTTTAATCTAGTGGATTCTAACTAAGTTCAATTACAGAAGCCATTGGATGATATTATTTAAAGAAAAATATATAACCGTCTATCTAGCGGGACCGAGTTATAATAGCTTAGATTAAAAGAAAGAGTCTATGTCAAGTACAATAAAAAAATCAGAATTAAAAAAACGAAGAGTCTACGACAAGTACAATAAAAAATAACAAAAATTCAGAACAAAAAATAAAATAAAATTAACCATGTGACTATACCGATATATGCTATGTGACACGCATTGTTAGCATGTAGTATAGCCAAACATTGCAATAATGAAAGAACGAGATGGTACCGATATAAACGGAAAATGTCATGTTATACATCCTTCGATCACAAATAGTTGTTGTTTTGTACATCGACATGGTCTCCGAAACACAACTTTGATCACTATTTTCTATTATAGTATATTTATAAAACTCAATAAAATTATAATACTATAAAAACACTTTTCGAGATAAATCTACACATATGATTTTCATATATCCAATTTAAATATTTAAAAAGATATTGATAGTCGAAATTTTGAAAGTTTAACTGCACCTATGTCCAAATCGACAACTATTTGTAACCGGAGTGAGTACTATGTTTGTATATAAGTATTTGAGGAAAAAAGTTTAGTCACAGGTGACAAGTACAAGGAAACAGAGCGAGTGTTTTTTCTCTTGTAATATATAATATTAAAATATTACAAATGCATTTAGTGCATTTAAACAAATGGAAACAGAGTGAATATTTTTTTCTCTTATAATATAAGGAAACAAATAGAGTCATCTAAACATGCTTTAAAATTATATCCGTGTAAGTACGCGGGCCACAAAAGAAAAGTGCAATTGTTTTGACTAGTATAATGCCCTGTCTTCTGGTTTCTTTTTCCTAGCACGTAATATATGGTATTTTCCTTTTCTAAAACGTTTGTTTCCTTTTCCTTAATTCCAAGATATTTGTTTCCTTTTCCTTGAGATGATGCTAGAGGTAGGGGGAGATCTGTTGTGGGCCACAGGGATGAGTTAGACACATTAAACAATGGCCATCGGATGTGGGTGAGTAAAGCTGAGGAAAGATCTGAGAGGTTAATTTTGATGGAGGCAAGTTTACGGGACGTTTATTTGGGTGCATGAAGGTTAGGCCATCTCTAGTGGGGTGCATTATTTGGGGTGGACGTAGAAAAGAATGCTTAGGTGTATTATAAAGGGGTATAGATACGCACAGCCGCATGCAAATACGCAGGCATTGCCGAGGGAAACAACAGCACCCTACCGATCTCAGAGGCGCTCAAGGACGGCCACAGGATCTCGTTCCACTCCAAGCACCTCCAGTTCGTGAATCTCGCCATCAAGTACGTACGTACAAATATTTACTAGTTATGTCTATTGCAAAGTCCGTATTTGTCCGCGATACATGTACATCACGCAGTTTTGCGAACAAATAGTTGTGAATCGATCTGTCAAACAGGGACAACGTGAACGTGAAGGGGTACTTCACGTGGACGTTCATGGACTGCTTCGAGTGGGGCGACGGCTACAATGATCGCTTCGGCCTCATCTACGTCGACCGCAACACGCTCAAGCGCTACCGCAAGGAATCCAGCTACTGGATCGCCAATTTCCTCAAGAGATATTGAGCTACATCTCGATCGATCACCGATCTTAGTCCTTAGCTGGTTTTGTACTGCTGTCGTGATGGATGGTGTCAGGCTCCATTATTTTCTCCTCTGTCGGATCACGGGTGATCGTTGTCTAATTGCTGTACGAACGTACCTGATGTTTGCTCCATGTTGAGCCAAATAAGAAATAATAAAGCTCCCTGCAGATGCCGAGCTATCATTAGCCAACTATATATACACATGTCCTCTGAAAATGACTTAATAAATGGGAAGATCTTATCCTGGGATTCTTATCCTAGGCCTCTCAAACTAGTTTAGGTGGAACATGCTTCGCCTCTCAAACTTCTTTACATGGAACATGCCAGTTTAGAGTAGGCTAAAAGGAATCCTATCTACTCTTCATTCATTCTTTAATATTTATATAACTTTTAAATGGTAACATATAAAAGCATCTCTCCATGCATGGACCATGCTAGCTTGTTGAGTCTTGATTTAGTTGGCAACATAATCAAGCTATGCGTGTTGTGTTACAGAAGTAAGCGTACCCCAAGTACCCTTGCGCAACCGGCACGTACGTGGGGCTACGTTTCGTGTGCCAAGTGAGTTAGGTCTAGGAGTGGGCATTCGGTTATTTTGGTTCGGTTTTTTTGGTTTAAATAAAATTCGGTTTTTGAAATCTGTTAACCGAACCGAATAAATTTGAAAACCGAACCGAATTAACCAAAAAATTCAGTTCGGTTTTTCGATTCACCAAAAAATTCAAGACTCCGAGTCGCCACTCGCCAGATCGATCTGCAGCGCTAGGGCTTAAGTGCCACGAAATATGCTAACATAAAAACATTCTTACACATACAAATTATTCCCATGGTTATTCAGTAACACAGTCAAAACTATTGCGACGCTTGCATAGAATGCATCTTATCAAGAACAATTACACTCCATCTACCGCTAATTTTGTTTTCTTCCCTTTTACCCAAGAAACGAAGAATTCGACTCTATAAGCGATGAACAAATTATTTCCTAATGAAAAAAGATGAACAAATTGGGGGGCACATGTGAATCAAATCGAATTCAAAACAATAGAACAGAAGAGAAGAGGAGGGGGAGGGAAAAGAAGAGAGATGGTGGAAAGCAGACCTGACTTCATGTCGATACGCTCGATCCTACCGTAGCGGTAGAAGAGGCAGTCGAGCTCCGAGTGGTGGATGTCGTAGTCCAGGTTCCCCACGAACACGAGCTTCATCTTCCTCAACAACAAGGATCCCACGAAACCAAGATCCAAGATCGCACAACAACAAGAAACCCTAGCAAAGGAGAGTAGATCAAATCCTAGCGACCGAGGAGCGAAGATTACGGAGGCATAGGAGGAGTCGAGAACCCTAGCCTAGCCTAGGGGAGGAGAGGGGGATCAAAGAGAGATACCTGCGTCGTCGTCGTCGTGAAGAAGACGCAAGAGAGACGAGAGGTGGCTAGGGCTTTTGCCTCGCCTGCCTTCGCCGTTGGCCGTTGCCCCGCCCGCGGGCCGAGGGGAGAGGGAGGGGGCGGGACCGCGACCGCTGAAGGGAGCCACCGAGCCGCGTGCAGGCCGAGCCGCCGAGGGGAGAGGGAGGGAGGCGGTGCACTGGCGGTGGCGAGTGAGGGAGGTGAGGGGGCGTGGGGAGAGGAAGGAGACGAGGCCACGAGGGGTGGTGCGGGAGTGGGACTGCGGGGAAATGGGGAATGACCATCGATCGAAACCGAATGGAGCGCTAGCGCCGCTAGGCCGGGTGACTGGGTGAGTTAGTTCGGTTTTCGAGATTCAAAAACCGAACCGAGTACCGAAAACCGAACATAGTCAAAATACAAACCAAACCAAAAATCGAAAAAACCGATTTTTTCGGTTAATTCGGTTTGGTTTCGGTTAAAAAATTTCCCACCCCTAGTTGGGTCCGCACGCGCGGAGTCTCGGGGCCAGGGTTTCAAAAACGACGAAAATCGCAGTTTTTGACCTTACCGCTATGGTTCGATATCCAAAATCGCTCGGTAAACTGGTCTAATTAAAAAATTTTAAAAAAAATTATGCGTTGAAAACCACTCGAAAACCGTCTTTAAGGAACATTCAATTGATCGGTTGGTTTTCGGTGAAAAACAATGATTTTTCGTTGAAAACCGAATGGTTTTTGTTTTTTTAAATAAAATAAAAGTAATAATTTCTTAACTCTTTGTTTTCTAATAATTTTCAAATGATTTTTGCAATTTTCGAATTTCGAACGGTTTTTTTAAAAAGGTTTTTAAAACCCTGCTCGGGGCCCTGGAAACGCGGGTCGCGAAGGGAGTTGTGCGGCGAGCGGACGGCACGGCGGGTCGCGAAGGAGTGAGTTGGCCCGGCCCATTTGTTAGTGTCGCTGTCCGCTCGTGCGAGACGCGCCGATCAGTCGGCGTCAGGTCCTGGACGACACACGCACACGCCCCGACGCTCGTTGTTGATTGCATTTTCCGTCGGCCCGCGATCGAAGACATGTCACATTGTTGAACAGTTTCTTTGTACCCATACGTACCATGAGTTGCGTTGCACTTGTACAATGTGGGATGGTAGAGAAATGAAGAGGGAAGGGATCGCAATCTCGGTGAAAAAGATGTACTCGATAAGCTTCAATTATCAGATTAATAACAAAACAAACCTGCAGTTAGCACGGCTACCTTCTTTTTTTGCGCGAGTGATCCGATCCCAATTTATCCAATGGATTTTATTCTCATTTGGCTCCACCAATATTTCCCGATCATCCTGTTCGCTTTACCACAAAAAGTTTTTGTAAGATTAAAACAAGGCATTGCATAAGTTGGTACGGCACTACGGCTTAAGCTACAGCTTTGATGAGAATTTTCTTGCCCGCTCTTCAAAGCATCTTTTCTTTTCAGCCTTGTATGCGTTTCCAAATCTTCTCCTCCAGATAGGCAATGTACCGACCTACGTGTTACGACCAATCTTCTCCTTCTCATTCACGAACCTACGTGTTACGACATTCATAGACGTATGATTCGATTCTTCACCAGTCTAGATTAGAAAAGGCCCATACTGGCTTAGTTTTATTTTTTTTTCTACGAGTTTACCACAGCAAAGTACCGACCAAATCCCTTCTCGGCCCAAACAAACAAGGCCCGTACTGGCTCGGTGAATCGTGCACAGTACATTGAATGCTTTTTTTAAGGAACGGTACCTTGAATGTGGACGGCTTCTTTGGCGTCAAAGGGGTAGGTCCACGTTCAGTGAATCTGCCCGTTCAGGGAACCTGGCCGACCACCCACTATACATGCCATGCACGAACAAATACTATAATCAGCAGAGCCCTTATTCATCTACAGCCTATTGGCCCTATTACACTATCTTTTCGCCACAAGTTTGGGCTGGTCAATTTAGCAGCTTAACACACTAAACTACTCCGTGCACTAGTCGTAGCAGTAGTATTATGTAAGTACTATTCCTTTTGAACCTCTCTGATGACGCCCCTGGCCAAGTACGCGAGCACTCTCGCTGTCGTGTGACTCCTGCGTCGAGCTCCGCGGCGCCGCGAGGAAATCATTGGATGGTGAATTGAAGGTTCAGCGGTTCAGTGGCTGACTAGAGTGGTTGGACCTTGGACGCACGGTCTGACCACAAAAGCAGAGAGCACCTCCCCAATTGCGTTCAGTGAACATTGATGCATCATGGCTGACCCGTCCCCAACAATGGGATCTTTCTGCGGAGGGATGGAAGCTGCGGTTTTCGTGGCCCTGCGAGCAGATGCTTTGGGACAGGGTGACATTCGGTTTTTTCGGTTCGGTTTTTAAATATTTTGGTTTTTGAATTCTACCCACTGAACTGAAACCGAACCGAATTAACTAAACCAAATTGGTTCAGTTAATTCGGTTTTCGGTTTAACCGAATCTCCCTGAAGCATGATCCGGGCTTCTGGCATGTGCATATGCATAGGAATCAAAATTACTATAATGCTATGCTAAAGAACCAAAATTTACAGCAAACAACTCATTCACTACGCAGCTTTTAAGGTCAATCATTCTTTACAAAAAATAGTTCCTAAAAAAAATTATAGAAAATGGACATTGTCTGTTAAAGGAGTACAAGTTGTGCAACATAAAATGAAGGCCATTTTTACAGTGGTAATTGGTTCAGATGCCTATTTTGTAGCAAATCGTGAACTCTTCTGAACACATGACATCAACAACCCAATTTTATAGTGTTTCATCCCCCTAACGAGCCAAAAAATTTTTGGAACGCATTTAAGAGAAAACATGAAAGAAAAATTCCCAAGGATCAAATCAAGAAATTAGCTAAGAAAAAAAACATTAATTCCATAAAAAAGGAGGGACATTTAGCAATGAAGAACTCAAATCTAGACATCATGACTGCATAATGCACGAATTTTCACTCGCAAATTTCACCAAAACACTGGATTGCACTCAATCTAGAGCAAGAATAAGCAAGCAAACAAGTAGCGCATACCGGCTCTTACAATGGGGTGTCCTTGATCTTTGAGTGTGCGAGAGCGGCTCGGTAGCGCAGACATGCACGGGTGCGAGCAGCGTGCCCATGACCCCGAGGAGCAGCCTCAGGTCGTTCTGCCGCACCATGCTCTTGGCGCCGCCACCGCCACCGCTCTAGCACTGCTGCAAGACGCAATTTGGCGGGCACCATCGCCCCATCCTCTCGCCGGCAGGCAGCCATTGTCGGCCTCCGGATCGGGTCCTCCATGAGTGGCACGGGCATCTCTATGAGGGCAGCGACGGTGGCGGGGGCCTCGTCGACTCGGGTAGGGATGGCCGGATCTGGATGGCGAGATGGGGAGGATGGGAGGGCGGCGAAGCTTGTGATGCAAAGCTTGCGGAGAGCTTTGGGTTGGGTACTTGGGCGGACGCCCCGAGGGTCGACAGTGCGAGCGCGACCTAGGGTTGGGACTTGGCCGAAGCCGTCGAAGCCGAATGGAATAGAGGTCGGGGACTCAGGGGCTTGGGGCCGGGTGGGGATTTTTTTGCAGACTTCGCCACTTCGGGAGAGTTCGGCTGTAACTATTCGGCTTCTCGGTTTATTCGGTTCCAAAACAATGAAAACCGAACCGAAAACCATACACCGAATAGTAGCAGAAAAAAATTGAACCGAAAACCAAATAAATCGAATTTCTCGATTAATTCGGTTCGATTTTTCGATTTCGGTTAAATAATGCCAACCCCTATTTGGGAATTCAATCACAACAATGCTAGCACGCGTATTGGTTGAGCGTCAGTGCATGTAACCGTTGAGGAAGAGTGCAAATATTAGGGGCTGTTTGGGGAGGCTGTGCTTTAGCTTTGGGCCAAAAGCTCCCACAAACAGTATGGTTGCAAAGCAGCTGGGAAGCTAAGCCACAGCAGAAGCACCTCCAAAAGCTGCAGTCGCTGGGGAGGAGCTTTTCAGCTGTGGCTTCGCTTGACCGTCTCCCATCTCGCTCACTCCGCCTCCCCGACCTCCGCCACCCTGCCTCGCCGCCTCCATGTCACCTCTCCACTTGTCCGCCGCCGTGCTTCGCTAGGTTACTGCCTCCCCGCTCAGTTGCCCCCCAAAAGCTACGGCTACAACAACCAGTTTGCTAAACGACATAACAAGAAAAGCCACAGTCGCCAGCTACAACTGTTTTACAGTCCAACAAACCAAAAACAGCCTCTTAAGACCATAATCGAAATTAAATTATGAACCATCTTTGCGAAAACAACTAGATTGTTGTTGGATTTGCTAACGATATTTAAATAATTATGATGCTTATTGACATGGGTGCATGCCTATCTAAAAGGGTCACGTAGATACATACCACTAAAAAGTTCTTACTTTCGAGATATGCCGCTACAAAGTTTATTATTTGAGATATGCCATTCCTAAGTAAATGAAATTGAACATATTTTATTCTGGACCAAAACACCCTTATCCTTTTCCTTTCTCCTCCATGACCTCTCACTCCCCCATCTCCTCTATTGCCTCCCTGGCTGCCACCCCACCTGCACCACCGCTACGCCGCTCGCACCCTCCTTTGAGACCTTTCCCTGGCCCCTCTCCTTAGGGGTGAAAACGGGCCGGATATTTTTTGTCCGATCCGAGATCGGATTTGACTATCCTGCCATATTCGGGACGAGATCCAGATACTTGAATCTGGATTCGAGATTGGATTCGGAGCAGCCAATATCCGGTAAATACGAGACAAGATCTGGATATCCGAATTTTTCCTATTCAGATATCAGTAAGCCCTAGCACATTTTCATCATATTTTTTCCATGACGACCCATTTATTTTGACAATTAGTTGGTTCTATTGATCCTCAAATAGCATATTCTTTCTATGATGTCTATTAGATCTGATTGATATATAGCTTGCTACTATGATTATTTACTCGTATGATTTTAATTCAACATATACTACTCTATATATGTGTGCATTATTCGTATATCTTTATATGTTTGTCTTGTGTCTGTATCCTGAATAACCCGGATTCGTATCAGTATCCGAGAAAAAAATTTAGGATACGGGAAGAGCAATATTCGCCCGTATCCGACCCGTTTTCAGCCCTACCTCTCCCCTCTCCCTCATCCTCCCTCCTCACTCAATGGATGAAGAGATCAGACAAGTTTTTGGTTCATCGGAGTTGAGGAATGGACAGCGACAGCAAGCAGCGGCTATGGCCAGCAGTGATGGCGGAAGCTCGGGGAGGAAGAGGACCATGTCCAATGGTAGTAGCGAGTAGCGTCCATCATGAGCAGGCTACTACTTGATCTTGGGAAGGAGGTGGACCAAGGTGAGCAGCGACGGTTGAAGCTCGGGGAGGAAGCAGGCTGTGCCCAACAACGGCGACGAGCACCATACATAAAGAGCATGCAATCTTGGAAAGGAAGTAGGCCATGACAAGTGGCGACGATTGGAGCTTAGGGAGGCGGCGGCCCATGGTGAGCAGTAGCAGGAGCTCAGGGAGGTGGCGGGCCATAACCCGAATAGCAGCTCGAGCATGATGATGTCGTATTGATGAGGCTAACTGGTGAAACGGATTGGTGGGAGAAGCCACAGCTGAGAAGATTAGGACCTTGCTGATGACGGCGGAGTTGTCCATAGAGAGGTCTCAATGTGTAGGTGGTGAAAAGAGATAGTGGGGATAAGAGAGGTGGGAAGAGGAAGACAAAGGGGGCGTTATAGTCTAAAAAAGTTTGTAATGTCATATTTCAAATCTTATGCACTCTTAATAGCATATTTCAAAGAATAAACTTTGTAACGGTGTATCTCAAAAGTGATAACTTTATAATGGCAAGTATCTAAATAATCCTATCAAAATGTCAATAATAGAATAGTGTATATGCCCAATAATGATAAATACTAATACACAACACTTTTAAAAAGACCAACAAGCTACTTTAAAGTAAGTCGAACGTTCTGATATGTTTGAAAAATACTTTACATTATCTCGTAGTAAACTATTATAGTACTATATCAAAATTTGAATAGTGTTTTACAGGATCAAATTCCCGACGAGGAGGAGAAGCCGTGGCCAATCCTCCCACAAGGAGGTTCACAGAGGGAGCCGGAGCAGAGGATCCGCGAAAAATACACGAGTGGAGGTCTCGACGTCTCGTGTTGGCCTTCGACCCTTTCTGTTTGCTCTGTTTCTTTCTCCGCGCTAGCCTTCCTTTCCGCTTCCTTTCCATCCTCGAATAAAAAACCCAGAAGAAAAGCGAATCTTTTCCACCTCCCGGAGAAATTCCCCTTTCGCCCGAGCAGATCAAGTCGACGAGCGAATTCCCTCGCCTTCGCGTCGCGCCGTCCCTCCCTCCGCTTCTAAAGTACGCGCTAATTCGTCTGATTACTTTTCTGATTAGGGTTCTTAGTCCTTAGTCCTCATTGTGCCCGCGGATCAGCAGCGGTGGGTGGTTTTTTGTGCTTAACCCTTTTCGCTCGTCGACGTTTTGAGAGTTTTCCTGGTATTCGGATTGTTATCGCCTCCCCAGTTGACACGCGGATCATTGCGGAAGGTATGGATTCCCAGCTTCCCCGTTAGGTGACGCAAAATTAGCAAATGTAAGCAGTAGAGTGGATGGAGATAGAATTTGATTATTCACATGTCCGTCAAATTTGTTCTTGCAATAATTGATTCTTTTTTTTAGCTTGCTAGGATCCCAATTTGGCTGGGCCTGCTGCTGTGATGGTTCGCTCGATGGCGCGAGGCAGCTAGCCACCAGGAGAGGTTGAGTGGAGTGGATGCCATCGGGTTGCCAAAGCAGTAGTATAGTTCTTCTTATGGAGCATCTTGCTATCCTTGCGACGGAGCTGGGTGACTCTTCGGACTTCGAGGTGGACGGCATACAGAACCTCACTGAGAATGATGTCAGCGATGAGGAGATTGAGCCCGAGGAGCTGGCCCGGCGAATGTGGAAGGACAGGATCAGGCTCAGGAGGATCAAGGAGAGGCAGCACAAGCTTGCCTTGCAGCAGGCTGAGTTGGAGAAGTCCAGGCCAAAGCCGATATCCGACCAGGCTCTGCGCAAGAAGATGTCGAGGGCGCAGGATGGGATCCTCAAGTACATGCTCAAGTTGATGGAGGTGTGCAATGCGCGTGGGTTTGTTTACGGGATCATCCCTGACAAAGGGAAGCCTGTTAGTGGTGCTTCGGATAATATTAGAGCATGGTGGAAGGAGAAGGTGAAGTTTGATAAGAACGGGCCAGCGGCAATCACCAAATACGAGGCTGACAACTTGGTGGCTGCTAATGCCCAGAGTAGCTGTGTCAGGAACCAGCACAGCTTGACGGATCTCCAAGATGCCACTCTGGGTTCACTGCTTTCATCATTGATGCAGCACTGCAATCCGCCGCAGCGCAAGTACCCATTGGAGAAGGGCACTCCTCCCCCATGGTGGCCTTCAGGGAATGAGGAATGGTGGATCGCCTTGGGCCTTCCAAGGGGACAAATCCCTCCTTACAAAAAACCACATGATCTTAAGAAGGTTTGGAAAGTTGGTGTGCTTACAGGTGTGATCAAGCACATGTCCCCCAACTTCGATAAGATCAGAAACCATGTACGCAAATCAAAATGCTTGCAGGATAAAATGACTGCAAAAGAGAGCCTGATTTGGTTGGGCGTCCTACAGAGAGAGGAAAGGCTTGTTCACAGCATTGACAATGGTGTATCGGAGATTACTCACCACAGTGCTCCAGAGGACAGAAATGGGGACACACACAGCAGCAGTAACGAGTATGATGTTGATGGTTTTGAGGAAGCTCCTCTTTCTACATCATCTAAAGATGATGGACAAGGTCTGTCTCCAGTTGCACATTCCAGTGAGGAGAATGCCCCAAGAAGAGGGAGAGAAAGGGCTAACACTAAACGCCCTAATGAGGTTCCTATTAAGGCAGGAGCAAAAGAACCACCAAAGAGAAAAAGGGCACGTCACAGTTCCACTGTTATTGAGCATGAGGTACAAAGAACCGAAGACGCACCAGAAAATTCAAGAAATTTGATTCCTGATATGAACCGACTGGACGAAGTTGAAATGCCAGACATAGCTATCCAGATTACTAGCTTCAGTCAGGGAGGCAATACAAGTCAAGCTTTACAACACAGAGGAGATGCTGAAGGACAGGTCCATCTTCCTGGTGCTGGGGTTAATAACTTTGATAGTGCCCAAGCTGCAAATGCTACTCCTGTAAGCATATACGTGGGAGGCCAGCCTATACCCTATCAAAGTAGTGATAATGCCAGGTCAAAGTCTGGAAATACCTTTCCACTGGACGCTGATTCTGGTTTTAATAATTTGCCCAGTGGTTATCAGGCTTTGCCTCCGAAACAATCACTACCGCTATCTATGATGGATCATCATGTGGTTCCCATGGGTATCAGAGCACCAGCTGACAACAGTCCTTATGGTGATCATGTAATTGGGAGTGGAAATTCAGCTCCTGTTCCTGGAGATATACAGCAGCTTATAGATTATCCTTTCTACGGTGAGCAAGATAAGTTTGTTGGCAGTTCCTTTGAGGGATTGCCTTTGGATTATATCGGTATCAGTAGTCCGATACCAGATATTGATGATTTGCTGCTGCATGATGATGATTTAATGGAATACCTGGGAACATAAAATGGGTAATTTCATTACGTATCCATTTCTTTGCTGTTTCTTCCTCTTTGATCATTGAGTTTCCCCCATTGTCATTTCAGGTTAGGCAACAAAGCCTCTTGCGCTTTTTTCTGTCATCCATTTTGTCTCACCAGGATTACCATCTTAACTTGAGTATGGAAGGCTAAACTTCTCATTTTGCTGTCAATCTTGTTATTTGAGATCATCTGTAGTATGCTCAATGGTACTTGACTTGCATTCTTTGGAAACAATATATTAAATAATGACCAAATTGTAAATGGGAAAGGTGTACATGGTTTAAGTTTGAAATATGAAATCTTTCTGGAGAAGATATATAGTGAAGAAAGGGCAAGATTTTTGTAATTTTGGAATCTCTGAGATATAAATGTCTTGCTCTCCTGTATTATCCCATTCTCACCCTTTTTGCCTTCAACAAAAATACTTTTTTAAGGATTTATGCAGAAACATTGAAATTCAATATTGTATATGCAATGAAGAAATGAAATATCACCGGTTGAGGGATCCCTCTGTATCTCTTATTTTTCCATTTGTTCGATTTTAACGAAGTAAAAAATATCTTTTGTAGCGAAAGTGCAAAACAAAGTTCGTTGTTTGTGTCACTTGATGGTAGTTACACAACAAAAACTTCTGCTACACAGTAAGACAATTTTTTAAATTACCAATGTTGCAGATAAACTTTTAAGAAATCAGAAATACCTAATATAGCAGCACCAGCAGGCAACATGGTGGTTATTACTAAATCAAGAGCGACACTAGCCTATCCTGTTCTCTTGTGTTATTTGGCATCATCATATTTGGATATGGCTGACGTAACCCTAGTAATCTGTATGATAGGCTGTTTTGCTGACCTTTTTGGTACTGCTGAGGATCCATGTGGATGGGCCGTAATTTTAGCCTAAAATCCTAGCCCATCCACATGGATCCCGGGCAGGAATGGGTCTCCCAGACAAGCCCTGATGGTATAGATTCCAATACTTGTGAAAAATTGTCTACCATGCTGATAATTTTTTAAAATTTAGTTCTATACTTGTATTCATGCAACAAGAAAACATCCATTTGTTGAATAAGAGCCCTGGAGTCTCTTCTGTTGGAGTCTGTATGTGAGTACCTCCTATATCCTCCTCTATACCACAGAAATTCAGATCTTCCGAGTAGTCTTGTTTGTAAAGATGTGATTTCAGCATAAAATTCTCCCCCCAGGCTCATGCTATTATCTCTAGGCATTTTCTTTTATCCTCTAACTTCTCTTCCAATACTAAACAAAACATGGTTCACCATTATACTTGATAATGGCTAATCTTTTGCCCCTGGTAACTGTTTCACCTTTCCTATGCTTGCAGATTGTCTCACACCCAAAATACCAAGAACAATTAATGTCAAACACTTCCACATCACATGTTGGATCTTATTTTATTCTACTGATAATATCATCAGCTGAGCACAGTTTTGCATACCTAGTTTAGATCATTAGATCAATAGACCCAACAATTTATGATTAATATCGGCCCTGAACTGCTGCTCTTTTACTTGAGTTTTGATTATATTTATGTGGATCAGCGCAGTAATTTCTTCAGTACCATGCTGATGAACTTTTCATGTAGTGTGCTTACATTAAAGGACATGTTCTGCCCATGTGCCATTGAGCATGTGGAATTCTAGCTTCTCACAATGTTGATTATTTTCTTGTTATCATGCTAGCTAATTTTTGTGGGCTGCTGGCTCATGACTCAGCTTGATTTGTTCATTAATATATTCCTGAATGAAATATATAAATAAGTTCCAAGGCAGTTTTCTTTCCTGAGGAACCATGCATCTTGGCTTTCTTGTGTCATGTAACTTTTCTTCAATGCTTTGGTCTTCTTATCTGAAGATTATGTGCAAGTTTTCTGACCACTGTTGTTGCTGATAGAGCTACGATACGTATCTGTATGCATTCCAAGACCTGCGAGCTGTATCTTATGTACCCCAGCTGTTCTTCCAAAAGTAGAGTGTAATGCCTCTTAATTTTGACTTGGTTTCATATGTATCCTTGAGAACAACAGATATATCACAAACTTTTCTTAACAGTACTCTTTTCTATGTTATAGCGTCACTTTCCTATATCTTATTTCACACAAGCGAATGGTCGAAAAAGAATGGAAACAATTTGTTTCCATTCATTTCAGTCTGCAAAAGATTTATTAGTATTTCCCACCGCTTCATGAGTTGCAACGGAAGAAAAAAAGTGATGCATCTTTTATTCTTTTCTTTACTATATATTATAGAGTAAATTACATAGTGGGTCCCTTAACTTGTCACGTTGGTTCGCTTAGTTCCCCAAACTTTAAAACTGCAGTTTCGTGTCCTCAAACTTGTTTAAGTGTGTTATCATAGGTCTCAAGGACGGTTTGCCAGGCTTGACCGCCAACATGGAGTGTTGACCGCCGCCATCCTGGCGTATGTATGTCTGTCACTTCAGAGATGAATTTTTTTACTTAGGTCATCGTAAGACATTGAACTGTATTGTCTAGCATGATTTATATAAAAAAACCCTAACTACTGCATCCCCGTAATTTCTAAACTTCCTTCCCTCACTATTCTATAAATCCATCTATCACTCACATCATCTATGGCTGCGGCATCGAGTTCATCCATGGCTACTCACTATTCTATAGAACAAAGAAATGAATTCAAAGTGGCCATGGACGATGCGGGTGGGCGATTGATCGATTGCAGTGTGGCACTTTCCCTTGCGGCAACTAGCCGTGGATGAACTTGATGCCGCAGCCATGGATGATGCGAGCGATAGATAGATTTACAGAATAGTGAGGGAAGGAAGGAGTTCAGAAATTACGGGAATGCAGTAGTTGGAGAATTTTTGATATAAACCATACTAGACAACACAATTCAATGTCTTACGAGGACCTAAGTAAAAAAAACTCATCCCCGAAGTGGCAGGCACACATGCCAGGATGGCAGCGGCCAACACTCCACATCAGTGGTCAAGCCCAGCAAATCGTCCTTGGGACCTGTGATGACCCACTTAAACAAGTTTAAGGACGCGAAATTGCAGTTTTAAAGTTTGGGGACCTAAGTGAACCAACATGACAAGTTAAGGACCTGCGATGTAATTTACTCTATATTATATCTGGTACAAATCAGTAACTGGTCTATTCAGGTAATGGAAGCTTCCGAGGCATACTGAAGTTGATGGCTATTGAAAAATGAGTGAGTAAACCGATTGACCTGTTGCAAAACTAAGATATATGAGTGAGTAAACCGATTGGCCTGTTGCAAAACTAAGATATATATGATCATTGTCTGGTAACACTATCCATGATAGACAATTAAGCTGACTTCTAGTTGTAGACTTATCTATCGCAAGCATATACATTATGGACAACAGACTGGTAAAAACAAAGTGGCAGTTGGGATCGTAATCACTACAGCTAAAAATGGGAGTAACTACCCCCCTGTGCATTATTTTTGCTACTCTAGCACATTTCCCTTGTATTATCGTATCCTGTTGACTGCCCGATTAGATTGGGCAAATATTAGATTCACAAACAGTAGAATTGACCCTTTCAAATATTTCTTCTTCCTTCTTCCACCACTGTATTTTAAAATGTATTACTCAGCTGGCACTGAACTATTGGTTATTTCTTTGGGGTGGTATCTTGATACACCTAAGCCAATAATAACCCTCCGAATTGGACCAGATAGGTATTTCTTCTTCAACTTTGACATCTATTAGTCCAAAGCTAAGCAAATATTGTTAACAACTTTGATTGCGACAATGGATTAAAATAAGGGCACTTAGGTAGGAGTAGGCGTTTGAAGTTGAATTAATCTTGATAAATATTTTGCAAATAAATGCTTGGATATGTAGCAGCCTGCAACTGTCAAATCACTTGGTATGCTTTGTTGTTAAGCAAATTAAAGAAACATGTTACTTGCTTTACTACTGAAGTTTTGCAATCACTGTATTTGTTACGTTTAGTGTAAACTGCTATACTCTCTTCTGAGAATATCATGTCATTTTGACTTTCACAATAGTTGATTTCCTTCCTTAATGTCTAGTGACCATTTTTCTGTTCAATAATAAAGGTAAGAGATCAAGACTAGTAATGAGTGTGGTTGTTTCTCTTTTTAAAATTTGAGCTGATGAAGTATGAAGTATTTGAGATGAAGATATCAGGCAGTGTGTTTGTTATGCATGCTGTTACGACAGGTAAAAGTGAAACTTTTCTTTGGCCATGTCGTAGCAGTCGTTGCTACGATTTTATTTTATTGTTTGGTGTGTGTGGGTCGACAGTACTTTTTTGTTGTTGCAAAATTTAGTTAATTCAGTAGAGCCGTTTAACACACATGCATCTTCTTCTTCTTCTTTTTTTGACGGGGACCACACACATGCACCTTACCATCGAGGATCGGGTTTGTTATTGTATACATGTGTAATGTGTTTTACTACTGTTATTTATTTGTGATCTTGTTTTTGAGCATCGTGCTTTGCTTCTCATGCTGTTGCCATCCCTTTTGTTTTGTTCTTCTTTTTGTGTTAAAGATACAAGATTCATATCTCTTGGCCTGGGTGTTGTTGTACTGAGCTTCTTGTGCACAAAGTGGCAGGAGCCAACAATTGTGGGGTCCTCTAGCCCTAATCCCTTTGCAGCAGCTGCAGCTCAATCACGTGGCAGGCCTGCTACACGCTGGAGCATCGGGTGATCAGTATTCAGAATGACTGGATCAGTGAAAAGCATCAGTATTCTGAACGACTGGATCAGTGAAAAGCTCTGTGAGTAGAATATCGACTTGTGAAACGGGATGTTCAGGTAACAGTTTGACTTCTACCGGGAAACGCTTTTTAGAGGCTGAGCGGTAGTTACATGCATGTTTCCCCCCTTTTTTTCTTTCATTAGACAGGTTGACCCAAGGATGTACTAGAAACCAGAGGAACAACACAAAAAACATGGGAAAAGTGTCAAATCCTTTACTTTAGAGCCTTTTCACCTCCAGTGACACGAGAGCATCTCCACCCCTATCGAGGTGAGTCGTTTGGCACTTGAAATGATGTTATATTGAGACATTCAAGATATATTTTTTGGTTTGAACAGCCACGCTAAGGCTTCGAACACTTCTCGTCTTGCACGTCAGGTAAAGAAATTAGTCATGGACCGGTCTGCACAATTTATTCAACTGTTGCTCCGTTGTAGGCTGAATCGTTTATTCTCATGGTTCTCTAAACTGACAGAACTTTGTAGGTGAAACGAGCATGTTTTATAAACTGCTGCTTCGGTCCGTTTGTATGTACATATATGACGATTGTTAGATAAACCGCAAACGTCCTCCTTACTATCAAATGCCTTGAACAAAACGGTAAAAATCTCATCGAACTTTCTCATGTACCATATAGGATGTGTTATCTAGTAAGCTGACGACGAATTGCCTGTTTCCCCAGCATCAGGCAGCACTTGACGGCTTCTCCATGCTGGGTCACATGCATGCATGCATGTTGCAAGTTCAGGAGCCGACCTGTGTGTGCTGTCTGTGGCCACCCAGGCTGCAAGTCTCGAGCTGACATGGGCAGCAACTATTCAAAGTCTAAAAAGATCAAATTTTCTACGTGGGACGAAGAATTAGAAATAGAGTCTCACGAGTTAGCATCTCGAGATCGCCAATGTCAAGATGTCATACATACAAACTAAATTCTTCAGAACTCCTCCAGTTCTGATCGCTCCATGCCAAGCGCTAATAATTAGGCGCAGGTCCACAAAGTGAATGTAGCGAAGAACGTTTCATGTCAGTAAAACTTCTTCAGATGTTCAAAACAAAGAGGCTTTTTATTTTATTTTATTTTATCGGAGAGTTTGGAGCAACAAGACGGAGCGATGGCATGCATGGGATGGGAATGAGGTTGCGGCCACGTAACGTGGGAGCGTTCATTCAGCAGACTGATGATTTTGGGAGTTGGGACGTGCCTCGAGAGCAGCAGAGGGAGCATTCACAAACTCCACGAATGCTTCCTTCCTTTCTCTCTCCTCTGAGAGTCTGAGCCGCAGGCCTCAATTTTGGACCATGGCCAGGCGGGCGGTTCTTGTCGAATTCGGTCAAGCTAAATAGCCGCTCTGTCTGTTTTACATGAGACCACCCCTTTTTAACACCATCGTGTCTGTCAAGCCCTTTACTCTCCGTTGTAATTTTAGGTACCTTGTTTTGACTAACTTTTAGAATACTCGTTCGAATAAATATTAACTTGTACTGAAAGTCAAAAAGGGTTATAATATCTTTGCCTTCGCAACCGTCACCTTTTTCAATTTTTTCCAGAACAATATCTTCGCCCCCTCTACTCGGTCGGTCTCTGCAGCATTACCCGGGGTGCATTAATTAGTTGCTTGAGATTCAAATAATTCCAAAAATTTAAGAATAGGCTGGATATGCTTTGTCACGGGGGGAAAAGAAATAGAGAAAAGATATGGATTTCGGTGCAAAAGGGAGGGAGAAAAATTAAAGGTTGCAACGTCTTCTGCTTCACCTGCCCTCTCTCCAGAGGGGTTAAAGACTTAAAGCAAAGCAAGCAAAGAACGGAGACAGAGGAGAAAAGTCGGCTGTTTGTAGTATATCATTAGATGCAGAGAGAGCATGGAGCCAAACAGAAAGTCTGTTTCGCCATTGATGGCTCTCACCTTTCTGGAACCCATAGACACACACAGCAAAAGAGGCTATAAGGTCATCGTCACCAGCAAGCATTAGAGAGAAGCACTAGAGCACAACTAGTAGTAGTTTGTTGGTACTACTAGGGTCCAAGAGCCATCACGAGCTAGAGTCCTAGATAGATCGAGGTCATGCATGGGGTAGTTTGCTAGTGTGGAGGGAAGAGATAGAGGTGTTCCTTGGCAGCTAGCCTCTTAGAGTCAAAGCGTATTTAGGTCTCTGGAGTCTGGAGATAGAGTGATATATACATACGTATATGGCCCTGTACATGTGTCGGCGTGCGCGTCCCCTGAGATGATGAGTTGCAGCCAGAGCCTGCAGGAGAGGCAACAGCAGCAGGAGATGAACATCTCCTTTGGGATGAACAACCACCATCACCCTCCTTCCTCCTCGTCTTCTTCCTCCATGCATGCAGCTGCTGCAAGCTTCATGTACAGTTCTTAGTTTTCTTCCTGTTTTTATTTGCATGCCTTTCTTGTTCTTGATCGATCCGTGTGCCGGAATTCGATTGAATTAGTCGTGTTTTGTTTGATCTTCTTTCTTCGCCTGATCTGCTTGTTTCTTGGCTTCTTGCACTGTCTCTGATCTTTCCTTTCGTTCTTTCTTTCCTTTTTTTTTTGGTTTGACAAACCTCTAGCTAATAGGAAGGCTAGCTAGGGTACCGGCCTTCTTGCACTGAATTTTCCATTTTGATAATTTAGCCTTTGCTTGCTGATGGAAAGTCGACCGATTCTTAGGCTAGTGCGGTTGATCAATCTTATTTCTTAATTTCTTCTTCTCTTCTTTTTTTTCTTCTTTGTTTCTTCCTTCCTTCCTTCCTTGCTCTTATTCTAAGAGGAGGAATGGTTGATAATTAAAACAAGCTCAGATTTAAAATTGGCACTTCTGTTTTTATAATTGGATCCAGATAGTTTTTTTTAAGGTTGGAGCCAGATAGTTGAATTGTTCTGAATTTACAACTCACTAGTCTTTCTTTTAAATTTTAGAGGCCACTAATTGTTTTCAGAAGAAGGGCAGGAATATTAATTAGGACACAAAGTAGTATAATTAATTAGTAACTATATACAGTATATGTATACCAGTCCATCTTTACATTAATTTTTCAATGCGCATAACTTGCACACATGAAATTTCGAGACTAGCTAGACATGCATATATATCTCCTGGATTGCCAAATAATTCTACAAGCTAGAGAAGATTCCCTATTATTCTCCTGTTCCCACTCCTACAGAGGTTGGACCAGATAATAATATCATCACACATATATAGGCTTACAGCAGCATGATTTCATGATGATGTGTTGGTGTCTTCAGTTCCTCAAACCCTGTGCATATGCATGCATCTATATATTTTTTTACATACATAGCTCATCACCATCAATTTGTTCCTGTTGAATATAACCAGGAGCACCAAGGAGGCATCGGGAGCTTATGACCATCTGGGAGAGCTGGACCAGGCTTTGTTCATGTACCTAGATCATGGCAGCCATGCCTCCGCGCATCAAGAGCAAAGGCGTACGTATGCGAGAGCCTTACAATTCAGTTCACTGATAAAAAATTATTTGCTACTCCATAAAGATCCATGTCTGTGTTCTTGCCAATTTTTGCAGGAGTCAAATGCAAGTGATCAGTTGCCGTTTTTCTTTTTCCTTTTTCATTTAGTAGTAGTAGTAGTAATTGTAGTAGATAGTAGGCTCAGAAACATATGTGCCACATATAGGAGTAGTAGTAGATAGATGTAGGGATATATTCCTCCTCTGATCAGTGCACGCAGAAAAGCGCATCCTTTTCCGGGGTCATGAGGGAAAACGATCATATGGCCGGCCGGCCTGCAGCAGATTCTCAGGTACTCCATTTGACCAGGATCTCCTGCAAATCTGCAGTACTACCCTAGCTTGGAGGACCAGCGAATCAAGAACACATCCATGCTCAAAGTCCATGCATGAAACCAACAAATCTTCTCTCTCTCCCTAGCTTTTGCCCTTTGTTTCTTTTCCTCTCTCTCTCTCTCTCTCTCTCTCTCACCCCCTACCTCCGCCCGGTTGGACTGTGACATGTAACAAACTGCTCAATGATTTCCTCGCGATGGAGCTGCATGTGGCCGCGGCAGAACAGGACGTACATACACGCAGAGGGGATGATCTCCAGTACTAGTACGCTTGCATGCAGTGGCTGGCTGGCTGCCTTCTCTCCTAGCTCTCCTGCAGCTAGCTAGCATGCATATGCGCGTTTGGCCCAATCCTATCCACTTCTCTTCCGGTTTGGGTACAAGCAAGCATGCATGCCTTAGCTGTGTTCATCGATCCCTGCAACCCGTATCTTTCGTACCCCAGCTTTATAGTGTGTGCCTTGTACTGCTCACTAGCTGTGCCATGATTGTCTTGTTCCTCACTGCATCAGTAGATAGCCTTATTTTAAACTCTTCAGAGTTTCAGTTGATATATATATGACCCTCTCGGTCTCAGGCCTTTGAGTTTGTTCCTTAATTTGTCTTGTTCATGGATGCAGAGACTCTCAACATCTTCCCTTCCCAGCCTATGCATGTGGAGCCATCACCAAAGGTACAAACTACATCTCACATTAGTTATGATGCTTACGAGTTATGATTGTTTAGTACTGGATATGTGTCTTTTCAAATGTATATTGTACTCATGCAAAAATGATTGCTGTCTGATTTTTTAACATTCTGATCTGATTGGTAGGGGGAGATTAGTTTAGTTCTGTCCCCAGCACCTGTGGGATCCAAGATGCCTAGGTCATCTGATCATCAGCAGCAGCAATCAACCATGGAGGAGTTAGCAGGGAGCAGGACACATGATCACCACCTGCAGCACCAACCGTTCACTTCTGATCAGCCTGCAGGGATCAATAAGGATGTGAAGCCGGTGGCCAAGGTTAGTAGCTAGTTAACCACTTAAAAACTTACCTGCAGCCTAGCTACACCGATCTGTTAAGTGGTAGCTATCCCCATGCACAACTGAAATTAAAGCACATTGTTTATGTTCTTGTTTTAACTTACACATACGTATGATCTCTGTTGGTGCTTGCAGAAGGAACACAAGAGGGGCGCATCTACCGGTGAACGTGACCCGAAAGTAACAAATTACGATTTTCTCAATTCTTGATGAATTAATTGTGTATTTCATAGATGCACACTATGCTAGTAATGTTGCTGTAATTGTGTTCAATGTTAGTAATATATAAACACCGTAATTAACCAACATGCAGACACTGAGAAGGCTAGCCCAGAACAGGGAGGCAGCAAGGAAAAGCAGGATAAGGAAGAAGGTGAGTGAAACAGCAGTTTACATCAAAGTAGAAAGAAACAAGGGGAAAATAAGAACAGAGAAAGGTCCTATTCATGAGAGATCAAAAGCCCAAAATCAATATCAAACATTACCATTCCTCTCTATGATCAATGCACTTATTGTACGACGTTGATTATTTGAGTTTTCTTTCGAGAATACGCATAATGTTTGTGCCATTTCATTAACTGATTCTCTTTACTGCAACAGGCTTACATCCAGCAGCTCGAATCCAGTAGAATCAGGCTAGCTCAGATCGAACAAGAACTGCACACAGCAAGAGCTCAGGTAATTAAATAGTACCAGTAGCTAATTGAACCGAACGGAAATTAAAGCTCCACATATACGGTCTCTCATCTTTGTTCGTGTATCTACCATTTTTAATTAATCTCTTTGTATGCACACTCATGTATATACTATGTACAGGGAGTGTTCTTCCCCAGCAGCGGCCTCCTCGCCGAGCAAGGCGTCGCCGGAAAAGGCGTACCCGGTCCCATCGGTGGCATCGATGGCCTCAGCTCAGGTATCCATCCATCATGCTTCACATCTTGTGCTACGTACTAATGTAGTCGCTGATGCTGATATATATGCTTATACATGTATATATACGTTAATTACAGAGGCTGCGATGTTCGACGTGGAGTACGGGCGGTGGCAGGAGGAGCACTACCGGCTGATGTACGAGCTGCGGGCGGCGCTGCAGCAGCACCTGCCGGAGGGGGAGCTGCAGATGTACGTAGAGAGTTGCCTGGCGCACCATGACGAGGTGATGGCCATCAAGAACGGCGTCATCAAGGGCGACGTCTTCCATCTCACCTCCGGCGTCTGGAGGAGCCCCGCCGAGCGCTGCTTCCTCTGGCTCGGCGGCTTCCGGCCATCCGATGTCATCAAGGTACGTTCGTATCACCAGGCAGGTCATATGGATTAACCCTAAATCCCTAACCCTAAAGGTCAGCCACAATCATATATCGGTCGCGATCGCTGGAATGGACGATGGCGTAATTGAAACAAGCTACACTTTAGTCACAAATATATGTCGTTTTGGGTCACGTGCAATCAAACTTTCGAAACTTTGTCTATCGATATCTTTTTTAAATGTTATTGAATGCATGAAAATCATATATATATATTTGTCTCAAAAAGTATTTTCATGATACTATGATTTATTGGGTGTTATAACTATATTAGAATAAAAACCAGTGGTCAAAGTTGTGTTTTGGGATCGTGTCAATGTCCAAATCGACGTGTATTTGTAACTGGAGGGAGTATGCATGATTCTTGCCTATCATCATATCGTGATTGATGCTTTTAAGGAAAAAAATATAAAATAGTGGATATATCCTCGATAACCCTTGAAAAAAAGACTAAAATTCTCGTAGAATCATGAATCGAATGCACCATTTTATAGAAAACAGAACAATTCTCGTAGAATTTATTCATTCTAAACCACCTATAATATGTGGATTTACATGGACATATAGACCCTGTTAGGCATAGCTCCTACTCTTAGATTCGTGGTTGGAGTGGGCGGAACCATGCCAAACGGATCAGCTCCAAAAATTTTGCGGAGCGGAGCAGCTCATGGTATAAGTATAGCTAGTTAATTAAGCCTTATTAAAATCCTGCCATTGTTTTCATTCATTTTACAAAAAGACGTTTTATTTTGGCTATAGCCGTTAGGAGCAAGATATTTTTCCCCCTAGAAACAGAGGGTAAATAGGAGCAAGATATATATTTGAGAGGTGCTTCTATGTGTTCCTTTTCTACAGTTGCACAAATATTAAAACATGAATAAAGGGTAGATGGTGATTACTTACCTCTTCGTTTGTTTTAAGATCTGTACAACTTGTATCAAAGCATTGAAGCACTATTCTATATATTTTTAGAGATTTCTGAAAGAGGAAAAAATCAGAAGGTCTCAACTTTTGTTCACCGGGAAAATTGGGACTTTATGTAAGCTTTTACATATATAAGACGATTCACCAAAGCTAATTTAATTTAAATCTTCTTTCATGAAAAAAAACTTTAAGTTGATTAATAGCAGCACCTTTCACAAGACTGTGACATGCATGCATGACCATTTTTATTTAATTTTTTTGTGGAAGATGCGCCAAAATTAAATGTTCCACATGCACATGCATATCTCAAACTAGTCCTGGAAAGAACGATCCGGCCGGCCCGAACGCCCATGTCACGCGGCATTCAAGTTGAGCAAGAGGAGTTGGTAGAGTAGCAGTACACTAGTGGTTAAACTAGCATATCATGGGCATTTCGGCACTGGATGACGAGTGCCAAAATCCTCTCGTTTCCAACAACGGGAAGGAGAAACTTGCCCCTACTCGGCACACCTCCATAACTCACCCATGGTTCTGGCCGGGCCGGGAGATTCCGTGGCATGCATTGAAACTTCTCATTCTCTGTCGAGCCGTGCAAGCATGCTCCGCCATGTTCGCGGCCCATGCAGTACAGACATGCGATCAACGATCGATCGATGGCTAAATTTCGGGACACATTAAATGACACGATGAGCAGCGCTTGCTCTGTCTCTCTCCTACTTGTGGAAATGGATATATGCAAGACATAACTGTTGATGCATTCTAGAAAACAAATCAAGCAATTTCTAGAAGCTAATCCACGATCTTGGAGTGTTCTTGCTAGTAGAAATTAAGCTCACGCATACCATGGACTTATATGTAATCATTTTCGCCTTAGTGGGCTTAAGTGTAAATTGGCCCCAACTTACTGCTGCATTTTCAACGCCAGTCGCATCGGCAGGCATGCGTGCTCCTGATTGACCACGTACACACTCGTGGTGTATGTGTGTATACTTATGTACTGATATATCTTGCTTAATTTGGTTCTTATTTCGCACGTACGGTTGTGATTATCGGTTAATCTGGTTCTGTTGTGGATGGATGGATGCAGCAGATGCTGCTGGGGCACGTGGAGCCGCTGACGGAGCAGCAGATCGTGGGCGTGTACGGGCTGCAGCAGTCGGCGCTGGAGACGGAGGAGGCGCTGAGCCAGGGCCTGGACGCGCTCTACCAGTCGCTCTCCGACACCGTCGTCTCCGACGCGCTCAGCTGCCCCGCCAACGTCGCCAACTACATGGGCCAGATGGCCGTTGCCATGAACAAGCTCTCCACCCTCGAGGGCTTCGTCCGACAGGTAAGATCTATGACACTTCACAATTTAACCCAAGCCATTCAATCCTGCGTCAACCTCATTAATTACTATCAAGTAGTTAATTCACACGCACGCATGCGTTATATGTAGTTGATTTGTCTTCAGTAGTTCAGTCCTGACTGATTTCCTGTCGCTTTAGTGTGTTAGTTAGAGCTGCAACCAATGAGAGCACTATATATTCGTTAGTTGGCAAGGTAGGACGGATGGTTAACCTAATTGATATCGACAGTGCATTTGATTAGCTTAACTACTTGTGCATAGCGCACACGCCAGGTGCAGGCGGCTAATACTGTCGACGGGTGCATATATGGATTAGGTTGTGAGCATTAAAAAGCACCCGACTGTCTCCATCCCATGAATATAACAATAAAATTATGCTGGAATAACAAACAGTAGAGGATCCTTTGTTCATTGTTCTTTCCATGTTGGGTAGGTGTGCCTTGATGCTTGCATTGTTTAGGCCGCCCTTCATCTGCCCATGGACGCCACAAAGGGAACTATGGATATACATTTTATATGCCTCTCTTGCAAGTTGCAATATGTTTAGTGTAAACTAATCCACCTGTCGATTTGCATACATGACATCAAGAATCTTAATACGAAATGCAAATATACAGCAATGGCTGTCTGGCTTATTCTGGTGGCAAAACGTCGATCAAATGCTGATAAATATTATCTACTCTCTTTGTTCTTTGTGTGTACTGTTTGAGTTCTGGTATGATTGATGAATGTTTGTTGCATGCGTATGTGCAGGCGGAGAACCTGAGGCAGCATACTCTGCACCGGCTGAACCAGATCCTGACAACGCGGCAGATGGCGCGGTCGCTGCTCGCCGTCTCCGACTACTTCCACCGCCTCCGCACGCTCAGCTCGCTCTGGGTCACCCGCCCCAGGGGGCCGCAGGATCAGCAGGGGCCTCACAGCTGATCATCACCATAATCTCCATCGTTAATTTCACAAGTTCGATCGATGCATCAGCACCATGCTTGCTTGCACGCACGCATGCAAGCAATGCAATGCATGGTGTTCGATCATCAGTTGAAAGAAACTGAGACCGTGTGCAAGCTAAGCTAGCAGCTAGAGAGATCAGGAGAGGGAGAGGAACCGAAAGAAACCAAAGAATGTACTTTGTTGCATGGCTTAATGGTTAGGTATATATGATCGGTATATCGACCTTATCTTACCACCGGATGAGTCTTCCTCGACTTTTCAGACGCAGTGTTTAACGAAAACATCACTTTTCTAGCTTATAGCAATTTTTTTTAGCAAATATAAGACCATCCTTACGAACGGAATTACAAAAATAACTACATTCTCGACCGCATAAGCGCTGAAAGATAACACGTGTCACCTTTCGCGCTCTAGGAGCATGATAGGTAGCTTCTTCCACGACGTAGGAGCACGGAGGCTTCTGCGATCGAGGATGAAACTATTTTTGCAATTACAATCGCAAGGAGACCTACTTTGCAAAAAAGAAATATCATTCACGGGACCGAAAAGTGGTCATTTCTCGTTTAATTACTGGTTCATGTGCTCCGGTACAATGGATTGAGTGCTCGATGTATCATGTATGCATGCGCCCATGAAATATTAAGGTAGCTTACTTCGAACTCTGCTGATGATCGTACTTGCCCTCCGTGCACACTACTGTTCGTTTGTGGTCACGCCGCGCACGCACAAACGCCATCAAACAAGCATACAAAATACACACGAAACGTGGCCCGTTCGGAACGCAAGAATTCCGGCCTGGTAGATCCAATACTGTTCACTTAGAATTCTTGACTAAATTAATTCTACGTAAATTTTACATTCGAAACGTTCGCCTGAGAGTCGAGGGCCCGTTTGAAACGCGGAAACTGTACGGAACTTCATCTTTGCTTCAACAACTCTTTACAGAATTCATGTGGAATTCGAGAGTTTTTTTTTATAAACCCTTAACTGTCATACGCACAATTCAGCTCGGAAAGTCTGGACTTGAAGAAATACGCCAGTTGCAATGCACAGCAGCAGTTTTTTTAAAAAATAATACAATTTATAAAATTAATTGCGGCATTAATACGGGAGTTAAAAAATTTGCAAAAATAATACTTCGTCGCTGTACCGTTTAGCGAAAATCAGGTAATCGCCAAATGGTTTGGCGAAAATGGTATTTTCGCCAAATGGTGTGGCGAAAATAGGCTAATTGCGCAATTAAGATCGTCTGTCGGAGCAACTGCATGGCCGGGACACCCTATTTTCGCCAAACCAGTTGGCGAAAATATGGGGGATTTTCGGCCAGGGAGAAAAACAGGGAGGGGGAGGGAGAGAGAGGGGGAAAGAAAGAGAGAGAATTTACGCGAAAATTTTGTAAATAATAAATCCAGTTAATGATAATTCGTGTAGTTAAAAGTAGGTCAATAAATGGAAAAAAATTATATTTGTATGTAATAATTGAAGTATGATTTTTTGTTATGAATAAAACAATTTTATATTTAAATTGGCGTAATGTATATTGCGCCCCAAAAATTGCAAGAGTATACCTCATTCGCCGACCGCCTGGGAATTTTTTTTTATCAAAACTGTTTGAAAGGAAATTTAATTTTTCAGAATCAGTCATTGTTATTTTGACGGGCGGTAGAATTGTACAGTTCAAAGTGGATACAATTAATTCAGAAAAATTAATTGTATTTGTATTTCATTATTAACGTAGTGCTTTACAAAATTATTTGTCAGTTTATTATTTCTGAGAAAAAAATAAAATTTCGTTGTTCGTCTTTCGATGTGCGCCAAATTTGACGACAAATAAAACTCGACATTGATATTTGAAACTGCCTCATGACTCGACATTGATACAATATAAATACGTACCTTAGAATTCATAGAACTGAGCTACAACATAGGTCCATACATGCCTCAGAGAATTGATAAAACTGGGATACAACATAAGTGAGAATACGATACATTCTATGGCCATATTCATCGGTTGACAAAGATGAAAGTCATCTACTGGCGGTAGCGCTTGAGCGTCGAGGTGGAGGTGATATGAAATCGTCATCATCGTCATATTCATCTGTATGGTTGGGAGCTAGCCCGCCTCTAGTTCTAGTTGGACATCCTCCTCCATTGTTTCTTGAACAGCCTGCTGCGGAAGTGCTTGAACGTCGAGGTGGAGGTGATACGAAATCGTCATCATCTTCGTCATCGTCCTCTATATGGTTGGGAGCTAGCCCGCCTCTAGTGCTGGTTGAACATCCTCTTCTATTGTTTCTTGAACGACCTGCTGTGCAAGTGCCGGTCTCTCTCTCCCTCTCCCTCTCTCTCTTTCTCCTAGCCGGTCGCCTCTGCCTTTTTTTCTCCCCGCGCGAATGAGCCAGCCGAACTGGCGATGCCCAAAAATCCCCCTATTTCCGCCAAACCAGTTGGCGAAAATAGGGTTGTCGCCAAACTATTTTCGCCAACTGGTTTGGCGAAAATAGGGTGTCCCGGCCAGTTGCTCCGTCAAACGACCTTAATTGCGTAATTAGCCTATTTTTGCCACACCATTTGGCGAAAATACCATTTTCGCCAAAGCATTTGACGATTACCTGATTTTTGCCAAACGGTACGGCGACGAAGTATTTTTTTTGCAAATTTTTTAACTCCCGTGTTAATGCCGCAATTAATTTTATAAATTGTATTATTTTAAAAAAAATCCACAGCAGCACAAGTAGCTCTCCCAAAATTTCCCCACTGGGGCTTGAATGCTTGATAGTATTGTGCTAGTCTTATGTGTCCCACCGTGTTACGGGCCGAACTTCCAGGGCACATGGGCCTTCTGTTTGATACTTGCTATTAATCCCACTAATAGGCCTTGAAAATCAAATTTCCTCCTCGGCCTAATTGCGAGCAATCACGGCCCAAGACCCATATTACATCTGAGCTGGATATGGGCTGTAAGCGTGCACAACATGGGCCCAGCCCATTGCTTGTCAAAGTTGGATAGACATGTAGTTCTAAGAGCATACCATTAAGGGGAAAAAGATACAGTTACGGGCACCAAATGGGGAAGGTTTTGCTTGCAAGCAGTGGCGAATCCAGGGCATAAATTTAGGAGGTGCTAAACTGGCTTCTAAGTTTCAATCTTCTGGCCGACACGGTTTGGTGGCGCTCCACGTTAGATAGGGGTGCTAGAGTACCTATGGTGTGATTGGGGGTAAAGGATGCCCTAGCCCTCTGTCCCCCACTCGGTCCGCCCCTGCTTGCAAGCAAATATCCAACCAAAAAAGGCAAACGCAGCCAGAGCAACAAGAGCCAGAAATAGTGACATAGATCATCTGTCTATGACTAGATTAGTTAGTATTTATTTACATATTTTCTTTTGTAGTAAAATAGTCTATCGATTACTAATATAGTATGGAATTTCTCGAGAAATATCTCGTTCGCTTTTGCGCCTTTTGTTTTGTTTGTTTTAATACCCCCCCCCCCCAACGCGACGTACTCTTTCGCTATGGATGGCGGCGAGCTGCCGGAGTCGGAGGCGGAGCGGCGGGCGGCGGTGCTGAGGCAGATAACGGAGGAGGGGGGGCTTTGCGTTCGTGGCGTCGGCACAGGGCCTGGGTGCCTCCGGGCAGCCGAGTTGCGCGGGAGATGACGTGGGAGCAGCTCCACTCGGGGCCGTGGAGCGAGGTGGGGCACGCGTGGCGGGACGCCTATGCACTTTCATGCCTCCACGTCGCGCGGCGCTCCGGGCGCTCTACATGGGCCTCATCATTGGGGGACCCTCCTCTGCGCCGACCTCGAGGCCGCCGTGGCCCGCATCGTCCCCGACCCGAGTGACGGCGACGGCGCGGAGGCCGTCGATGAGGACGCCCAGAGGTGGAGGGAAGGGTTCGACAGGAACCGAGACATCGCTATTGCCTTCGTAAGATTCCGTGTTTGTTTGCGTGTTTATCTGTGTCAATGCGTGCATGAACTGAGCTTAATTATTTTAGGGGCTTGTTGTAGTATGCCTAATTTTCAGTGTCAGTGCGCCTTGTAAGACTGTATGCATGTAACTAGATTAGGCTAGGGAAGAGAATTGTGGTGGATGGGCTTATTTGCGTGGAGATCTTATATTACTTGACCGGGTGCACGGTTTTAATCATATAGTGCATAGGAAATGATGGATCACATCATGATTATTAGGACATAGCTACGGTGAATCATGTCAGAAGATGTGCACGTATTTTGACTGGAATAATCGGAGCAGATTATCTGGAATTGATTTTATCATTTGTTTTTTGAATTTGTGTGGATAAGGACATTTAGAGTTCATTTGTTGCTGTACAGCATGTATCGTTGTTAATAATATTTCTTTCAGGCACTCAAAATTCTTCCGGTGAAGCCTTTATCTTGTAAGTAAGTCGAGAGGCGATCAGGCATATCTTATTTGGAGGAGTTTATATGGGATTACTTTTTACGTGAGTCCCCTGTTATAATCGATGGCTGCATTGATCATTGGCCTGCAAGGACAAAATGGAAGGACATTCAATACCCAAAGAAGATTACTGGAGATCAGACTGTTCCTGTTGAAGTAAATGCTTCTCTTTACATTAGATGTTGAAGGACTAAATTTATCTCAGTGCCTCTTTGAGCTATTTTTTGTGTAAACTTCGTGAAAATTATATATATAAGTTTTAAAAAACTCTCAAAAAATTACTACACGTAGGGGAGATAAGCTTCTACAACTCTATAAAATTTGAAGACTCAATCGCATTTGAAAGATATGAAAAAGATAAATTTAGTCTGAATACTGAATTTTCACTTTTCATCACTATTCAGCTCGCTGCTTGTTAATTTCATATCTTTCAAATGTGATTGAATTTGGTCTTTAAATTTTATAGGATTGTAGAAACTAACCTACCCTACATATGGTAATTTTTTGAGAATTTTTAAAAAATTATACATATAGTTTTCACGAAGTTTACATCTGATATGTCCCCATATATGATTGCTATTTATACTAGAAAAATGCATCTAAACCCGATGGTTCAATGCTGTCATTTATTTTCAAAGGCAGGGGCAGATCTAGGGGATTGCCGGGTATGCCCCGGCACCCTCAAAAATTTGAGAGAAGCTATAAGCTTACCTCTTCAATAGGCCAAATTTGTTGATTGAATTGATTCCGATTTTGGTGATTTGAAATTTTTAAGGCATTAGAATTATTTGTATTGTATTTTTAGCAAATTTCAAATATATGTATTGAATTTATGATTTTATGAAATTATTGTACAAGACTATAGAGTGTACGTGTAAAGTGTGCACTTCTATAGAAAATTTTCTATTTATGCCACTGTTCAAAGGTATTAAAATATCATGGAAATATACCGTAAATCCCATTTCTATGTCCTTTTGTGCTAATATAGAACAAATAAGTGCATCTAAACATGATGCTCAATACTATTTGTTATTTGTTGAGATGTGATACACTCTATTCTTTTGATTTGCAAGTTGGAACGCTAATCTTATGCCTTGGCGCTCAGAACACTAGGTAAAATAAACCTATTTTAAATTGCTTTTGTTCACATATAGTCGTTTCAGTTTTGACACCATGTCCTCTGTTTTGTGTCTAGTATTTTTACTTATGCATGTCATGTTTAAAGCTCTAACCATATGTACTTCTTTTGCTGAAATATTTAGCTGATGTGATTCCATGGCCCTTTTTAACATGTACAGCTAGCTTCACTTTACTACGCTTTTTCATGTACCATCTTTCCTTAACCGCGTTGTTGTTGATAAGAATTATACATGATAGAACAAATTTTCCTGAAATTGTGAACAGAGTAGCATAATTGTGTAAAATCTTGTCTCATTAACACAGTATCTGAAATGCTCGTTCTTCATCTGCAATCTACTTGGCTAGTCCAATTCATGAGCAACACATATTTTCTTGTAGATTTTAAGAGTTGCTCGCTTCTAGTAATTTAGGATCCATGCTTAGCTGAAGTCATTTCAGACGGAACATATCCCCTTGTATTGACTGCCTAATGATTTGTTTTGGTGCACTGATATAGTTGACTGTGTGTCAGGTTGGATAGAATTATGTGTGTAGTGAGTGGAAGCAGTTCTTTGAGAGGATCTGGTCAATTGACTGTCCTTCAAACTTGACGTATGTAGCTCAGCCTCCATAGTTTGAGCAGGTAGCCAAGCTGTCATTGTTGACTCTCCAGTAAATGTCTTACATCGGTTGTCAGATTTTACCCAATGACACTTGGCAGATAAAAGAGCTTCATGAAGACATTATGGTTCCTGACTACTGTTATGCTGGTGGAGGGGAAATCCAACACTTAATGCTTGGTTTGGTCCACCCATGACCATGACACCATTGCACCATGACCCACGGCACAACATTTTGGCTCAGGTTTTGACATGAATACTCATTTTGACTTTTCCTTGTTTGTTTCTATAGTTAATAAAAAAATTGCCCTTCCTATAATTTGAAATTTGTGCTTGCTGTCTATATGAACAAATGCCAACTGTTTAAGGTGATATGCAAGGAGAGCTCCTCAATCATTTACTCAGTAACACATTGTTTATATTATCATGTAATATGGTGGTGTTCTGTTATGTGATTATGTTAGTGGTGAACTGTGTTTTCTTTTAGTTATCAGTTTGTATACATGTAGCTCTGCACATTTAGCTTTTCATGCATTAGGATTAGGTGCTCCCCCAATGTGACATCTATATGAATGCTCAAAATGTATAAATCAACTCAAGTGGGCAGAGATCATAGCAGCTCTTTGAGCTAGGAACGAAGGATCAGCTAAAAAAGCTTTGTTGGTTCGACTGTTTGAGCGGTCATGAAAAACTTTTATTGGTGAATCAGACATTTGCAATAGCAAGCTTTTTAGTTCAAAGGACTGAAATGTGGCTAATGAAATCGTTTCCATGTGATACAGGCTTCAAACTTTACGCCACTGAACTCATATGAATTTGTTACACATTTTAATGCTATAAGGGTGTGTTTGGTTGCGTGTACCAAGTGGTACATGTATGAGATAGTTCAAGAAAAAAGTCATCAATGTGTTTGATTGCTTGAATGGAATTATCTCGTCCTGAATGGTGGGATACAAATTTGAGGAATATTCCCTATAGATGTTGAACCATTCCATTCACCCAAAATAATAGAACCAAATGATACATGACCATCCCATCCCATTCAACTACCAACCAAACACACCCTAAATTAATCTGCTCCAGGGTAAGCTTCATGTAGTTCGGTGGTTTCATATATTTCAACTTTAAACATTTTAGTCTATTGTTGGAAGACATCCTGTTTCTAGATGTTTGTAGACTGCTATTATTTTATAACTATTAGCAGTTACTTTAGGTAATTTTTATTAGCAGTTATTTATCAATAATTGTTTTCTCCTTACCAGGTCTGGGGTAGGAAGTATATTATGTTGAACATAATGCGATAATAAGAGCAAGCATATAAAACTAATCTCAAATGACAATATGATGAAAATTACATAATTGAGTGATAGCAAAAATGGCATAATAAAAAAGATAAAGCATATCATAACTTTTATGTCATCTTTGTAATGAATCGTGTCTTCTAAACAGATTAATAAACAAAAGTGTTTTAAATTGCTCTTAGTTGTCAGGCTGCTTGAAGATTAAATCTTCAGCCTCCTCACCACTACGTGTAGGGTTGCTAGAGAATTCTCTTACCTCCTCTACACCTGGGTGAAGAATCACTATTGAAATAAACAATCAAATAAGCAGCCTTGAACCCTTACCCTCCTAAATATGCACCACAAAGTATCAATTTCACTGTTCTAAAGATCAAAATCAGATTATGTACTGTTCAGCCAAGACTCAAAGCAAGTCTAACAACAGGTGCTATGAAACTGAGCAAGATAACCAATACGACTAGTGAGTACAATACACATCAAAGGAGAAAGTAATCAAATGATGACTGCAAGGGTACTGATAAAGACCAAGTTTAATCAACAATGAACTACAACAATACTTTCAATCATAAACAGGAAGTACACCTAATACTTCAAGGCCTAATTTACACATTCAGTTGTTTAGTTCATTAATGACCCATTTTGCATCATAGAGCAATAAAAGGCAATAATAACGTGAGAATAATCTAGAGAATACTCACAAAGGAACAAGTACTCAAAACTTGTTCAGAGGATAGAGCAAGGCACAGCAAGAATGATGTTGTCCCAGAAATCCAATTGCCGCTGTCTCTCCACACAAATAACACACTGAGTGCAGAGGTGAGTCTCAAATGCAGCAGGACAAGAAAATCCCCAATCCAACTTCCTCCAGGAGCTTAGCTCAAGAATACAAGGCCAAGCTCTTCGGTACAGTAGACACAGAGCCAAGCTGCACACAAGAGCTAGCACAGAACCAAGCCAAGCCTCTTGAAGCAAAGCTTCAGACCAAGAGA
This sequence comes from Otatea glauca, assembly GCA_036346275.1. Taxonomy (NCBI): domain Eukaryota; kingdom Viridiplantae; phylum Streptophyta; class Magnoliopsida; order Poales; family Poaceae; genus Otatea; species Otatea glauca. The sequence continues at coordinate 15,597,946 of CM070728.1, forward strand.
CGAGTAAGCTAAAAGTTCACCAGCAAAAGCTCACTGGTAGATCATAAGAACCGGAAAAGCAGGAGGAAATCAAAGATGAGGAACCACAGTCCTCATCTGTTCCTTCCTTTTTTCTTAGCCCTAATGGGCTAGCCGAAAAGCCCACAAGCCATAACGGGCTGGCCCACAACCCAACTTCAAAATTTTAGAAAACACCAAATTTCACAACATATTAGACTCTATCCTGCTTCTGCATATGAGGACTTGTATCCACACACAGAAACATGCTAAGCAATACCAGTCAGGTACATACAATCTGTTCAACTAGTTGCATAATGGAAAGGAAAAATACCTTTTCAGATAGTCGTAGTGGTACATATAGTTTCAACATCTAACGATTCAATATACTGAACTTCTAGATTTGCATTATTAGTACTCTCTTCTTCTTAACTCTTAAGCACTATATTGCGAACCGGAGCTACTTGCAAGTGCATTTTGATTGGTTAGGCATCCACTTTCGAGGCCATTACCTTTTCTCTTCATCCGCTTCCCAACATTATTTCAGAAGTTCTTTATCTCTCTTTTTTTATTAGGGTTTAGAGAGATGCAAAAAAGGATAGAGATTTTTAACGTGAAAAACCTCACGAAAGAGAAAAAAATCATGAGAGACAAATCCCTAATTGGTTATCTCAATTTACATATACATGGGCGGTGGCTTTATATAGCCAGATAAGTCCGAATCGTATGAGATTTGATCTCCTATTATGATATTTGAGGAATCCTTATCTCTAACAAACTATTTGGATATTTGAGAAAAAGTTTGTTAGAGATAAGGATTCCTCAAATATCCTAATAGGAGTCCAAATCTCATACAATTTGGACTCATTTGGCTATATAAAGCCACCTCCATCTACATGTAAATTGAGAGATGATAGATTTAGTGGATTTGTCTCCGGTGGTTTTTCCTCTTCGTGATGTTTTTCATTTTAAATCTTTTATCCCGTTTTGCATCTCTCAAACCAAATAAGTGGGTATCAGAGCTCAATGGGTACCTCAAGGGCGTGGTCATCGACGTCCATGACCCTGGGCGTGGCGCGCTGCTGGTCAAGATGACCTTTTGGCACCCGTTCCGGTACAAGCACCAGAATGAGCTCTTCGTGGCCGCCGAAGGCATGTACACAGGCCAGTTCGTCTACTGCGGCCGCCGCGCCACGTCCTCCCGCTCTGCTCCGTGCCTAAGGGCGCCGTCGCCTAAAACGTTGAGCCACCATCGATGCCGTCCTCTGCAGGCCGTCTCCACCCATCACGATATCTCTGCCAAGGAGGAGGAGCTTCGGCAGCTAGTCAGCCGCATCCAGGGTTAACAATATCATTTTTGTGCTGATAATTGAAGTCTGGCAGATATCAAAAATCATCGATTATCGCTCAATAATCGGAGAAAATCAAAGGGTTTTCGAGGTCAAACCGATTTGAAAGCGGCGGTCAAACTGGAACAAAATTTTGAGATTACCGACCGATATCGCTCGATAATCGGCCGATATGCAGCGATTATTGAGAGAAAAGAACGAAAAATCGGTACCGATTGGAAAATGGGAAAAATTGGGGAAAATTTGTAAAAAACCGATAAAGGCCCAAAAAATCAGGACAAAATATGAAAAAATAGGACAAAATTATGGCATGACCTTTCCTACATTTGAAGACAATGTCAAGTTGAGAAGTACATATTTTGCAATAATAGGACAACTATGGAAAAATATAGAAAAATTTCAGCATGATCCTTACTATATTTTAGACAATGTGAAGTTGTGAAGTAGAAATTTAGCAATAATATCTCAAAAAATGACATTCCATTTCTATACCATTTGCAAATCAATCCGACAAATCCACATTTCAATTTCAATAGCATGGCATATGACATTTGCAAGCAACATTTTTCTCACTGAAAATGAATGTTTGCAGTTGGCATAGCTTCGTCATCCTTCCATTGTCACTATGCCATGTTGAACCTACATGAACGTTATGTTAGTAAAAAAATCGAGTTGCAATAAAATGAAACATACAAATGAAACATTACCTTTAGGGCTACGGGTAGTATTGTTGGCTATACACTTAGTTGGCAATGTTATACTCCTCTGTAGATATCATCAATAATCCTCGTGTAGCTAGCAACTCTGCCTTGTATTCATGCCAGCTTTGCTCCGTCTATAGGCTAGTCGTTTGCCATCGTTGGTATAACATGGCATAAAAATCGGGGTCTTGTCACTCATAGACCCATTGTGTAAGAGATTGTACACGAGCATCCGGGATGACGTAGTCGGATTGGCCATATGAGCCATAACTCCCTTGTGTCTCGGGGAAGCTGAACGAGCTGGAGCTATCATGCGGTGCATCATGGCTATATCGATGATCCCTTTCCTTGCCTACAATAGTCGTCCTCTGTGACTGTGGAGCCCCATAGTCTCTGTCATGTGTCGCATAAGCGAATTGGGACTCTCCTGTAAATTCTATGGGACACTGTCCTTCTGAGCGGGAAGTGAGAGGGATGGAGGTTCCGTCACCAGATTCACCACCATCGCTGCCCGTCTTGGAGCTACTGTCATTAGATTCTTGGTACGATGGGCTTCGACGGTCTCCGGGAGTACTATTAGTCGAGTCATCACTCCTTACATGATGTTCCTTCTCTCTGAGAAGCTTCCCCTTTCCTTTCGAGGGAGCTCTCCTTTTTGCTTGCTCCCTCGTGGCCACTATTTGGTGCTTCCTCTTTCTCATGTGACTGTCACCTACTGTCTTGTCTGCCCATTCGGGGATGATTGCAGCTCTAGTATTCTTTTGCAACGCAGCAGGGTTAGCTGGTTCTATCACAAGGTGTGATGGGAGGGGGTATCACTCTCAGTCTTAGTATCCTCCTCAGCAAGTAAGAGGTTAGCATTGGACCTCTATTTCTCCATCCAGTCGGATTGGATTATCACCATCGTACAATGTAAGCTCCATAAGATGTTGGAATGGATCGTCTTCCGCTGTGGACATTTGACTCTCTTCGGCTTGAATTCTAAGTCGAATATTGTAGTTAATATACAACAGCTTATTGAGCTTCTTGTAGGATAGGCGGTTGTGAACTTTTGTGTGGATGAAGGCGAACGTGCTCCAATTGCTCTCGCATCCGCTAAAAGAAGCGCAATGCGAAATGATCTGCATAGCAAGCTTTTGGAGCGTGGGTGTCTCTGAACCGAACACATCCCACCAATGTGCTGTAAGTTAACAAAGAAAACAGTAAGTACGAGGTGAAAATACGACAATTGCATTACATTTAAGATGACATAAAGAAAATACCAGGGGTTGTTTTCGGATCATGTGCCATCCGCTCAACTAGAGTAGTCGCGAACGTTTCAACCCTCCTTTTGTACAGTTTGGCCTCGAAAGAGTGTCTGTAGCGCTCTGAGTATCATCAGCAAGCGCTTAAAAAGTATCTCGAAAATATGGCAAAAAGGTGTTCGTGGTGCTGTACGAGTAGTGCATCCGGGGTGCAAGGCGGCAGCTGCACGAAGTCAAAGAAATATGTCAGTACAGGTATGTAATGTATGTAGAAGAACAAGATATTATGTGTAATATAATAATGTATTATCGACGTTCATGTAAGTGTCTCACGTTAGGTCGCCCATTCTTGGGTCCACGACGTACATGTATAAGTTGTATGTAACTTGAGGGTCATGGAACAAGCTATCATATTTCTGTCGTATTTTGTTGTATCGTAGTACCACCTCGCTCAATGTAGGCACCATGTCCTGATCGACGAAACGCAAGAAGGCGTACAATGGTTCGACAGATTTAACAACCGATTGTAGGTTATCCCACCAGTCCAAACTCGAGAGGCACAAGTACACGAACCTCCCTTGTACTTTATCAACAAAGCACGTCGATAGAAATTCCTCCGAGGTCATCTATTGCAAGAATTTGTCCTTGTGACGAAGGAAACTATCCAAAAATATGTAGTTTGTTCTGAAGCGAGTAGCATTCTACTTGACCAACTCGCCCTCAATATGCTTCTTCATCATGGCATGAAGCTTTGAATAGTTGTACATCCATCGAGAAATTTTTCTTGCACTCTCAATGACAGAAGCATGGTCAGGGAACTCTCCAATCTACTTCAGCATCAAATTAATCATGTGGGTCACACAATGTTGCCACACGATGTTGCGGCGCTCCCGTGCGATGAGCCTGCGTGCCTTCGTGTAGTTGGCACCATTGTCCATCACAATCTGCATAACATTCGTTGGGCTTACCTCGTCGACCACTGAGGCAATTTCCTGCGTGAATAAACAAAGTGAAAACCCCCATTACATGATGCGTACCTCAAATGAAAGCAAGTACCTTGCGCAAGTACGAGGCATCCTGAGTTAGACCCGTCGCATCCACAGGCTTGTAAAAGAATATGGTGCCATTGCAGTATATCATGAAGTTGATAATGCTCATGCGGGTAGGCCTAGTCTAAGAATCGCACATGATTATAACACCATATGTAGGATATTCCAGCTTGAACCTTGCCATCTTCTCCCGTATGTCTACTTCGTTGGCGTCTAAATATTTTTCGTCTATGTCTCTCTCACTCGGAGATTGAACACCCTTACTAGCAAAATAAACATAGTATGAACATGTGAGCTATTAATCGGCGTAGAACTGGATGAAAATTTGAAAACTCACTTACCCTATTTTTGAGTTTCCCTGACAGTGTTAAGAAATACAGATTGTCTGCTTTCCTCCCCGCGATACTAGCAGTGTGAAAAAATTTGGCCTAGGCCGAGCCAATCACCTGCTTCGCATTCCTCCCCTTCTGTGTTCAGCTCCTAGTGTCAATCCTTGTTTGCACAGGGGCACGAGCCGTACCAAGATTGTAATCCCTATGGCCAGTCTTTCACGCTGCAAGAAACTCCGAAACATTATCAGCAACACACCGTTGCCCCCTCCTCTACACCCCTAGAAGTGCCACCACCACAACCTTGCTCATACCTGCCACCTGCCCGATTGATAAATTTTGCCTTCGTCTTGGAGGTAGCAATGGTATGCTGGAGTTGCTCCTCCTCATCAGCATCATCCATGTAGTCCGCATATGAACTTCTTCTCGGCGGGGAATCTGCAGCTGATGCTTCCTTTCTTAGCCTCTCGTCCCTTATCCCCTTCCTCTTATCATTAATCCTGTCTAGGTCGCGCTGAAAGTACTCGCGAACCTCCTTAGGAACTTGCCTGTAATGGATGACATTCGTACCTCGCCCTGCCAAGTGGTGCTTCAGTCGGGTTGAACTGATTTATTTCTTCTCTTGGTGACAGTACTTGCATCGAAATCCGGTCCCTATCTTCTTGCCGTGCTCCCACATAACGTCGCACTGGTCTACCATCTGCTAATACAAAATAACAAGAAGTCAGTATACATACAATTTACATAATATTTGAGTCATACATCTAATACGTACGTAACAAAAAAAACTACTTATACCTACAAAATGCTCGATTATTGCATGGCCAACTACGAAAATCGCACAGGTAGGTTGTACTTGCTGCTGCACTCCATCTAGTTTGTCTAGATGATTGACTCTGGTTTCTAGTACCTTACAGGTATGGAGCAAGTCTTGATAGATAGGCTAATCTGAGTATTTATTTTCCATGTATCTTCAAACCATACAACTTGTGTTTTCTTCTAGCTAGTGCCTTATGATTTCTATGGATATTTTGGACACCTATTAGCTAGCTAGTATATTTTCCGTACATATGCCTACCTCATACCAATTGAAACATGATAAAACTTAATAGCAGTATAATCCTATCGATCTATACTTTGTCTTGCAACAAAAATACAGCTTCTTGCACACCTAATATGACGTACAAAACCCAGCATCTGAACTAGAGCCAGCAAAACTTACAGTGTTATTGTTGAGCTGAAAATTGCCCAATCCAAGCCGAAAATCGACACAAATACATGGAAAATCGATCGTCGCCAGCGATAATCGACAGTTCACAAAAAAATCGACCTACCCTAACGATAATCTACGCTTACCGCTCGATAATCGACGCTTACTGCTCAATAATCGAGCTCCTCACGGTGGAAAACACGATGTCGGCGGTGGGTCTGGCCGAAGTCGGTGCCGAGGAGTTCGGGATGGAGCGAGAGAATTGTCGGAAGGGGATTTCCTTGTCAGAGCGGCCAGGTGGCGCCTTAAATAGGTGCCAAATTCTTAGTGGGCGGATGGGCTGGAACTGTGCAATGCACTGTTGCAAGTTTTTCCATTTCCAATTTTGTAAATTCGGAATTTGGTCTAAAATGTCTCCTAAATTCGATTTTTTAATAAAAAAATTTATCTCAGATGTCATAAAGCTATTAATACTAATTTTGGAGAACTTTTGGATAAATTTTTTCAAATTTTATGAATTTGAATTTCAGCGGTTTACCAACAGATACCAATTTTATGTCGTCTCAATACGCACGATAATCGCGATAATTACGCGATTATGGTCGATAATTTCAACCCTGCCCGCAGCTACCGATGGTTTTACGTGAAAAGCAATCCACGTTTTGCATTGAGTATTGCGCAGATTCAAGCAACCTTGTTAATTTGCAGGTTGGATCGAGAGATCAGGCTGTGGTGCTCGCGAGTTAGAGAACTTCGGTTCTTTGATTCTTTGCTGGCTCCATGTGAATCATATTCACAATTCAAGGCGCATTTAGAAACATTAATTCTCGGGAATTTGATGACACCGGAGTTTTGTTGTTTAAAAGTGAATGTTTTGCTCAATATCAATTTTAGATGAATGATTGAAGTGTAAGAACAAGTTTGTTTCTGCGTAGATACTACAACATTATTCAGTTGCCATAGCTCGATATAAGAGGTCTACTGCAATTTATACTCCGTTGATGGCACGAGAGTTTTTCTTTCGTATTGACAGTTTTACAGGAGCAGTTTCAACTATATCATAATTTTAATTATCTTTGAAGTCGGCAGTTTGATGTATGTGATAGACTACATGTGCAAGTTGCTCTTTCAATGAGCACTTTTTGCCGAATTTTATGTTCCCGGTGGAGCATGTCAAAAATCTATGATATAAGTTTTTGCTATCTATCAAGAACCCATGTAATGTTTTGGCTTATGCCGTTTGATGTTTGAATATTTGTTTTAGGAGGTCAGTTGTATAAACTCAGATTTTACTGGGGTTATGAATCGTTGACGACCTAGATTTCTTCGTCCGCTTTTGTTGATAGCTGTGTGTTTCGATCTACTGGTGGTTTGCTCAATTTTGCTGCGCAAGAATTGTTTGGATTAGACTGTTCCAGTCTTTCTTACCCTTCGAGGTTTTCCAGAGACAATTTTATTATGAATTTTAAGTCAAGAGAAGGTTTTTTAGAGATATAGTTTCCTCAAATATCTAAATAGTTTGTGAGAGATAAGGATTCCTCAAATATCCTAATAGAAGTTCAAATCTCATACTATTCAGACTCATCCGACTATATAAAGCTACCCTCTATGTACATGTAAATCGAGAGAGGATAGATTTAGTGGATTTGTCCCTCTAGCTTTTTCCTCCTTCACAAGATTTTCTACGTAAAAATTCATGTCCATTTCTTTGCGTCTCTAACCCTAACATTTTTTTTATGTCTAAATCCGTTTTGAGCAACCTTCGATGCTTAGGTAGTTCGTTTAATATGAAGACAGGGTCTCCGGTGCCCAACCTGTGATTAGTTTTCTAACGCTGCTCCTTTTTGCTCCATGTTGTCCATTTATCCACATAATTTCGTTCGAAAATTATGTGCTCCTACATTTATATTGGGTTTTGCTGGATGGACTGTGTAATGAAGCCAAAACGTCTTTGTGTTATGTTGCGCTAATACATGCCTTGGCAAATAGATCCTGACAACATCGATATGTCGGAGTTCCCAAGGGTAGAAAACCTTGATTTCATGGACTGTATATTGGAGGAGGGTGACCTGAAGGAGTGTGTAATGAAGCCAAAACGTCTTTGTGTTATGTTGTGCTAATACATGCCTCGGCAGGTAGATCTTGACAACATCGATATAGCGTGGAGTTCCCAAGGGTAGAAAACCTTGATTTCAGGGACTGTATATTGGAGGAGGTGACCTGCTCTACATTCCACCAAATTGGCGGCCTTACGTCAGGTCTCTTTCTGTTAGTTTCTCTGTTAGCTTTTGGTAGCGTGCAACAGTTCTTCCTTCAAAGGGTTCATAGTGTCACCATTTTGATCTTTGGTACATCAGAATCAGACCGCGGGAACTTGGAAAGCCTTACAGGATCGTTTATTTCTACACCCAGCCATCCACTATTGCGTGGATGTAGTCATACGTACTGTCTCAGATGTACATTGTTACTTTTACTACAATGGTTTTAATTATTTAATTGCTGCTATACCAGATGTAGGCTCTGTTTTGAGGCTTTAAGCCAGCTTCAACTTCAGAAAAACCAATAAACCTCCGAAACAGCTCAGTTTTTAAACGGCTCTTGGCATAAGCTAAAAGTCATATATAACTAGCAAAAGCCAAAAGCTGAAAACTAAGCTGAACTTGTTTTTGCAGCTTATTGTAGAGGAAAATTAGCTATTTGTCAAACGGTCTCTTATAAAAAGCTACAGTTGCTTTTCAATCTAGAAAATTAAAAAACAGCTTTTTAGAAAAGCTACAACTCCCAAATAGTCCCGTAACCATTAGATTTACATTGTGTTACCATCTGATGCTTGGAATTGGGAAATTGAGGTTGAAGGGCTGATGTATTGTTTAAAGTCCTTTGATCCATAACTATCAATCTTTTTAGAGGAACTCTTAACTGTCAAGTATGTCTGTATAACCTGTGAGCTATTCAATTCTGGTCCTCGGCTTGTAACCCATTGCAGCCCATTTGCACGTAACGAGGGCCCATTTGCACAACACTTACCGGCAGTGTTGGTCTTAGCGCTCTTCTACATGGAGGCAATCAATGCCGTGCATAGACGATATAGTAGCTCGTACTACTATTTGGTTGATCCCTTTTGTAGCCCTCTTGTCACCGAAAACACGAATCTAACTCTCTTTTCATCGGAATTGCAAATCTAGCTCTCTAAAAATTTCGTGTTCCCTTATCGCGGAAGGCGGCCTCCCGCGCTTGCCGGCCATGGCAGGCTATCTTCCGCGCTCGGTCGCCATTTCCCATGTGCTCGCCGACCTCCCGTGCCCGCTTCCCGCACTCGCTCGTTGCTCCCGTGACATAGCGTGCTCCCACGCTCGTTGGCCACGGGAGCTCGTGCTCCCATGCTCCCGGAGTGTGGCATTGCCGGATTCCACGATAAGGGAGCACGGGAGTTAGGGGGGAAGATTTATGATTCCGGTGGCAAAGGGGTAAGAAAAATGATCATTTTTTGGTCTAGTGACCTCTAAATAGGGGTATATATGTCCGCCTGTGAGTTCATGGCATTGTTACCTATTCGCCCGGGCAATTGTACAGTGTAAGGAGTATTGGTTTATTGAGTAGTCAGATATGTGTTTCAGTAATATCTCAGGCTCTATTTTGGAACGGAGAAATTCAGTAGAAATTTTGGAAGAATTGTACCGATTCCAGTAAAATTCCTAAAAAAACTCTGAATACAACTGATACTGATGCATATTAAACTTATCACTTCTTGCAAGTGGCATTAGCTGTTTGCATGCTTACATATGGGCTCAGCCTACACCACTATTCTGGAAACTTGGTCCTAATCGAGTGGCAATTTTCTAGCATAATTCCTTTGAAACAACAGCAAAGACATTCTGGTGCTAAGCTATCTCACTGTTTTCAAGAACAAGAAAGCACCGAAACTTCATTCTTGAAGCACAAATAGGAAAGCGTGAGGAAGAAAAGAAAGCAGAGGGCCACATAGTACTAGCAACAAAAGCCTGTCTAGCACTCATAGCATAGTTGACATCTACAATAATTCTTTTGGCATCTTACCTTTCGGCAGCATCCTACCAGTCTACACCCTCTGGCCTCTGGATCAGGCGCAAGGCCCTGCGGAAAAGAAGCTGCACCAAATGGCCTCTTTGGGTTGCCTTGGTTGAGAGCAGGGTCCATGAAACCGTCGGTTTTTTAAAGGAAATCGTGAAAATCGATGATATCAAGGCGGCTTGGCAATCAAAATCATCGACAAAACGATCAGATTCAAATTTGAATTAATTTTTTTTCAAAATTTTGAAAATAAATATCCAAAAGCTCCCTAAAATCAATATTAATAGTGTTTTAACCTCTGGGATGAAAATTAGTTGAAAAGTCAAATTTTTAGCTGGTTTTACGCCACAACCGAATGTAGAAAAATGAAAATGCCAAAAAAAGAAAAAACAGTGCATGTAGCCCAGGCCCAATAGCCGACCGACCCACTACCAATTTGCTTCGAGTATAACTCAGTTGGGGGGGTCTTCCGACCACATTATTGCGCAGTTATCGATTCCCCTCCACGCTCCGTCCAGTTCGCGAGAGGAAGGCTCCAGATCTGGTCACCGGCGAGCAGAAATCGACGCTTATCACTCGAAAATCAAGCGGTAAGCCGCGATAATCGAGCGGCTTGCAAGGAAAATTGACGGTGCCTGCTGGTTCTTCGGGCGCAACGATTTTCGAGGCAAGTCGAGCGGTTTTCCATCCAAATCGAGCGATTTTCGAGGTAAGCCGAGAGATTTTCGTTCAGGCAAGCAAGTGAAGTCACCAGTGGCAGAGCTAAGATTCATTCAAGAGGGGGGCTGAACACAATTACATGTACTAAATATAAAAACTACCAAGCCGATATATTATAGTTGAAATTTAAATGCATGTAATATAGTATTAGTATGTAAATATGCAAGGGGAAAAATTACCTTTCATTGCTTCAAAAGAGGTGATAGTTGACATTTACGAGTTTTCATGTTCTGAAAGCGTTGTAAGATATCTTCCATGTTTATTTTTGAAAACACTTCTCTCTCAATGTAGCATACCATAAAATCATTCAACCAGTCATCACTTATCTTATTGCGCAAATCTGTTTTAATAATCTTCATTGCCGAGAAAACCCTTTCAATTGTAGCTGTCCCCACAGGTAAAATTAGTGTCAATTCAATCAATCTGTAGACTAATGGATAAACCATGTGCTTCTTTGCTTGAACCATCTTTGCAGCGAAGCTAGCAAGACCGTCATTACTTTGAGATTCATCACTTGATTCTCTTCTCATGTAATCAACAAATAAGTGAAGTTGTTCTTCCAAAACAACACGGTCATATGCCGAAAAACCATCATAATATATTTCTAAAAGTCGCATAAGCTTGCCATGATCAAAGTTTGCAAATGAATCTCTCGGATCTAGACAAGCAATGCATCTCAAAAGCTCTTTAGAAGTTTCACTGAATCGACTCTCTAACTCTGTAGCAAGGGTACCAATCACAACAAGAAAAATATCAACATAATAATAATAGTGATAAGTGACAAATTGCCTTTCACGTCTCATATGACCTCTAGCATGCTTTTGATCCTCCATATTGGGCACTGGAATCTTTGAATCATTACAAAACTTCTTTACTTCTTCTATAAGTGTTTCCCATCCTTTTTCTCTAAATTGTTGTAGACGAGCTTTCACACTAGAAAGAAGTACCATGGCATTAACAATGTTTTGATCTTTTTGCTGCAAGAGACGTGATGAATCATTTGTCATACTCAATATTTTTCTCATGAGATGCAGGATAAACACAAAGTCAAATGTTTCCATTGTTTCCATCAATCCATTTGCTCTCCATCTTTGGCTCGTGTCAAATCCATCTTCATTAACATTCTTTAGAACTGTCAACACCGAATCCCACATTGTACTAAAACGAATTAGAGTTGTAAGATGTGAAGCCCATCTAGTTTCACCTGGCCTTACTAGAGAAGTCTCATCTCCTGATTCTTCCCTTTTCCTGTAACCATCTAGTTTCAATAGTCCGAGGCGGGCTGCCGGGCTGCAGGCTGCTGACTGCTGTTGCGTGCTGCTCTGTGGGCATGGGGGGTCTTGTGTTGGGCCAGGGGGGCTGGAGCCCCACCAAGCCCCCCCCCGCTGCCTCCGCCTCTGGAAGTCACTTCTTAGCTCAATCTCTGTATGGGTTGCTAAGGTTGGTAGTTTTCAGTGAGTTTGTTCATGGAGGCAGGTTGTTGACTACTGTTTCTACCCTTTAGTTGTGCTATACTAGGAAAACTATGTGGGATAATTGACATTAGTGAACAAAACTAATTAGTCTATGCAGTAGTTTGTAACTATTTTGGTGCAGTGTATAAGTAACTAACACTTGATTTTTGTTGCTATAGCTAGCTAGGTGCAGTATCATTTTGTATGATTTTTGCACTTGAAGCAAGACATGTGGTGTACACATATGCGTAGAAAGAAGAGTGCTACATATGTGCATGCTTACTTGGTGCAGTACCATTTTGTATGATTTTTGTTGCTACAGCTAGCTAGGTGCGGTACCATTTTGTATGATTTTTGCACTTGAAGCAAGACATGTGGTGTACACATATGCGCAGAAAGAAGAGTGCTATATATATTCATCGATAATTGCATAAGTTCTTGCTTCTTCAAGTTATTATTTTCTAGAGTAATGGAACATGTACGAAAAGATTTGCATCTGACTTGTTATTGTTTTGTATTAGCAGATTGCCTGGGCGGTGTCGTGTGGGAGCACGACGAGAAGGTGGGTGCTGTATTTTGATGCAAGCACCACTTGGCAGGACGCGGTACGAATGTCGTCCATTACAGTTAAGTTCCTAAGGAGGTTCATGCATACTTTCAGCGCGACCTAGACAGGACAAAAGATAAGAAGAAGGGACATAAGGGAGGAGATGCTCAGAAAGGAAGTAGTAGCTGTACATTTCCTTTCGAGAAGAAGTGCATATGAAGAGTACACGGGTGATGCTGATGAGGAGGAACAACTGCAGCACGCCGTGATTGCCTCCAGGGCGGAGGAAGAATTTATCAGCCGGGCAGGTGGCAGATATGAGCACGGTGTTGGCAATGGCACCTCTAGAGGGGCTAGAGGAGGGGGCAACAGTCTGTTACCAAGGATGTTACAGAGTTCATCACAATGGGACATACCAGCCATAACGGATTACAACCTTGGTATAGACCGTGGCCTTGTGCAAACAAGGATTGACATTGGGAGCTGGACATAGAAGAGGAGAAATGCGAAGCAGGCTATTGGTTTGGCGTGGACCAAATTTTTTCACACGGTTGGTATCGCAGGGAGGAAAGCAGACAATCCCTACTTCGTTAGCGCTTCAGGGAAACTCAAAAATTGGGTAAGTGAGCTTTTAAATTTTTGTCGAGTTATACGTTCAATAATAGCTCACATGGTCATCTTATATTTCATTTGCAGGCGAGGGTGTCCCGTCTCCCAGTGGAAGAGACATAGACGGTAAATATTTAGACATCAACGAAGCGGATATAAGGGAAAAGATGAAGAAATTCAAGATGGAATGGCCTACATATGGCGAACAATCATGTGCGATTCTTGCACTGGACCGACACATATGAGCATTATCAGCTTTATGATATACTGCAATGGCACCATGTTCTTTCACAAGTCTGTGGATGCGACGGTTAAAAGTCAGGATTCCTCGTACTTGCGCAAGGTACCTGCTCTTATTGCTCCTCTTCTGAAATCTATTTCAAGTACGCATGATGTAATGGAGGTTTTCATTTCGTTTGTTGACGCAGAAAATTACCTTAGTGGTCGATAAGGTGGGTGCGCAGAATGTTACGTAAATTATCACGGACAATGGTGCCAACTACAAGAAAGTATGCAGGCTCATTGTACGGGAGCACCGCAACATCGTGTGGCAGCCTTGTGTGACCCACATGATTAATTTGATGCTGAAGCAGATTGGAGAGTTTTCTAACCATGCCTCTATTGTTGAGAGTGCTAGAAAAATCTCTCTATGGCTGTACAACCATTCCAAGCTTCAGGCCATGATGAAAAAGTATATTGGAGGCGAGTTGGTCAAATAGAATGCTACTCGCTTTGGAACAAAATATATATTTTTGGATAGTTTCCTTCGTCACAAGGACAAGTTCTTGCAATGGATAGCCTCGGAGGAATTTCTATCGTCGCGCTTTGTTAATGCTGCAGAGGGGAGGTACGTGTACTCGTGCCTCTCGAGCTTGGACTGGTGGGACAACTTTCATTCGATTGTCAAATCTGTGGAACCGTTGTATGACTTCTTGTGTTTCACTGATCAAGATAGGGTTCCTATATTTAGCAAGGTGATGTTGCAATATAACATAATGCGACAGGAATATGATAGCTTGTTCCATGACTATCCAGCTACTTTCGATCAATACATGAATGTCGTGGATCCTAGAATGGGCAACCTAACGCATGATACTTATTCGAACACCGGTAATACATTCTTCTCTTTCGCAAAATATCTTGTACTTTCAAATACTTGTACTAACATGTTTTCTTGAATTTCATGCAACTATCGTCTTGAACCCCTGAACGCATTACTCGTATGGCACGATCAACACCTTGCCAAATCTGTGGGATGCATTTGAAGCACTTACTGATGATACTGATATGGCGATGCGAGGTCTTCACAAGGCTGATCTTTTTAGAAGAAGCGTTTGATCGTTCTCGACTGTACTAGCTGAGAGGATGGCACATGATCCCAAAACTTCCCCTGGTATTTTTCTTATGTCATATTAAATATAGTGCCACTCTCGTATTTCCACCTTGTAATTACTGTTGTCTTCGTTTCGCATTGTGCTTTTTCCAGCGGATGCGAGCGCAATTGGAGTACGTTCGCGTTCATTCACACCAAATTTCACAACTGTCTGTCATACAAGAAGCTCCATAAGTTGGTATACGTTAACTACAACTTGCGGCTCAGAATCCAATAACAAGAAAACAACAATCAACCAAAAACTTTCACCTTTGTTCTTTCTACAGGCTCTTCCCTTTCTCCAAGCAAGCAAGAGCAAAGCAACAACTACACGCCCATACTAGATTGGATCAAGTGAACAGGCACAAAATTCAAACCCAAAAATATCAGATCAATTTCCTTCTTCTCTGAACTTCACCCTTCTCTCCTTGCAGAAGACAACAATAGCATCAAACTCCTCCCTTCTCCCTTCTCTCCTTGCAGAAGACAACGATAGCATCAAACTCCTCTCTCTTTCTTGAAAGCATCTAGACACCTATGTTGTTTTTGGTTTTGATAATTATTGACAACTTTGGTCAATGGACTAATACTTTCCTTGAGAACATTGAAAGTAGGTTAATCCCAGGCTTGGTGACCATAAAAATACCAAGAAAGGCGCAAAGGGAAGATCAATACGTCAAGAACGTGAAAAGATATAAATATAAGGACCTTTTTATAGCCTTTTGACGATCTTGAAGTCTGGAGAAAAGATCGGGTTGCTAGAATTAGGGCCGTACTATAAAGAGGGATCTTGATGTTTATCTTGATGTCATTTAGGGTTTAAAGGCTCAAATTATACATTCAAGCACATGCTTTATGATATATATGTTCCAAAAGATAAAACCATTTGAAAATATATCAAAGTCTCTGAAAACCCGGTGCTACCGTTCATGGCAGAACGGTGCTATCGGGTGTGCGGTAGCACCGGCCCATTAGGGCAGTGTGAAAATTCCAGAGAAGCTCTTTTTGAGCATTTTTGTAGCCCGGTGCTACCGCCCATGGTAGCCCGGTGCTACCGGACCGGCGGTAGCACCGATCATATAACCCAGTGTGAAAATCATAGAGGGGTATGTTTTGGAGCATTTTGGTAGCCCGGTGCTACCGCCCATGGTAGCCCGGTGCTATCGGACCAGCGGTAGCACCGGTCATATAACCCGGTGTGAAAATCACAGAGGGGTATATTTTGGGCATTTTGGTAACCCGATGCTACCGCCCATGGTAGTCCGGTGCTACCGAACCAGCGGTAGCACCGGTCCTCAGCCCGGTGCTTAAATTCAATCAAAATATGACGAAGCAAAATAAAAAGGGGCCCGGTGCTACCGGCCCTAGTTGGGCGGTAGCACCGGACCCTATGTAACGGTCTCTGGCAAGTGCATTTAATGCACTGTTCTAACCGTTGAAAAGGAGCCCGGTGCTACCGGTCCTACATGGGCGGTAGCACCGGAAAAACAGACTTTTGCCCATTTCGAGCTCCAACGGCTAGAAAATTTGGTGGAGGCTATAAATACCTCCCCACCTGCATTCTAGAGCCTCTCTTGGTCTTCATTGATGATATTTGAGTTCTAGCAAGTGCTCTCCACTCTTTTGTGCATTCAATTCCTATTTGTGAGTGTGAGGAGCAAGGTTGAGTTTTGCATTTAGTGTTTTGAGCCTTTAGACACCAATATTTGATCTCAAGCAAGCGTCAAGGTTTATTACTCTTGGAGGTTGCCGCCTCCTAGACGGCTTGGAGGCGATCGTGTACGGTGAGCTTCTTAAACGAAGATTGTGAGAAGCCCCGGCAAGTTGTGAAGGCCGAAGTTCGCCTACCCGGAGCGGGGAAGAACTACCTTAGTGATCGAGGAAGGCTCAAGCGAGTGGAGCCGGCTTGAAGTGGTTCAAGTCACCTCAACGTGGAGTAGGAGAGACTGGCAAGTCTCCGATACCACGGGTTAAATTTCTTGTCTCCTATTTTCTTGTGATTTGTATTTTTCATTATTGTGATCCATTTCATTGATAGCATAAATTGGGTATTCTTTGTGCTCAAAAGTGTTTTTGCTACGCTTGAATTGACGAAGTATCTTAAGAGATTGCTAGAGATTATTAGTGTGAATTTGCAATTTTTACTTCTATATCTTAGAGTCATTTGTAATTGCTAAATAGTTTCAAAAAATTTAGAAACCTCCTATTCACCCCCCTCTAGTCGGTTATCCTTGATCCTAACTTCCTCACCCTCCAACAGAGCAATATTCTCTGTCTCTCTCTATTCAGATCGAACTATCCAAGCAGTAACATCTCTCTTCCTCATGTCAGATCCAACTCAAATCGCAGCAGCACGCTCTCAGTAGCCACCACACTCTCTTCTCCCCCTTTTTTCTCTTCCCTTTTTTCCGTTCTTGTCTTCTCTCATGCCTAAACCCTACCCAGCGATCCCTTGCATTTCGCATCAAATCTCTCTCTTTTTTCCCAATTGTTTCTTTTTTTCCTTTTTATTTTTCCTCCTCTCTTTTCTCTCTTTCTTTTCCTCTCTCGCTTTTTTTCTCTCTTTCCCTTTTCTTTTCCTTTCTCTCTCCCTTATCCTTCTCCTCTTCTCAGCCGCACGACCTCTTTTTCTTTTCTTCTCCTGGCCGACCTCTTGTCATCTCTCTCTTCTGCACCAACTGCCGCTACCTCCTTCCTATTTTCCTCTCCTCCCCGTACAACCATGCCTCCTCTCCTCCTCTTCCGTCCGCCTCCTCCTAGATCTGATTGGATCTGCGCCAGTAGCGACTTTGCGACTGACGGATCCCGAGCGATGATGGCGGTCGGTGAACCGCACAGTGTGGCCCTCATAAGCGGTGACGGTGGCCACTTCCTCCATGGCGGAGCAGTCGCAGCTCGACGATGGTGTGGGAGCGGCTCTTGAAGGCTGGATCTAGAGACGGTGCGTCTTCTCTGGCCTCCAGTAGTCGGATTCGGCTACGGTGCATCTTTGCCATGTAGGTGGCAGCCTCGTCTGCAACCCGGACAGCTGTAGCCCGCTCCTATGTGATGCGGCTGTGGCGGACCACGCACAAGGGGATGATGGCGGCTAGCGAATCGAGGTGAGTTTTTTTTTCTCGGGTTAGGGTGTTTTATGGATTGGCTCTGAAACCCTGCAGAAAATTACAGAAATTGTGTTCTTATATGTGTCCTATCGGATCCCCCACACTCTTTATTTATAGCGTTAGTCATAACTGAATTACATCCAAACTCTATATTGAACTTATCTCTACCTTGAATCTTGCTCTATCCCTAATATGACTCCGAGTCGCACACGACTTAGACTGTACTCTCCAACATTAAACCATTTTGCACTTGGATCTCTATCTTCTTTTATTCGCATGCACTAATGCAATTTGTATTTCGGAAGGTGTCTTTTTGTTCTTTGTTCAGCAATTAGAGTACCTGTATCATGTATGCAGCGAGAACACTGGTGATGGTCTGATGGATGCAGACATTAAGGAACAGGTTAACCTAACCTAACGTAACCTAACCAACACTGGACAGAAAAGTCTAGGAGCTCACATGAGTCTGCCATACTTAAGGGCTAATTCTGAATCACCTTCTAATGCCACCTTGTCCTGAAGAACAGCCCAGACAAAATAAGATTGTATGCCTATTTTGTTGTGATTTTTAAGATCAATCAAAGGCATTACCTTCAAACAAAGGGAACACACATCCCAAGCATAGTGGGTGGTGTAACTGGGGGCCATTTGTAATAAACAAACACCATCATGTAACAGACATCCTTCGAGATATGAAGGCTCTGAAGTCTGAACAATCTGCAGCTCTGCTTGGCCTTGACTACTCTATCCATAGCTGCTATTTTGTTCCTTGCTTTGTGCCAAGACGAAGGCCTCATTGAGGTTGCGTACCTGGTTTCGTTCTCTTGCTCATACAAGCCTCTATACAGCTATACGAAAGAATAAAATGGAGATTAAAAATCAGACACGAGACAATGAAAAAGGTCACAACTTCACATCAACGTTTTCTTTTTTAAAGAGAAGATACGCTCGAAGTGTTTGATTTAAGCCCTTTGGGCTTTGGTGCCACTGCCCTGTGGTTTGACAATGAGACGTCCCATCTTGTTCCTTCCATGCATACTGCTAGTGTGCTAACTGCTAAGATCCATGCAGCTAGGCGCCATTGGAAAAGTTTGCAAAGGAAAATAAAGGCTTAAAGAAGAAAAGAGAAGGGAGAGATAGATCACTTTTTTGTTCGTTGTGCTGTCTCTGGCTGAACCTTTTGCAACTCTTGTTGCGGTTGATATATGATAACGTGAGTGTTGAGAAATTTCCATGGATAAAGTTGAGAATGATTAACCTACCCCCTTAACTTATCCTGACATGTGATTCTTGGGCTTTTTGGATTGACCATACAGCTATGACCTTGAGCTTTACATCTATGCACTGTGCTTGTCCCAAGGTTCTAATTTAACCTACTAACTTGGATCTTGCAAACTTTCCAGGACCAACTTTTGACTAATCACTGGGCTCAAAACAATGTCAAGAAGAACAGGCTTTTCAGATCTCCCCCGTTCTCTAAAAAAAATGAAGAAAAAAACAATTTTTCATTTCATGGAGCTCGCTTGTATTATTGAGCTGAGTTCATCACGGATCATAGAATACTAGTATTAATGTAGAGGGGATTTTGGTGTCCATTTCGGTTTGATAAGGACTAGTGACGACGATTGCGTACTCCTATACAGATTTCTTTACTAAAAAAATGGTTACAACTTACAACATGCCCTGAGCCAGGTGATTGCATTTGCACCTTGCAGGGGTTTCTTAATTCTTTACGATTTATTCTGATTCGGACCTTGCCCGCATTCCGTACCCTTTTTTTAGTCCATGTTGCGTGTGCTAGCCAGAATGTCTGTATGTCTCGTGCATGGTTTCGTTCACCGCAAATCAAAATGTTCAAGACTACTCCAGGTAAGCAAAATGTTGTCAAGAGCTAGAGAACAGAGTGTGCCCAGACCATGACCACCGGGCACGTGCACGAACGCCGGCGACGTGAGGCGGGGTGGGAGAGATGGGCCGGCCGCGAAACGACGCGTGCGGGCTCATGGAACTCCCTGGTTGCGTTGGTGCAGAGGGCGCGTGTCTACTGGCACGGTTGGGACGGCTGGACGCTACTAGAAAATTTTCAATGAAGTGGACATTTTATAGGTATAATTCTATAATATCGTAAATAGTTTTAAAATCTTATAAATATAAAATCACTAAAATTATAATTAATTTAATCAATAAATTTGACATATTAAAAAGATAATCTCTTTGTATTTTTTAAAATTGTGAGGATTTTGGTGCATACCTAGCACCCACCTACGTCCACCCATGGCCATGGCCGGACGACGCTGCTCTGGTGAGCACGAGGTCTCAACACGCCGTACGCCGGTACGCGCGCGCGCGCATACGAATCAACCTTCAGTCCGTCACGGCCCATGGGTGTGGTTGTACGCGGAGCAGCAGCTGCGCCTGGAGCTACGAGGCTCGCTGCTTGCCAAGTGGAGCATTTGGCTTCTGGTTATGCGAAGGCATGCAGCTCAATTGATGGGGACCTTAATTAATCCAGGCTGTTAAGAACATTCAGAGCAGTGACAACTTCAACAGGGCAGCCAGGAGAGGCAGGGCACGGCAGAGCAAGAAAGCCTGCAAGGCATCACTACAGCATCGCTCATTAATTTCGCTCGTTTCATACCCAACTACCAGCTACACCCGTGAGAATATGAGAGTAGTAGGGCATATACAATAGTATGTCTTTTAAGATTCATCTAGAGATAACTCTAGAGACAATATCTTGAGTAGTTCACCTCTAAAATCATTCATCTTCATCATATTTTTTTTCTCTCACACTACATCACTTTTTTGCGTTAGTTTATGTGATCACGTTATCTCTCGCATAAGAGACAATATATTATCTTTTCTCACATTCTCTCTCCTCCACATAGGATTTTACTGACATGATATAGTTAAGAGACAGCTGAAATGACACTATTAGAGATGCCCTTAACCAACTCGGGAGTAGCCCATCTGAGTCTGACATTCCTCTTTTGCGGATGCCGCCCTCTTAATGAGGCTTGGTTTAGAATGTTGAATTTCGTAGCAACTGTGCTGCTTCCTCTGTAAAATTTCTGAAAAACAAACCTTAAGGCCTTCTTTGGATCAGAGGATTTTTTTAGGGAAAATCACAGGATTTCAAATTCCATAGGATTAGCTACTGTACACCTCTTTGGTTTGTAGGAAGTGAAAGGGAAAATTCCATAGGAACACTGTTCACTTCCTTCGGTTTTGGAGGAATTTCTCCGGAGAAAAGCACCCTATTTTTCCTATCAGCGAGTCCGTGCGTGGGAGCGAAAAAGTAGAAAGAAGGTCAGAAACTCGTCGCGAAGTCGAGGCCGAGGCCGTCCAGTCGCCAGATAGGTATGATTAATATTTTTAGCTTTTCTCAAGGAGAGTACAGGATAGAGCCCGGAAAAAGTTCAATTCGATTAGATAAATTTGAAAGTTAGAGATAAAGTTCGATTATAATACAATTGCAATACTTATTATAAATAAAAAATATTGAATCTGATAGGACCCACATTTTTTTCCCCCGAAGGGGCGAAGCTGTGAGCAAGGCGGCAAGATAGCGAGAGGATGAAGGAAGAAGGCATGCTCGATAGGAAACGGCATTGGATAAGGTCACACTGAAGAAAACATGATTCATATTTCTCTAGAAGCATATTTGAGGAAAGCAGATTTGTACACGGCGTTTCCTGAACCTAAAAACATGTTGGTGTTATGTTTTTTCAAAATTGCATTTCTATTTAGGTATTCCCGTTCCAACTTCCTGTGTTTTTTCTTTTGACCCATCCAAACGCTCGTTCCTATAATTTTACTTTGTTTTTCAATCCTCTCTGTTATATGTGCATCCCTTCTGTATTCCTACGTTTTCTCTATTTCTATTTCTGTGTTCCAAAGTTGGTGCTCCAATGCAACGAGAAAAGTTTAGTACACCCGACCCAACCCAGCAAAAGCGAATCATATCATAGTCCAGCGAAAATAAAAATAAAAAAAGCGCTCAAAAGACGATGCAAACACTGTCATTCTCTTCAAATGTGCGGTTCCCTCCACCTCACTCACCTCTGCAACATGCCAACAACCAATCCCTCCCTCTTTCTCCGTCTCTAAAGAATTCTACTATTCCTTCCCCTCCATTCCTTCTCGCCCGTGCCTCTTCCTCCCCCTACGTTTCCGGAATCCCAAGAACCCCTCTCCCGGCTGCGTCCGTCCAGTAGCATCGCCATGGCCATGGCCGCCGAGGCCTCCGACCACACGGCGCCATCCCCGCCTCCCCTCCCGGCCACTCGGCAGGACGTCCAGGCCGCCATAGCCAAGGCGGTCGAGCTGCGCGCGCTCCACGCCGCGCTCCTCCAGCGCGGCGTGCCCAATGCCAGCGCCAGTCGCAGCCCGGCCATCATCCGCCTCCCGCCGGTCGCGTCCCCTGGGCTCTCCAGGACGGGGGCGGCCGCGGCCGTGGCCGCAGACGAGGACTACCCCGTCTTTACTCCGGTGAGCAGATTTCTTGGACTGTCGCTGAAATCTTGAATCTTGTGCCGCTTCGATTCTTTGCTGGTGCGCGTTCTTGGTTTCTCTTCACGGTTTAAGAGGTGTTGTTGGTAATGGTGGCTCATTTAGTTCTGGAATCGCCTTGCTGTTTTGTTGCGGCAGTTCGCGCAGTCTCTGCGTTTATTGCTCGATGCAGCGGTGGTGTGTTAGTAGTTGTAGTACCGTAGTACTAGCAACAGCGAGAAGTTAAAGTTATGTTCTTTCAAAATCTCTTGTGGTTACCATAGATCTGCAGAGCTCTTGCTTTGCTGTAACCTATGACCATTGGTACTTGGTGGAACACCAGAACTGGAAGCTTATCGCATAATGGAAATTTGGTAGTATCAGTAATAACTCTATGCTGATTACTGAAATGTTAGGTTACCAACTTACCGCCATGTGTTGGCTCATAATATATATATATATATATATATATATATATATAAACAACTCATGATATTTAAAACATCTGATTCGTTTAAAGTCAAGAAAATTCGATATTCAAGGCACTTCCTTTATTTTAAGGGCAAGAAAATCCCACAATAATCTTAAATTCTAGAAATTTTCACATTAATCGGAAGAAAAAGAGAAGGATCTCCACTACTTATTTTGGTGGGCCAAATTATAACGGTGCAAATTAATTATATATAACAAATACAATTATTTTTCAATCATTGGAAGTAGAGTTGTATATTATATATATACATAGAGAGAGAGAGTTATATAACAAATACAATTATATTTCAATTATTGGAAGTAGAGTTGTACATCAAAGATAATTGTATCATAATATCTAGACACGCAATTGCGCGGATAAGTATGCTACTTACTGAAATGTTAGGTTACCAACTTACCGCCATGTGTTGGCTCAGCAGCCTCAGGCCTCAGCTGTGGTTTTCTCACGATTTTTCTTAAGCTTATTGTCACTGAATCATTGCCTGCATCATTGCATGATTCGCCAATTCACTCCGTGACACTAGCATTTTTGTCTTCCTAAACTTGGGCAGGCTTACGACGAGGAGCCCATGGCTGGACTGAACCACATCTGCCAGGAAAACCCGAGCCGACCGGAGAACTGGAGCGACATCGCCTTGGACCACGACGGCCGCGGCGGGGACGAGGCGGCCTTCTCGGACCACGACAACCTCAATGCCTTCTCTTCCTCGAACAGCGAGGTCCGCTTCTCTTCTTCCAACGATCATCTCCGGAGCAGAGGCCCGTACAGGATCCATCCAGCCTTTCTGCAGTCCGCGCCGTCGGCCGAACGTTTCCTCGCGTCGGCCGGGAGGGTGAGCGGCACGGAGGAGTTCAAGGTGCCAGCGACGTGCAGCGCGTTCCGGCCTGCGACGATCGACAGGGACCACGGGATCAACATGGGAGCTCTCGAGTTCCTCAGCAGCAGCAGAGTGCCAGTGTCCAACCACCAACCCTCGCCGCACTCCCGGACGAAGCAGAGAGGGCCAAAGATGCTCTCATGGCTCTTCGCGAAGACGAAAAAGAAAGCGAAGCCGGAGATGTCGCCGACCGCCATCGAACGCGAGAACATGTCGCAGCTCCTGAAGGAGTGGGGTTTGCTCTCGCTGGAATCCCTCAAGAAAGAGCTCGCGGAAGCCAATGTGCATCGGGACGCTGCACTGCAAGAAGCCACCGAGATGAGATCGTCCTTGGGAGAGCTGACCACCAAGCTGCTGAGCTTGGAAGCGTACTGCTCGGAGCTCAAGAAGGATCTGAGGCAAGCAACGAACGCAGGCAACACGCAGTCTCTCTCAAGGAGATCGACGAGATCGATTGGAGCAAGCCGAGAACTCCCCATGCCGGTTGGTCACGAAGCAATGGTGGAAGGGTTCTTGCAGATTGCGTCGGAGGCGCGTCTTTCGGTGAAACAGTTCTGCAAGGCATTGATCCAGCAGGTTGGAGAACCTGACAATGGCCTATCAGACAAGCTGAACCTACTCCTCCAACCGTATCAACTCAAGCTCGCCGACAAGCATTGCTCGAAAGGCGTACTGTATCATCTGGAGGCGCTCATGAACCAATCGATGTATCAAGACTTCGAGAACTGCACATTCCAGAAGAACGGATCACCGAAGTACCTTGACCCCAAGCAAGATAGCCAGGAGAGCTTCGCTTCCTTCGTCGAGCTGCGCAACTTGAGCTGGAACGAGGTGCTGAGGAAGGGCACCAAGTACTACAGCGAGGACTTCAGCCATTTCTGTGATCAGAAGATGAGCTGCATTGTGTCCACGCTGAACTGGTCGCGGCCGTGGCCCGAACAGCTGCTGCAGTGCTTCTTCGTGGCGGCAAAATGCGTTTGGCTGCTCCACCTGCTGGCGTTCTCTTTCAGCCCGCCGCTGACGATCTTGCGGGTCGAAGAGAACCGAGCATTTGATCAGATGTACATGGAAGACATCCTACTAGACAAGCAACAGGTGCAGAATCCGTGTCAAGTAAAGATCATGGTAATGCCAGGGTTCTATGTCCAAGATCGTGTGCTCAAGTGCAGGGTCCTCACAACTAGATCAGTAGCATATAATTGTGTCATGCCTTAGATTTCATTGACCAATAGCTATTTGGAATGAACTACTAACAAGCCTACCAGAAGTGTAACACTTCTTAGACATACGGAAATGATTAGTAAATTCCTCCTTTGTTATGCCATGATCAACAAAAATATTGCATCACAACATGATGTTCAGATGTTTTGGAAAGCTCCTTTATTACGCCAGAAACCTAGAAAGGATCTGAGCATTTCTAGACGGGCATCTACACTTCTATAGCACAAAACTGAGCATACTGCCCTAGAGAACTAGAGAAGATGAAGGCAAAGATATGCACATTAGAAGATTACAGCATGAAAGGTCACACCCAGCTACTCATTGAAAAATCATCGAACCGAAATGACAGATCCCCCACATAGTCCTTTTCAACATCTACTCTAGGTTCAATGCTCTCAATGATGTTTCGGGGTATCTGAGGAAGCACCGAATGTGGGGGCAGTTTTGGAGAACGAATAATCCTCTCTGATGGACCAATAGGTTTCTCCCACATGAGCAGGTGCAGCTGGATCGGGCGAACCGCAAGGCGGTGTAAGGAGAGCTTTTGGCTAAGGGAGATGGTGTCGAAGCAACGGACTGAACCTGAACTGGAGATCATCCAGGGGAGGACCTTCTCGTTGGACACCCTTGATATGACCAGCAGTTTCGATGCCTCTTTAGTCCGGTTGAATAGATCGCAGAGCCCTGACCGTGTTGATGGTGCCTCGCTGTCCTTGTCATCGTCGACCACCGAAGATATATAGATAAAACCCTGGAAGAAAGAAATGCGTCATGGCAGCTTCCGAGGATAGTTCTGACTGTTGAAGTACGGTATTGTGTACAGTAGCAACTGAAAAGGAACCTCTTCAGTACGGCTGATGGCAAATCCTAGCCTCGTGTCACCTTCTTGAAGTGGGATCTCCAGCAGCATTTCTCCTGCCATGGAGCTGTACCAAAGCCGGGCTGCCTTCACCACTCCGATGTCCACCCCATGGTAATCTTCAAATCCATAGAGGGTCGCATTCGTGACGTTTGACAGATCAGACAATGACCCTGAATTTACAGTTGCGGATGCTGTCTCTCCGGATATCTGCACATTTCAAAGTGTGCAGATGAAACTTTCAGTAAAATCGTTCAAAAAGAAATAGAAAATGTTGGTAGTATCCGATCAAATTGAACCCTACGCTTAGGTATTTGTAGTTATAATGAGGTGCAAACTAACTGAAGTTTCAAGTTCAATTTAGCAATTGGCAATTTAGGCTGTGAAATGTCCGAAGTCGAGAACTTGCATCTGCACCTTGGTGAGAAGAGCTTCACTCTGCACATTCATGAACTCGATGGGGATTCCCGAGACCTGCGAGGAGTAGAGCCATGCGTTGGCACGAGCCAAGGTGTCCTCGAAGGACTCGTATCGACATGCGTTCAGGTCCAGCGCCTTGGGAAGGATGAGCATCGAGAGGTAGCAGCTGGAGTTGGGCATGCGCAACAAGTCACGCATCTTCTTCTCCCACGGGTATGAGACGTACCCATCCTGAAGTGTTGCCTTGCTCAGTGCTGACGCAACTCTTGTGTTCCTTGTGCCTTCATCAAGGGAAAGTCACACACACACACATCATAACAAGGCATATTCATAATTTATGTGAAAATTCACTCAGGAATGGAAGCATCGATGCAGTCTTCAGAAGAACTTTCTAAAGAGTCGGCAAGAAAACAAGCATGCTTTCATTTTAAAATGGACAACTAGAGGACACTAATAAACCTCAACCTGTAGATAGACTAAAAGTCCAGACCATAGTTACTGGATTCTCTGTAAACTCCCATGAATCACGAACTGGATTTATTGAATCCGAACCGGTTTAAGGTATAGGTTTCGTATTCGCAATGAAAATTGGAAGAAAAAGTGATGAACCGCGAACCCGATTCCCATACCATGACTCGGACGCGCGTTTCTGGTAACTATGGTTCAGACAAGCCAAATTAGACAATAGTGGAGTAGTACTTCCCCAACAACAAGGAACAAAAATGCCAGCTTATCATCAGGAAGACACAAACGATGACTGTTTACCACGAGTCGACGACCACAAGTCAATAGTCTTATATGCAAATGCCATATTCCCCAAGGGAGATGGGAAAACGAGTGAAAATTACGAGACACGAAGGAATTGACCATCACCTAGACAAACGACCAATTTCCTTGACATTGTTTCAGCAACGTCTTCCCATCCTCCCTACTTTACTACTATTTTCCTTCCACTTTGCTTTCTTTATTTTTCGTTATGTAGCTATCATCTAGTACATGATAACTGCATCCTCCCATTGAGAAAAAAATGCGCATATATTATCAAGGAAATTTGGCCTGCAACAATGCGCTGAAAGGTCAGCCTATCAGAATATTCTCCGTCTAGTTTGAAGTTCAGATTTGACAGCAAACTTTACTTTTCACAACAGGTGCAAAACACATGTGGATGCATACATACTAACAGCAAGCTAATATCGCATCTATCTGGCGGATACTCCTCTACGGTTCCAATTTAATGGTGTTCATACTGAAATGCCTCATATCCACACGTACACACGTTCCTGACATCGATTTGATAATTGAAATTATCCAGTTCATAACTTAGGGTTTAGTTACACTGTCAAGGTCAAACCGTTAGCAATTCAGCTGAAACAAGATAAAAATCTCAGTTCTTGATTCAGCTTAAAACAAAATAAAATTTCAGTTCATGATTCAGCTTGAAACAACAGAAAATTTCAGTTCTTGATTCAGCTTAAAACAACAGTTTGGGTTGAAATCAGTTGGAACAACGAAATTAAGGAGTAGCAAAGGTGAAGTAAGTCTTCAGAGTGATGATCAGTCAGTTGTTGGTTACCTTGCAAGACGAGGCACTCGCTCTCAAGACGGTCGGCAAAGCCGAGCACGTAGTTGGGGTCGTGCAGCGACCGCAGCACGTACTGCTTCCTCCCGCCGCCGCCGCCGCCGTGGGCGCCAACGCCGCCCCCGCCGGCTCCGCCAGAGTGCGGCAGGATGCACGCCTGCAACTCCCTGCCGCCCCGCACGCGCACCTCGACGGACGTGTCCCCGCGCTTGAAAGCGGCGTGCAGCGCCTTCTGCAGCCCGGCCCGGCCGCCCTTGAACGGCGCGTCCAGCGACGCCGCGCCGGAGCCCCGCCCCACCCGGACCGCCTCCACCACGTCCCCCTCCTGCACCACGCCCCCGCCGCCGCCCCACTCCTCCGCCTTGGAGCTCCCCGCCACGCACTCCAGCACCACCACCGGCCCCTCTGCCGCCTCCCTCTTTCTCCTCCCGTCCTCCTGCTCCATGATACTTTAACTTTCCCACTCAACGATCACCACGCCTGGGGCTGGGGTGTTATATCAAGCGGGAGGCGGCGGCGGCCGGGGAGCACCCACGTGCAGCCCGTGAGCCGTGTGGGTGGGGGTGTTTGTCTGCGGCTGGATTCGCTCGGGACGGCTGGGTGCACGGGTCCTCTCCTCGTATATTTCTTGGTTCACGCACGACGCTGGCGAATGGCGAAAAATTTGCCGTATTGGCTCCCTCGTCGTCCGTATTTTCGAAAATAGCCGCCCAAGCAACAAAATTACAGAAATAGCCTCCTAGCCCACGTGTGCGGCGACCTGGAGATGCGGCAAATTTTTTTGGAATTTTTCCCTCATGTGGCCCACCTTGCCATTGCCGGACGAGCGGCCCCGGCCGGCAGCTGTGGCGTGGCGGGGGCCCGCCGTGCGCATACTGGCGGCTGCTCCCGCCATGGCCGTGGGGCCGCCGAGCCGCGAGGTACGCCCGCAGATCGTGCGGTGGGGCCGCCGTCTTGCTTCGGCCGGTCTGCGGCTCCCGAGCCCACGGCCGTGCGACCTTCTGGCGGACTTCTTTCCCGCGCGCCGGCGGCAACCTCCTGCTGCTCGCGGAGGACCGGAGAATATAGCATCGATTCGCTTTAAATCACTTCTATCCATCTTCTCCATGCACCAAAGCATCGGCCGTCGCAATTGATGCGGCGAGATAGCGCATGTCTCGATTCTCCGGCTACTTAAGAGGACCGCCACGATGGTTTGCATCACCCGATCGGCGAGTAAGAAACGATGCTAGAGCGAGGTAGTTCGAGAGTTTTGAGGAGTTCCTCTAACTGCGGCGCAAGGAGGAGAGCGGGGAAAGAAGGGTCGGGAAAAAGAAGAAGAAGCGAGAATATGAAATTTCTTGGCATTTATGTTTGGAGTAATATTATTCGTAGTATTTGATTCAGTATTTTATTTTGCGGTATTGTGTACGAAGATTATCTCGCACGATTTTGGGCTTTAGTGATCTTGAGCACACCTTCAGGAAGGTTAGAATGAATTCTTCGAGGATAGTATTATAATAATATTGGAATATTAGCATAATTAGTACGAAATTAGTGTAAGTACCAGTACTTGAGACCTCAGTATCACTACAACGAGCAGTAGATGAAATGAGAAAGTTTTTAGAAAGTTGAAATAACGTCCGTGTTGAGAAAAATTGCGTAAATAATATGATATGGTATGACAGTAGTAGATTATTGTGTAGTACGTGAAATGGGACAAGTTGGTGTGATGATAGTGCAAGTAGCACTGTGTGAAATGACTATGTTGATGTATTGTAAAATTGTAGTTAATGGAGATTACACGATTTTGTTAATATTCTAGCCCGGCAAGATAATTATTTTGCGCGACTAGCCGCAGAACCGACAAACTTTAAAAAACGGCCGTTGTACAGTGGAATCCAGGGGACGGGGAGCGCGAGATATTTTTTGATTTAATTTCTAGCGGTCTTGATCCGTTGGACATAATTTTTAACTTTTATTCTGGATTTCAGCGGACCCAGCCCGCTGTTTTTTTATATGGGGAAAAACGTGCACAATAATTTCCGGTGATTGAACCACGCATTCCGTAAGGGATTCAAAAATTTCCACAAAAAAATTTGGAATCCCTCACGAATCGGCGTTCAACACTGAAATTATTGTGCACGCGTTCCCAGATGGAAAAAACAGCGGTGGTCCGCCGAGATCTAATAAAAGGTAAATTATGTCCAATGATCAAGACCGCTAGAAATTGAATCAAAAATATCGTCTCTCCCGTCCCCTATCAACGGCCGTTTTTAAAGTTTGTCGATGCTCGCGACTAGTCGCAAAATAATTATCTCTTCTGGCTAGAATATTAACATAAATCTGATGATACCGGCGTAAATAGCGGTGTGTATTTATTGTGATTTTATTGGAATTAATAATACATGGCATACAGGCATTTGTACATGTGAGGTGAATAATATTATATTTAGGAGCCCGTAAAACAATTATTCATGGCGTAAATAATGACATAATTTAGCGAAAAAACTAGTATTACGAATATGGTTATATTAGTGTAGTACCGGCGGGATATGAAATTTTTAGTCTGCGTACAATAGTAGTAATAGTGCATAATGTATGCATAAGCGTAACAATTACACTAAGATGGCGTGAAAATCAATGATGGCGATTTTCCATCGTACTAGTTTTTACAAGTTGACGAACTATACGTTTGGATATGATATAATGGGCGTGAGCCATTTGTTATGGTAGGTACTAAATGGCAGATATGCATGATTTATTTGTGTTTTATGGCGACGGCGTTGTTCGAGATGGTCCATGTGGGGTGGACCTTTCGAACTGCGAACGGAAGGTGATCCGGGCTCCGGGTCTGATGGAGATGGACCTGGGCGAGCTCCGTAGGTGCGTGCGGAGCGCATTCGACGAGGAGACTGTAGAAAGAAGCTTGTAATCGAAGCCCTACATGCTAGAGCTGTGGCTGGTTCGACGGACTATTTGTGGGCGCTCTGCAAGATCGCGGGCAGCTCACAGTGGGGGCAATATATGCAAATTGTGATGAACCCTCAAGCGCAGATACATCGTCGCCCGATGGTTTATGTGCGCTTTGTGGATAGAAGGAGAAACCTCTAGTCCTCGTGGTAGCGTCAGAGAGGACATTTCGCGATGAATTTCACCCAAATGAAGACATCGGCGGTGGTGGTCGCTTCGCATTGGCGCCACGAGCAACTAGAAGACTTGGAGGGCGTAGAAACATCCGGCGATGATGATGAGGTCCACGGATAGCGGTGAAGATGGCGATCGGCTCCCATCGATGGCATTGTGTCCGCGATGTGGATTATGTGTCTTCACGCCTCGATGATGTGGCGATGTCTTCCCTCGTGTTCGACGAAGATAGCCATGGTTGGGCCTTCGACCAAGCATACTCTACTCGTAGGGCAGCGATTCCCTACGAAGAGTGCCGCCCACAAGCAATTGCAAGATATCTTTGTTAACATCGGCCGCACGTCACGGGTGTATAGGTCAAACCGGATCGTACATTG
The DNA here is from genome assembly GCA_036346275.1 of Otatea glauca. Classification (NCBI taxonomy): domain Eukaryota; kingdom Viridiplantae; phylum Streptophyta; class Magnoliopsida; order Poales; family Poaceae; genus Otatea; species Otatea glauca. Next base: position 15,629,124 of record CM070728.1, read on the forward strand.
TAAAGTGCACGGATCACGAGTGTCTGGCAAGATCCGTCTTGAGGCGAAGGCCGTAAGTTCGGGCTTGAATAACCGTCTGACGGATCACGGTTGTGTGCTTCTTGAGCCATTACACAAGCACGAAATGTGGCGTCCTCGTATGTGGCGACTGATTTCTCACTTGGTCACGGCGGGCGTCACCGTTCCGAAGCTGCGAAGGCGGCGTGGTTAACATGGTGGGATATCCGTTAGCTACGGCAAGGTGTGGCGGCGAAGAAGAAAGTAATAGAGATGATGTACGGCTCGTGCGAAGAGGCGTACAACCTTGTCCCACGGATGCTTCACGATTGCGAAGCCAATCGGTACATACATCAACAAGATGGAGAGACCACACCCCACGAAGGGTCGGCTGTTTCATCTGGACCGTGTGTTACGGGCATTCGGACCGACCATTCGGGGTTTAAATCTGCCGACTGTTCTTACCATGGGCGGTACTTTCCTATCAGCAAGTACAAGGGCACCATATTGATGGCGGTCGTCGCCGACGCCAAGCGACCGACTACTCCGGTGGCCTATGCGATTGTGGAAGCGAGCACGACTAGTGGTTGTGGTTTCTTGCCAATGTCAAGCGATCGGTTGTCGGGACCGCCCGAGCGTGTGCCTCATCACAGATAGGCATCTTTGGGCTATTATCGACCATCGGCACCATGCAAGGAGGTACACGACCACCGTACCAATGGAATGATGTCATCAATCGATGGTGCATGAGGCATCTCGCGGCGAACTTGCAGTCATTCCGCGACAAGGAAGTCATGAAGACATTCAAGAGGCTCGCATGCAAAACCAAAGGCGGAAGTTCGAGGCAATTTGGAGAGTTTTGGATGAGAGACCTCGAAGCACACTGCAACGAACAGCAGAGGCCCGGATCAACAACTTCTCGCGGTGGGTGCAATTCCATGCTCGGTGGAGAAGTGGTCCTTGCTCCATGACACCGACGGCGCAAGGTGCGGAATAATGACAACAAACATGTAAGAGGTTTACAGCGGTGTTACGAAGGGTGTCCGGTCCTCCCAATCGGTGCCATCGTGGAGGAGACACAGAGCAGAACCGTTGGATGCCGTGAATAGAGGAATCAATGCTAAGAGGCACTGGATGAGGGGAAGCAGTTCTTGGGCGTATGCGCCTACATGGAAAAGAAGATTGAGAAGGGCCGGTCGCACATTGCGCTCACCATGGGCGGGGTTAGGCGAAAATTTGAAGTTAAATGCGGGAGAAGTTCGTGGATGGCCGCTGCGGGGTTCTCGTAAACAAGTGTACTGTCTGCGATGTAGCGACACTGCACGTGCAACAAGTCAAAATCTTTGCACAAACCGTGCTCCCATGTATATGCAGCGTGCGCGGTTCTCCGTCAGTCATCCGCGCCCTACATATCGGAGTACTTTAGCACCGACCATCTGTTCGGGACATGGAGTTCGGAGTTCAACTCCTACGGACTGGACATGCATTACGAGGGGCGTGGCGGGCCAAGTGACTTGGTGCGAATGATAGTTTGAAGAGGAGTGGTCGTGGCGGTGGCGATCCGCACGAATCCGTAACGACATGGGCGCTAGTCGTAGCGGAGACGCACCTCTCGCGCGGAGGTGCGGTTGTGCGAGCGATGGAGTCATCTGATGAGAGCGCCCTAATAAGGCGGGTTAAATCGAGTTGTCCGTAGTAACATGTGACAATGTATTACGACTTGTGATTGCAGTACTAGCATGTTATTTTATTCTTGGTTGACCAATGTAAATGCACGTTATGTAATACGACGTGCAAGCTAATGCCATGTACCTTAAGGTTATGTACTGTGATGTTATGTGGTTTGTTGATTTTCATGTTATAACGTTTACTACTCTATGTCACTACTCGTACATCTAACTCATGTCATTTATTGTCTCACTGCAGGTTATGGCTGGACATGCACAGACTCTCCTTGACCCATCGTACGATGGGAAACATCGTAGCAGTGCCTGGCTCACGGCGGACGGTCCACCGCCGTTCGTTCTCAGGGGTCCAAGCGTCCACTGGCCCTTGGATCCGCGCTACGTCCCTCTTCTACGGCAGGCGAGTCTGTTGCCGTTCGCACGGATGATGGACATTGGTCGCTGCTTCTCTTTGAATGGGGCTCTACTCTACGCCTCGTCGATCGTTGGAGGCGGAGACCCACACTTTTCACTTCGGCTGGGAGATAGCGGTGACCTGCGAGGATGTTGCCATTATTACGGTTTGCCTATCGAGGCGGGCCGATCGTCCGCCACGAAGTGGCTCGATTGGAAGGTTAGGTTGCGGACCGATTCGATCATGCGGTCCCGAGAGAATATTCGGGGTTCCACGATCCCAGCCGGCGGTACATGGAATGTCTGGCGGCGGCACGGTGTATGTAATCTGAGTCACCTTGTGGCGTACACTGTTATTTTGTTGGTGGATGTTGTTTCCTTCCACGCGAGGAGACTCAAGTGTACCCTAGCTTGATCCACATCGCGAGGCATTGGCCGGCGCCGGTGGACAACGTGCCACAGTTTAGCCGGATCGGCGGTGCTGCGCGACATCTGAGGATTGTGCGAAGCATGCACGAAGACTACGGGAGATGTGCCCGTGCTTGCGGTTTGTTACTATCGCTTGATTTGGTCACGAGAGCACTTCCACGTAGGCGGCCGTACTTTAAGCGGCCGTGCACCGTATCCATCGGAGGCTCCATTCTGATGAGGTGGGGACCCGGTCGACCAGGCCTACCATGGGTGCGCGGTGGGCTGACCCGATCGGTTGGGATGGGCTAGGAGAGGCCTCGTCGAGCCTATCACGAGTATCATAATTACCGAGACCCTACGAGAACGACATCATATGGCAACCATGGACTTCGCATTTCTTGTTCACTACGGCGCCGCACGGATTGTCACAGCAGTGTGGCCAGGATATTCATTACTGGTTGACAATATGCCACATGGTGTTTTGTCACATGGTCGAACCGCATTGCCCTACCCGAGTGATGCGGCAGTTCGGCCTACATTAGGAAATCCCCCCTCTAGTTGGCCTACCTCTACTACAAAAAGTGCACAGGTAAGTGAAATTCGTACTATTCAATTTGTACAATAGTCTACTTGCCTGTCGGATGCAATCCGAGTTCATAACTTACAAATTTTGTTATTTCGGGCAATCTCGGAAGGGCCAGAGGCGATGGTGGCGCCTCACCACGATTCTGTGGACCCGCTGCGTGGGAGAGTCGACCACGGCAGCGAGTAGTGGCGAGAATCGGCCCTACGACCCAGAGTCATACGCAGCGTATCTAGAGTGGTACGTGCCACGTACACGTCGTAGACTTACTGGACCCGCTCCACCGAGGCCCGAGGAGGTCACGCACGAGGAACAATTGGGCCTCGGCCACCCTCTGCACCGCGCATCACAGCAGGACGACACGATCGGCGGAAGGTGCGTGACATTAAAATTTGTATTCACGCCTAACCAATATTTTCCTTGCTCGTGCGGTTAGGCGTGCTGTCGTATAGTTGACGAGGCTTCTATTGCAATACGAGAAGGAAGCGCAACCACGATTCCGGCCCGCTAGGGGTACTCCGTTCGGTGTTGGATGATGCAAAGGGCATCGTAAAGACTTTTACGTCGGCGGCCGTCATAGCGGCGTCGCCGTCGAGGTGCTCGCGCAGGGCGCAACCTCCTTCTCCTAGATCATCGCGACCGGCGTTGCGGAAGACGATCGAGCTTTGCTCGGCGTCTTGACTCGACAATTTCTGCAGTATAACATCTAACTTTCGTTCAAAACTTCGTAATACTTACGCAATGTAATTTTATTCGCCATGGCATGTATTTTTGCGGCGCCCGGCGAAGAACACTCTATTACGCCATCGTCATCTCGGCGACAACATGAATTACCCGCTCCACTGCCGAGGTAAGCACATGCTCGGACTGGACTCGCTCGATCGGGACTTGCCTCCGGCAAGTTCACGGAGGTGCATCCGCGTCGTTAGTCTACCTCATGATGTTGCATTGGGCAGACCTACACCCCAAAGCGAGTACAGTTGGTCTCTGCGATCGGCACGTGAGGTACATTATATTTCGTTGAAGTCATCACCGTATTGAACCTATATTTTTACGAGTTACCTAACATTTTCATTCATATCATGCTATTTTGCGGGCCGAGGTAGACACGACTCAATACGCCTCCAAAGCAAGCTCGGCTTGGGTGGCCAGCGCCACGCTTACCACAAACACCCTCCTCGGCAAACTTGGTTGGGCGAACTTCGCCCCATACTACTGCAAGCGAATATGGTGCGGGTTCATCATCGGTCGGCCGACGGGGTTATGTTTCTCAATTGTATAGAACTCCAGCGCTTAGCCGTGCTAACAATGCGTGGGTGCGAGGTTTTGAGGATCGTTCTCTCGGTGGGCACAACACTCCACGGCCGAGCAACGGCGGCATCGGTAAGTATTACGTGTACTCGAGGTACCTATTGCACTCATTCACCTGTTGAGCACGGCACTAATATAACTTTGCAATACAGCCTCCTGGGTGGGTCGAAGACATGTTGGCCACGCCACACATGCCACCGTCGCAAGAGACACAGTACGACTTACGGAGCAAAACACACGCGCCTGACCGGTTCACGTTCCCAGAAGACCAACTCCGTCGTCCACGAAAGCGGGGAACAGATCCGAGTTGAGCTACGAGTCAGCGACCGGTTCTATTGCTGTACTAAAGTGCGTATATGTAATTGATGTCGGCGAATTCGTACTGCTTTAAGAATGATAATCCTTCTTATTATGTCAATATGGTATGTTGCTTCCATAATATATGTCCACCAAACTTATACAATTCACGATTGCCTGGCCGATTAGACAAGTCACAGGTATCAGCTTTAATATTTCGCATTAATATTTTGAACACTAGCGTCGTGTAACGACAAAATTGCATAAATAACAAGATATGGCATGAGAGAAGTAGAGTATTGCATAGTACGTGGCGGCAAGCGGGAGCCGGTAGCGATGGCGGGGGCGGTGGGGGCACGCGAGTCGGACGCGTGGCGGCCCTCGGGAGCTTGGGCACGTTGGGCGTTTGAAAATTGTCTGACTTCACGACGCGTAGAGAAAGTAGCTTTAATGATGGGTGACAGGTCATGCAGCTTTGATGATGTGTAGTGACAGGTCGTGCAGCTTTAATGGTGGGTGACAGATCATGCAGCTGTGATGAATCACTTTAAATAGCTTACTTATCCAGTGTGTCTCCATCAGACTCCCCAAACACCTCCCCATCTTTGCAGGGACGAGAGAGATTCCCATCGCTTCTCCTGCTCATTGCATCTAAGGATCGTTGCCTCCGCGCCCGCAGCGAACACGCAAGGAGGTGATCGCTCCGGCGCTCCATCGCAAATCCGGCGTGGAGGCGTCGTCGGCTTCGTCGTCGACTAGATCCGCTAGCCATCGACCTCTTCGACCTTTGGTGCTGCGGGATCGACCCGATCCGCAAGGTATGAGCCCTAACATGAATTGGATGTGTGGTTTAAACTCGAATTGCATGAGAATAGGGCTTGCGTTCGAGGTGAGCGACATTAGGTTTGTTAATTACACACTTGAAATACTTGTAGATGAACAAGGATTCGGGCTTCGGCAAAGGATTGGCGTGGGCGGTGGAACAAATAGAGTGCATCGCATCGACCTAAACAAAATTGCCCAAGACAATTTTAGTCGACACATGTCCATGTGGCAATGCACACAATGGTTTTGTGATTGATATCGAAGCTATAGCTCGCGACCTTGAGCAAGTTGCCATCTGATCCGTGAATCGATGCAAAGAGATGAAGTAAGTCGGAAGAGGATGCGAACTGAAGGGGATGTAGACCACGATGCTGTGTCTTCCTTACGACTACGAAAGCGGCAGCGAGGGTAAGCGTGATGATTGGCGATATTGTGAAGATGAGGGTATCGACATTGATAGTGATGGTTCGGAAAAAACCATCCTGTTATAATGTTAAGCCTTGTTAAGTTATTGTAATGCTTATGCATGTTCCTAAGATTTGCTATGTTATTGTAATGTTGCTAAGACTTGTTAAGTTATTGTAATCTTGATGGATGTTGCTAAGACTTGTTAAGCCTCGTTAAGTTATTGTGATGCTAATGGATGTTGCTAAGACTTGTTAAGATATTGTAATGCTGATGGATTTTAGTGCTTACCTGAGGTATTGTATTAATTGCTGAGAAGGCTTATATAGCATTAAAGTCTGTTATATGAATGTTGTTTTCATCACATATGATTTTTTGTTTACTCACATCAGCCTGATGAAGGCCATGGTCCATCACGATTACACAACTCACGAGGAGAAGCAACCCTTTTATGCATGAAACCATTGAACATCAAACCATCAAGCACTTCAAAAACATCACCGGTTTGTGATCACTCTGTCATTAATGGATATTATCTTCATCAAATTGTTAACGATTAACATTTTATCCACAAAAGATACTCATAAAATAAAATTTTTAGATGACAAATTATAGAGTAATAGCCGAAATACCTAAACAATCACTACAAGCTTGATTCCAAAAACTAGAACCTTTCATGGAGCGGCGGCCGTGCAATGGCTTTTCGGTAGCGATTAGCAAAGCGTGCCCAATGCTTACAACTTTTTAGGTCGATTACACAACACTCCACTGTAGCTTCCTCACGTCGATTTGACCACCGCGTGAAGGACTTCTAATCTTTTTTCTACTCGTTCTCACAAAGGCTTTGTCATACATGTTGGCACAACTCGAAGTGACCACTCACAGCCTACTTTTGTCAGTGCTGACAATTTGCATGTATGACTGCCTTTTCAACCCGACTAGACTACACACTGCAGCGTGGTTTTACAACCCGTCTGTATGCTTCAATCTTACTTTCCAATACTTAGTCCATACACTTCAAGTCTATAAAGGGCAAAACCGTAGGCACACAACCACAGCTCCCACTCACACTTATTCAACATGGCTGGATCCTCCTCTACCAGAGCATTTTCGTGGACACCTGATATGAGCAGCGTAGCTCTTCATCACACGTTGAAGGTTACGCGTGGTGGGAAGGATGATCCATTCAAGGAGGAGAACCTAAGTAAAGTGGTGTCCAAATTACAAGAGTGGCGCCCGACATTGCGGAGGCAAGCCTTGACAACATCTGGCCTGATCCTTCTAACCGCCGACGACCTGAAGGCGCACTTTTAATAGTGGCGTCAAAGGTATTTCAGGGTGTGCGAATTAGCCGACCACCCTTCTTCTACAGGTTTCTCTACAAGATATTACAAGGTACTGATGCTACCCGATCGGTATGCAGAGCATATTAAGGTTAGTTATTTCATATTTTTTCACCTACTAACCTTTTAACTATTACACATAAGTTCACTACTTCGTATGTTCGTCTTCTATGTTAGTCATTTCGGAGGATGAAGAGTTCTTGAACAAAATAATCCCAGAATTCTTAGCGATGTACATGCTCTTGACAGTGTGATGCGGTTGGCGCACAAGACGCAAAGCGGATCTAACGGGAGGGGTAGAGATCGACACGGTAGTCTTGCATCATCAACTCCGTCGAGAGGACATGCAACCACCACCGGAGGGCATGCTAGTAACTATGCAAATGGCGGCGGCGATGATGATGACGATTTCGTTTCACCTCCACCTTGGCGTTCAAGAACTATCGGAAGAAATTCAAGCACCACCGGAGGGGATGCTCCTAACTATGCACGGCGATGATGATTATGATGATGGCGATTTACGTTTCACCTCGCCTTAGCGTTCAAGCACTATCGGAAGAGGCCGTTCAAGCACTACTACAAAGAGCCCTTCAAAAACAATGTAAGAGGGCGTTCAAACAACACGGAGAGGGTAAATGATGATGGCGATTTCGTATCACCTCCGCCTTGGCGTTCAAACACTATCGGAAGAGGCCGTTGAAATATGAATGTATCCTCCCACAAAAATATTGTGCATTAAGTTCGGTTAATTTCCAACATTTCATTGCGACCATATTTTCGATTATAGCTAATCTGATAAAAATTAGAATTTTTCTTGTTAGAGCCGATGCGTATAATTTTTCCGCAATTAGCCGTCCATCGGATAAAAAGCGAAATTGCCTCTAAGCGGCACAATCCGGCGGACGAGCAGCTGGATTTTTTGCAAATTCAGTGTCCGAACCCGGTTTATTTTTTAGTTAGTTACATTATTTTATTGAAGAACGGCTAATCGTGCAAAAATTATAGGTGTCGTCTACAACGATGAACAATTCCAAAATTTTACATTCCGGCATAATTTTTTCATCATAAATACATACATATAAAATATTAGCGCATGCTCTAAAAAAAAAAAAACCGCCATTCTTTGTTTTTTCCACGCCTCGCCCTTTGCCACGGTAGGGCCTAGAGCGATCGGCGGCCATTGGATTCTAGGTCCCCGTAGTGGGAAAAAAAATTCGCACGGCGAAAAAAACAAAAAAATTTTCGGCCGGTAGCGAGAGCGCGCCTCGGATCGCGGCTCGGCGGGCCCCACGGCTTGGCGGAGCGGCTTCGCCAGGCGCTGCAGTGGGCCCCACCGCCCAGCGTCTTGGCCGGGGGCGCTCGTCGAGCAATGGCAAGGTGGGCCCCGCGGAGGGAAAAATTCCAAAAAATTTTGCCGCGTCTCCAGGTTGCCGCACGCGTGGGCCAGGGGGCCATTTCTGCAATTTTGTCGCTTGGGTGGCTATTTTCGAAAATACGGACGACGAGGGAGCCAATACGGCAAATTTTTCGCGAATGGCGCGCGCAGCGAGAGAGGTTTTGAGAAGGGGCTGGCAAGTCGCCGTCAGTGACGAAGCCGGCCAATTGCGTGGCGTCAAGTGGCCCCGCGCCTCGTTCGGCTGCCGTGAGGACCCACGGCAGCTGGCTCTTAATGTTAACCTTTTGCTGAGTTTTTCTCGAATGAGATCTATTATTTTTTAGCAGTGCTTCAATGTTTTCCCTTCTAATACAAATTGCATAAATCTTGAAGCAAGCGAAGGGGTAAGTAATCTCTATCTACCCTTTATTCATGCTTTAATATTTGTGCAACTGTAAAAAAGAAAAGCATTGAAGCACCTCTCATTATTTATTTTTTTAAGCAAAATTAACCTACGATATACCGTATGAACGAAAATCAACGAAATAGGAATCCATCAACATTTAAAGCAATAAAAGAACGAAGACATGCTTCTAAACCAACAAAAAAACCAGGATCATGAGCTCTCGATCTCGTCGGCTGGCCAAAGCATGTCGTACTTGGCCCTAGTGGCAGGGCAATCGGCTTAGTTGGTACATGAGGTGGCGAGACAGTCGGATTGGCTAGCTCCAGTGGTGGCCAGCGGCAGGCTGGGGGGAAGTTGGTGACGGCGCTAGAACCGCGGAGGCGGATGTTGGCGGCGACGGCCTCCTCTGGGGTGTCGAAGGTGCTGAGCCATAGGCAGTGATGGAGGTGCTGGTCGTGGATCTCCGCGGCCCCCAGCCCCACGCCGCTGGCGCACGCCGTGGAACCGCACGGCTGACCTTGCCATAGACGCCTTCCTCCCTGCCTCCATCACGCGGCGCTTCACGCCTGCAATCCTCCTTCCCCTCTCCCTCCGCTGCAACACTGCCTCGTCCTTGCTCGATAAGGAGTCGGTTGTGTCGGCGTCGCGCACGAGGATCCGCACTACGTGTCCCCGAGGCTACACCGACGCCTCTGCATCCACCGCCAACGCGTCCAGCTCCACCAGGCTAGGGTTTGGACCCATGCCTTCGAACCCACCCAATCCATACGGCTGTGTGATCGGGTTGGCTACGCTGAGCTAGTGGCAGGGCAATCGGCTTGATGTATGCTTGATACTTGACCTCAAAACCTTTCATGAAACTTGATGTATGGTTGAAATTTCCATGAAACTTGCTATAATGTTGGATTTTCAAACATATTGAAACTTGAAGTTCTTTTTTGAAACTTGCTTGAAACCTACTGAACTTGATCCAAAATATTAAACATGAATTTTTTTGGAATTGGCTTGAAACTTGAAACCTTTATGCACGGACTCAGCGGCGGGCAACGTCATTCGTCTCCATAGCGGCAACGGTAGCCGAGGCAGGAGTTAGAGAAGAGGGTGCATCGGTAGCGGTATTACGTGGTCTTCGGCGGCGTGGTAGACTATCATAGCCGGGTGAGTTCATCAGAACTTTTTGAAAAGCTTGTTTGAAACTTATTGAAACTTTTGGTTGAAACTTTTGGATTAAAACTTGGTGAAACTTAAAACATTATAGAAACATGTGAAACTTACCAAAACATGAAACTTTTCAAATGTTCTCTTGAAACTTGCCATAACACGGATTTTCAAAACATCACGAAACTTATCCATGAAACCTAGTGAAACGTGCTATACCGTTGGAAGTGTTGGATAGTAGCTCTCATTTTTTTTAGTTTGATTTTCATACGAATGAAATTGTAAATATGACTCTTTCTCGATCGCGAAACAATCCGAAGGAAATATGTATCACTTGCTATGGTACGAGACGTGACAGATGACTGATATGATTAATAATAATAGACTAGATTTGAAAAAATTTCATTTAAAGAGAGTCTGAACTTAAAGAAAAATTAGGCCAAGAGGGAAAAAAGAAGAAGCAAAGCTTCGCTTTTGCTATCCGATATTGCCTTCTTCCTGTGGCTGTGGAGCGGCCGCCTCGTTGGATTAGCCGTCGGATTTGAAGCTGTGTCCACTTCCCAATTATTGCGATCCGCCGGTCCTTTTCAAGTCGTTCGTGTTTTATTTACTTCGTATGCTGCGTTTCTACCTGCTAGATTGTAGCTTTGAAGAGCTTCGTATAGGGTGAGTCGACTCTCGTCTATTTCATGATTTCGAGCCTGTCGGATCTGGAAACAAAGGTATAGATGTCAACAATTTCTGCAGCTTCCAAATTTCTTGTAAGCAATTGTATGATTTAATTTGGCACGTTGATTGCTTGATCAAACGGAAGCAAATCCTCTGCAGAGGGGCACTGCTTCTACAGTGATTTTGTGTATGCAACTGCAGATTGTAGCATAGTGAATAATACTGTAGCTGTAGCCTGTAGGTCTGCCTTTGCTACGCCAACAAAAACACTTGATTTATGCTAGTTTTTTACTCTTCTAGCCCGGCGCGTTTTATTTTTTCCGTGATTAGCCGTTGATCCTACAAAATAGCAAAAATGGTCTCTGAACAGTAAAATCGAGCGGACGTGGATCGCGGGGATTTTTTTTATACTATTTCTAGCGGATCGAATCCGCAGTTTAATTTTTTTTGTTTATTCGATTTCCAGCGGACTGGATCTGCAGTGATTTTTTTCCCGTGACGTCAGCTTCAGCAATCTGTCGGCGAAGAAACAAGAAAAGAAAGATGTATTGAGTTATCCAAAGATACATGGGTTTCAACTTGATACACTAGGTTAAGACAGTTAATTAATTCCAGCGGACTGCCAAGTTCCTTGTGCAAGTTCCCTGTGCCCGGCAGATTAGCAAGTTAATTAATTATTAAGACAGACTAGCAAGTTCACCAGCCCCCACCGAATTCCAGCAGACTGAAACCGCTAGATTCGGTCGATTTTGTTGAGGAACCTCGCTATCGAATAGTCCGGGGTTCCCGAACAGATCTGAATTGGAGAACAGAAGGAGAGAGACACACGTGTTTAGGGAGAGCAATAGCGGAAATTCTTTATTGCTAATGATTTCTGGTACATAGGGGGGACCCCCCTCCTCCTTTTATAGCGCTCATCTAGGGTTTAGGCTAAGGGACCACATGGGCCTTCAATGGGCCATTAGGGTTTCCTAACACTCCCCCTTGGGCCCTTTGCCGCGAGATGCATATGCCTCATTAAAACTCCAGAAAAACCCAGTGGGAAAAATACTTGGAGAAAGAGTACATAGCATACGCTTACTATGTTGCACGAATTGCCTCGTTAAAACCTTATGCAAGAAAACTTCATGAAAAACTCGCTAAGGAAAAAGTACAATTCTCCCAACTTCAATTGCTAATCTTGAGATTTATGTTGGGTATTCATAATTCATGCTCGAGATTCATGTGGGAGTATGTGAAATATCTCCCCTAAAATCTGCACTTCTCTAAGTCTCATCATCCCAATTCCTTTCACGCACCTTTCAAAGGTAGATGCTGGGAGTGATTTAGTAAACAAATCTGCAAGATTTTCACATGACTTAGTATGCAATATATTGATCTCGTTCATCTTATGCAATTCGTGAGCATAGCAGAACTTGGGGTTGATATGCTTCGTGAGATTGCTCTTCACATAACCCATCTGTGCTTGGGCAATACAAGCTGCATTATCTTCATAAATTATTGTGGGAGTTTGCTCAATGTTCAAACCACATGACTTCTGGATGTGGCGAACCATTCTTCGGAGCCATGCACATTCACGAGATGCTTCATACAAAGCGATGATTTCCGAGTGGTTTGTCGGCGTCGAGACAAGAGTCCGCTTAGGCGACTTCAAGAAATTGCTGTTCCTCCACATAGGAAAACATAGCCGGTTTGGGACTTGCGAGTATGCGGGTGCGATAAATACCGACATCTGCATAGCCAACCAAATTCAATTCATTGTTTCTTAAAAATGCAGACCAAGGTCTTTGCTTCCTTGGAGGTAACGGAAGATGTCCTTGATCCCTTTCAATGCCTTTTGGTGGGTTACGATTGTCTCAGAGCTAGCAAATTCACAGTGACGCAATGTCCGCCTGGTGCTATTTGCAAGGTACATGAGCGCTCAAGCTGCACTCGGATATGGGAATTCTGCTCCCGGGACTTCCTCCCCATCTTCTCTAGGTGCTGTATGGGTCTAGGTGCGCTTGGAGTGACCTTGAGCCATTGGAGTCTTCGCAGGATATGCTTTTCAAATCCAAACCTTTCCAACACTTTACGTGTGTAGGTTGATTGATGTACCAAGATTCCTCCTTGGACATGTTCAAGCCGCAAGCCTAAACAAAACTTGGTTTTACCCAAATCTTTCATTTCAAACTCGGACTTCAAGTATGAGCATGCCTCTTCAATTTCATCATCAGTCCCAATGATGTTCAAGTCATCTACATAGAGCGGAGATTATCTGAGAATCCATTCGGGATCATTGTATAAACACACATGGACAATCTTATTTGTTTGTGTAGCCTTTCTTGCAGAGAAAGTCACTCAGCGATTGTACCACATTCTTCTGATGCTTCACCCATACGGTGATTTCTCCAATTTCACCTGCATGCAGGTTTCTATTTGCTCCGTCTTAGTTCGGGATAGGAATTCCTTAGGTACTTTCATGTATATCTCGAATCCAAGTTTTCATACAAATATCTTTGTGACAACATCCATTAGCTTCATTCTCAACTTCAAATTGATCGCCATTGAGATCAAATATCTAAAGGTAATTCCTCCCATGGCCGGAGAATAGGTTTCTTCATAATCAACTCGGGGCGTTGAGTGAAACCTTGAGCTACAAGCCTTGCTTTGTACCTTACAACCGTTGTTTTCATTTCTCTTAGAACAAAGACCCATTTGTGACCTCACGGGGTTTATATGGGGAGGTGTGCGGCATACGCCCAAACACCTTTCTCTTGTTCGGAGAGACTAACTCTGCAGATGATTGCCTTTTTCCATTCTTCCCAATCTAGCCTTTTCTTGCACTCTGCGAAGATGCAAGCTCGGGATCATGATCAATGATCGAGGCAATCTTCTTTGCAGTATGCATGAGCGTTGGTCGTTGCTCTATTCAGGATTCTCTGTTATTACAAAGTTTATGGCCATTTCTTCATGGGGTGCTTCATGCACTTCTACTTGCTCTTGTTGCTTTTCCCTATCGCAGAGCAAGTTCCTTTAGTTTTTCATCGCCTATGTGTGCGCACATATTATTTCAAACGGCTTCCTTGATGGAAGATTCAAGTGCGGAATTGCCTTTCTGTTGGCTTCTTTCCGGTGCAGTCTCAAGCGGCTCCCCTTCTTTCCTTAGGGCATTTTCGTGATTGGTTGTGGTAAATCCTCTGCTTGATTTTCTCCGGGCGTCTCGGGTACTTTGGGTTTGAGGGCAGTTTCTGCTCTTTTCTTTGAGGCCTCTGAGCAGGTTGAGGATAACTTCTATTTTCTTTGGTATTTCCACCCTCTCGGTGCATTCCTTGCGGTACATGCGACTTAACCACGCCCTTGGATCACAAAATGATCAGCGGTTCATTTGCTAAATTACGCAAATCAATTATCTTACGGACTTCTTGATTTGCTTCATTAGTGCGGGGTCATGTGCGGGGATCGGTGGAATACCATATGATTTCCGGCATTTTTCATCAAAGGTTGATTTCCTCCCCTAATGACGGAAAGCGATCCTCGTCAAAGATGCAATCGGTGAATCGGGTGTATGCAAGTCTCGATCATGGGTTCCAAATACGATTATGGATGCACTCTCATAACCAACGTATATCACGACTTGCGGAGAGGGCCCATTGCGATCCATTGTGGGGTGGTATAGGTACATATACCATACACCCAAATTTTCTAAGATGGGAGATCTTGGGATGATCCGTGCACAAGCGCATAGGAGAATGGATGTTGTAGGCCGACGGTGCGAAATTGATAAGAGCTGCTGCGTGCGAGATGCGTGTCCCCAACAAGTGTTGGGCAAGTTACAACTCTGCAAAGCGGTGCGGCAATGAACTTAATCCTCTTTATTAGTGCTTACGCTAGTCCATTCTGCGTATGTATGCGTGCGATGCAGTGCTCAAGCGCTATCCCTGTTCTTTGTGCAATAGTCATCAAATGCCTTTGAAGTAAATTCTCGGCATTGTCCATTCGATGGACTTCACGCGATGATCGGGGAAAGTATTCTTAATTCTTATGATCTGCGAGATCGACTTTGCAAAAGCATGGTTTCTTGTTGACAACAAGCATACATGCGACCATTTCGAGAAGCATCGATGAGCACCATAAAGTATCGAAGCGGTACGACAGGCTGAATCGGACCGCAAATATCCCCTGGATGCGTTCGGGAATGCGAGGATTTCACTTTGCACTTTCATGACAGAGGTCTAGTTATTAATTTCGGTGGCACATGCAGGGCACACAAAATCTTCATGATTCGGAAATTTTTAACATTAATGCCATGACCTTGTGAGTTGTTCACTATATTTCTCATCATTCTAAGACCAGGATGACCTAATCTACCATGCCATAAAGAAAATAACTCGAGCTTCTAAAAGCAGTCTTCAAGGAAGTATACACTTGGTGCATGAATATTCGTGTAGTACAACCCAGATTCATATGAGGACATTTTCTAATACCATTTTTCCACATACTGCGTGCTTCACAATGCACAAGTATTCTTTGCCATTTTCTTCATTGGTTTCTACGTGAAAACCATTGGCGCGGATGTCTTTAAAGCTTAAGAGAGTGCGCGTTGATTCGGATACAAAGGGCTTCTTCAATTACCAAAGTTGTACCCATAGGCAAAATAATTGTGGCTCTTTCCGAGCCGATTACATATGAGTCGCTTCTTGCGATCGTAGTAATCTTTCGGCGTTCTTCGTGATCATTGGAAATACTTAGACTCTCTTAAGATGGTATTTGTTGTGCCACTATCAACAATGCATATCTCTTCCATTTAGGCGTTACGATTTCTAGATAAAAGAAATATAATTCTAATCGATAGAGGCAAAATTAATCCAAATATTGCTTGCAAATTTGAAGAATACTGGAATAAAGAATAAATTGCGTATTTATTCATGAAAGAAGTATGCTCTTCTAGAGCTTACAATTCATTATTCAAAGAAAATGCTAGCAACCATAATTTAAAAAAACATTAAACAGAATCTGTAAAATATGCATTAATTTACGCTTCTATGTCATGTGAAGTTTTCTCTTCATTTGCCATAATAATGGCTGTAGCATCGATGTCCAGGCTGTTCTGTGAGGATGAGGCAAGTGGGGTATCTACATCCATGACATCATCATCACCGATGTTGGCGAAGTGTGCCTCTGCGGGGGCGTTTTCCTTTGCCTTCCTCTTAGCCTGATATGCGTTGATCACTTCCTTGGATTCTTGACATATCTTCGACCAATGTCCCCAAGTGCCACACTTGAAGCACGTTTGGTTCTGCTGTCCATACGGCTTGGTGTGCGTCTTTTCTTTGTCATCCCTCTTCACATGGGCTTTGGACTTTCCTTTGGCCTGGGGCCTCTCCTTTCCACCCTGCTTGCCCTTCTTTCTATGAGTGGGCTTTCTCACATTGTAGCTATTGGCATTGACTTCTGTGCCAGTGCCTCGTCCAGGTGGCTGCGAGATATAGTTCTTGCGTAGAACATCGTCTTGCGATTCCGCAACTTGCATTACATCAATTAGTTCGCTATACTCCTTGTATGCGTCCTGACGATAGCTGCGTGCACTCTAGATAGCGTTAGGGTGGAAGGTAGAGAGAGTTTTCTCAATCTTCTCTACATCAGTGATCTTCTTGCCACATAGAGAGAGATTGGTACAAATTCTGTGCAAGGCAGAATTGTACTCGCCACTCGATACGAAGTGCGCAAACCTCAAGCGTACCCAATCTTTGCGTGCTTGGGGCAAGATGGTGTACTTGAGCTTTTCAACCGCTCAAGTGCGGTCCAAAGCTCATGCGCACTCTCTTGACCATGTATTCATTCTTGAGTGGTGAGAGGTGGTGCTCGAGAAAATCTGAGCTTGATCGTTACGCTCGGCGGTAGGTTTTGCGTCTGCGCGGACCCTAGACCAATCACGAGCGAGCTTCTTGCCCCAAGAACAATCTTTACGTCCGATGCCCAAGTGAGGTAGTTACGGCCGCAAGGGGCCGTTCTTCAAACTCACGATTTACAATGCCAGACATCTGTATGATTTCGAAATTCTGGTTTAGATTACTGCTTGTAATCTGATAGAATATGGTTGCAAAAATCATGAAGGTGCAGAAGATAAATTCATATGCATTGCATTGAATAAAATGAAGCAACTGATTCAAAATTCATAGGGAAAATTCATAAAACAGAGAAATAGAGCAAGAAAAATTAAAAACAGAGCCAAATAAATCTTCTTGATTTTCCGCAATTTTCAAAATTTTACGCAAATTTTTCATAATCTTTCCCCTTTTTTCTTTTCATTAACAGCGGTTAGGCGTCTTACTGGCCTTCTTGGCCCGCCGGCCTACTTGGCCCACCTGGCCTTCTTGGCCCGAAACAAAAGGCTGGCGGCTAGGGTTCCCAAGCCCTAGCCGCCATATGCTTGTGCCTGCGGCGGCGAGCACGTGGAGGCAAAGCGTCGGGGCTGCGGCGTCGCGGGGAGGAGAGGCGGCGGGCGCGGAGTCGAGCACGATCGCGCCGAAGTCGGTATGTGGTCGTCCGGCGGCGTGTCGCGGCTGCATTTGGGCAACCAAGGCGGCCGTGCGCGGCGGCCGACGGGCGGCGGCTGCGGCCGAGGAGCTGGCGACGGCAGCGCGGCGACGCGCGGAGCCGGGCGGCGGCGACGCGGGCCGCTGAGGAGCTGGGCGGCGACGCGCGCTGCGTCGGCAACAGCCGGCGGCAGCAGCGGTGGCGCGCGCGGGCGGAGGCGCCGGGAGATTGCGGCCGAGCCGGCGTCGCCGTCTTCCTTAAGCGCGACGGTGGTGGTGCGGCCGGGTGGCGCCGAGTGGCGCGCGTCGCGGCGGACCGAGGCGCCGGGCGACGCGCTCGTCGCGCGCGAGGCGATCGGATCGGCGTCGCGGATCGGCGTCGGCTCAGTCGGCGCCGGGCGCGGACGAGTCTGGCAGCGAGCACGATGCTTCATGCGCGGCGAGCGGAGGTCGAGGCCAGCTCACGGTGGTGGCGCGGCCGCCGTGCGCGCGCGCGCGCGGCCGGTGAACCGAGGGCGGCGAGGCGGCGATGGCAAGCGGCGACGTCTTTGCGCGCACGAGGCAAGACGGCCGAGGCGGCGACGGCGGCCGTCGGCGACGCGCTACGTGCGCGAAGACCGAGGCGACGTCGATTTCTTTTTTTTTCTGTGATGAACAGTAAACCGTGTACTATAGCCTCATGTCGGCTAGCTTCGAGCGATCGCCGTGTAGCTTCGTGCCACGTAAGATAGATGCATGCATAGAAAAGTATCGATTAGATTCAAACGCTATTCCCATTTTTTCTCACCTTTTCAATCTGATCTCCGGCAGAGCTTCGTGCTGATAACGTGTTGAGGAACATCGCTATCGAATAGTCCGGGGTTCCCGAACAGATCTGAATTGGAGAACAGAAGGAGAGAGACACACGTGTTTAGGGAGAGCAATAGCGGAAATTCTTTATTGCTAATGATTTCTGCTACATAGGGGGGACCCCTCCTCCTTTTATAGCGCTCATCTAGGGTTTAGGCTAAGGGACCACATGGGCCTTCAATAGGCCATTAGGGTTTCCCAACAGATTTCAGCGGTTTCAGGCCGTTGGAAAATTTTGATTGTAGCTCGTGGGGAAAAAAATCACAGCAGATCTAGTCCGCTAAAAACCGAATAAACAAAAAAATATTGAACTACGGATCTGGGTCCGTTGAAAATCGTTTACTGTTTAGAGGCTAGTTTTGTTATTTTATCATATCAACGGCTAATCGTGGAACAATAAAACGTGCTAGGCTAAAACAGTAAAAAAAGTGATTTATGCCCTTCAATTTTGATCGGATGGTGGAGGGCTGCCCCTAATGCACCACGTTGCAGCGCCTCCGCGTTTAGACCTTTAATGCAAAGGATCCAAGTCCTGACCGAAGGGTCCAGAGGCTGAACAGTAGCCTTGATCATCTACATCTACTGCAGAGGAGCCGATACATGTGCAGTAGCCTTCGCATCCCAAAGGGAGGGGATCCGAGCCAAAGTTGACAACGGTGAGGCTGCCGAGGAATGTATACTGTGTATTATATTGGATAGAAATGGAGAGCAACCAGTACCGCCATGTCACTGTCCTTGTGAGAAGGTTTTTCAAAAAATTTAAAATTATGCTTAAGCCATTCTGTCGGTTTTTAACATAAAAGACTTGAAAAAACCAAAATTATATTTAGATCCTTACACGGTTTATGTTCAAGTCCTCTCGGTGGTTTTTTAATAAAATAGACCCGAAGAAAAACGAAAATTGTGTTTAGGCCCCTAAGAAATCGGTTTTTTTTTTGCAGACTTGACTCGAAGAGAAACGAAATTACGTTTAGATCCCTTCGCTGTTTTCTCCTAAAAACAAAAAACACAGATTCGCTGACGGTTTATAGCAGTATACAGATTCGTCGACGGGTCCTAGCGACCCAATTTTTTTTAAAAAACAAGAAAACCGAAATTACGCAAAAAAAATAAAAAATACATTTATTTTCTCCCAAAAACAAAAACCACAGATTCGCTGACGGGTTCTAACGACCCATTTTTTTTTTAAACAAGAAACCAGAATTACGCAGAAAAACGAAAATACGTTTATGTCCCTCCACGACCTAAAAAAATCAGATTCGCCGACAGCTCTTAGCAATCCACAGATTCGCTGATGGCTTCTAACAGTCCATTTTTTAATAAAAAAAACAAGGAAATCAAAATTACGCAAATTTTTTTTCAGAAATATCCGTCGAACTAGATTTCGCGCAGCGCAGCGTCACGTGACCGGTTTTCTCAAATTTCGCACAGTGCAGCGTCGCCGACGAAATTTCGCACGACGCAACGTAGCGTGTGGCTGGCTAGTAGTTGTGAACTACGGCCGGCTGTTCGGCTAGGGGCATGCGCGCGGCGGCGCCCTCGAGTTCTGTCCGTGGCGACGAGCGCGCTGTTCCCCGTCAGTTCGGCACCCCAGCTAAAACAATGCCAAGCAGGCCGGCCAGCCAATTAGCATGCCAAGTCCACCTGCGGCAGCCAATGCCCAATAGGCATTGTCGTGCCGTGCAGCTCTTCTCGCCTGTCTGACATGTGTGGGTCTGGACGCTGCCTCCTCCATACAAGGCGATGAAAACGTTCGTTTCGATCATACTTTATGTTTATGTTCCCAAATGCATCGTTATACAGGTTGGATACTTCGCTCCACACTGTGCCATTGGGCATTGATTAATGTTAATAAGATGATAATCTGTTGGAAAGTAAAATTGGACGTCTGATAGACAAAATCCAGGTGTAATTCTTAGCATCTGATAACAATTTTTCTATAGGGAATCAGAAACCATATTAGGAATATAAAGTATTAGATTAGTATGAACTCCCAGATTCCAACAGATAAAATAACACAGTAATTAAGCGATAGATTCAAGAGCTGAGAGACGCTGTCACGCTGACTGTTCAGATCCAAATGACATATTATACAGTGGAGTAGATACCAATGACGAAGCTAAATAGCATGAATTGGACGAAACAAAAGTATGTAGCAACTTGCATCCATATATATTATTATTTTACCAGAAGGCAGTAGAAGCCAGGAAGCATCACTGTGACAGACCATCCATCAAAATCAATATAATCTACCAACTTCGTCTCTTCTTGCTCTGAATTGGCAAAAGAATAGATTGGTCATTAAGAAGCTATAAAAAGGAATCGTTCCACTCTGTTGCAGCAAGAGGGGATTGAAGGTAACCGGCTGTTACATCATTACAATAAATATTATGCAGTGATATCAGTATCAAAGAAGTAAAATATGATTACTGCTTACCTAAAAAAATGGTCAAATAAGAAAGGTACGTGTGCAGTTGCTGTGTTCCTAGATGTGTCTTCATAAAAGTTGTTAGGTTACACAAGCTAACAGCTAATGGGACGGAAAAAGGGACCAGGGAAGAAACCAATATATCAGGAATAGAATCTTGCTACATAGTTGAATCAATTATTTCAAAATGTCTTACTAATAGAATCTCAAAGTGTTAGTTTCTGTTGATCTTGAAGACAAGAGGCCGCAGCCCAAAAAACACTGAATTGATGGAGAAGGAATATCCATTCAACAAAGATGAACTGAAACAAAAGACATATATTTCATAGAATTAGCACTTTTCGCAGTATGTAGTGTACCTATATGGTAATAACCTCTTGCAGTCTAAACTCTAACATCCATCTCCTTGTAGCTTTATACCTTGAGTCTTGCTGATTGCCGTCTAATCCTTTTAAAATCTCCGTTAGAGGAGACAAGTTGCTTCCGCCTGCCAACCGAACTTGTTCCACTTTCGGACTTATACGGTTCTCTTTGAATGGGCTGGTCGAGCGCAGCTTGCAAGCGGATGATTTTTTTGCCGGAAGAGATGTTTTTCCCACTGATACTCTACTTCCTTTGGACTCACAGTCTCGTGGAGTGCCATCAACAAGAAAATGTTCAAGGTATTCTGTGGTAACCCGTATTATTAACCTCAGATAACGATAGTCACATTGCCATTACCCTTAAGTTAATTACGCGAATCTCAACATAGCGGCTAACAAAATATCGGACAACCCGATACTTTATCAGTTATTATACCGTATTCAGAGTATTACAACATAACAATAATTAGAGACTGAAAATGAAACTCTTTATTACATTCCATTAAGCCACGTATGGCTATCTGTTCATTACCTTAATCTTACATGGATCCCAAATACAGCAAAATACATCATAATCACCTATTACTCTGATGACCTACCATATCGAGGATATGGTCTACTAGACCCTCTACTCTTCCTGGTAGTAGTAGTAATAGTAATCCTCCTCCTGTAAATCCTTGTCCTGCGAACAATCCTCACCCCAGGCCTCGAATGAGTGTCCATAGGACTCACTTTCTAAGCAAGGGGGATTTAAGCAAGAGTGCGTACAAAAGTACTCGGCAAGTATTAATAGAGAAATGCAATAGATGATTTCTTTCTCAATCCAATCCAAATCCACCTAATGGTCACCTACCCTCAAAATCTTTTTTTTACAGAAATTAAGTTTTAGTTTTAAAGGTTGTTAATTTTAGATTTTAAAAAGCAACTACTAACACTGTATACGAGACAGACTTAGCTTTCGTAGCCCCCAATGCAGGAGACAGGCATGAATTCATGATTTTACCCTACGCAGGTTTGTACCACTTTACCTATAGTGACACCAACATGTGATGCCCTAGCTCTACTCCCTCTACTGCTCTCAACTCTTTTGATTTGGGTTTTGCTTCTACTGATTTGCTGGTTCATTCTTGCTAATTTTATTCCTATGTTGATACTACTACTACTCCTATGAATAAAAACTTACCTATTGTCGAAGGTTAGAGTTCGATAATAAACATATGATCACGGGTACCTTCGGTGTTAGAGTCAAGCACGAAGACAACGGCATACGATGTATACAGGTTCAGGCCCCTAGATAGAATAATATCCTACGTCTTATGCGGATGATGTATGTATTTGGTATATTGAGTACAGAGCGAGTTGTCTAGCCCTAGTTACAATAAAGATTGGATCTAAACAATGGCTAAACTACGGCTGGAGGTTGACGAAGCATAGTCCGTCGGCTCCTGGTTGCTCTGCGTCTTGTCGAAGCTCTCTTTGAAAGCCTTCTTCTCCTCCCTTTGAGGATCCCTACCCCCGGCCTTATATAGTCGGGGTAGCCCTGCCTCAAGCTGAGTTATAATCGGTTTGGGATACCAAATCGTAGTTGATGAGGAGTCCATCGTCCTGTCGATTTTCGCAGCATATCCAAACTTCCCTGGATACCAGGCGTACTCGAGTCGGTTTCCTCATATCGGGAAAGTGATCGAGTCCTTCCTAATATGGAATTACCTTCTCTACGTATATCTTATCCCATAGAATCAGACCCGTGATATCCGAAGTTTCTATATGTCGTTAGAACATATTCTTCACATATCCTGCATGTACTCATACCCCATATTTAGATATTCGACAGTAGCCCCCGAACTCTGCCCAGCGGAGGGTCCGCTCAAGCTCTTGGTCGATTGTTGCCAAGTTCTGGCTTGGTTGAGTAATGCCGCGTCGGCTTGTGGTCGAATGATTTGAGTAGATTGGGAATCGCTAAGTATCGAGTAGGGATGTTGCCGGGTCGAGCGCCCTGCCATCAGCCCATCTCGAGTTCTTAGGTTAGCCATAAGTTACTCGATGTCGACTTACCGACTTGACTCTGAGCAGAGTTAGAAAATCCAGAAAATCTAAATGTTTGACAGTTAAGCATTTATTGCTCCCGTATGCAATGTCAAGATTCGTGCAGTGCCATCATTTCGCTTTTCTCGCCGATTGAAGCGTCAACCACGAGGAGTGAACCGTTCACCTAGAGAGAATGTTTTGGCTTATAAATTCCCAGATCTGGAACTGTAGCCGTCCCCCCTTCTTGCCTCTGGCCTTACTTTTGAAGCCCCCGCCGTGTTCCTTAAACCCTAGCGTCGCCATCTTTGGAGAATCCATCCCCCATCTTTCTCAATGGCGTCCAGCCCTTCAGCCAGTGGCGGAGTTCCCCCGTCGCTAGAGAAGAATCTTGAGACGACCGCATCCGCTTCCCCAACGACGAAGCGGTCTTCGAGGACAAGTCCCTCCAAAGGGTGTGGCAAAAATCAATGATGACGGAGAAGCGCCTTGCCGAATTGGTGTAGGATGGCTTCGTTCCTGCTCAGGAGTTCTTCCATTGGAGGCCGTCATAAGGTGAGCTGTATCACATACCCAAAAATGAGGATGAGACCGTTGTATTTGAAGCCTTCTTCCGCCGCGGACTCAATTTTCCCCCTTCTCCGTTCTTGCTCTCGATTCTTGATTTCTACAAGATTCAACTTTTTCACCTGAGCCCCAATTCGATTACCATGCTCAGTGTGTTTGTCCATCTTTGTGAGGCCTATCTGGGTATTAAGCCCAGCCTCAATCTATTCCGCCATTTTTACAATCTGAAGAGGACGACAAAAAATGATGCAATAGGGGGTGCCGATTTCCACCTCCGCAGCGAAGTGTCGAATACGTATATTCCAGTCCCCGTAACTTCGTCCTAGCAGTCGGATTGGATGAAACGGTGGTTTTACATCACATCTCTGGACACCGTGAACTGCCCTGTAACTTATCGACCACTCTTCCCCAATTCGATTGACCTCTGGACGAAAGTCCCTCCTTCGACCGCCCGCAATGCTTATTACATCCGAAAGATCGAGGAGTTGAGGGAGATCGGGTTAACTGGGTGGCATGTAGCTAGAAATTTCATCACGCGCCGATCAAGTCCGCTGAAGTGCCGGGATCACTTGGCCTGGGACTACTCCGGAGTCGACGATGCCACCAGGGACAATCCTGGAAGTAAGCACTTGTAATACTCTTGTTCGTTTTGTTTTAGTCGATGATTGGAGAGCTGACTCATTGTTTGCCAGATTTGTTAGACTCGGACATCTCCTCCAGGCTGAGCAAGATTTTTTCAAGGCTCAAAACCTAGCGCTTGCGGCATTGAGGCATATTCACTCGATAATCTTCGGTCAAAGGTGAGTACCGTATCATGGTTCGTAATGCATCTGCCTTCCACCTTAACCCAGTATTTCCTCAAGAAGCCAAGTTCGACAATGAAGGTAGGTCGATCATAGTAGCCATCGGCCTGGAGGATGACGAGCCGACCCAAGATGATGATCAAGCATTGGGTTTTGTCCCCGCCGATGCCTTCTTTCCCTTGAACGATCCGGCGCCTACCATCGTCCCAAATGATGGTGAGGCGGCTTCAGAGCAAGAGGTGGCTGAGTCCCCTCGAGCGAGGAGTCTGTGTCTCCAGTGCCCCGTCGACCAGCCAAGCGTCCTCACACCTCATCGTTGAGACCAGCCAACCAGGTGATCTTCAATCGCTCGCTTGGATGTTATGAAGTTCCTTCTGACGTGATCCAACAGATGCTGGACGACCAGTGGACTGCTTGGGGGGCCGGTGTGCTAAACTCGACGGCTCCCACGTAGACGTCTCCTCGAGTGGGCTCTCCGTCGATCAGGGCGGTCGAGCAGGTAACACGACTACTGGGCAGTGTTTGTTGAATTTGTTTTTGGCAAACTTTTGTTCATAGTAACCACTTATTCGCAGGTTTCATTGTCGGCTGCTGACCCACCGACATCATCTCCTCCACCGGCTACACCGATCAAGAAGCCAGTTGCTAGGACCAGACCAGCTCTGACGAAGACAACTGCGCAGAGGAAGAATATGCAGGCGAAGTAAGTCACATCTCCTTTCTCTTCATAATTCTCTTTTTTTGGTGCGCCCAGCGGTGCTATCGATAACATCGGTGACAGTGCTTGGAATCAGTGGCTCTTGTCCGAGTTCCCTTCTCTCTTTCTTGCGGCACTGGGTTCTTTTTCGTTCCTCCCTACTACCTTGTCATCTCTTGGCACGATCGCCACAATCGCAGCTCCCTCTTCGATAACTCCTGTTGAGCATATCTGCGGTCCTGCTACAACAACAGCTCCACCTCTGACTTCATAGGCGCCTCCGAAGTTTTGGTCCATCATGAAGCCCCAGATTCGGGTATGTGACCACGAACAGCCCTGCCCTGTGTTCTGCTCTATTCCTTGCTCTGTTTTTGATGCTTCTTGGATTCTTTTCATAGCGTGCTGTGGATACCTTGCTTGAGGCTGAAACCTTATGCGAGCAAGCTTATCAACAAACGGAGCGGCTCTTGGCCGTCAATCAACAAGTGATCAAGGTGAAAGACGCTGAACTGGAGGCACTCAGGGCCGATTTGAAGGCTGCAAAAGCGGAAGCAGAGAAGCGGAAGGTGGAGGCGAAGAAGCTAAAGACAGAGATAGAAGCTAAAAACCTAGAAAGCTGCTGCTGATGCTGCGTTGCTCAAGGCCAAGGTCAGTCGAGATAAGGCAGAGGCTAGCAAGAAAGTGGTCGAGGTCGAAAAGGCTACAGTAGATGCGGCATTTGCCACTCTGCAATCGAAAACGCTCGAGCACATGACTTCATCTGCTTGTCTTGCAACTTCCCACGTGCTCGGCCTGGTGAAGAGCCACCATCCTGGCCTGGATTTCTCGATACCGGACGAGGGATTCGCATGTGAAGCAAGTGAAGCTGCCGACTACATCGAGTCCTTCGAAGACCTTGCCGAGAAGTTCATAGCCTAGTTGGAGCTGTCTCTTACCGGCGATGATAATGACACAAACTAGGGTCTTTTGACCTGAACACGCATATGTAATGGTTGAACCTTTTTTGCTACTGTGGTCTTGTATGATACTGCTAATTAATTTGCTTGTCTATCGTGGTTTGCCAGCTATTCCCTTATCGATAAAATAAAGTAGCACAAGTATATACAAATCTAATTTAGCACTCATAAACCCTTAGCAAGCAGCTTCATAGCCACACGCATCCTTGATCGTATCTGCACACAAGGCTAGAAAAACTTTCATTAAATGACTTAGCCCCCGAGTGTATACTCAGAGAGGCCGCATATAACATAAAGTCGGAGTGAAACTACATGATTTTTGAAGTCTTCATCAACCACACAGCTCAGACTTTGTAGCGAACATGAACTTGCTGAGCAGCTCATGTAGAGTCGACTAGAGGCCTCGTCTCCCGCCATCCGCTGAGCTTTAGATGTCTAACAATCTAGTGCTCGTATGCGCGCAGGATAGAATTGCTCGTCGTCGGGTTCAGGCATGGCCACCCTTTGGTTTTGTTTGCTGACATATTAAGTACGCGATCGAGTAAATGCATGCAAAAAATCGCATGTAAAAGAAATAAAGATATTGTTCCTACAGTGCCTCGCTCGATAGCAGTATCGATTAGGAAATAGAGCAAGGTACAGAGTTACCTGTAGCCCCTGACTCCTTACTCGATGATATCATCGAGTAGGGTGTAGAGTGATGTAAGCACAAAGTCGTGATGTAGACGAACGCATCTGGTCGATAGCCTCAATTTTACGCGGGTTGGCCTTGATGCCTCGACTGGACACTAGAAACCAAGAAGCTTGCCAGACGGAACGCCGAACGTACACTTCTCGAGGTTAAGCATCATGCGATACTTCCTGAGGTTGTCGAATGTCTCCTCAAGGTCGCTGATTAAAGTGTTCCCGGTTTTCGACTTGAGTACGATATCATCGACATACGCTTCCACATTTCACCCAATTTGGAATTTCAAGCAGTTTTGGATACAACGTTGATACGTAGCACATCACACTTCAAATTGAAAGGCATCTTAATATAACAGAATACACCGAAGGGAGTAGTAAAAGCAGATTTTTTTCTCATCCTCTGTGGACATGCTAATTTGGTGATACCCCGAGTAGATGTCTAGAAAACTTAACAGTTCATAGCCCGCCATAGAGTCTACTATTTGGTCGATGCGGGGAAGAGGAAAAGGGTCTTTGGGGTAAGCCTTGTTGAGGTCGGTGTAGTCGACGTACATCCTTTACTTGTCGTTGGGTTTCTTGACGAGGACAGGGTTCGCTAGCCATGTTGGGTGACGGACTTCTTGAATAAAGTCAGCCTTGAGGAGTTTACCAACTTTCTATCGTATGGCCTGCTTCCTGTCTTCCGCAAATCTACGCTATTTCTGCACCACATGTTTGGTGCTCAGTTCCGCAGCTAGTCAATACTATATCACCTCCTTGGGACCCCGGGCATGTTGGACGGTTGCCACACAAACACGTCGCGGTTTGCCCGAAAAAAAGTGACGAGCTCGAGTTCCTATTTGGGGTCAAGGTCGACACCTACCTTGATTGTCTTGGAAGGTTCCGACGGGTCTAAGGGCACTGTCTTGGCACTCTCATCGGTCTTCTTATCCTTCTTGCCGTCATCGACTGGGTCCTTGGCGACACTATTGGGTATAGAAGCCTTGTTGATGCTCTTGGATTTTTGGCGCTTGGCTCCTCGCCCGTCAAGATCGGGGCGATCCGCAAAGATGCTCGACCATCTCCGTGCTCTTCTTATACTTTTTGACCGCCACGCTACCGTCCCTTTGATTGTAAGGACTCCTTTTGGCGTCGACATCTTGACGGTCTGGTACGCATAGTGCACCACTGTCACGAACTTGGCTAGCATTGGGCGACCTAGGATCACATTGTAGGCAGTCTCAAAGTCCACCACGTCGAAGAGGATCTTTTTAGTACGGAAATTGTCTAGTGTGCCAAACGTGATGGGCAGCTCGATCTGGCCAAGGGGCATTGATGGAGTTATGTCATAAGAAAATAGAAGTGAGATAAAACTTCCTTAGGGCGCATATTCTCTGCAAACCAAGGTTTCAAAAACCGGTAAGATTTTGGAAAACTCGGCCAAGATCTCGGATTTTAGCCAGGGACGAGATTCAAAATCTCGCCTGGATAAAAAAATTGAAAATTATAATTGCTACTGTAATTTTATGAATTCTGGCGAGATTTGTTTTGACTGTATTTGGCCCAATAACCCTTAAGATAGTCATCTTCCATGAAAATTTGTTAAAAGATCAAAATTTTGAGACGTTTTATAATTTTGGCAGAAATATTTTTAGATTTTTATAAAATTGTACAATCTCGATTATGCTCTAAAAAATTTATGGTACTATCTTTAGTAGTGTAGGATTATACATAAAAATTTTCAAAATAATTGAATTTCATTTGTTATCTTTAAAAAATCAAAAACAGAATGAACATAATGAGATAGTAACCTTGTTAGAATTTTATAAATTTGCTCGAGTGTGATCATGATCCAAACTTTTTATGATAGCTTAAGAATTGGCTCAAAACTATTATCTAAAATTTTCAAAAAAATTAATTTCTTTTTATTTGCTCGATCAAATCTATGGATGCATTGAACTTCATTTGTTATCTTTTAAAAATAAAAAACACAAGGAACACAATTGGTACAGTACCATTGTAAGAATTTTATAAATTCACTGGAGTGTAATCATGATCCAAAAATTTTATGACAACTTAAGCATTTCCTCAACACCCTTCTCTAAAAGTTTCAAAAACTCTAAACCTTTCTAGTTGCTCAATCGAATCTATCTATTGACCATTATATTTTTATCACAACAGTAGCACTATCACTTTTTAAAAAAAATTCTTTAGACTTGATCATTATATGAAAATTTTATGGAAATATTAGTGATGCTTCAGGACCATCAACAAAAAATTTCAAAATTTATAATGTAGTTTGAGCTATTTTTCATTCGGTTGAAATTTTGTCGGTCAGCCTTTTATCAGAACAGTAGCAATTTAAGAATTTTTAAAAATCTCTTAAGCATGTTCATCATCTAAAATTTTTATGGGAATATTAGTGATGTGTCAAGACCATCCTCAAAAAAATTTAACATCATTTTGACCATTTTTCACTCAGTTAAAAAAATTCCAAATTTCAATTTTTTAAAAATTTGATCAAATTTCGTCCAAAGTTCCAAGATTTCGCCTAAATTTCGGATTTCGCCCCCTCCGAGATGTGAACCAAAAACGAAATTTGAAATCCTGCTGCAAACACATTATACCTTTGTGTTGTAAGGAGTAGCTGCCGTCTCCGGTCAAGTACACACACAGCATCTAGCTCCTTCCTCATCTCCTAAGATGGATCGATCGCTGGAGTTGCTCGATGCGGCGGGCGGCTTGGGAGCGGGAGGAGGCGGCAGCGACGGTGGCGTACGGTGGATAGGGTTGAAGAGTTCCCACGCCACCGCCTCATCTGGCTTGAGGCCCGGTGCGGCCACCGTACGCCATCGGCGCTGACGAGGCGGCCCTGGAGGGAGACTCACGCGTGGTGCCGCGGGCTCGCCGGCTCGCGGAAGCGGCTCGAGAGGGCGAGGGGACGGATACGAGGGACAGAGGGCGGTCTGGGGGCGGCGTCGCGTCGCCACCGCCGCCGCAGTCGGCGATCATGGCGACGAGGGGAGGGTTTGGAATTCGGATCTGGGGATTTTTGTGTGTTTGAGCGGGTGATTTCGGGAAAGTGCTTTTCGAAATGTGAAATAGAGACGTTTGCGAAACGGACGAGTCCTTTCGACCCATCTTATATTCACAAGTTTTAGCCCATTAAGGAAAAGTAATCATGGAGGCCCATATAAAGATATCCATTGGGCTATAAGTCCCTGCTCCTCCTCAGGTCGCACGCGTACACGACACGCCAATGGAAGAACCGCACGCTCCCGCGGCGGCGGAGGCCGGCGCCGGCGTCGACGGCGACGCCTACCGCATCCGGCCGCTCGAGCTCTCCGACCTCTCCAAGGGATTCTGCGACCTCCTCGCCCAGCTCTCTCCATCCCCGCCCCTCACCGAGGACGCCTTCCGCTCGCGCTTCGCCGAGCTCGCTGCGCTGGGCGACGACCACCTCGTCCTCGTCGCGGAGGACACCTCCACGGGCCGCCTCGCCGCCGCGGGGGCGGTGCTCGTGGAGCGCAAGTTCATCCGGCGCTGCGGCCGCGTGGGGCACGTCGAGGACGTGGTGGTGGACGCCGTCGCGCGCGGCCGGGGGCTCGGGGAGCGCGTCGTGAGCCGCCTCGTTGAGCACGCGAAGGGGAGGGAATGCTACAAGGTCATACTCAACTGCACGCCGGAGCTGACGGGGTTCTACGCCAAGTGCGGATTCGCGGAGAAGAACGTCCAGATGGGACTCTACTTCTGATCTAGGTTCCGTCTTCTTGGATCTCTCCCTGTTGATGTTGTCTCGAGTTGTTGCCTGTATTGATAAAATGCGGTGGGAAATATTTGCGTTTTTCTGCATTGCTACGAACAATTGTTGTAGTTAAGGATTTATTATCTTTCAATCCTTGCTGCCAGCATGGACTAGTGATCACTGAGGATTGCATTTTCATTGCCTCTAAATAATTATGTCAAAATGTAGCACACTTTTTAAATTCTAATGGAGAGTTCTCGGCTATTATATTGAGATCCAACATCAGGCTTCCAAATGATTTCCATGAGTTGAGTACTGAAGTTGTCGCAAACAATGTTTCCGCTTGCATTACACGTTTGCAATGGTAAAACCTAGAAAACGAAATAAGAAAAGCGAATAAAGGACCACTGGTAAATTCTGTGCTCGTACATTGGAGCTTGTAAAAAAATAGAGAAAGGGCAAACTAATTGAGGAGAAGACAAATTATTTTAACATCTATTGTGAATGTCTGATTTGCATTGTCCTGGTGTGCTTGGTTTGAACGTGGAGGAACTTTGGAATAATTTTTTTTTGGCGGATTAAGATCATTGCTAGACCAGAAACTCATGGATGCAGGGAGGGAGGGATTGTTCACTTCAGCAAAATTTTAGCGCGGGTAGGAGAGTAATTATCCAATAGTGCCGTGTGTTATTTGTGCTTACTGCTTAGGAAAGTGTGTTCTGGGTTGTTCAAGATATTTGCCTATGTACCATTGGAACGTGAGGACTGGTCTACACAATACAGATAAATAATTTTTGAATGTGTCTACAAAATGAGCTATGAAATATGTTTATCTACATGTACTGTAGTATTTAGTGGATGCTCTGTATATGTTAGGCATACTTTATTTCTGTTACACTGCATTTGTTTTGTATTTTATTGAATCTTTGTGGGATTGTTTTGCGATTATATAACAGAATATGCTTGTCTAACTTTTTGTAATTGAACTTTTGGTGACTACAGTGTACAGTTCAAATTTCAAGGTGACCCCATTTATGTGAGTGCTATGTTAAAAAGACATGGCTATTGCCTTATCAAACACTATCAACTTCTGGCACTACGTGAGTCAGACGAGAATGTTGAGTGTTTGATGCAGAAAAGTTCCACTTTTGCTGTGAGCACTCCATACTCACTTGTTATAGACCATGGTTATCACGACGCCCTAGCGAGGTGAGTCGCCTCCGGGGCATCTAGACGTCTAAGCGACGACCAAAAAAATTCATTAAATCCCCCTTAGCCCACCTACCAGCCCACCTAGCTGGCCTAACCTTCCTCCCTCTCTCTCTCTCCGGCCCACCCAGCCTCCCAGCCTCCCTCCCTCTCTCTCTCTCTGGCCCAGCCGAGCACCCAGCGCCCTAGCCTCTCTCTCTCTTTCTCTCCTCCCCCATCCATTCGGCGTCGCCCCCTCCCTCTGTTTCGCGGCGCACACATCCGAGTCAACCTTGCCCAGGCAGTTACCGCCGGACACGCCGCCTCCTTCCACCGAAGCATGCCGTCGACATCGAGCTACCCATGCCGGATTCCCAGGGCGACGGCGTGGAGGCAGATCCCCTCCTAACCCACGCCAACCATATTCGTCTCCACGCCGTCGACGACTCCGTCTTTGTCGACATCGAGCCCCCCCTGCCGGATTCCCAGGCGCATCGTGGAAGCGATAGAAGTGGCGGCGACGGAGGTGGAGGCGAGTTAGGCGACGGGATCTTACCGGATCTAGTCGCTGGCGATGGAAGCGAACGGGCAGAGCTCCTTCGTCGTCGTCTCCTCTCCACGCGCTCATCTCCATCTAGCGCACGATTGGATGCTACAGCAGCTACGCCTGACACGGTCAAGCGGACGACTCGCCGTTTCCAGGGGAGGCGAGCCCCCTGGCGGTCCTGACGTCGTAGTAACACTGTTATAAACTACCATGTCTTCCTTCATTTCCATGGGTAGCTCAATCCTCTATGTAACGAGAAGAAATTTTATCACAACTCAATCCTCTACGAGCACTTAATCTTTTATTCATGTTGACCCATGACTCGGAACTAGAGTATTTGATATATAGTAACTTATTCTTTGATTTCGTACTCAACTATGCTGACGGTCCTGTTAACAAAGGTGATCATATCTGGTCAAATCAGGTCAGGGCAAGGATGACATTTTTTGATTGCCTTGTGTTTATAATAGTGACTAGCGAGTAGACAGAACTCATGAGGGCAGGCAGAAAGAAGTCCTAGTGATGGATGAATATTCTGTGATTGACTCGCATTATACCAGTGAGTAGTGGGAAGAGCAAGTTGACAATGGTCCTAGGGAAGGGTAAGGTGGATCAATGTCTAAGTAGTGTCAGAAAAGGTCACATAACTCAAACGGTGGATGGTGGTGGATCCCTGAATCAGCTTGTGCTGGTTTGCTTCTTTTACCATTTTTTACTCTTATATGCCTGATTTCCTAAAGTCAGTTGATCGGACTTTTGGTCATAATACTACCAACTGAAGATCTTGTTTGTAAATAGGCCACAATGCTTTCTGAAATTTAGAGTGCCCAATTTTCAGGAAGAGCATTATTATCGAAAGTTCAGGCTTTCAAAATCTTCTACAATCCAGCTTTGACTGCTTGTTGTCCCTGTTACAGTTTTGCCATATATTCTCTCTTTCATGTCATGCTGACAAAGATCCATCTTTTCTGGTTATGCTACTCCTTCCGTTCACGATTACTCGGTAATTTTGATTTTGAGTCGTCAAGTTTTAACCAACGATAAATTTAAAATATCTAGTCATGTTACATAAAAATATTACATTTATAGATATTTAATTTTGTATTACTTAAAAATAACAGTCAAAGCTCAATGGCCTCTTTGCTTTGCTGTCATGAAGTAGCTGCGAGTGCCGAGTACCTCCTACCAAGTAGTACATCAAAGCAGACGATTTTGCAGGGTTCATTTTACGCGGACCGCCTTGAATCTGGACCTTTTTACAGGGAGTCCCCGTGGTGGATGCATTATTGACGATTTTGCAGGTACTTCATTTTCTTGCGTTTGGCTGAATCACCATCATCCATTTGCATTCAGTGTTTTCACTGGACGAGCCATTCGCCCATTCCATCCCAGATCTGTGTCAGTTTCCCCCAATCAACAGCAGTGGACATGAGGAGAAGACACCAAAGGGCTAGAGTACCGGCTTTGACCATCGTGTGTTTCTGATTCTTTTTTAGTCTCACAATATTTTTTGGATAGCCTTCAAGGAGCAGCACTAACCGTTCGCTATGAACGCAAAGAAGTGTAATAGTACTGACCACCCTCTCAGTTTTTTTACTGCTTACGCCGCTGCCAATCAAACCTGACAATTTGGAGGCGTCTTCATGTGGCCCACTCTCCTCTTGTGCTGTTGAAGTTGTCAGTCACAGGCTCACAGTGCAGTATATCCTGGTACATTGATTCTGGACATGATGTGGTTTGGTGGCGATCGCAACAACTTTGCAGCCTAAATGCAGCAGAGGTGAGCGTGAGCCCGTAGGTGCCAACTTTTAACTGGCTTCTAATCGATGAGGATTATTGATCGAGTTAATATTTTATGGTCAAAGCATTTCTAAAAAATCAATCCACGTATTAAGGCTTAACGTAACAGTTGTGTCTACAAGTACGATTAAAAAAAAACTTCCCTCTAGCAACAAACTGATCAGAAGCAAATGACGACTAGTTAAGACCAAGAACTGATAAGTCTAGGGCAATAACGATCAATCATACTGTTTTATAAGCTCTGACCGGATAAATTGGTCGGAAACTATGGTAGTTTCCTATATGATTAATGTGAGAGTAGTTATTGACGTATATAACAAGTTACGATAGTTGTTCAAAGAACGAGGCAGTTCTAGATTTAACAAAGACATATGTGAACTGAAAACAAGAGGCACATGTAGTAGTATTAACTTGTCACCCTTAGACATAAATGGGTGGCATGCGTGTCGAGGACAATCTCATCTCAATCGGACTTTATTATATTCTGAATTCATTCTTGTAATATTTTACTGTACACAACAATAAAATCTCTGCTTGATCATGCTTTGATATTTTATTTTTTATGTAAATTCGATAAAGAATCCTAGGTCCCGACCATCGACACCACTGTTGCAGTGGTTTTCTCAATCATCCTTCCCACTTGCAACGCGCTCATGAGTTTTACCCCTTTTGTATTTCAACTCTCTTATGCAGGTACTATTTGTCTATTTCAGACCAAGCCTATCCAACTATCATCCTTTCTTAAGACTGGTAGGCAAAATGGGATTCCTGTACTGACCACATCACCTTCTTAATTCAGGAAAAAAGAGAACGTACGGGGTCATTGTCGTTTGCTGGGTAGAAACTTCTTTAGATTACAACAGTGGAGTAGCGTGTATCCACCCCCACACGCACATCAAGTATGGACACATACACCAGTGAGTCCACTAGCGTGTCTAAAATTTAAGAAGCTACTGATAATTCCATGGTGTCAAAGAGTACTTGGTAGTTATTATACGAGCGTGTGTCTGGCTACCTATTTTTTTCTAGACCGCAAAACAGTTGTAGCTGACATCTGTGGTTTTTCTTGATATGCTATTTAGCAAACTGGCTACTACAACCGTAGCTTTTGGGGGACAACCGAGCGAGTAGGGAGTCGGCAGCCGAGCGAAGCCACAGCGGCAGCCAAGAGGGGAGGTGACGCGGAAGCGGGGCGGCAGAGGTAGGCCGGCGGCGACAAAGCCGAGGCGAGGGCGACCGAACCAAGGTGGCGTGGAGACGGCGACACGAGGAAGAGACGGAGATGGCGAGTCGAGGAGGGGCGGAGACGGAGTGAGGTCAAGGCGGTGGAGATGGCGAGGTGGGGCTGACCGAGCCGAGGTGGGGCAGAGACGGTGAGGCAGGGCCGCGTTGATGGTGAGGCTGGATGGAGACAAGGAGGCAGGGGCGAGCGATGGCAAGGCGGGGCCGCAATCGAGAGAGGTCGAGGCGGGGCGACGTGAGCAAAACACAGCTGAAACACTTCCCTCGTGACTGTGGCTTCTAGAGTTGCTTCGACTATGGTTTCACTGTACAGCCAAAGCACAGCTACGCCGTTTGAAGGGCTGCCGGTCCAAATCCGAAGCGCAGCCCCCAAACAGCGCTGAGAAGTCGTTCAAATTGTATATCAACTGCGTAATCTAAAATAATTAACTGTCCAAAGGGAAGCCTGGTCACGTCGTCCCCACGCGCGTGGTGCTCCGACCAACACCGTGGAGCCGCCGGCGCGTACGTACGTACCCAGCCAGCCGGCGACCGTTGAAAAACCGGGCAAAGTTAATGGTGGCATCCCAAGCGCGCATCGATCGCATTCGGACGCTTCCAAGCATCATTAAAGGCGCAGAGCCGTCGTCTCGCCTGCCTTTCACTGGTTCGCGGAACCGATCCCTGCACCGCATCGCACGGCCGTGGTCCTGGAAGTTAGTGAGGAAAAAGCCTCTCTCCTCTCGGCACTAGATGGCTAAGATGACAATGATTTGTACCATTCCGCGGTGTACACGTAGGATACTGCAGCGTGGATGGATGGCTTCCACGGTGGGAAAGGAAAAACGCGAGCTCCCTTTACACATCGGAAGCCACTACTGCGCGGGCACTAAGTGGGGAGAAGCGCGGCTCGATCGATCGGCGGTCACTTCCTTATGCAGAGGTCATGATCGCCCGTGCGGATGGCCGGGCCGACGGTGGAGTGATGTGATAAAATTGGCCTTGTTGTGTGTGCGGTGTTCCATTTTGGCGCGTGACATCTGAGTATCTAGCTCCGTAGTCCAGGGTTCAAAAAAACGAAAAAAATCACTTAATGCTAATGATGCTGTAAAATTTTTCAACTACATTGAGTCAGCTTAAGATTTAAAACCAGTCCAATTCAAATTCAAATTAAAAAAAATTGAAAAAAAATTATCAAAAAGTGTTGAAAAATTTTGTGAGGTCCTGAGGTAATGCTAATGATGCTGTAAAATTTTCAGATGATTATCAGATCTATGTATTTTTAAAATTCTAACAGTGCTATAGTCTTTGTAAATGCTCTTCTGTTTTTTATTTTCTATGGGCACTAAAAAAGTATAATATTTGTGTGAGGTCCTGAGGAAATTATAATGATGCTGTAAAATTTTTAGATGATGATCGTATCTGTGTATTTTTTAAAAATTCTGACAGTGCTACTATCTTTGTATATGCTCTTCTGTTTTTGATTTTCTAGGGGCACTAATGAAGTCTAATATTTCTGAAAAGTTTACTACATGATCCTCGGTCACTATTTATGATACTATTAAAATTTATGGCATAATCAAGCTTGTAAATTTTTATAAAAATATGTGTCTTTGTTCCTTTTCATTAATTGTTTTTTTAATTTTTCAGAAGTAATAAATGAACTAAAAATTGTTAAAATTTCTCTAAGGTATTTTATAGATTAATTGGGATTTATTTAAATTTTATGCAATTTTTTTACCAATTTTTCTTTATTGTGCCAAAAATCGAATAAAACTGGTCGACAATCGATGAAAATAGTCAAAAATCGGTGAGAAAAGTAACGTCGCTTAGTTTGACGATTTTCAACCAAAAATCGGTCAAAAATTGATGAAATCGCTCAAAAATTGATAAAATTGGTTTATTTTCGATTTTTCGCCGCTTTTTGACCCCCGTTTTCAAAGAATTTGACTTCGAAACCATTCGGTTTCTACCGGTTTTTTTGATCAAAAATCGAAATTCAATATTTTGAACCCTGCTCCGTACTACTCCCTCCATTCAAATTTATAAGGTATATTTTCTTTTAGTTCTTAGGGTAAGGAGATATTGAACATTACTAAACTATCCCTAATTATTATCTCTGAGCACTATATATAATACATACATATAGAGCAAGGCTAGATATTTATTAAGCGTATAACAGAAATACCACACTAATTTTATATTAAAATGTGAAATACGATTTATATTTGTAAACAAGATTATTCAAATATACGTCTTATATTTTTAGGCTGAGTGTTGGGCCGGGGAGCTTAGCCTCCACGGTTTACACTTACAAGACCACGGGATCCGTTCCAGTTCCAGATCCAATATTCCGAAAAGGCCTAAAAATCCAGTATTCTATCCATTCAGGGTTACATACTTGCATGTGTAAGTAGGGCTCGTCAGTGAGACTGTAGAGTGTAGACTTCTCAAGTTCTTGACTAGTAGTACGACCCACAAAGTCACGATGAAATCTAACCGTGGGTTATTGTTCATCAAGCAGCAATTGAGTGCAGCCGTACTCGTTTTCAGAGTCAGCTATCTAAAACTGTTGAATTAAAACGAACCGTTTCCTACGGAGAATTCGCAGCAGCGTGCACAACAGCAACGCTTTCCAACTGAGCCGTGGAGAGTGCTGATCACTGATGTTCGATCAATTCTATGTGACCAATCAGTGCTGCGTAGGGTTGCTAGGTGAATCTATGTACTGACCGGATTTAGCAAAATTTCCTTTCTGTTTCGGTGTATATGCAGCAAGTTGCAGGTTGCATTGCTTTGTGGTGCATTCGGTAGCCCTGTAATATGGCCTAGAGAGTTGGCCGTCAATAGCTGCCCGTGAGGGATATGCCTCGCCCACACATTCGTGAAATCGTGAGAGTTACTTGTGTCAGACCCGTCAAGGGATAGTCTCCGGGTTCAAATTCCCGTACTCACCCGTTAAGCACACACAAATATACTTTCATACGAATTTTATAAGGTCGTGCATTTATTTACGGTCTATTTAGATCTGTGCTAAGTGGATGCGCTCATGTATGTATTGCACATATGTGTTTTCCTTGTAATAAAAAAATTGATACGTGAAAAACCATGTGGAGATCTACTCATGTGTGTGATAAGTAATTAACGGTGTTTAAGTTTGGAATGGTCATGTTTGAGTTTGTTTTGAATTCGTTGTTGAAATTGAAGCAATTTGAGCTGTTGTTAGCTGAAACAACACTACCGGCCTTGAAACGGCGGTAGTGCCGGCTTGCGGTTGTACTGGCTTGTGAAGCGGTAGCTATTTTCTAGTGAGGGTTTTCTCTGGGTTTTGCAAGGGCTGTACTACCGACCATGGGCATTCTCTATTGAATTTTAAAATTGTGATTGAATATATTGTGAGTAGTGTTACATGACGATTAGATTGTCTGTGTTGGTTGCAGGACTCCGGGGCTAGGTCATGGTGAGGCGAAGGCGAGACCGGGACAGACTAAGAGAGCTAAGGTCCAAAATGGTCAAGGGACACCAAAAGATGATTGAGGTCAGGAAGTGGTTGCAAGCCGAAAAAATAAAGAGCCGGAGCGTAAATCATTGGTGATGAACATAGTGGGCAACGACATAGACCAGAACTAGGCTCAGGGAGGAGTCGAGGTCTTGAACGGTCAAGGAAGCCGGTGCTATCATGGTGAAGCGGTTAAGGACACGTGACACGTCAAGTGATTTGGGTCCGTTTGCAAGCGAGGACAGTTCATGGGAGTCCGGATGTGTGAGAGGCTTGGCGGCAAATCATTGGGGCCACATGGAACGCAGGAAGCATGGACGATGTTTCAAGAGGAAGGAAGACCGGTCATTAGGGCAATTGATAATTTGTCAAATACCGACGGCTTAGGCAGTTTGGAAAATCGCAGTGGTGGACTAAGTGATTTAGGTCAAGTCAAAGTGGAGTTTGACGCAAATTCGGACTCGTGGGGCGAATTGGATGTCAAGGTAAAGGTCGTTTTGAGAAGCGTATTTATGTGAGCGTAAAACCTGTTAAGAGTGTTGGATTATCGGGTTAGCTCATATAAATGTGGATAGTATCTACATGTGTATCCAAGTTTTAGGGTTAGGGTTGCCTCCACTATACAAGGAGATGTAGTAGCAAGAGAGATTCTAAGCCACTAAGTCTATGAGAAGGATTAGAGTTTTCACAAGATTTTGGTTTTCTTGTGTGGGTGTGTGAGTGCTCCTTGGGAGTTTTGCCCTCAGGTAAGAGGCTTTGTATTCCATTCTCATGATCTGAAATGAAATTGAATTTCATACTTAAGTCTTACCTCTTGTTTTGATCTTTCCTCTTCTTGGGTTTTGACCCTTCTTGTTTGGTTTCTTTTTCTCTTGATCTTATATTGTCAAGGATGAGTGATTGATGAATATATTCTCTAGAGATCACATCCTAATCATCTAGTCAAGCCCTCACATGATCATCAAGAAATTTATCAAGAAATCGGTTTTTTGCTTAAGAAGGAAGGATTTGAGTTAGATCTTGACCCTACTTGTTTGAGGAATCTTTCTTCGGTGTTCTTGCTTGATGTAATATGTGGTAGGTCATCTACGATCACCTTGACCATCAAATCCCCACGAGTAAGCACATGTTGAAAATTTGGTTTTTGACCCTATTTTGATGCAACTTCCAGTAATCTTAAAAAGGTCGGAATTTTGATGTTAATCCTTATGATTGAATGCTGGAATAGGTTTTTTTGACAACCTTAGGAAGGTGTATACAAAATTTCACGAGTTTTGGATCATCCAATCGAAAGATATATCAATTTTTGGATTTAAACGCATGCTAATTTACTGTTCATATACCTGAATTCACTGTTCACTGGTAGTATCGCCCTCACCACCACGGCGGTAGTGTCGGCCTCTGGGTAAAATCATCAAAAAAATTATTTTTCCGTTCTTCTGAGGTCTTAGGAGATTTTAGTTGATTTCTTTAAAAAATGATTTTATTATGTGATCGTTTATCCCCTCTTAAAGTTCAAGCTCTATTAAGTTGGTTTTGGTGTTAATGACAAATCTAGTATTGAGACTAACTCTTTTGATAATCATAATATTGACTAGTCTCAATTGTTAATTAATGACAAATCTTTTATGAGACTAACTCTTTTGTTAAGCTTAACTCTTATTAGTATCTTTTGGATGAAAAAGATGGAAATATCAAAGTCTCATGAAAAAGAAAAATGGAAATCCAAAATGTATGTAT
Source organism: Otatea glauca (assembly GCA_036346275.1). Lineage (NCBI taxonomy): Eukaryota > Viridiplantae > Streptophyta > Magnoliopsida > Poales > Poaceae > Otatea > Otatea glauca. The sequence continues at coordinate 15,669,593 of CM070728.1, forward strand.
CAAATGCAACTTTATTATTTCTAGATACATGCCTTGGATTCAAGACAAAGGGTGAACTCCACTATAGTTTTAACCTTAATATGTGCATTTTTTTTCAACTCCATATATACATGAATGCACACATTTAGAGGGAATTCATGCTTAATCTTGAAGTTTCAATAGTATTGATCTAATCTATCTTTCTATATTAAAGATCATTACTTTGAAACAACCTTGAGTATATTTAACTTGTGTAGTTGTAGTATACTCATGGCAATATAGGATAAACTCCAAAGCAATCAAAAATTGAATATGTGCATATTGATTCAAGTTCAATTATTTGCATGCACACATCTAACGGAGTTTATTCTATAATTAATGGTCTTAAGAGTATTGATCCCTTTCTACCACTCCATATAAACTGGATCATTACTTTTAGATTCCATCGAATTGAGTATATGAAACTTGTGTAGTTAATATATACTCATGACAATTTAAATACAATTTAAATTATGTTCGGTTGACATTCAATCAACAAAGAACTAGTCATGTGTTGATGGTTCACTTTGTTGATCCTAGGGCAATCGAAAGTTCTTGAGTATATGAAGCATTAGTTGTATTAGTATACTCAAGACACAATTAATCTTTCAATCATTTGTCTTTGGGTTGTGGTCAATCATCAAAGGAAAAGATCAAAAGATCTTAGAGCATCCATTATGTGTTAATGGAGTGTAATGATGATTGAGACAACCATGTATTTTGGATTAACACTTTCAATGAGTTTGAAATAGGTTAAGTTCAAGGTTGAGATAGATAAACGGGACAAGGACGTCATCATGTGTTGATGAGCATCAAGAGAGGATCCCGAAGCTAAGACAAGGGAAGTTCATCATGTGTTGATGAACAAGAAGAAGATCCCGACTTAGAGAGAAGATGGAAATCATAAAAGCTCCAAGTGGATGTGCTAGAGGCAAAGGTATAACTAACTAGGGCTAAGGATGTGTTCCTAGTCTTTTACCGGTCTCGGTGTTTGGATGGGAGACCAGGTTGCTAGTTAGGTGCCGTACTATTAAGAGGGGTTAAGCATTTTAGCTTGAGCTTCATCATGTGTTGATGAACTCAATCCGGTTCACTCTAGCTCACTCTATTGGTTGGTTCTTGCATGAGCTAAGTATTTGCATGTGTTGCAAATAAGGGAGCTCATGCTTGCTTCTTATTGAATCTTGATTTGATTTTTTTGCATAGAGCTATGGATTTGCATGTGTTGCAAAAAGGGAGATAGCTCATGTAATTTGGTCTATGTGGTTTTTGCATAGAGCTAAGTTTTGCATGTGTTGCAAAAGGTGAGAGCTCATGCATCGGTGTTTTAGCTTGTGATTTGATCATGTGTTGATCATCACAAGGCTAAGTAAAGTTTATGTTTTTTCTATTTGCAAATGTGTTTTGCAAATAATCTAGAGGTTATGATTTTGATCCTAAAGCATGTGTTGGCATTTGCAAATTTATTTTTGCAAAGTGTCGGGATCATGTGTTGATCCTTACATGGCTAGAGGATTGATCTCATGGGTTCTCGGTTTATTTGCAAATGTATTTTGCAATTTTTTTTTATCATGAGTTGATCATCAAATGGCATCATATTTGATCTTATTGACTCTCTCTAGCTTGTAGTTACGCTCTTGATCAAGTCTATGTGAGGGATTTCAAGAAATCAGATTTTAGACTTGAATGACTACATTAGAGTCTTTATTTTTGTGATATTTAAAAATATATATGGTTGCTTAAATCTTAAAAATTGGTGGAGATTGTAGCCCTCGTGATAAGCTTCGCATAGAATCAAAAATCACCTAAATCGGAGTTCGGAGTTAAAAGTTATGAGTGTTTTAGTGCTTCGACCAGTGGTAGCACCGCCCCTAGTAGGGTGGTAGCACCGCCGAGCGGTGCTACCGGCCCTAGATGGGCGGTAAAAGGCGGTGTAAAAAGTCCAGAATGCATGTTTTTAGTCCGAGAAAAAGAAAAAAGGCCCAGTGCTACCGCCCGAAGCCCGGTAGCACCGGATTTTCTGAGTAACGGCTAGTTTTTCTAGCCGTTGGCTTAAAGGTCGGTGCTACTTGCCCTAGTAGGGCGGTAGCACCAGGTTTGCTGCGTTTTTGACCGTTTTTACCCCCCAACGGCTAGTTTTCTTGAGGGGTTATAAAAGGGGCCGAGTTAGGAGGGTTTTGTTGCTGCTCTAGCACCCATTTGAGGTATTCTTGGGAAAGCAAAACCCCAAGAGCTCATAGAGCCATATTTGAGTGATTTGAGATGAATTTGTTTTAGAGTTTCTTGTGTAGAATCTCTTTGGTGTTGATTTGCTTTCTCTTGAGCTAGTGTGAGCCTCTCTTTTATATTGTGCATGTGTTGCATTTTGTGAGTAAGGAGAGAAGCCTCTAATTGCATGTGTTGCATCTAGAGAAGGATTGAGTATCCTTGTGCATGTGTTGCACTTGGTGAGGATCAAGCAAGGGGCTTGACTTGTTACTCTTGGTGTTTGCCGACACCTAGACGACGTGTGGAGGCGTCGTGCGCGGTGACCTTCTCAAGGAGATTGTGAGAAGGTCCGGCAAAGTTGTGAAGGTCGGAGCTCGCCTATCCGGAAGGGGAAAGAGCTACCACTAGTGGAATCGAGGCGGGTGCTCAATTCGTGGAGCCGGTCCAAAGTGGTTTGGGCTTGCCTCAACGTGGATTAGGGGAGACCGACAAGTCTCCGAACACCACGGTAAAACATCGATGTGTCTCTTTATGTTTGCTTGCAATCCTCTATTTACATTGTTGCAATTTACATTCCTAGAATTAAATTGCTTGATTGTCTTGAGGATTGTATATTCTTGAGTAGAGACATAATTAACTAGTGCACTTAGTAAGTCTAGTTGATTTCGACTTTAATTTGTCAAAACCTTAGTTTGTCGCTTCCGTATTTATTATTGTTAGGTTTTGATATAGAGATAAATAAAGTATGTATTTAATGATAAGAATTTTTAAAACCGTCTATTCACCCCTTTAGTCGAATCTTACACCCTCTTATCCCTATTTTCAGTAGTTCAACGTACATGCCTTTTGTTTCCCAGTACGTGAGAATGACTACTTCACATGTCGAGTACATCATGTACGGATGTACCCCTGTATAGCTTTATTTATTAATCCAGACGGTTCATTTCTTTAGTTCCTTTAAAGCGTTAAGCTAGTCTTAGCACGTAAAGGAGGATTGAAACTGTCCAAGTAATTTGAGAAAATCTACTCCTCTGTCAAGACATTTCTTTTAACACATAGAACAAAAAAATATTAAAAATAATTAGATTAACCCTAATTATTATCATAAACACTATATTCAATACATACATATAGAAAATATAAAGTAAAAATGTATATTTATTAAGGGTATAGAGAAAACATCACACTAATTCTATATTAGAATATGAAACACGATCAATATTTATAGACAAGACCATTTAAAAATACATCTTTTAAACTTGGACAGACGGGATATAATTGTGAATATTTTCCTGTACTAGTCGTATGCATCGATTTTTTTTTTCCAAAAATGGTCATCGTTCAGCGTAATTTGCAAAAATTGCCCTCCGAACAAGCGTGGAATCACACGGGCACGACGCATGTCGAAATCAACGGTCGAGATGCACAAAAGTCTAGATTTCCACGCTAGTAGATCGCGGTCATTTTCCTCGAGAGGCGTTGGGGGAGGAGGGATTCCTCATTTTCGCATCTGGGTGTGCTGAATTTGCCTCCTGCTACACGGCTCATATATATTTGTTATAACTCTTTTCAAAGCAACACTTCGTAGCTTAGTGGCGGAAAGTTTGCGTTGCGTGCGTTAGGTCGCAAGTTCGATTCCCGTTCACATCGTTTCTTCCCTTTTTTGAGCTATTAAATCATGTTAAAAATATTTCAAACTTTTTGAGAAGGTCCCCTGAGGGCATGTCTAACCTACCATAAACATTATAGATCATGATCAAACATGTGCAAATTTTAGAAATTTGTTTACAGCGTTTCTTGCCTTTTTTGGCTAATAAATCATGTCAAAGAAATTTTAAACTTTTTGAGAAGGGTCCTGAGAGCATGCCTAACCTACCATACAAATTCTAGATCATGATCAAACATGTGAAAAATTTAAAAATTATGAGAAATTTGATCATGATTTGGAATTTCTAAAATTTACACAGTTTGAACATGATCTAGAATTTTTATGGTAGGTTAGGCATGCTCTCAGGACTCGTCTAAAAAAATTTCAAAATTATTGACATGATTTAATAGCCCAAAAAAAGACAAGAAACATTGTAAATGAATTTCTAAAATTTGCACAACTTTGATCATGATCTGGAATTTTTATGATAGGTTAGACATGCTCTGAGGGCCCTTCTAAAAAGTTTCAATTTTTTTTTGACATGATTTAGCTCAAAAAAAGGGAGAAACGCTGTGAACGGGAATCGAACTCGCAACCTAACGCATGTGATGCAAACACTTTGCCACTGAGCTACGAAGTGATGTGAAATGAGTTTTAACAAATATATGAGCCATATAGTAGAAGGCAAATTCAGCACACCCCAGGCGTGGAAATTATCCACCCCCCTACCAAAATGCCCCGCGATCCACTAGCACTGGAATCTAGATTTCCGTGCATCCTGACCGTTGATTTCGACACGCGTTGTGCCCGTGTGATTCCATGCTCATCCAGAAGGCCATTTCTACAAATTATGCTGAACGATGGCTATTTTCGAAAAAAAAATCGACGCATACAGCTAATACAGTAAAATATTATATAATTGTGATCTTTATGCTACTCATTGTAAGCCTAACATACGAGTCCAGGTTGTACGTATCAGTGAGACGTCACTTGGATTTCAAAAACCGTTTTTTTATAAAAACAAATCGGTAAAAATCGTTTTTTTTCAAAAATCAGTAAAACTTAAGCAAAAATCGGTAGAAATCGAAGATATTTGAATTCAATTTTTTCTAACTCGGTGGGAAGAAAAATAAAATAGAGCGATTATCACCTATTTTCTTCTATTTTTGATTTTTAACGGTTTTTTCGATTTTCAAGCATTTTTTTTCGATTTTTGAGTGATTTTTGCCGGTTTTTCGAGCATTTTTTATTTCAACGCATCGAAGTAAAATTGAAAAAAAATCCCAATTAATCTATTAAATTCCTTAGAGAAATTTAAACAATTTTTGAAATCATTTATTGCTTCTAAAAATCCAAAACAGAAATTAATGAAAAGGAATAAAGACACTGCTAGATTTTTATAAATATTTAAATGATTTATTATATTATGAAATTTTAGTGTAACCTTAAATAGTGGCAAATTATCATGTAATAAAATTTTCAGAAATATCAGACTTCATTTATTACCCATATAAAATTAAAAACAGAAGAGCATATATAATGATAGTGGCACCTTCAGAATTTTTTTTAAAAATATAGATATATAATCATCATCTAAAAATTTTAAAAATTCATTATAATTACATTAGAACATCACAAAAAAAGTTTAAGAAATATCAGACTTCATTTTGTGCCTCTAGAAAATAAAAAACTGATGAGCGTATATTATGACAGTATCACTATCAGAATTTTTGAAAAATATACATGTCTGATAATCATTTGAAAATTTTATAGCATAATTAGCACTGCCTCAAAACCTCACACGAAAATTTTCAAAAAATTTAACACTTTTTGCTAAATGTTTTAAAAAATTAAATTTACATTTGAACTCCACGGTTTACCGAACGGTTTCAAATTGCAACCAGCTCGAAACGGTCGGTTTTCTACTGTTTTGAAAAGCCTAGCTATATATTATGGACTTACAAAGTTATCCCAAATAACTTAGTTAGTCCACAACTCCACATCGTTATGTTTCCGCGAGCCACGCAATGATCGATGACTCACAGTCCGATTAACCAAAATGCAGAAAGTAGGATGGAGTAGTCAATACCAGCTAACAGCCTCACGGACCTGTGTGATCAGAAATTTGACCTTGCGGAAACAGCTAGGCATAATTTAGATCGAAAGTTTAAGTTTTTCATAGGGAGATACTTTCCTATTAGTTTAAAAGAGCATCTTTACTAATATATCTTTCCTAATATATAAATATAAATTAGTGATGATCATTTTTTCCTCTCATCTTTTCTAAAAAAAGCAACGTCGACGACGAATAGGCTATGGAACAAATAAAAAATCGACCGTATATCTCTTTCCGTCTACACCCGTTCCCTCTGATCAGCTATTACCTACCTCTCCTTGTGGCAACACAAAAATGTAATTTTATTTTTTAAAATATATTATATAATTTAATTATTTAGTTAAATACTATGTTTCCTTGCAACACAGAATTGCTTGACTAGTTGTCTAAAACATGTGCGTTCTGCTCGCAATGCCGATACATTATCACGTATTCACGTTGATATACTGCTGCTGCACTACACATACAAGCAGATAATTTTTTTTAAAGATAGCTAGGCTGTGAATTATATTAGATAGGTAAAAGACTTGACAGAGAAGATGGCACAAGATTCTGTGCCAGGGAGAAGATACAGGAGAGAGGACGGCAAGGGAGGGAGAAAGGAGGGAGAGGGAAAAAGAAAGGGAAAGGAGGGATCAAGCTTGACGTTTCACTAGGGTTTTTAGCTGAACTGTTCCGACGATAATCCGGACTACCGCCTCATCTTTAAGGGACTGAAGGATATCCTCATTGGCATTGTATTTGTTTCGAAAAACTCTGCTGTTTTTCTCTCTCCACCATTGCTAACATGTTAGAATAATCAGGATTCTAACACCTTTATAAAATCTTAGCTGACGGCTTGTTTGCTGTAGGCACCAATCTTCAAAGGTGGCAGTTCGTTTCCAATGGTTTGGCAGTAGCGATGGTAACTTTGCCTATGTGGCCACAGCTTCCCATAATCGTCGAACAGTATATGAAGAGGTGATACACAGTTTCGAGATTCCGGCAGCACATTGGGCAGAAGCACTGATTTGGCCACCTCCTGCGTTGTAGCCGCTGTGCCGTCTATAGTCGGTCGTGATGAGTAAGCCATAGAAAGACTTTGCATCGCAATAGAGCCCACGCCGACCAGACTGTGGTATGGAAGGATACGAAGGTGCTTGCGAACTGCATGCCATATGATGATGAGGCTGTGTAGGTGCCGGTAGATGTTTGAGTCCAAGTTATAGCGTTTGGAATATGTGGTTGTAATTGTACGGACTGTATTTTGATCCATAATTCGATGTATTCTAATAAGGAAGAGAAAAGCTCTTAATATCATGGTGTCTTTTGTGACTACTTTTTTCTCTTTTGAGATGAGCGTGTGTTGGTGACCATTATTCGCTTCCCTTGTCTTTCTCATCCTCCCTACCCTCTGAAAGCAAATCGAACTTTCGAACTTTTTAAAAGTGCTATAAAAACCGTTCTTTCGACAGTAAAAAAAGAACTCTTTTATACTTTGATGGTACACTTTTACATACAGAACGAAAATGTTCATACATGAGGCGAAAAAAAAAATGGGCAGAGATGTGTCTCTTTCTTCGCGGAGAGTCCCTCGCTTGCACGGAACGGATTGGCATCACATCATCCATCGTCATTACGGGAACAGCTTTCACAGCCGTCTGATTGACCAAGCTAGGAATCTAACGGTTATCTTTGCTCCCGCACGGCGGCCGGTGATGCAGACGTGCACCTAAGACCTGCAGCCCCTAGGAAATCCGTATGTCCACACAGGGACCACTTCGGCTTTCCCAATCAACCAAAAGAAATAGGAGCGTGTCAGCGCCACTTCCGGATAAATCATCTTTTGTCTGACGCTTTTTTACGTTTTTTTTCTTTACAAATCTAGCCTATATACATATGTATTTGTAAATTTGATTATTTCTCTACTACGAAAGATCCGGCACACGACGTCTATCCTCTACCTATTCTAAGGAGTACGGAAGCTAATTGACGCTTTAGGAGCTCAACCGATTGCAAAAGCAACATGGCTTACAGGGTAGAATGCCTTCCATGCTACCCGGGCATCGGCGAGGAGCCATGCGCGCTCGCTCGCCCACGCTCTCTCACCTTGCCACGACGTCGGCTAGCTTCTGCGCTCTCCTAGCTTGACAGGGAATATGTGCCGTCTGTCACGCCTTTTATAGTGAGAAAGGAGAACACATTTGTAAATGCATTCGTCCGAAAACTACGTTTGCAAAAAAACAATGTTGGAAGGATCAGATAAACAACGATTTCACTTTTTTTTTTAGGGGGGGGGGGGTGTTGTTTTGGTTTGGCGTACGTTGAGTGTACAGTTCGTAACATGATGTAATAGTTGATGCTACTAATGTATTAAGATAAATAGCTGTCGAGGTGCTAGCAGCTTTGAGGTATTAATAGAACAAATTTTGCGAACCATCAGCCATGACCTCACCGTCACTATAACATTTTGAAACCAACAATCTCGGATTTTTCTTTATATTTCTAACTGTACTCTACTAGCATGACAAGATTGGGTGATATCAGCTATTTGCTGGACATGCCATTGAGTAGTCAGTTCTTGAATCTGTCCGTCCATCCCTTAATTAGACAGAGTGTGTTTGGTTTGTAGGATAAGATTGAATGAGATGAGACGATTCTATATCATTTGGTTGTATTGTTTTGGATGAATGAAATGGTTCAATATCTATAGAGAATATTTCTCAAATTTGTATCTCACCATCCAGAATGGAACGGTTCTATTCAAATAACCAAACACATAGATAACTTTTTTCTTGAACCATCTCATACATGTACCACTTGGTATAAGCAATCAAACAAACTTTGTTCATGTGTCTACACTAGGTAAGTAAGGGTGCGTTTGGTTGCCTAGATAGGATATGACCATCTAGCCTGGTAGAGATGGAGTCATCCAGGTGCCTGTTTGGTTGGGTGGATATAAGACGAGTTATTTTTTTATTTGGTTGGATGGATGAGTTAGTTGTAATTAAGGTTTCGAATTTGGTTTAAAATTTTTGGTCAAAATTTGACCAAAATTCGAATTTTCAAATAAAATTTGGCCGAAATTTAAATTTTCGAACAAAATTTGATTGAAATTTGAATTTTGGACAAAGTTTGACTGAAATTTGAATGAGTACATTTCAGGAAAATTTGAATATGACCAAGTACACCTCTCCATGTAACAAATTGGATAAGCCTATCTGGTCTTTTTTTTTTGACTCTATGAATCATCTTGAGAGAATATTCTCAAAAACTGAATGATCTTATACCCATCGACTCATTTAAATAATTAGATAAATTCAATTACATAAATAACTATATTCCATGTAACATCATCCAAACAACCCAATACCACCTAAACTGTTAGGATATAACCACCACTCCCACCAAATTGAGACAAGCAAGACGGAAAGGACAAATAGGAGGTGACGAGAGCACCCACATCTTTCTCTACCGGTTCTTTTTCCATTTGTCCCATGTTAATTTCATAGCGAGAGATACAGCTGCTCTCACAGTTCACACCCCATCGCTATCACACTCCCACCATTGTATTACGGGAGAAATCCATAAACACGCCTACAAATATCTACTTTTTTTTTTCAAATTACCTTTCATATCTAATTATTTTTTACTTTACACCTCATAAGTTAAGTTGGTGTGCAAATACCCTGAGACCACATGTTAGCACTATTTATCTTGGTTTTCATTATTTTTTGCACTTGTGTCAGCGGTGTCAATACTTGTTTCAATGATCTTAATACTTATTTCAATTATTTGGGTGATTTCGGTACTTATAATGCACCATTTCGTTACTAATGTTTTAATGTTGAAATCATGTATTACAAATACTGAAACCACTCAAAATATTGAACTAAGTGTTAAATCACTTAAATAAGTACTTGAATAATTGAAACAAGTGTCAAAGAACAAGAAAATAGTGCAAACATGTAACCTAGAGGTATTTGCAAGCCAACTTAACTTATGAAATTGAAAAATATATGACTTATGATAGATTTTCCCCCTTCTATTATTTATTTCTTCCTCCTCCCTTAACACCGAAAGACCAGGTATGGGCAAACTCAAAGGAAATAGCCAGCCCAAATACTTCGGACTGTTAGCATGGTCAGAGGCCTGCGCATTTGGCCACTGTTTCTGCGACAATACTACGGTCACCCGGCCGTGAGTATTGATCAATGGAGTAGTTTGTGCCAAGATACAAAACTCATGGTGATGAAACTTGGGAGTGTCACTTTTGATGGATCAAATATTCAAGGCTCGATAGTATCGGCAGATCCTTGTCAGCCGCAACCATGCACTCAGAGAGTTGGTTCAGTGATGCGCGAACTAACCAGCCCGGCCGAGCAACGGAACCACGCATTCATAACTGCAGAAACAGCCGCGCGACGAAACCAACGGTGGGAATAGGCGATGCCGCCACGCGAGCGCCCGTGGTTTTTCAGAGGTAGATTGGAGCAGATGAGGAGACAGTGACAATACAAGGACAAACAATTCGACGAGCTCTCTGTTGCTCATTCGCTGAACCTGTTCTTCATTCAGGTTCTCTCAACTCAAACGGCCAATCGATCTTCGCCGACCCGCCTCCGCGTATCATCAAGGAAAGCGGAATCGATCGATCAATACTCACGGCCACCCGGCCCTTTGCATGCCAAACCGGTCCTTTTAGTACAAAACAAAGATTAGTTGTGTAAAATTATTGCAAGATATGTAATACTTGAACAGCTGCGACAACTTGACCAGTGCAAAGAAAGGAGCAGAAGATGACGCTGGTGATGATGCGTAGGCTGGTGTTAAACAAGGCTGCAGCTTGATTAATGATTACCATAAAGGGAATGCATTGGACGTGGGCATGCAGACAATTGCATGTATGTACTATAACAGCAAGGACATGACAGAACTGTAAACATTTCTGGTTTCGCCTCTCCTCTGAACCAAACTAATTAAGCTTGCAAAATGTCAGTCTATCACTAGCATGTGGGGACCACGTTTTCGTGGGCCTAGCTGCTTGTCAATGACCTGCATGTACAAACCCAATCTCCTGTCCTCTCCTTTTCACATCTTGATGATGCTACCGCTCCATTGCCACTACGTACACAAGCATTTCAACTGCTTAATAGCTAGGACCAAAAGGAAGGTGCAGATTTCTCCCAACCCTGCGTTGCTGCCATGGCGCATTGCACTGTCAAGCTTGATTAACCGGCAAACTGCTGCTGCTTGCTCGCCAGGCAGGTGCAATGGGCGCGGCTGCCGTTTAACACCTTCAATGAATTAACAAGATCACCATGAGCAACTTTTGAGGAAAATCGGTTAATTCTATGACTTGAACCGATTTCAAGCTTCACATGTGTTTTTCTCAATCTCAATTGTCAACAGGCTTTGTTTCGAAAAGCAATGTCAACAGAAAGACAGGTTGTTTAATTAACTAGGAGCATGTATAATTTGGATAGGCCTATTAAAGTTACCCTTGCCTCGTTCAGAGGGCAAATCTACTTGATTTTAACATTTCTGATAGAACAGCGCGATCGTCACGCTGATTATCCAAGCTACAATTTTGAAGAGGGAACGGAGAACCAAAGCAAACATACGGACATACCTTGACCTGCTTCTGGAGATCCCTGATGTAGTCGACAGCGAGATCCAACATGTCAGCCGTGTTGGTTTGCTGCAGTGATACGAACCAAGTTAATTATGACCAGTCAGCTAAGCTAAAATCCTAAAACCAGCACAGGTCGTGGAATCGTGGTCCTTCCATGGCACACACCAAGGTACCATTCCCAATAGGGGAAGAAAATCAATCATGCATGCATTGTTCTACGATTTTACTACTACTATTGGCTTCTCGGAGCCCCTTGCCGGACTGCCGGTACAGTCTAACGGCTCGCTTACCTTTTCCATGTTCGGGACGAGCTCCTGCAGCTTCCGTATCCGCTCGCTGATCCGCGTCCTCCTAACCTGCACCACGTCAATTGATCAGACAGGCACAAACGAATTGTTGCAGATATGCGTGGTGTTGGCTTGGCTTGGGTTGTGCTACGCACCCGTTCGGCGATGCTGCGCGGGTGCGTGGCGCAGCCGCGCTTGGCGCGGATCTTGCACGGCACGGCGTCTTGGAACTGCAGGAACTTCTCTATCACCGCCATCTCCGGCGAGGCCTGCTTGCTGTTGTTGGGCAGGCTGAACTGGTTCGTCAGCTGCGCACCGTTGGCAGCCCGCTGCCCGGCGGGGACGTCGCGGGGGCGCTTCACCCCGGACAGGCTCTCAAACAGCAGCGACGGCGACGGCGACGGAGAAGGATCCTCCCACCCAGATGAGGCGCCCATCGGGTACCCGGAGATGCTGCCGTATCGGACCGCCGCGGCGGCGCTTTTGCTACCGGCCTCGGGGCTGCCGCCGCCGAGCTCCTCGCTGCCCATCTCCGAGATCTGAGACATCACCGAGCCATGCCGCGACGAGAAGCTGAGCTGCCCCTTGAGCCGCGCGTCGCCGTTCCTAAAGCCGCCGGCGCCGGCACCGCCCATGTCCGCTCTGAGCATATTCCCGTATCCTACAGGTAGTATTCCATTAATGTGCCGACGAGTCAATTCCAGAAATGGAAAGTTAGTATCTACTAGTTAGCTAGCTCATGATTGTTACACGGAGAGAACCAAGAAAGCTCGAGGAGGACAGAGCACCAACCGTTGTCCATGTTCAAATGATTGAGTAACCCGCCGGGGGAGCTGCTCTGCCGGAGCAGGCTGTTGCCGCCGTCGCCAGCGGCCGGCTCCGTACCGCCGGAGCTGACGGTGCGGTACAGACCCTCCATGGAAACCATCTGCTGCTGCTGCGACTGGTACATGAGCTGCTGCTGCTGCGAGGCCATGGAGGCGGCGTCCTCCGGGAAGTCAGCCGCGGCCACGGCGGGGCGGGGAGGCTTGTCCCGGACCTCGGGATGGTGGCCGGCGAGGAAGCGAGCGAGTACGGTGTCCGCGGCGTGGTCCGGGCTGCCCGGTCGATGCCCCGCGCCGGCGCCGGCAACAGGGAGGAAGTCCCCGCACACCTCGCCGAGCAGAGTGATCGGTGCCGACCTGTACCGCAGCAGGCCAGGGGAACTCATCTGCGGCGGCGTCCGTACACAGGTGGCTAGCTGCGGCTGGGCTGGCAGGTTGAGATCCTTGGACACCGGCGCTCCGTACATCACCCGCCTCGCCTCCCCAAATTCCACCACCTTCCCTCCCAAGAAAACACCAGTAGCTGTACAACACCCAATACGAGTACAGGATAGCTCGAGCAATACCGCACTACACGATCGGATTAAATTTTTGGCTTGCTCTGTTCGTGGAGAGAGAGAGAGAGAGAGAGAGAGCAGAGCACGTAGGAGGAAGAGGGGAGGGAGGGAGTGGTGCTTGCTTCGGGGACTGACTTTGTGTGGGAGTCTGGGAGCATTTAATGGTTGAATAGCGGGGGAGCGGCTGATTGGGGGCGAGTAGCAGTTTAACATGTGGGAGTGAGAGCTCGGTGCTATTTATAACGCTGGAAGCTACTGGAAGCGAGGAAGTGCCCTCGTGGTTGGGGTACGCTTCGTCTCGGGCCCTAGGGGAATCCCCGCTGCAGCGATCCTTCTGTATTTCTCTTTCATTGGTGGTCAATCTATAGCTCTAAAACTCGATCCGTCTTGTTCAAAACTAGAAAATTATATGCGGCGTGCTACACCGCGAGCGCCGCTCTTAACGCGAGAAAATCGACAAAACGCGCGATTGACGCTCCATACACGAGTAAATCGAGAAAATACGCGAAATGGATCTAAAAACAAGCTTGTGTTTTTCGCAAAAGGGTTTAAACGTAATGCTAGAAAAGCGGAAAAAAGACATAAATGTAATGCATATTTTTTTCTCTCCACGCAAGACAATCGATAAAACGCGCGATTGACGCTCCATACACGAGTAAATCGAGAAAACGCGCGAAAAAGATCTAAAAATAAGCTTGTGTTTTTCGCAAAATGGCTTAAACGTAATGCTAGAAAAGAGGAAAAAGGACATAAATGCAATGCATATTTTTTTTTAAAAAAGGACATATTATTTTTTCTCACGAAAAGGATCTAAGCGTAATTTCGATTTCTCTAAAAAGGACCCGAGCGCTACTCCTAAAAACGCTAAAAGGGCATGGACGTAATATGTAATCTTTTTTCGAAAAAGGATCAAACTGTAATTTTTTTTCAAAAAAGGATCTATCCGTATTTTTTTTTAGAAAAGGACCCGTTTGTGAAAAAATTTGGCCGGCTCGGCTCGCGGCTCGAGCCGAGCCGGCCCCCGCTCGGCTCAGAACGCCCAGAGGGCGCCGTTTCTGCGATCTATAGGATAGGTACTAGAAATTTATGCGCGGCGTGCCACGCTGCGGGCGCCGCTCTTCACGCGAGAAAATCGACAAAACGCGCGATTGACGCTCTATACACGAGTAAATCGAGAAAATACGCGAAAAAGATCAAAAATAAGCTTGTGTTTTTTCGCAAAAGGGCTTAAACGTAATGCTAGAAAAGCGGAAAAAGGACATAAATGCAATGCATTTTTTTTAAAAAAAAGGACATGATTTTTTTCTTATAAAAAGGATCTAAACGTAATTTTGATTTTCCTAAAAAGGACCCGAGCGCTACTCCTAAAAACGCTAAAAGGGCATGGACGTAATATGTAATCTTTTTCGGAAAAAGGACCCGATCGTATTTTTTTCCCGAAAAAGGACCTGTACGTAAATTTTTTTTTGAAAAAGACCCAGATGTAAAAAAATTTGGCCGGCTCGGCTCGAGCCGCGAGCCGAGCCGGCTCCCTCCAGCTCAAAACTCGAGCCGAGCCGGCTCCCTCCAGCTCAAAACGTCTAGAGCGCGCCGTTTCTTTCATCTTTAGTATAGGTATGATATGATATGATATGATATGATATGATTTATCTCAAACTGTTAGGCTAAGAATAGGTGATTAAATGTCCAATTGAGACTCGAACTTTCGTCGAAGCAAAGCAAATCTACTAGCCAGTTTCGGCCCAGCGACACTCTCTCCGTCGATCCCACTTTACATCCCGCGGCCCGGCCCGCAACGACTCGAACACGTGGACCCACCGCTGCCACAGCACAGCAAGAGAACACCCAAAATCGATGCTGAAAGGAAATGAAAATAAAACTCTCGATTCACGAGGGGAGCACATGTGTGCAGGCAAGGCAGGGTGATCTGTTCTGGGCAGCCTATCGCCTTCCCCTACTCACTGACACCTGAAAAAAAAAATGCTGAAAGCTCATAATGTTATTTAAGTTGCTGCTAAGCTGTCCATCAGTCCATGGGCCGTTTAACTCAACATACTGAAATCAAGGGGAAAAAAGTTTGTTTTTTACCTATCTTGTTGACATCTTGTTGACCAGCGTCGTCAAGTTTGAGCAAAAAAACTGACCAGTGTGAGCAGGAGAACAACTCAATGATAAGACAACTGACGCTGCAGGGGATGTGCTACGGTTCAGTTAACTGGATTTGGATGATGGATACTCTCCCTTGGTTTTACAGGTACGGTATATATTTGGAACACACGAATTTTATAAGAATTTTGCACGCATTTATAGCGAACAATGTAATTTATTCAGGATTTCTATACAGCGTTCCGTTGTTGCAAAGATTATTACACATTAGTAGCTAGCACTAAGCAGCCCTAGCATCTTATTAAGGAGGACTGCATTTACTTGTAACTTTATCAGTTCTTAAACCCTGCACAAAAGAGGCTGGATCTGGCCTAATTAGTATCATAATGACACAATCAAGTACTAATCAACTGCTTTTGCCTACTGCCATCTTCCTCGATGCGATAAATCAAACCCCTAATTTGATTCCATCTCAAGGAATCAAATTAAGGAAGTCCCATCCTTTTCGCACAACGCATAAGATCTTGTGAACCATGTTGCTCCACATGAGCGCCAAATCCCCCCTCCTATCCCTCCCTCTCCTCCTTTGTTCTAAGCTTGTGTTTTACTGTTCCATTATCCCTGCAGAGATGAGAAGCAAAAGGTGAACAAAGAGAAGGAAAAAGTTGGTGTGGCTCCGTACTTTTGTTCTGCTGATCAACAAGAGACAAAAACAACACCAATCTTTGCCTCTTCGGAGGTTGCACTGTTGGAGGCTTAACGGCATAATGTACGGCAGAAAAGGAAGGAATGGGAGGTGACACGGTTGGGTTTGACACCGGCTGGCACCTAGCAATTTGGATGACACAGGCCTCCTTTTCTTTTCCGAAGTAGGTTATTCCTATCGGTATTGAACTAAAATTGGAATTCATTGTTTTTCTAGTCTATGTATCTTGTTTTTTTTAATAAATATAGCATTCCGTGCATGTATTTGCAGACTTGACCTCCCCTACCACGGAATGAGACACAGTCCCCTGCCGCGCCTTTTACGGTGAGAGAGGAGGTTAAATCTACAAATACATACATGAAAGTCTAGATTTCAAAAAAAAAATTAAATGGGTTAGATAAGTGATGATTTCCTAAAATAAAGGCAAATCTAATCTATTAACACATGTAACTATCACTTATATATCAGCATTTCAAGTTAGAAATATCAAATATCCAAGCTGATGTACACAATTTTCTCCGTATATATTGCGCTATGTAATCCAATTTGATTAAACATGTACATATTGATATGGCGTGTGTCCACTATGCAGTATAGTCTAGTATAAAAGTTAGGGGAGAAATTCATGGTGTTTTAATTTGGTCAATTTCTCTACTTCTTCTATTTTATACTTAACTTCTTGTAGTCGGATGAACGCATTTCTTTGATGGTTCCTACTTCCTATGCGGGAGTGTGTGCACCGGAGCTGTCTAATCATGTGCGTCTCCACGTGGGATCGATCCTTAAAAGGTTAATGTCCTTGATCTGATGTTGTTATTTAATTACTCCCTCTCTTTTTCAATACACGTCATTCTAACTTTTAAAATTTATTTTTAAATATAGGTCATTTTAAAATTTTAAGATGATTTTTTACCATTTTTCTTCTATACCATTCTTCTTAGCTATTTTTAATGGTATTTACTACTTTAAGTTAAAGTAAGACATAGCATTCAAAGATATAATGAATAAATATAATTGAATAAATATAATACAGCCCTTTATAGACGTATCTTAGTAGAAGTACAAGAAACTAAGGATGATATATATTTTGGAAATGGAGAGAATACATTGCACATAAATTTAGATTGTGTTAGCGCACTGAGATAAAAAAAAGAAGCTACATCTATATCCACAAACTGAATTTAATTGTTCTATAACATAATTTATGGGCCAGCATATGTACAACAAAATTTCGATGAATCGATTCTTGAGAATTGGCACATCAAGAATCATGTGCTGCAGATTAAAGTGACAACCATATCCGAGGATGCTATTCCTCAAGAATCCAACGGCGTAAAAGTCCCCCCATCGAGTGTGTGTGCATAAGATAGCATAATTATCGCGATAAGGATTTCTTGATGGTATAAGGTATATATCTTTGATCAACAAGAACGACCTCCCCATGCATGGATACATGAAGGTCGCAAGCAAGAAATTCCGGAATTCTCGGTAGTTATCTGGTAGAATACCATCAGCAAATTAGTGTCCGTGGAATATATGTAGCCATGCATACATGCTTCATTATTTTCACAAGGTTTTGATGATTTCCGGAATCTAATGTTCCCATTATTCCTACCAGTGGAAAAATACTGGCAAAGATGCCTATCATTTTGTTGGTACAGACTCGCGAGAATATCTCTGCATTATTATCTGATGCAGATATATGCCCTTTATTACTAATGTTCCCTGATATATTTCAGCGGGAATAATCCGTGAAAATTTGATAGCAAATGCGATTTTTGTGTCTCAAAAAGTCGCGGTGGAAGGTACTCTCTGCAGCCAATTACCAACGTGATCGTAGCAAGAACTCTATTCCTCTCGCTACCTAAAATCACGTCATATTATTCTTCCAGGGGATAAGCTCCCAATTCTTGGCACCTTCCACCGGTTAGCAAGAATCACTACAGGAGCATGCATGCACCCAATTGTGCTTGTACGTTGAAGAAGGTGTTTAACCGAGCAATCATATTCATTCTCGGATACCCTCCACCATGTCTAGGCTTAAACATACCTATAAATGTTGGTTAGACATGGAGACTAGCTAGACGCCGGTCTGCCGCGCATCTTATTATATCTAACAATCACAATTATTTTTTTCTAAGATGCTATACCCATGCTTCAATGTTGTTTTTCCCTCTTAATTAGATCTTGTTTGGATAGAAAGAGATTGGACCCAATCCTTTCGGATTAACATATATTTTAATTCAAATCCACTCCTAATCTAAAATAAGCTGTGGACATAATCTCATCGATCCAAACAAGCCTAAAATATTCGATCCTGCTTCAGCACCGTGCCACGGACACAAATTAGTTGGGTGAGCCTCTTTACTTTTGGACACAGAAAAACAGCGTCTGATCTGAACCAATCTGAGCATATGGCAAGTCCAGCTCCAGCTTTTATTGGCCTTTAAATGGACGAGGTGGCCCCATAACCCATGCAATGCAAACTCCATTGTACATGACGCCGGAACGGGTACCACGTAACCAGGCACTATGATTTTAAATACGAGAATTTAAACTAAATTCGGATATATTTTTTAAAAGTTTTAATTTTAGGGTATATACTTATATACAACAATTCAAATAAAACACATACCTTTGAAAAAATATACTCGAATTCAAAGATTTTACGAATTTAGATCACATGCTTTACTGATTTATATATAACATCAGCACATACCTACAATCAAACTATTATCAAAAAGGAAAACTCTAGTTTAAGTTTAAATTACAGTTCAAACTTGTTTGAACTAGTTAGTAAAGTAGTTAAACTCAACATCCTGCAAATTTAAAAAAAATCGCATTCAATACATAGAAGAATATATTCGTTTTAGATTATATGTATATACGGTGGCACTATTCTACTCCTAAGCGTAAAATAGCTATTCTGCGCTCTAGTCAGAGAAGTATATTCCATGCGCTGACCGAAACGTAGTGAGTTAGTGCATTGCAAACAACACTAGTAAATACAGTGTTAGTAAATCACGAAATATTTTACTACAGAACAACTGATGAATTTACTGCCAAAGCTCATGCAAAGCACACCTGAATCCAATTCGGTAGTAAATCACAAATATATTTTACTATAGAACAACAGATTGAATTACAACCGAATTAGTTACTAGTTCATGCGTTGGTCAACCCAGCTAGTTAATGTGTATTGTAGTTTGTACATGAATCTGTCTCTTCTTTGTTTTTTTCATATCTTTCAGCTAATATTGATTTGGGTCTTAACATTTTATAGTATTGTATAATCTCACCTCCCCTATCTATGGTAATTTTTTGAGAATTTTTGAAAACGTGTACTTATGGTTTTCATGAATAAGAATAAAGTTCTGTTTACTGGACCTGCAGTAACATGTTTGAAAATTTCATAAAAAATTATCACACGTAGGGGAGTTGAGCTTCTACAATTTTGCAAAATTTGAAGACCAAACTCAATCGGATTTGAGAGATATGAAAATAATAAAGTGTCAAATAGCAGCATATACTATCTTTTACTATAAAAAATAACACTTTACTATACAAAAATTCTCAAAAAATTGCCACATGTAGGGGAGGTGATATTCTACAACCATGTGAAATTTCAAAACCAAACTCAATAAGATTTGAGAGATATGAAAATAACAAATTATCAAACAGCAGCATATACTACCTTTTACTATCAAGAAAGCTGTATTTTATCGTCTCCTACTCAATCTGTTACTACATATTGTACACAACAGCTATATCATGTAAAGTCTCTGAAAATCATATGTATATGTTTTCCAAAAATCTTAAAAAATTACCATATGTAGGACACGTGAGATTCTACAACTCTACAAAATTTGAAAACCAAACTCAACTGCATTTGAAATATATGAAATTGACAGAGAACTAGAGAGTGAAAAATCACTAGTCAACCGAATTTGACTTTTTCATATCTTTCAGTTGATATTGATTTTGATCTTCAAATTTTTCAGGGTTGTATAATCTCACCTCCCATATCTACAGTATTTTTTTAGAATTTTTGAAATTGTGTACTATTGTTTTTCATGAATATAAATTTAGTTCTGTTTGTCAGACCAGCAGTAAAATATTTAGGAAATTCTCAAAAAATTACCACATGTAGGGGAGTTGCGCTTTTATAATCCTGCAAAATTTAAAGACCAAACTCAATCGGATTTGAAAGATATGAAAATAATAAAGTGCCAAACTGAAGCGTATACTATCTTTTACTATAAAAAAAGAACACTTTGCTGTGAAAAATTCTCAAAAAATTACCACACGTATGGGAGGTGATATTATACAACCTTGTAAAATTTTAAAACCAAAATCAATGGGATTTGAGAGATATGAAAATAACAAAATACCAAACAACAGCATATACTACGTTTTACTGTCAAAAAAGCTGCATTTTACTGTCTCTTCCTCAATCTGTTACTACATGTTGTACACAACAGCTATATGGTGTAAAGTCTATGAAAATCATATGTATAAGTTTTCAAAAAATCTCAAAAAATACCATACGTAGGATACGTGATATTCTACAACTCTACAAAATTTGAAGACCAAACTCAATCGCATTTGAAAGATATGAAATTGACAAAACACTACACACTGAAAAATCACTAGTCAACCGAATTTGTCTTTTTCATATTATCGACGTTTCGAGCACCGGCAAGTAAATTTGTAAGTCGCCCCCGGGCCCAGCTACCGACCAAGGGACCTACGGGGCCACAAAAGGACGCTCGTCCCCGACCAGAGTAGGGCGAGCAATCCCGACCAAGTGGAACGCCGACCCACGTCACAGGTCGGGCTCCCCCGAGCCCCGACCAAGCTGAGGCAACCTTCGCCAAGGGCCACGTGTCGGGCCTCCGCCGACTGTTGGCCACATGCCCCACGGACAGGATCGTTCGAAGTGACCGTGACAGGCGGTGGCCCTTTCCAAGGCAAAGACGAGGTTGCCCAAGTCAAAACTCCAGCCCCATCGCCCAGTCACACGAAGTATGGGGATGCGCTCCATCCCGAGGCGCGCAGGCCACGCCGCAACATCAAGACTGACAGTTCCCAGAGGGCGTGCACCGCCTCAAGGAAACAACGAATCGCTCGCCAAAGAAGCCTACCAAACCCGGTGTGGGCGAGGCCGGACGGCGACCAATCACTAAGACGAGGGACTAGGGCTCCTAGTATAGGTTTCTCCTTCCTTCCTTCTCCCAATTCTCAATGTAACCTGCCCCTCCCGACTATATAAAGGGGGGCAGGGCCCTCCGGGAGAGGGACACAGACAGAGATAGATCCTCTTCTCGCTAAGTCTTTACGAACAGACAACGAACGCTCTCGTGTTCAAGCCATCAGCCCTCACTTGTAAACGTGGTGCAGTCGACTGCATCCAAGGCAATACACCACCACCACACGAACTGGAGTAGGGACATTCGGCCCGAACCAGTATACATCTTGGGCTTTCGAGTCTAACCATTCAGGGAGAGGGAACGCGCGACCCCTTCCGATTTACAAATTTACTTGCCGGTGCTCGAAACGCCGACACATATCTTTTAGCTGGTATTGATTTTGATTTTCAAAATTTTCAAGGTTGTATAATCTCACCTCCCATATCTATAGTAATATTTTTAGAATTTTTGAAAATGTGTACTGTTGGTTGTCATGAATAAAAATTTAGTTCTGTTTGTCGGATCCGTAGTAAAATATTTGAAAAATTATCAAAAACTTACCACACATATAGGAGTTAAGCTTCTACGATACTGCAAAATTTGAAGACCAAACTCATTCGGATTTCAGAGATATGAAAATAACAAAGTGCCAAACTGCAGCGTATACTATCTTTTACTATAAAAAAATAACATTTTACTATGAAAAATTCTAAAACAAATTACCACACGTAGGGGAGGTGATATGCTACAACCCTATAAAATTTAAAAATCAAAATCAATGGGATTTGAAAGATATGAAAAAAATAAAGTGCCAAACAGTAGCATATACTACCTTTTACTGTCAGGAAAGCTGCATTTTACTGCCTCTTATTCCGTTTGTTTGCCCTGTAGTAAAATTCTATGTGGACAAAAGTAAATATTACTGTAATAGATGATAAAATCAAATGAGAACCGTTAGTAAAATATTATGCATCTGTTCAAGAGTAAAATCTTACACATATCAGTAGTTTGGTTTTCATTTGGCAGTAAACCACTTTTATCATGTAAAGTCCGTAAAAAATATATGTAGAAGTTTTAAAAAAAATCTCAAAAAAATACCATTCGTAGGAGAGGTGAGATTCTACGACCGTGTAAAATTTGAAATCAAAAATCAATTTCAGTTGAAAGTTATGGCTAAATCAAAGAAAGAAATATTTATGTACAAACTAGAAGTAGAATTTATTGGTCATTTACTGGTTGGTTGTTGCGTAGATTGGCTCGGTCGGATTGGATTAATGGCTGGGGAGTAAAATAAGCTATTCTACACGCAGCTGTAGAATAGCATTTATATATAAATACAGATATGTATATACGTAGATATGTATATATATATGTATGTATGTATGTATATATATACATATATGTATATATATACATATATGTATATATGGATTTGTATATATCTATGTATGTATATACGGTGGCGCTTATGTATGTAGAATAGCTATTCTGCGCTCTAGACAGAGAAGTAAATTCCACGCGCTAGCCGAAACGTAGTGAGTTAATGCATTGCAAACAACACTAGTAAATGCAGTCTGCTAGTATATCACGAAATATTTTACTACAGAACAACTGATTAATTTACTGGTGAAGCGCATGCAAAGCACACCAGGATCCAATTCGGTAGTAAATCACAAATACATTTTACTATAGAACAACATATTGAATTACTACCGAATCAATTACTAGTTCGTGCGTTGGTTAACCCAGCTATTTAATATGTATTGTAGTTTGTCATGAATCTATCTCTTCTTTGTTTTTTCATATCTTTCAACTGGTATTGATTTTGATCTTCAAATTTTTTACGATTGTATAATCTCACCTCCCATATCTATAGTATTTTTTTTAGAATTTTTTAAAATATGTACTGTTGGTTTTCATGAATAAAAATTTAGTTCTGTTTGTGGGACCTGCAGTAAAATGTTTCTAAAATTCTCAAAAAATTACCACACGTAGGGGAGTTAAGCTTCTATAATCCTGCAAAATTTGAAGGCCAAACTCAACTGGATTTGAGAGATATGAAAATAACAAAGTACCTAACAGCAGCATATACCACTTTTTACTATAAAAAAATAACATTTTACTTTTAAAAATTATCAAAACAAATTACCACACGTAGGGGAGGTGATATTCTACAAACCTGTAAAATTTGAAGACCAAACTCAATCAAATTTGAGAGATATAAAAATAACAAAGTACCAAACAGCAGTATGTACTACCTTTTACTATTAAGAAAGTTGTATTTTACTGCCTCTTACTCAATGTGTTGCTACATTGTGTACATATGAGCTATATGGTGTAAAGTATATGAAAATCATATGTATAAGTTTTTAAAAAATCTAAAAAAATTACCATATGTAGGATACGTGAGCTTCTACGACTCTACAAAATTTGAAGACCAAACTCAATAGCATTTGACAGATATGAAATTGACAAAGAACGAGACAGTAAAAGATCACTAGTCAACCGAATTTGTTTTTTTTATATCTTTCATATGGTATTTATTTTGATCTTCAAATTTTTCAAGATTGAATAATCTCACCTCCAATATTTATAGTAATTTTTTTAGAATTTTTGAAATTGTATACCATTGGTTTTCATGAATAAAACTTTAGTTTTGTTTGTCGGGCCCCCAGTAAAATATTTCAAAATTTCTAAAAAATTACCACACGTAGGGGAGTTGAGCTTTTATAATCCTGTAAAATTTGAAGACGGAAGTCAATCGGATTTGAGAGATATGAAAATAATAAAGTGCCAAACAACAGCATATACTATCTTTTACTATCAAAAAAATAACGCTTTACCATAAAAAAATTTCAAAAAATTACCACACTTAAGGTAAGTGATATTCTACAACCCTATAAAATTTCAAAACCAAACTCAACAGAATTTGAGAGATATGAAAATAACAAAGTACCAAACAGCAGCATATGCTACCTTTTTCTGTCAAGAAAGCTCCATTTTAATACCTCTTACTCAATCTGTTACTACATGATGTACACAGCAGCTATATGGTGTAAAGTCTATAAAAATCATATGTATAAGATTTCAAAAAATCTCAAAAAATTACCATAAGTAGGATACGTGAGTTTCTATAATTCTAAAAAATTTGAAGGCCAAACTCAATCGCATTTGAAAGATATAAAATTGACAAAGCAGTAGATAGTGAAAAATCACAGGTCAACTGAATTTATCTTTTTCATATCTTTCAGCTGGTATTTATTTTGATCTTCAAATTTTTCATGGTTGTATATCTCATCTCCCATATCTATAGTATTTTTTTTTAGAATTTTTAAAATTGTGTACTATTAGTTTTCATGAATAAAAATTTAGTTCTGTTTGTGGGACCTGCAGTAAAATATTTCTAAAATTCTCACAAAATTACCACATGTAGGGGAGTTGAGCTTCTACAATCCTTCAAAATTTTAAGACCAAACGCAACCGTATTTGTGAGATATAAAAATAACAAAGTGACTAACAGCAGCATATACCACCTTTTACTATTAAAAAATATTTTATTGTGAAAAATTCTCAAAAATTACCACATGTAGGGGAGGTGATATTCTACAAACCTGTAAAATTTTAAGACCAAACTCAATCGAATTTGAGAGATATAAAAATAACAAATTACCAAACAGCAGCATATTCTACCTTTTACTATCAAGAAAGCTGCATTTTACTGCCTCTTACTCAATATGTTGCTACATTCTTTACACAGGAGCTATATGGTGTAAAGTATATGAAAATCATATGTATAAGTTTTCAAAAAATCTTAAAAAATTACCATATGTAGGATACATGAGCTTCTACGACTCTACAAAATTTGAAGATCAAACTCAATCGCATTTGAAAGATATAAAATTGACAAAGCACTAGATAGTGAAAAATCACGAGTCAACCGAATTTATCTTTTTCATATCTTACAGCTGGTACTGATTTTGATTTTCAAATTTTTCAAGGTTATATAATCTCACCTCCCATATTTATAGTAATTTTCTTAGAATTTTTGAAAATATGTACCGTCGATTTTCATGAATAAGAATTTAGTTCTATTTGTGGGACCCGGAGTAAAATATTTCAAAAATTCTTAAAATATTACCACACGTAGGAGATTTGAGCTTCTACAATCGTGTAAAATTTGAAGACCAAACTCAACCGGATTTGAGAGATATAAAAATAACAAAATGTCTAACAGTAGCATATACCACCTTTTACTATAGAAAAAAATAATATTTTACTGTAAAAAATTCTCAAAAAAATTACCACACATAGGGGAGGTGATATTCTACAAACCTATAAAATTTGAAGACCAAATTGAATCGAATTTGATAGATATGAAAATAACAAAGTAACAAAGAACAGCATGTACTACCTTTTACTGTCAAGAAAGCTGCATTTTACTGGATCTTACTCAATGTATTACTACATTTTGTACACAGCAGTTATATAGTGTAAAATCTAAAAAAATCATATGTACAAGTTTTCAAAAAATCTCAAAAAATTACCATATGTAGGATACGTGAGCTTCTATGACTTTATAAAATTTGAAGACCAAACTCAGTCGCATTTGAAAGATATGAAATTGACAAAGCACTAGAGAGTGAAAAATCACTAGTCAACTGAATTTGTCTTTTTCATATATTTCAGTTGGTATTGATTTTGATTTTCAAATTTTTCAGGGTTATATAATCTCGCCTCCCATATCTATAGTAAGTTTTTTAAAATTTTTGAGAATGTATACTGTTGGTTTTCCTGAATAAAAATTTAGTTCTGTTCGTCGAATCTGGTAAAATATCTCGAAAATTCTCAAAAAAATTACCACACGTAGGGAAGTTGAGCTTCTACAATCTTGCAAAATTTGAAGACCAAACTCAATCGGATTTGAGAGATATGAAAATAACAAAGTGCCAAATAGTAGTATATACTACCTTTTACTATAAAAAAATAACACTTTACTGTGTAAAATTCTAAAAAAATTATCATACGTAGGGAGGATATTCCACAACCCTGTAAAATTTTAAAACCAAACTCAACGCGATTTGAGAGATATGAAAATAACAAAGTGCCAAACAGTAGCATATACTACCTTTTACTGCCAAGAAAACTGCATTCGTGCAGCGTTTATTTGTGAGACTTATATCATTATGTTGTTCTCGACGTAAGTAAGCTATTAGCGAAAATCATTCATGAATCGAAGCTATCAGTAAAATGTTATAGCCAAATCAAATAATACAGATTCATGTACAGACCAGAAACATGTTACAGAAGACATTTGCATACATGCGGCGACTAATAAACGTCATTCTAGCTTGTGCATGTACTTGTTTTTCTTTTATTTAGCCATAATATTTTTTTACAGCTTCGATTCATAAACCGTTTTCACCAGTAGCTTACTGACGACAAGAGCAACACACAGATATAAGTCTCAGTGCATAAAACAGATTTTACTATCTGTATATATAGATGTTACTATCAGTGTACATAGATTTTACTATCATACAATAGTAAATTGATGTACATTTGACAGTAAAATTTGATTTATACGATGTTTTTTAGCGAGACTTATATCATGTTTTTCCTCTCGTCATCAGTAAACTAATGGTGAAATTTGTTCGTGAATCGGACGCGCGAATCAAAAGTTATGGCTAAAACAAATAGAAATCAGATTCATACATACGTCTTTTTACATCTCTCGGTCACACACATACATGCATTAATTCTGGACGATTAATATTCTAAGGCTCAGTCGCGTAGCACTAATTAGTGCAACGCCTGGCTCGGTTGGACTGCAAAACCGACCGACGTGTAAAATATGCTATTCTACACGCAGCTGTAGAATAGCGTTTCTATATGTATATGTATATGTATATGTATATGTATATGTATATGTATATGTATATGTATATGTATATGTATATGTATATGTATATGTATATGTATATGTATATGTATATGTATATGTATATGTATATGTATATGTATATGTATATGTATCTATACAGTAACGCTATTCTACGTGTGCACATAGCTACGCGCTGGTCGTAACCCCTGATAAGCGCGTCCAAACCATTCGGTTATGTGTGTAAGCCCATGTGTTTACTAAACCAATCACTTACGTGCCCAACCACTAGTAAATGCATTCCCTAGTTTGTATATGAATCTTTTTTCATTTATTTACAGGGTTGTAAAATTTCACCTCCCTACATTTGGTATTTTTTTAAGAATTTTAGAAAATTTGTACATGTGATTTTCATAAATTGTATAAAAAAACTGAATATGATGACTTTTACTATAAAAAATAACATATTGCTCACTATTACACAAGATGTTATTATATCCTGTGTAAGCCATCTTTGTCGTGTAAAATTCATGAAAACTACATGTATAAATTTTTAAAAATTCTCAAAAACCTACCATACATAGGGAAGGTGAGCTTCTATAACTCTATAAAATTTAAAAACCAAATTCAATCACATTTGAAATATATGAAATTGACAAAGTGCTAAACAATGAAAAATCACTATTCAACAGAATTTATATTTTTCATATCTTTCAGCTGAGATTGATTTTGGTATTTAAATTTTAAATAATTGTAGAATCTCACCTCTCCTATATATGGTAATTTTTTAAGAATGTTTGAAAACTTGTACATATGGTTTTCATGAACAAAAATTTAGTTATGTTTGTTGGCCCTATAGTTAAATATTTGAAAAAATTACCATCCGTAGGGGAGGAGAGCTTATATAGTCCTATTAAATTTAAATTCCAAACTCAATTCTATTTGAAAGATATGAAATTGACAAAGCACTAAATAGTGAAAATCACTATTTAGCTGAATTTATCTTTTTCATATCTTTCAGCTGAGATTGATTTTGGCCTTCAAATTTTATAGAGTTGTAGAATCTCACCTCTCCTACATATGGTAATTTTGTGAGAATTTTTAAAAACTTGTACATATGATTTTCATAGTTTTTACACTATAAGGATAGTTTATAGGATATGTTGCCTTTTAGGAATAATTGATGATTTGCCCTTATTTACTTGTGTCATTGATCATTTGCTCTGTGATGTCTCACTGACATACAGACCCTGGGATCATATATTAGTGAGACAAACGGGGCAAATTATCAATTCTCCTTGCGTTTTACTATCTAGAAAATAAAATTTTACTGTCTATTATTCAAGATGTTACTGTACTAAAACAAAGTGAATTATTAGAACAAGAGTTGGTTCTTTTTGTCAGCGCTATAGTAAAATAATTTAAAAATTCTTAAAAAAGTTACCATACGTAGAGGAGGTGAGCTTCTACATCCCTGTAAAATTTGAAGACCAAACTCAATCGCATTTGAAGTATATGAATTCACAAAGTGCAAAACAGTGAAAATCACTATTTATTCAAAATTATCTTTTTCATATCTTTCAGTTGATATTGATTTTGGTCTTCAAATTTTACAGGATTACATAATCTCACCTTCCCTACATATGATAATTTTTTAAGAATTTTTAAAAACTTGTACATATGGTTTTCATGAACAAGAATTTAGTTTTGTTTGTCGGCCCTAAAGTAAAATATTTGAAAATTTCTCAAAAAATTACCATATGTAGGGGATGTGAGCATCTACAACCCTGTAAAATTTGAAGACCAAATTAATTTGCATTCAAAATATATGAAATTTGAAGACCAAATATTTGAAAATTTGAAGACAAAATTAACGGGGGCACCATGGAGCCTAGGCTCCATGATTTCAAATGCGCGGATTCAAGACAAATTCGGGTATATTTTTCAAAAAAATTAGTTTTAGGGTATATACCCATCTATAACAATTCAAATGAAACACATACCTTTGAAAAAATATACTCGAATTCAAATATTTTAAATGAATTTAGATTGCATACTTTGCTGATTTATATATATAATCAACACATACCTACAAACAAACTATCATCAAAAAGGAAACTCTAGTTTAAATTTCAATTCAAACTTGTTTAAACTAGTTAAACTCAACATCCTAAAAATTTCAGAAAATTAAATATACAATACATAGGAGAATATACCCATTTTGTATCATGGAGCCCAGGCTTCATGGTGTCCAGTTAATTATACTATATATATATACACATATGTATGTATGTATGTATGTATGTATGTATGTATGTATGTATGTATGTATGTATGTATGTATGTATGTAGTACAATTACCTGGGGCATCATGGTACCCAGGCACTATAATCCAAAACGGGTATTTTCCCTATGTATTTTCATGTAATATCTTTTGAAATTTTTAGGATGCTGAGTTTAACCAGTTTACTAACAAGTTCAAACAAGTTTGAACTGAAATTCAAACTAGAGTTTCCTTTTTGATGATAGTTTGGTTGTAGGTATGTGCTGATTTTATATATAAAAATCAGCAAAGCATGCGATCCAAACATTCAAAATTTTTGAATTCGAGTATATTTTTTTGAAGGTATGTGTTTCATTTGAATTGTTATAGATGGGTATATGCCCTAAAACTAAAATTTTTGAAAAATATACTCGAATATGGCTTGAATTCGCGCGTTTGAAATCATGGTGCCCCATTTCGGCTTCTGTGCCTATGCACCGTGATTTCAAACGCGTGAATTCAAGCCATATTTGAGTATATTTTCAAAAAATTCAGTTTTAGGGCATATACCCATCTATAACAATTGAAATGAAACGCATACCTTCAAAAAAAATACTTGAATTCAACGATTTTGAACGAATTTGGATCACATGCTTTGCTGATTTATATATAAAATTAGCACATACCTACAACCAAACTATCATAAAAAAGGGAAACTCTAGTTTGAATTTCAGTTCAAACTTATTTGAACTAGTTAGTAAACTAGTTAAACTCAGCATCCTAAATTTTTTTTAAAAAATTGCATGAAAATACATAAAGAAAATATCATTTTTAGATCATGGTGCCCAGGCATCATAGTGCTCTAGATAATTATATATATATATATTGCGAGAGAAACAACATACCAGCAGGGACATGCCAAGATCAGATCGTGAGTTAGTGTTTCGCCCCACGCGAACAAGAGCACGTGAGGGCGAGACTAGAATGACACATTTTTAGGGCATTCTAGCTGGGATCGACGCATGTACCTTAATTCGTACTTAAATATTCATATCAACGACGGATCTCGTTTGTACCAGGGCATTAAGCATTGATCCCTCGCGTAAGCTAGAAATGTGACGGTGCGCTCAGGCACTCCCGTCATGTAAGAATTTTTTTTAAATAATACATTTTTTAAAAGTAATTGCGACATTAATACGCAGTTTAAATATTTGCAAAAATAATACTTCGTAGCCAGATGGTTTGGCAAAAATCCAGTAGTCGCCATGTGGTTGGGCGAAAATGATATTTTCGCCAAATGATTTGGCAAAATTAAGCTAATTGCGCAATTAAGAATACCTGACAGTTTTTTTGGGCGGGACACCCTATTTTTGCCAAATAGTATGGCGAAAATAGGTTGTCGCCAAACGGTATGGCGACAACCCTATTTTCGCCATACCATTTAGCGAAAATAGGGGGATTTTTTGGCTGCCTCGGCCGGCCTGGCTTCATTCGCGCAGAAGAAAAAAGAGAGCGAGGGGAGTGAGGCAACTGGCGACCAAAGAGAGAGGGAGAGGGAGAGGGAGAGAGAGAGCTCGGGTAGGGAGAGAGGGAGAGAGATAGGGGAGGAGAGAGGGAGGAGGAGGACAAAAAAAGGTAATTTCGTATTTTTGTAATATTTATTTTTTATAATTGCGTACAAAAATATTGTCAAAAAATATTATAGTTGATGTTAGATTTAATTTAATCAGTGCATATATTTTAGGTTAGCGATATTAGATTTGTACTTTAATGTTGTAGTGTCCGTAGCGAGATAGTTAATTAGCGTTCTTTAATTTAGATTAGTGAAATTACGTGTTAGTGGTGATCTAAAAATTTATTTCGTATATATGGTCGCAGTGATGTCGAATCCAGTGAAATTTAGGGTATATTATGGCGACGGTGAAATAAAAAGTACGCAAAATAGTGTTGATTTAAGCAAATTTCCAATCACCATGATTGAGCACACGTTCCCCGAAAAGTTAGCATTCGTGATATAAAATTTTGGTTGACCCAATTTTTTTTCCCTGGATCCAAGTGTTTACTATGTTACCATTCAAATCCTATTCACGTGTAGCAAGGGTGACCCGGCTATTTGGGAGTTAAAGAAAATAGATTGGACATACTTGTGGCAGAAATGGTTAAGGTGGTGCAAGGGATCTCACCTTGAATGTGTGATGTTGGTGCAGGTTTGCCCTAGAGAAGAGGTGGATTTTAGTGATATGGGCGAGAGCAGTACCTCGGTTAGAGCTGAACAAGGCCAGGAAGTGGTGCCGATTGAGGTAGCAGCGGGGGATGATAATAGAGATACAACAAACGCCGAAGGTCGGGCCGATGAAGGGGAGGAGATCGAGCAACTTGTTGATCAGTTGGAGTTAGTGGATCGTACGGCGGCAGAAGATGATGCTGAAATGTTGGAATGTGATGATGACATCAGCGAATATGACGAAGGGGAGGATGAGGATGATGAAGAAATGTCTGATAGTACTGGGGTAGCAGATATACCCATCCCTGACGAATGGAACAAGCAAAACCGATGGATGTGAATTCCGAGTTCATGCATACAAGCCGAAATGCGAGACGTATTGGACTGTATCACGAGTAGAGGAGCACACATGCAGACTAGAAAATGTTCTGGTGAAACACGGCAACCTGAATGCAGCTGTATTCGCTAGTGTGATGTTCAATGAAATCATTAAGAAGCGGGACATTGAGTGTTCGTATATTCAGAAAGCAATCTTGAGAACATTTAAGTACCAGATAAGTTACTCGATGGCCTAGCGTACGAAGCAAAAAGCATTAGAGAAGAGGTTTGGTACATACGAGGCTTAGTATTGCAACCTACCTCGTGTGCTTGATGTCCTGAAGCAAACGAACCCCGGTACATACACCGCTTTCAAAGAAAGTGAAGCAGATGGTAATGGGATCTGCACATTTCATCGTGCATTTTTTTCATTGGGTCCTTGCATTGCGTCATTCAGGTACTGCCATCCGTTGCTTTGTATTGATGGTACATTTTTGACTGGAAAATACAAGGGACATATTCTAACGGCCATTGCAGTTGATGCGAACAACCACATACTTCCATTGGCCTTTGCTTTTGTTGAGGGTGAGAACCGAGATAGCTGGCTGTGGTTTTTCAGACATCTGAATTTCGGGGTAGTTGGTAATCGGCCGAACGTGTGCATCATTCATGATCATCATAAAGGTATTCTTTCGGCAATTAAGTCTCTACAGGAGGATCCTAATGAGCCATTCCCATGGCGTGACTTGCAGAACAGGTGGTGCATGAGACATTTAGGAGAAAATTTCTTCAGGCAGTTCAAGAGTAAGAAACTGATGAACTTATTTAAGAGGTTATGCAAGCAGAATCAGGCACGTAAGTTTAACGCGCTATTGGCTGAGTTGGATAAGCACACTAGTGCACATATCGAAGAGATGAAAAAGCAACCACCTACGCCGAACGATTGCCCACCCAAAAGGCTAACACCACTTGGGGAGCTTGATCCTCCTAATATGAGGAGGCGATCTTCAAGGAACATAAAATGTTTCTCGCACTGGATAGAGGCGGAGCCTTTAGAGAAGTGGGCATTGCTCCATGACATTGGTGACGCCAGGTTAGTATAGTAAATTGTTATATTTACGATGGTTGAACAAATAGGGCTGTTGTACTAACCGATATGTATTGATCAGGTTTGGTGTCATGACAACGAATATAGCCGAGGTTTACAATTGGGTCATAAGGGGCCTCCATCCGCTACCTCTTGTGGCCATCCTGGAAGGCATATTGCACAGCATCTTTGCCTATTTCCAGAAAAGGCATGCGGAGGCTGTTCTTCATGCGACGACATTGCAAATGCCATATTGTTGCCGGATGATAACCTACATGGAGGAACGAACCATTAAAGCTCAGCAGCATGTAGTGCGTAGCTTCTGGATTAGTGAGTACCACTTTCAAGTGACTCTTCGGTGCAAAGTGGGATTGGGAACCAATACAGCGGTTATTACACACGAGGTTAATCTAGGCCAAGGGGCCACTGGATGGTGCGAATGCACCTGCAATAAGCCAAGATTTCTTCATATTCCTTGCTCACATGTGATAGCTGCGTGTGGGCAAATTGGGATGAACACGCCGCACACGTATCCCTTTCTACTTGAAGGACCATGTTGTCCATACCTGGTCTGGTGAGTTCCGTGGTTTTCGTACACACGGTGATTTCGCTGGGATTAACAGAGATGAGCGCATTTGTCTACCGGATCCTGCCTTGCGGAGATGTGCGGAAGGCCAGTCTGGTCGTCCGCAGAGTAGGCACATTCGCAACGACATGGATGAATCTGAAGTGGGTGGCTGTGTTAGGAGGTGTTCTGAGTGCGGTGAGTATGGGCATAAGGCGAAGCAATGCCGGTAGCACGTGTAATGTGTACTGTCAGTTATATATCGAATTATGTAATCTTATTTATGTATTCTTATTTATGAAATCTTATTCATGTTTGTGAGATGTTATGTAATATTATTTAAGACGGACGCTTGTCATATATATAGTGTTTGTCATATGTTTCGTAGTATTATTTATGTTGTACGCTTCTGTCCTTTTATTTATATATATGTCGTGTTTATTATATGTCTTGTGTAATAAATATTTCCTTATTTACCTGCAAGGATGGATGAAAGTATCTAGGCACCCGATATGTTTTGGTTTTGACAATTAATGACAACGTTGCTATATGATCTAATACTTTTGATGAGAATATTGAAAGTAGGTCGTTTCCAAGAAGAATGATCATGGAAATACCAAGAAAAGTTCAAGCCAATCAAGCTTATGTCAAGATCATGTAAAGGTATTTCTTTTATATAAGGTTCTTTTTAGTCCTTTGACGATCTTGGAGTTTGAAAGAAAGATCGGTCTATTAGATTTAGGGCCGTACTATTAAGAGGGATCGTGACGCTTGTCTTGATGTCATTTAAGGGTTTAAAGGCTCAAATATTCTGTTCAAAATTAGCTGCCATTCCTTTTAGACAAGTTCCATCCTTGAAAAATCCTGAATTATTTCAAGTCTCTGGAAATCCGGTGCTACCGCCCATGGCAGCGCGGTGCTACCGGGTGCACGGTAGCACAGGCTCAACAGCCCGGTGTGAAAATTCCAGAGAAGGGCTTTTGGGCAATTTTGTAGCCCGGTGCTACCGCCCATGGCAGCCCGGTGCTACCGGGATCACGGTAGCACCGGACTTTAGCCCGGTGTGAAAATCACAGAGGGTGTGTTTTTTGGGTGTTTTGGTGGCCCGGTGCTACCGCCCATAGTGGCCCGGTGCTACCGGACTTTCGGTAGCACCGAACTTTAAACCGGTGTAAAAATTCCAGAGAAGCATTTTTGCTAAGACTTTTGGAAGCCCGGTGCTACACAAGATGGTGGCGGTGCTCATGGACGATTTTCAGTAGCACCGGACTTCACCGTGCTATATTTCCAGAGAGGTGTGTTTCGTTGAAAGAAAAGAAATAGAGCCGGTGCTACCGCCCTAGTTGGGCGGTAGCACCGGACTTCCTGTAACGGTCTCTGGCAAGTGCATTAAATGCACTGTTCTAGCCGTTGAAGCAGAGCCCGGTGCTACCGGTCCTACATGGGCGGTAGCACCGAAAAAACAGATTTTCTGCAGATTTGAGCTCCAACGGCTAGAAAGTTTGGTGGAGGCTATAAATACCTCCCCACCTGCATTCTAGAGCAACTCTTGGTCCTCATTGATGATATTTGAGCTCTAGCAAGTGTTCTCCACTCTTGTGTGCATTCAATTTCCATTTGTGAGTGTGAGAAGCAAATTTGGTGTTGCATTTAGTGTTTTGAGCCTTTAGATACCGACATTCGACCTCAAGCTAGCGTCAAGGTTCATTACTCTTAGAGGTTGCCGCCTCTAGACGGCTTGGTGGCGATTGTGCGGTGAGCTTCTCAACGGAGATTGTGAGAAGCCCGGCAAGTTGTGAAGGCCGGAGTTCGCCTACCCGGAGCGGGAAGAACTACCTTAGTGATCGAGGAAGGCTCAGCGAGTGGAGCCGCTTGACGTGGATCAAGTCACCTCAACGTGGAGTAGGGGAGACCGGCAAGTCTCCGAGACCACGGGTTAAAATTCCTTGTCTCCTATTTTATTGTGCTTGGTATTCTTGTTTGTTGGAAATCCATTTGATCAATACCATATTCTTCTTAGTTTTTGTGCTCATAAGTATACTTGCTTCACTTATATTGTCATAGCTTTTTGAGCCTTGCTAGATACCTTAGTGCGTTCTTCATATTCTTATCTAATATTTGTAGTGTTGTTTGTATTTTCTAAATTGAGTGGAGAAATTTTAGAAACCTCCTATTCACCCCCCCTCTAGTCGGTTATCCTTGATCCTACAATGGAGCAGCCCGAGTCACTTCTGGACTCTGCGTTGGACCGGCGGCACCGTGCGTTCGTCCACACGACGGTAGGCAATGACAAGGTGCCTCTGCTGCGGATCCGAGCGCCTAGGAAGGCATGGTGCGTTGACCCACGTTTCCACACCAGGTGAGTTGCACTACGTTTACATGTTCTATTGTTCACATAATCTAAGGTTGTATGACTTATATTTAAATAATGCAACCGTTTTTTTTGCATCCATAGGTTGGCACGTGCTGGCTTGCTTCCTCTTGTTCGCATGGTTGAGGGGTCACTCGATGACGCAGCTGTGCCTGATGAGCAGGCTGAGGGTGAGGATAGTCTGGAGCGGTCACGGCGTTTTCCGTTCGACCGTTCCCTAATGGCGTCTTTGGTCGACCGTTGGAGGCCAGAGATGCACACTTTTCGCGTTCCCTTCGATGAGGTGATGGTGACCCTGTAGGACATCACCATGCTTACTGGGTTGCCGATCGTTGGGACACCGGTCGAACCCTCGGGGAATCCTGCCGGGTGGGTGGCGGACTTGGAGGAGAGGTTCGCCGAAGTAGTGCCTCTTGATCCAGAAATACGGATCGGCAAGAGGCACGGCCCATCGAGGAGGTGGTTGGGCCAGTTTGAGGTTAGAACTTGTACATGAGCATATTATTTTGTTTTTATGTAATATTAACCTGATAATTGTCACAGGTGCAATGGATGGCGGCGATGCCCACAGACTACCAGGTTGCACGGCACCTTGAGGCCTATCTGCTTTGGTTGTTCGGGTGCGTGATGTTCACGTCGACACACGGCGACAGCGTCGACGCGCGTTGGATAGCCTATGCACGGGCTATTGCCGATGCTGAGCTCGAGGACGTACCACAGGTATCCTGGGGTTCGGTGGTTCTTGCTGCCACGTACCGCGACCTTTGCGACGCGTGCGTGAAGAAAAGCAAGTCCGTCAATCTCGCTGGGATGCCTCTTCTTCTTAAGCTCTGATCGTTCGAGCGCTTCCCTGTGGGTCGACCCTATGTCGAGCCTCGACACTACAATGCGGACTTGTACGGAGGCGATGCGATCGACCGTCCGACGATGGGATCCCTTTGGACGAGGCGACGGGTACGTCCTTCTGAGTACTTATCTAGTTTTAATTTCAATCGCATATGATTATCGACTTTTTAATCGCAGCCCGGTGGCGGGACTACTGTGTACGCTCGTACCTATCCTTCACAGAGGCGTTTGACCACCTGAGGGCGGAGCAGGTGATCTGGGACCCCTACAACGAGCGTCGTGTAGTGGAGAGAGCCATGGTAGGGGGGTCTCCACACTATGCTATAGGGACCAGGCTTACTAGGAGGAAGCTCATCTTCGACGTCTTCGTGAAGGACTATGCACCGCAGCGAGTCATGAGGCAGTTTGGATTTCGCCAGCTGGTCCCTGTTCCTTCAGGGGATCGTGTACCAGAGAGAGTGCATTGATGACTTACTCGCCCACTACAATTATGATAAATGCTTATGTTATATTTGTAATAATGTGTATTTCTTTTCAGGTACGCCACCTAGGGACCTCAGAAGACCATGGTGACCTTGGCTCGGAGGATGGAGCCGTGGCTCGCCCAGTGGGATGGGGCACTAGAGGATGTCGTCGACGAGGACACGCCATACGACAACTCCTCCTACCAGCAGTACCTAGCCTGGTACGTGCCACGGACGCGTACTCATCTTGTACTTGTGGAGGAGCCACCCACCCACACGTACGCTCCGAGCGTGGCAGACTTGTACCCGGGCCAGGCAAGAGTAGCCATGCACGCCATGGTAAGTCTTACTTCGTAAGTTATATCATGTGTTAGTTACGCTGTCATTGTATTTATGATTTGTTCGTACGTGGCAGGTGGACCACGCCAGGGACTTGCACGAGCATGGCCACGGTATTTTGAGTAGGCTGCGGGATGGAGTCGCTGTCACACTGGACGAGATGACAGAGGCATGGAGACGCGTGGTGGCCGGGACTCGACGGATCGTGGAGCTCGGTTCTTGTCGGTAGGTGGACGCGACTGACCTTGGTACCTCATCCAGGCCGCCACGCGTGCCTTCTTACTACACACCGGCCCCAGCTCCTCCCTATGCAGTGGAGGTAGAGTCCAGCTTCCACACCTCTGTGCCTCCGGCCCCAGACGTGGCTGGAGGCTCCAATTGGCAGGCACCACGCGGTCCCACCATGGTCCCCACACCAGGTAAGTCGAGCGATATTTAATTGTTGACATTGGTATAAGTATCATCTGATTATGATTACATGTTACTACCTGAACTGCAGGTTGCATACAGGTTGGAGTACAGTTCTCTTCGTCGCCTAACTCGTCAGGTCACTTCGCTGATCAGTTCTCTTGGGCGGATCAGTTCTTCACCGACATGCAGTTCACCTAGCCCCCTCCGGCGACACAGTCGACGCAGCCTCCTCCAGCGACGCAGATGACGCAGCAGGACTACGGCACCTCCTACGGGTACGTGTTGCCTCCCCGCGAGCGTCGCCAGCGTGATGCTGACCCTTCAGACACGGTGGCGCGACCGTCCCAGGAGCTTCACACACGACCTCTAGACGATGCACCGGCTTCAGCACGTAGGACAAAGAGAGGTCGTGGCAGGGGTGTTTAGGGGTAGTACCTCATTTTGTTGTCATCATGTACATGTTTTATGCTTAATGAATGATTTACTATTTGAAACCATTTATTGTGATGTGACCGCACTTCATTTCATTCATCGTAATCTGTTTCATAGTATAGAGCCGTTTCATCCCCCTACGAACAGGCGTTTCCACTAGGCGTTTCAAAGTATGATAAGGTTCTCCAATCCACGTGGTATGAAAAAGGCGCTCTACATATATTTTCATTCCTTTTCTCACATCGGCCTGAAAAAAGGCTCTGAGGCTGACTAGACAAGTCGCTGGTACCGTCCATCACCTTTTGCAGTGACAAGTTACAACACTGCCCAATACTTCAAACTTTTTCAGTCTTAACACATTGCATGCACAACTACCTTTTCAGCCCGACTTGACAACACACTCAAGTGTTTTTCTATCCCATTGTATGTCTCAATCTTACATTCCAACACTTAGTCCATACACCACCACTTCGAGTCTATAAAAAGCCAAACCGCGGGCATACAACCGCTGCTCCCACTCACACTTCTTCACCATGGCTGGATCCTCTAGCAAAGCATTTTCGTGGACACCCGATATGAACAACGTAGCTCTTAATTGCACGTTGAAGGTTACGCGTGGTGGGAAGGACGATTCATTCAAGGAGGAGAATCTAAGTAAAGTGGTGTCCAAATTGCAAGAGTGGCGTCCGACATGACGGAGGCATAACTTGACAACCTCTGGTTTGAACCATGTGACCTCCGACGACCTGAAGGCGCACTTGCAATGGTGGCGTCAAAGGTATTTCAAGGTGTGCGAACTAGCCGACCACCCTTCTACAACATGTTTCTCTAGAAGATATTACAGGGTACTGATGCTACTCGATTGGTATGCAGAGCATATTAAGGTTAGTTATTCTATATTTGTTCACCTTACTAATCTTTTTACCATTATACATAAGTTCACTACTTCGTATGCTCGTCTTGTGTGTTAGTCATTCCCAGATGATGAAGAGTTGCTGAACAAAGATATCCCACAATTCTTAGCGATGTATATGCTCTTCAGCGGGGGTGTGATGCCTGGTTGGTGCAGAAGAGGCCGTTCAACCACCACCGGAGGGAGGCTTGCTCCTAACTATGCAAATGACGATGACGATGATGACGACAATTTCGTATCACCTCCACCTCGACGTTCAAGCACTTCCACAGCAAGCCGTTCAAGAAACAATGGAAGAGGACGTTCATCCAGCACTAGAGGCGGGTTAGCTCCCAACCATACAAATGACGATGATGATGACGATTTCGTGTCACCTCCACCTCGACGTTCAAGCACTTTCACAGCAGGACGTTCAACCAGCACTACAGGCGGGCTAGCTCCCAACCATACAAATGATGATGACGATGATGACGATTTCGTATCACCTCTACCTCGATGTTCAAGCGCTACCGCCAATAGATGACTTTTATCTTTGTCACCATGCTCTATACTGATAAATATGGCCATAGAATGTATAGTATTCTGACTTATGTTGTATTCTCAATTTTATGAATTGTAAGGTATGTAACTATATTGTATCCCAGTTTGGGACTTAGCTCTGCACTTTGCAATATCAATGTCGAGTTTTATTTGTCGTCAATTTTGTCGCAAATCGAAAGACGAACAACGAATTTTTTTTCCCAGAAATAATTAACTGACAAATAATTTTGCAAAGCACTACATTAATTATCATCGATACATACAATTAATTTTTCCGAATTAATTGACCCTACTTTGAACTATACAATTCTACCACCCGTCAAAATAACATTGACTTTCTCTCATAAATTAAATTTCCTTTCAAATAATTTTGATTGAATTTTTTATTTTTTCGGGTGACTTCTTCCTCTCGTCCTATGGTCCCGCGACTGAGGTGTATTCTTGCAATTTTTTGAGCGCAAGGTACATTTCTCCAATTTTAATATAAAATTGTGTTATTTACAACATGAATTCATACATGAATTATCACCGACAAATATAAATTTTTTCTTGATTTATTAACCCTACTTTTAACTACACGAATTACCATCGACAGATTTATTATTTAAAAATATTTCGCATAAATTCTCTCTCTCTCTCTGCCTCCCTCTCCCCCCCTCTCTCTCTCCCCCTCTCTCCCTCTCTCTCTCTGTTTTTCTCCCCAACGTCGACCCACCTATTTTCACCAACCCATATGGCGAAAATAGGCTGTCGCCATACCGTTTGGCGACAACCTTATTTTTGCCGTATGGTTTGGTGAAAATAGGGTGTCCCGGCCACCCGCTCTGTCAGACGTTGTTAATCACGCAATTAGCCTATTTTCGCCACACCATTTGGCGAAATTACTGTTTTCGCCGAACCATATGGCGACGACCCTATTTTTGCCATCCGGTATGGCGACGAAGTATTATTTTTGCAAATATTTTAATCCACGTATTAATATCGCAATTATTTTTTAAAAATGTATTATTTAAAAAAAATCCATCATGTAAGGTAAAATAATAGAGTTTGTTAGTCAGTTTCTCACACACATGTTCTTACACTACAGCTGAACTTTGGGTTGATTTACACCGTGATGTAAATCCAACTCAGGATTTACACGTGCAAATAGCATGCCACATGTTATCTCTTCAAAAGAATTAGACCTGTTTGTAACATGCGATTTTCCCCCTAATTCTTACGAAAATCGAACTGTTTGCGGTCAAATTACTGCATTTCAAACTTGCCTCGGCCCACCGCTGGTGGTCATACGGAGGCTGACGTCGCCTGATGAATGGACGTTCCTGCTGTTGGACTGTTTTCTTTAAATAAGGCAGGAGCTTTTCCAATACATTTAAAAAAAGAGAATAGATACTGATATAATTTAAACGAAAAAAAGAAAGAGAAAGAAAGAAAGACAAAGGAAAAAGGAAGACTTCTAAGGACATGAACACCTAGAGAAAAGGCTCAACAACGAAAGAAAAGGGAACTCAAATGCGAAGGTTATGTGGGTATGTCTCTGATCAATGATCGCCCGTATTGTCCTATCTTGAGCAGGATCTCAGATTAGCACCGCTCACGG
Organism: Otatea glauca; assembly: GCA_036346275.1. NCBI lineage: Eukaryota > Viridiplantae > Streptophyta > Magnoliopsida > Poales > Poaceae > Otatea > Otatea glauca. The sequence goes on from CM070728.1 coordinate 15,711,117, forward strand.
CTCGAGCCTTAACCTGGTGGTGGCTACAAGGCGACGCCCACAGCTGAGAGCAGAATTCGATCAATACAGGCTGCGTGGGTAGACGCCAATGCCGTCTTCTTATTTCCCGCTGGAATGGCGGCTCGCCGCCTTTGCCGGAACGGCCCAGAAATGCGACGCGCGAAGTCGGGTTTGTTTGTTGGAACACAGCCACAAGATCGTTGTTACCTTAAACTCTATCTGTCTCTGCTGATACGCTGAAGTCGTATAATTTCTGTTGTCGCAATTGTCGCCGAACGTCTGACGTCGCGTTTCAATTGTCGCTGCTTACCAGAACAAAACAAGCACAGCCGAACGGAACAGCAAACGATCGAATGATATTCAGAGATATTCAGCAAAACACAGAAGCAAAGATTTTTGGTGCTGCAATGTGCAATCTACCGCAGCTTTTCTATTTTCTTACTTTCAATGGAATACTAGACCCCTGCTTATATACAAGAACAAACTAACCGAATCTAACTTGTATACGGACAAGCAGAACGGCTAGAAAAAGAAAGCATGCAATGGACCTTGACGACTAGATAAATTTTTCATACATGGACTCGGACACGAACCCAATACGGCTAGTAGACTTGGTTTGCCTTACACACGTATGTTAGTTAAACCTTGACACATGCATTTTCTATTCATGTTTTTTGCATGCATGGCAAGATTAGATCGTGCATGCCTTAATTCACGATTGACGCAGAAATCACTGTGATTTCTTTTCTTTGTAAGCTTCCTTTCCTTTGTAAGCTTTTTTTCCTTTGCATGCAAGCTCGTTTTCCCTCCTATAAATAGAGGAGAAGAAGAATAGAAAAGCATCAAGTATTGCAGCACAAATTCAGTGTGTGTTCAAGTGTCCAGTACGTGTGCATGTCTGTGATCTAGTGCAGAGGAGTTCATCCCAGCGCCAGCGCTCACCTGGGCGATCCAACAAGTGGTATCAGAGCCCGTTATTGGCGTTGGCCGCGTGATCGTGCGTCGAAATGCCTCGAGCACGAATAGCTTCGCCACCACCCTCTGGCTCCGGCAGTTGCTCCACAGGAGGTGGAGACGACGGGGGCGACCGCGGGCTGGTAGTGTACCGCGTGGTCAAGGAAGGGGGAGGCGGGCCGGTGAACTACCCCACGCTGACCAAGACAAACTACAACGACCGGGCCTTGTTGATGAAGATCAAGTCGTAGGCTCGGAACCTGCGTGCGCCATCGATCCCGCAACGACATCGACGCACGAGGACCGGATGGCGCTCGACGCCATCTCGAGCTGATGCCACCGGAGATGATCTCCACTCGCCGCGGTCAAGCCGCCCGCGAAGGAGGCGTGGAGTGTCTCCGAGTCATGCGGATCGGTGACGACCGCATCCGGAAGACGAGCGACAACGATCGCGGGCGCCAAGACGAGCACTGGCGTTCGGGACGAGGGCGTCGAGGACTTCGCTCTGCGCCTCACGGGCCTCGCTAATCAACTTGCCACCCTCGGCGATCCGAGCCCCCATCAAGGTCGCCGAGAAGTACCTCCGCATCGCACGTGGCGGTATAAACAATTGGTTATTTCCATGGAAACCCCGCCGACATCTCCACCTCTCCGTCGAGAGATCAGCGCCGACTTCGCGCCGGAGAACGATCCCGAGCCGCCTCCGGCCAGCAGCGGGGCAAGCTATACCTCACGGAGGAGCAATGGTGGAGCGGTACAAGCGTAAGGAGCAGAGAGCCCTCGAACCGGCGGCGGCTTTGGCAACCGCGGCAAGCGCCGCGTCCAAAAGGGAAATCGCGGTGGCGGAACGCGACGCGCGGAAGGGTCCGGCCGCCACGACCCGCAACGGCGACAAATGTCGCTACTGCGGCAAAATTGGCCACTGGGCCAAGGAGTGCAGGAGCAGGAAGAGGGACGAGCAGGCCCACGTGGCCCACGTGGCCCGAGACGACGAGCCTAGCCTCCTCTTGATCCAAGACAGCGCCATCCTCACCAAATCGCCGCCACCGCTACCAGAGCTCACTGTGCAGGCCCCGACAGGACATGCCGGCCAAGCTGCCCTCAATTCGGGGGCACCTGCACCTCATGCGGCACCTCATCCACAGCCACTGTCGAAGCATGTCGAGCTGGTGGAGAGCAAGGTGTTCACGGCGCTCGACGGTGAGGAGGACCGCGACTCCAAGCGATGGATCTTCGACACTGGGGCCACCAACCACATGACAGGTCCCGGCGGCGTTTTCGACCTCGACACGTGCATCACCGGCTGCGTGCGATTCGGAGAGCGGATCTATGGTCCGGATCGAGGATGCGGAACCGCGCTCTTCGCATGCAAGAACGGCGAGCACCGACCCTTCAAAATACCTACTTCATCCGCGCCACCGCCAACATCGCTACCGCGGTCAATCGGACGAAGGTGGGTTCCAAATCCCGATTGAGGACGGGTATCTGCGGTACGTGATGACGGCGGCGCCTCCTCGCCAAGATCCACCGGAGCGCGGGTCGGCTGTACGTGCTCGACATCAACATTGCACGGCCAGTCTGCCTTGCCTCGCGTGCCGGTGAGGACGCCTGGCGTTGGCACGCTAGGTTCGGCCATGTCAACTTCACCGCATTGCGCAAGATGGGGCGTGAAGGCCTCGTCCGTGGCCTTCCCCTGCTGTCCCAAGTGGAGCAGGTGTGCGAGGCTTGTCTCGCCGGCAAGCATCGTCGCGCACCGTTCCCGCACCAAGCACAGCGCCGTTCCACCGAAGTACTCGAGTTGATCCACGGCGATCTCTGCGGCCCGATCAGCCCGGCGACACCGAGCGGGAACCGCTACTTCCTCCTCCTCGTCGACGACTACAGCCGGTTCATGTGGGTGGTGTTGCTACCCACCAAAGACGTCGCACCAGACGCCATCAAGCGCATCCAAGCGGCGGCAGAGCGCAAGAGCGAGAAGCGGTGCGCGCTCACGCCACGGATCGCGGGGAGAGTTCACGGCGGCGGACTTCAGCAGATCATCGCGCCGAGCTCGAAGTATGGCGTGAGGTGACCGCGCCGTACGCACCATAGCAAAACGGCGTCGTCGAGCGGCGGAACCAGACGGTGGTCGGGACCACCAGAAGCATGCTTAAGGTGAAGGGGCTCCCGGGCAAATTTTGGGGGGAGGCAATCACCACAGCGGTGTACATCCTCAACCGAACGACGACGAATGGTACCGGCGGCAAGAACCCGTACGAGCTCTGGAACGGGAGTACGCCGGCAGTACATCACCTACGCACGTTCGGATGCGTCGCCCATGTCAAGGTTGTCAAGCCCAACCTCAAGAAGTTGGACGACCGCAGTCGGCCAATGATCTTCGTCGGCTACGAACCCGGCTCCAAGGCATATCGGGTCTACGACCCGGTGGCGAGGCAAGTCCACATCAGCCGCGACGTCGTCTTTGACGAAGAGGCGCTGTGGGAGTGGAACGGTGATCAAGCGGCGGACGGCGACAGTGAGTTCGTCATCGAGTACACCACTGTGGTCCAGCCTGAGGTGGTGACCACGTTTCAGCAGCAGCCTCAAGCAGGGACTACGACGCCCTCAAACTCATACGCGACGCCATCACCGCCACGATCACCTACACGCGCGCCAAGCCCGAAGGCAGGGTCGTCCACACCGGCACCGGCACACGCTCCGATCGAGTTCGCTTCACCGCCAGCTAATGTGGAGGAGGCCCTGGATGCTGAACATGACGACGATGTCCCGCTTCGTTTTCTCACCATCGACAACATTCTCGGTCCAACGACACCACCCGGGATGGCGCGCCGGGATCTGGACGAGGATCTGCTCCTGGCGAGCATCGACAAACCAACCACATTCGAGCAGGCTCAAGCGCACGAGTGCTGGAGGACGACCATGCTCGACGAAATGACATCGATCGAGTCGAACGGTACCTGGGAGCTCGTCGACCCACCACCGCGCCAGCACCCAATTGGGCTCAAGTGGGTCTTCAAGACGAAGAAGGACGCCACGGGCATCGTCATCAAGCACAAAACCGGCTTGTGGCAAAGGGTACGTAACGCCAAGGGATCGACTACGACGAGGTTTTCGCGCGGTGGCAAGGCTCGAGTCCGTCTGACTCTGTTGGCACTCGCGCGCGCGAGGGTCGCCATCCATCACATGGACGTTAAATCGGCCTTCCTCAACGGGAGCTACGGAGGAAGTCTATGTCGCCTAGCCACCGGGTTCGTGGTCGCCGGCAAGGAGCGAAGGTGCGCGCGTCGATCAAGGCTCTCACGCCCACGTCAAGCCCAGCGCGCATGGTACGCCAAGTGGACGCCTCTCGTGTCGCCGGGTTCCGGTAGCGGCAGATCCGAGCATGCCGTGTATGTCCGGAGCGGCACACACCGATTACTCGTGGGCGTACGCCGACGACTCGCCATCATCAGGCGGTGACAACATCGAGCTCAAGCGGTTCAAGAAGGAGATGATGAACACATTCCGGATGAGCGATCCGGGTCGCTCCACTACTACCTCGGCACGAGGTGAACTGACCAAGCGAGCATCACCATCACCGTGGTGCCTACGCGATGAAGATTTTGGAGGCGGCAGGTGGCAAAATGCAATGTCGACATCACACCCATGGAGTCACGCCCAAACTCGATAAGTTGAGTTCCGATCCACCGATTGATGCTCATCAATATAGGCGGATCGTGGGAGCGCTACGCTACCTGGTGAACACGAGACCGGATTTGGCGTACGCAGTGGGCTATGTCTCCCGGTTCATGGAGAAGCCCACCACCGAGCACCTAGTGGCCGTTAAGCGCATACTGCGGTACGTCGCCGGGACAGTGCACTATGGCTGCCACTACCGGAGAAAGGAAGGAGGCGTTGCTCTTCTTGGCTACAGCGACAGCGATCATGGCGCAGACGTCGACGGCCGCAAGAGCACCACCGGAGTCCTGTTCTTCCTCGGCGACAACATCATCACCTGGCAGTCCCAGAAGCAGAAGGTGGTGGCTCTGTCTAGCCGCTGGCCGAGTACATTGCCGCCGCGATCGCCGCTTGTCGGGGTTTATCGGGCGCCTCCTTGCAGAGCTCAGGGGAGAGGAGGCCGACGCTATCACACTCAAGATCGACAACCAGTCCGCGATCCAGCTGAGTAAAAACCCTGTCTTTCACGACCGCAGTAAACACATCGACGTCAAATACCACTACATCAGAGAGTGCGTCGAAGAAGGCATGGTGAAGGTCGAGCCAATCAGCACCAAAGTTCAGCTGGCGGACATCCTGATAAAAGCTCTTGGGCGAGATCAGTTCGTGCAGCTGCGGTCCAAGCTCGGCCTCATCGACATCAAGCAGGTGTGCAGGGCTTAGGGGGAGATTTGTTAGTTAAGCCTTGACACATGCATTTTCCATTCATGTTTTTTGCATGCATGGCAAGATTAGATCGTGCATGCCTTAATTCACGATTGACGCAGAAATCACTGCGATTCCTTTTCTTTGTAAGCTTCCTTTCCTTTGTAAGCTTTCTTTCCTTTGCATGCAAGCTCGTTTTCCCTCCTATAAATAGAGGAGAAGAAGAATAGAAAAGCATCAAGTATTGCAGCACAAATTCAGTGTGTGTTCAAGTGTCCAGTACGTGTGCATGTCTGTGATCTAGTGCAGAGGAGTTCATCCCAGCGCCAGCGCTCACCTGGGCGATCCAACAACGTATACATACTCAGACTCAAAATCTACCGACTCAAGGTGTCAAGATTAATATCCAACATTTATCCTCCTAATCTTTACACACCAACTCTTACTCATTTAAAGCAATCGGTCTCAACTACGATTTACTAAACACATACTCGACACAGGATGGAGAACACATCTCCTCAACATCCCGAACTCATCTTTGACGGACTTGACTTTGGACGGCGAACGCACATTCTCAACGCCCCGGAGTCAACTTCGACGGCCATAACTTTAGACAACAAACGCATCTCTTCAACGTCTCAAAGTCAACTTTGACAGACTTGACATAGAACAGCGAACACATCTCTTCAACGTTCTGGACTCAACTCTCTTACTTGAGACTGCATCAAAATAGTGCTGGTTCGTCGTCATATTGTACTTTAGTAAGGAGCGTTTTTTTCGCCTCCTTTTGCTTGTGGCACTCCGAAGCGAAATGCTCATAATCATTATAATTATAGCACATCACTTTTGCCTTGTCGAATCTTCGATTCGTGCGGCCTTGTCGACTATCACCTTTCAAACGACTGAAGGAGCCCTCGTCGTCGCGTCTCGACGATCGGGCCTCCTATTCGGCACGCGTCAAGAGTAGGTGTTCTCCTCCATCGTTGTCAGATCCCTTAATCCGTTCCTCGTGTGCCTTCAAGCGACCGATCACCTCCTCGATCGTCATCACCTTGAGGTCGCCGAACTGCTCAATGGTGGAGACGATTTGCAGGAACCTGCCAAGGACTGCACGAAGGAATTTTCTTACCACATAACTCTTCTCCATATTGTCGCCAAGCCCTCTAATTTTGTTGACGATCGTCTTCAACCGGATGGCGAAATCGTCGACGGACTCCATCTCCCTCATGCATAGCCCCTCGAACTCAGCTTTGAGGGTTTGTACCTTTGCCTCCTTCACACGATCGACGCCAAGATGCATCGTCCTCAACGCCTCCCACGCAGCTTTTGTCGTTTCCTTTTCAGCCAGTAGGAAGAGAGTTTCCTCGAGGATACCTCCATAGATTGCCGCCAAAGCCATTTGATCCTTGCGCTCATCGACGTTACCGTCCATGATCTCTTCCCATAGTCCTTGAGCTCTCATGTATACCTTCATCTTGATTGCCCATGCTGCATAATTGCTCTTCGTGAGGATCGGATAATGCAACGAGATAGCAGAACTCTCCTTCGCCATCACACCAGATGTCGCATTATCACCGGTGACACCACTTCCCGGAGAGCGCGGCATCATCACGGGCAACAGATCAAGAATCTGGCTCTGATAAAAAACTCAAGCTCTGATACTAATTGTTGGAACACAGCCACAAGATCGTTGATACCTTAAACTCTGTCGTCTCTGCTGATACGTTGAAGTCGCATAACTTCTGTTGTCGCAATTGTGGCCGAACGTCTGAAGTCGCGTTTCAGTTGTCGCTGCTTACCGGAACAAAACAAGCACAGCCGAACGGAACAGCAAACGATCGATTGATATTCAGAGATATTCAGCAAAACACAGAAGCAAAGATTTTTGGTGCTGCAATCTACCGCAGCTTTTCTGTTTTCTTACTTTCAACGGAATACAAGACCCTTACTTATATACAAGAACAAACTAACCGAATCTAACTTGTATAGGGACAAGCAGAACGGCTAGAAAAATAAAGCATGCAACGGACCTTAACGACTGGATAAATTTTCCATATATGAACTCGGACACGAACCCAATACGGCACGTATACATACTCGGACTCAAATCTACCGACTTTAAGGTGTCAACATTAATATCCAACATTCTTCACACTCGGGCGGAATAAAACCAGCGTCACTTTGTGCTTACCGTCTCACGTCCAACAAACCTACCTTGCACGACCGTACAAGAGATGTATACGCGTATTCAACTGTGCTTATTTCAACCCTAATTATATGCACAGGGAAAAAGATGAAGAGCTAAAATTCCAGCGCTCAGACTTTAAGATCTGCAGCCGCTATGGAAACCATTTAACAACACAGCGAACCCATACTCTGGCGGGGAAGAAATCAACTATACAATCATATAACCCGAAAAAAAATCGCCAATAAGGTTTGGGTCGTTTCAGAACTCGGAGAGACTCAGACGCGTCTGGAGAGTGTGATCAGAGTTGCTCTTCATTCCTTCGGCAGTTCCAGACATGCAGCTGGATTCTGATCTGTACTTTGCCAACAAAACCAGTCACTCAAGCTGTGTGTTAGATCAACCCAACCCCCGCGCGTCATTGCCTGCTAAGAAAACTACTGACAAAGCTCAATAACCTCTAAATTTTACATGAGAGATTGGAACAGCCAACATCTTTCATAGTTATGGAAAAGCTATGGCAAATTCTGATTATATTTGGGCAGTAAATGTATCTGGATTCGGGTATTGCTCCACAACTTACCAACTGTTTTTAAGCTACAAAGGTTACAATCTTGACCTCGAACCACTCTTTCCTTGTATCTGCAGAGCATCATAATGGCCAAAACCATGATAAAGAACTTGAATAGGATCTTCTTTCCCGTACTCTTGCCCATATTCAGCAATTGCTATTAAACCACCTGTTTCTTCATCATGCATGTAGACAGTGATTGGCATCCTGCCAACACAGCAATGACATTTTTACTGCTTGGTACTTCACAGTTGCGAACACAGACCAAATTTATACTGTCAGGAAACAAATGATATTGTCCAATATCTCTTTTTAGCTATGATAATACTCTTGTCAACATGATAACCAAACATTTCTCCAGTATTAACTTGCTGGGGTTGCGAATGATACGAAGTGAGCATTGACATAGCAGAAAAAAATGAAACCAACTTATTCCATAAATCCATATATATATATATATGACTAGAGAGTAAAAGTGTTTTATTAGGATACTGCAAAATGTATAGTTCACCTTGCAAAAAAAAAGTATAGTTCAGCTAAACTAGCAAACACTGAGAACAGATTCAAATATAATGGCTAACACTCACTGAAGAACATGTGAAGCCATGAACAATTCTGGTTCACCTCCCCACACATGTGGCTTCCTAATCTGGGAGACATATTTATCAAAGTCCCCCTCAACAAACCTAGATATTGGGGCCACAACAAAGGATAAGCATGTATAGCTCAACAGCTAACATTATCTCATGTGAAAAAGAACAAACAGCTACATGAGGGAACATAAAAACTAACCACTCAGTCTCTGCTCGTCTCTTGACAAATTCATCAGCAACCTAACAGTGGCAAAATTTGTATATGGGTTTTAGATGATGGGACTAATCACCAAATAGCGATCACTTTAGTGTTGAAGAGCATTATTCATGAAAAGCATGAATACTTGAGCAAACTATTATAAACATACCATTGTTCTCAAGTCATCGGCCAGCTTTCTCTGAAGATCCTCATTAGGTATGGGTTTTCCTGACCGAATGCATGCACCATGCGCCACAGAACGGAACAAGCACCTTCCATCTCCAGGAATGCCTACAAGGTCCCATGTGAATCAATGACAAGTGTCCAGCTGATGTAATGCCTTGACCATGTACATATAGTAAATATCAACAAAAAGTTTCACACTCTCACCAGTGACAGAATAATCCGTGTAAACTTTCTTCCCATGAGTTGAACCAGCAGATGATTCAGTAGTTTGTGTGTTATCGATGTTATTGTCCACACGACCCTCAGCATTTGCCATACCATAAACTGCAAAACTAAAGCCAAGTCCAGTGGCTGTACCCCCTATTTTTTGTTCCATATTTTTCGAATTCCAGCTAATACTAGAGAACTTTTGGTGTGAGGGTATATCAAGCTTTACATTTAGCATATGGTCTCTCGTTGATAGTCTGCAGTGCAACTGTTGCCCCAAACTAAAAAGGCTTGCTGTATTTTGCAGATCAGATGATTTATTCTTCTTAGAAGAAAAAACAACTAAACCAGACCTTGCATGACAACTGACTGCTTGTGAATGAGAATGCTTCCATAAAGCCATCCTCTGTGTGAATCCTCCTTGTAACTGACTAGACTTAGACTGACAATACATGCTATAAGATGTACAACGCTGCATACAGACAGAAGGTGTGTAGAGCAGCATCTGCTTCAAGTAGTAGTGTGGTACCAAGTATAAACTGAAAAACATGTTTGGAGAACCAGAATTAAGAATTAGTGGAACATGAAACCATTATTTTGATCTCCAAATTAAATAAGATGCACACTGAAGATCTACCATACCCAATAGTCTTGTAGCATGCTTATGTAAAAAGCAGCATCGATTAAAGAATATTAAATTATATTTGAACACAGTTACAGATGATACACCCAGGAAATGCACATGTTACGATAAAACTACAGGCGCAGGATATAGAGGGCATAAATGCTGTCGATGACATCAACCTTTAACAAGTCACCACTTTATTTTGAGCTTTGATGAAACAACGGGAGGGAAGATCCCTATCTGAATATAGTGAATTACTTGCTAGTTTGGACATATTGAGCACACACTTGCTAGAACAAAGCAAATTGTTCTCTACATTGTTTTTTTCCCTTGCTCACAATTACTCAGAGAATTCATGCTATCGTTATGAACTTCTCAGAATATGCTACAAAGAAACTGCCCCTCCCAAATCTCAAACATTTGAAGCATGGACGGCAACGAATTACCAGGAGACAATTCTAAATCTGGATTATCCAAATTCGTATCTCCGCCACAACGCCTAGCTTGGTGCTACCAAGACTGTCCCTATCAGTACATGGTTGTGGCAATTTGTTACCATAAAGCCAACAACATTCAACTAGCCAACCATGCTGCAATTGCCGTCTTCATAAGCCGCCCACAACCCATAAACCCTAGGGTTACCACCAAAATAAACCAACAATGGAAGCCAAGAGCAATCCAGGCCTCAATCCAGCAAGCGGTAATGCACCCAGCTCTCACGCACAACAAAGAATCGAGGAGATAAGTTTAGATTGATCGCAACAAGTAAGGGTAAACCGATACCTTCACTCGTCAGATTGAGCAAACCGAAGAGTAAAAACAGGCCGCAAGAAAGGAATTCGAGAAGAAGGGTCTAAATTTAGTGATTTGGTGGCGGTTCTTGGCGCTGGAACGGGCGGGGAAGAGGAAGGGATGTATAGTGGAAGTGGAAGAGGCTCAGCCGCTCAGGTCGGGTTCCTTCCACAGAGGCGAGGCGGCTACACGAGCAAAGAAGACGACGACTGAAGCTACTTGGGCTCTGACGGCTTAAGGATCTTGTTAGGCTTACAGTTATTTCAGTTAGGCCTATTATGGTCTTCTATAGCAGAATATATATATATATTTATTTATTTTCAGGGCTTGCAAAGATTGATTTGGGCTAAGATTGACTGGTCATGGAGACTGCATCGTCTATTCTTCTTCCTTGGGCATTTTTTTCTCAGACTGCAGATGGAAATCATATGATAATTTAACAATAGTTTTGGTAGGAATCTCCACAGATGAAATAGCTAAATTGAAGCAGCAGCTGTAGTTCTTTTTTTTTTTTTGCACAAAAACGAAAATTTGGGGTGTTTCAAAATTGAAGATGACTTCAAACTTTGTAATTAGAAAAACGCAATGCGTTACATGTACTACGAGTGGAACCCCACACGTCAACATGATTCAACAGTGAATAGATTCCGGGATCAAATTCTGGAATCCATAAATTAATAAGTTAGTTAGTGGGGCTTGAACCATCGTTACACCAGAAATTAGCCAGATGCTAGCCATCGCTGAACCCATCTACATCACCACCTGTCCAAGGGACCCAGATTCCAAAGGAGGCACCATTTCAGACATTCGTTTCATCAACATCTCATCGGTATCAGAAAACGGAGTTTTTCCTGGTTGGATCGAGGCACGGAGCCTGAAGTTCAAGAACGTCGACCTGACCTACAAGAGATGGACAAACTACACGGGAGTGCTGTATGATTACCGGCCTGGGTGCCAGGAGATGGTGAAGCACAGGACCGGTGGTATGATGCTGGAGCACATCTCCGGCCTGGAGATCGACAATGTCAGGATGAGATGGTCGAGACTCGAGAGGGAGGCTGCATGGGTGGGATGTTAACCCGCTCCTCTTCCGGCCGTCGACGGTGGACAAGCTGTCATTGCTTGACTGGCAGTCGCTGGATGTTCAGTAGCAGACCTGCTGAATCTAAAGTTGTAAACAGCATTTGTACCTGTATCTGTATCACGATGAATAGGTGAAGATATTTTTTGTGTGAAATGTGTGAATGAAAGATCCCAACTGTATCTAAACTTCTGCAAGTGGATGAGAATTCCTGCTGTAATTGTTGGAAATATTAGGAATTTTCTCAATATTTTAATCCACAGAATTACGTAAATCATGATTAAACAAAGATGCATTTTTTGTTCAAAGCCAAAGGTACTAGATAACAAATTATCTATCTCATACGCAAAGACTAATGAACAAGAAATCAGCATGAATAAAACACGGTATAAGTTAATATACCCTTGAGCCGGTGCCACCGTTGGCACAGCGCAGTGTAACATTCTCGTTCGCCATGACGGTCGGAAGTAGACGATCACGAGGTTGTTGCGGTGAAGCGTTAGTGCGATGAAGAGGCGATGCGGTGCGATGCGCTTCAGAACACCTTTCGGCGATCGCGTGATCGCTCCCCAAAAACCTTATCGGCCTTCTATCTCGAGCAAGATCTCAAGAAGGGCGAGGTTCCGAGGCTGCTCCCTCTGCTTGTGCGCGCAAAAAGCAGAGGCGGGAATGCAAAGGACAATGAGAACAAAGGATGAATGGAGTCTGCGTGGGAGAGTTCTCGCAGATTCGAAAAGCACACCGTGGCTCTCCTTATATAGCCTCGCGACATGCAGCGGCAGAGCCGCCATTACCGACCATCAACTCGGTAGCCGTTACGATGAATCGAGCGACCATTATGCGACCATCAACCACGTCGATTCTGGTGGCGGCGGAAGCATCTGGTCACATTAATCATCGCGTTATGGTCATATTGACTCATCAAACGGCAAAACAAACCGCCCCGCCAAAGACTCACGTCCGGATCGGGCGCTGCGCCACAAGACGCGCATCGTCTCGTCTCGTCTCGACTCGACTCGACTCGACTCGACTCGACTCAAGACTCGCGACTCGCGACACGCCACGCCACGCTCGGCTCGGCTCGGCTCGGCGGCATAGCTTGTGCGTGTGGCACAACCTTTACCCTTTTCCACCTTGCTAATTGAGAGACACACAACTCAACTATTTAAGTTGGTCAAATCTTCTCTCAATTACCCATATGGTACTAAACCAATTTCATGACTCCTAGTATTCTAATGGGCCTTTTGGAATTTCTATTAAATTAATTATGGGCCATCCCATAATAATCTAACAATCCCCACCAAATTTCAAAGGCACATTTGAAATACTCTCGCCCAATGTAGTTTGATATACGGTTTTTCGATGGAGACTATTAAGTTGAACTTCCATCTAGAACAAAGGTTACACTCATCCACAACTGAACAATGGACTATGCCTTGAATTGACAGTTTTGTGCGAACAAGTTTCACCAAAAGTCCTTTACTGATACTAGGCTGCTAAATACATCCCCTCGGTTTGGAGCTTATAAGTCATACTCCTTAGCCTTTCATGAGCCTCTAGAGATCACCCAATCTCATAGACTATGACTAGCAGTCGAACTCATATAGGTGTATTCCTCATAAGATGTTCTGTAGGACAACATCTCTGCTTATCAAAGCCACTCGGAATACATTAAGGTATAACCAACCTGCCATACAGAATAGGAGAGTTATTGCATCTCAAACGGAGTGGACTAAGTACAGAAGTACTCTCCTCTCAGCCAATCACTAGCTTGTCTCAACATCCTAGTTCACGGGATCTCCGATCAAATAGGATGAGTTACCACTAAGACATGACTTTATGTGGGTCTCAAGCCCATCTCCCTCGATGCTTCATCTATCACATTCCGTGATAGTCCCTTTGTAAAAGGATCCGCCAAGTTTTTAGCCGTCGGACATAGTCCAACGCTATAACTCCGAGTTTCTCATTTTCTGACAGACTTCAACCGCCTCTTAACGTGCCTTGATGACTTCATGTTATCCTTAGAATCGTTCAACTTAACAATCACCGTCGATTGTCACAGTTCAAAAGAATAGCGAGCACCGGTTTCTCAACCACCGTAAGTCCTTCACAAGTTCACGCACCGATCGGCTTCCACGAGGTCGATCTAATGCCGTGAGTTACGCTTCCATTGTAGACCTCGTTAAGATGGTGCGCTTGCAAGACTTCCAGAAGCAGCTCCACCACCCAATGTGAACACATATCCACTTGTGGCTTTTATTTCATCAAGATCGGATATCCGGTTTGAATCACTATAACCCTCAAGTACCCTAGGTACCCGGTGTAGTGAATTCCATAACTTGATGTCCCTTTTAGATAGCGCATTACTCTCTCAAGAGCATGCCAATGATTATCTCCGGGTTTGAAACAAACCGGCTTAGTTTGCTCACAAAGAAGCGAGATATCGTGCCTTGTTGCACTAGCTAAATACATCAATGAACCAATAATTTGGGAATATCTCAATTGATCCTTTGCTATTCGTTGGTTCTTTCGTAATAGCACACTTGGATCATACGGCGTTGGAGCAGTTTGCAATCGCTATAGCCAAAGCGACTCAACACCTTTTCCACATAATGGGACTGCTCAAGAGTAATCCCACCGTCACCTTCTCTTAACAATTTAATGTTTAAGATGACATCCGCTACTCCCAAATCTTTCATTTCAAAGTTTTGGACAAGAAGTCCTTGACTTCCTTAATCACATTAAGGTTTGTCCCAAAGATCGATGTCATCAACATACAGACACATAATCACTCCTTCACCCCACCATAGCGGTAATACACACATTTGTCGACTTCATTCACAACAAAGTCGGCAGATGTTAAAGTTCTGTCGAACTTCTCGTACCCCGCTAGGTGCTTGCTTAAGGCCATACAAAGACTTCAACAACCTACACACTTTTCCTTCATGACCCTTTACTACAAATCCATCAGGTGATCCATATAGATTTCCTCTTCCAACTCTCCATTAAGGAAAGCCGTCTTTACATCCATCGATGAATGATCGGACCGTAGGAGGCAGACCAAAGACAGTAGTACTCTAATAGTGGTCGATCCGCAACAGTGAGTAAGTATCAAAGAAGTCCTCGCCTTCTTTTCAGGTATAACCCTTGGCCACAAGCCTTGCCTTGTACTTTTCAATCGTACCATCAGCCTCGGCTTTTCTTGAACACCCACTTACATCCTACTGTGTTTACACCCATATGGACGTTCAACAACTTCCCAAGTTCCATTGCTCAAGATGGAATTCATCTCACTCTGGACCGCTTCCTTCCAATAGTCGGCGTCACGAGATGAATAAGCCTCCTCAATGGTTCTTGGAGTATCATCCACTAGATATACAATGAAGTCATCACCAAAAGACTTTGTAGTCCTTAGTCTCTTACTCTTACGAGTTACTTCATTGCCCTCATCTATTGGATTTTCCTCAAAATGGGCTCAATTTGTATAGGAGTGGAAGGTTTAGGAGAGAAGATAGATTCTTGGCGGATGAGCTAAGTGTCTCTTTCATAGGAAATAAGTCCTCAAAGAATGTGGCATCATTGGACTCAAAAATTGTACCTTCATTCATATCGGTACTCAGATTTCACTATTAAGAATCTATATCCAATCTTTGTGAAAAGCATAACCAATGAAGACACAATCAACGGTTTTTGGTCCAAGTTTACGCTTCTTTGGGATAGGCACATTCACTTTAGCCAAATGACCCCAAATACGTAAATAGGAGAAATTTAATCTTTTCCTCTCCCATTCCTCGAATGGTGTGATTTCTTTATTCTTTGTAGGAACCTGTTTAGGACATGACAAGCGATCAATATAGCCTCACCCCACCATTCCTTGAAAAGTCCATTGTTTCTAACATGGCGTTAACCATCTCGATTAGAGTACGGTTCTTTCTTTCGGCAACCCCATTTGATTGGGGCGAATAGGGAGGCGTCCTCTCATGGATTATTCCATGTTCCTCACAGAATAAATTAAACTCATTAGAAAAGTATTCTCCACCACGATCTGACCTAACCCGTTTGATTTTTCTCTCAAGTTGGTTCTCAGCTTCAGCTTTATAGATCTTAAAATAGTGAAAAGCCTCATCTTTTGACTTTAATAAATACACATAGCAATATCTAGTAGAATCATCAATCAAAGTCATGAAATACCTCTTACCACCCTTTGTCAACTCCCGTTCATCTCGCATAAATCGGTATGAACTAGTTCTAACGGTGCCAAGTTTCTCGCCTCTCTTTGCCTTGTGAGGCTTGCGAGGTTGCTTAGATTGCACACATACTTGACACTTAGAACCTTTGACTTGGGTGAATTTTGGGATTAAATTCATACTGGCTAACCGCATCATGCAACCAAGATTAATATGACAAAGTCGTGAATGCCAAACATCAGTCTCATGATTACAAACATGATTCACAATTTTATTCATGTCCGTTAAAGACAAGCGGAACAAGCCTCCGCTCTCATAGCCTTTTCCAATAAAAGTTCCAATTTTAGAAACAACACATTTATTGGATTCAAAAACTAGCTTAAAACCATCTCTACACAATAGAGACCACGACAAGGTTTTATTTATCGCGGGCACGTGATGCACGTTCCTTAGTCGCACGATTTTTCCTGAAGTAAACTTCAAGTCAACTGTGCCGACTCCACGTACAAATGCCTGCGACCCATTCCCCATCAACACGGAGGTAGCCCTGCGACACGGTAAAAGAGAATAAGGATCTGTCAGCACAAACATGTATATTGGCCCCCGTGTCAATCCACCAATCAGGTGAACGACATACTGATAGAACGGTAGGTATTGAAACATACCCGGATGTTCCCTCCTCAGTATTGCCAATAACAACGTTGGCGGACTTTTTCTGCTTATTGTCTTTACGATCAGGGCAATCCTTTGCCCAATGATCAGTACCATCACAGATAAAGCGTTTCCCTTTCCTTTATTCTTCTTCTTCTTGAAGCTAGTAGTTTGAGCGGCCTTGTTCTTGTTCTCAGGCTTTTCAGACTTATTTTTATTCTTCTTGTTGAATTGAAAGATTTTCTTTTGTACCACATTGGCACTAGAACTTTCTTTCCCACGTATATCTTTTGCCTCGCTTTCTCCTCAACATTTAGAGACCCAATGATACCAAAGAACGCTGAACTCTTGTCTCTTGTGTTTTAGAGTAGTGGCAAAATCCCTCCAAGAAGGTGGCAGCTTCGCGATGATGCATCCCGCCACAAACTTGTCGGGTAATGCACATGTAAAATTCTCAAGTTCTTTCGCAAAGGCTTGAACCTCATGAGCTGTTCTACTACGAGTGGTCATCGACCATCTTGTAGTCATGAAACTGCTCCATGACATAGAGTTCATCGCTGCGTCGGATACTCGAATTTTGCCTCAAGTGCATCCCACATTTCTTTACCACTTGGCAAAATCATATATACATCAACAAGATTTTCTCCAAAACGCTAATCACGGCGCCTCTAAACAAGTTATCCGTGGTGAAAGCACTCTCCGCTCGGAGAGAGCCCACTCAGTCGTGGCTTGCCTTGCGCAACGTGATACACGTTCATGGCGATCAACCACAAAATCATCTTGGCGCGCTAACGCTTGTAATTTGCGCCATCAAATACGGTTGGCTTAAGCGCAAATAAACCGATAGTTGTAAAATTCCTAGCATAAGGTTTTGGATTGTTGGAAATATTAGGAATTTTCTCAATATTTTAATCCACGTAATTACGTAAATCATGATTAAACAAAGATGCATTTTTGTTCAAAGCCAAAGGTACTAGATAACAAATTATCTATCTCATACGCAAAGACTAATGAACAAGAAATCAGCATGAATAAAACACGGTATAAGTTAATATACCCTTGAGCCGGTGCCACCGTTGCACAGCGAGAACATTCTCGTTCGCCATGACGGTCGAAGTAGACGATCACAGTTGTTGCGGTGAAGCGTTGGTGCGATGAAGAGGAGAGTTTCGCAGATTCGTAAAAGCACACCGTGGCTCTCCTTATATAGCCTCGCGACATGCAGCGGGCAGAGCCGCCATTACCGACCATCAACTCGGTGGCCGTTACAAGAATCGCGACCATTATGCGACCATCAACCACGTCCGCTACATGTAATCGACGGCGGCGATTCTTGGTCACATTAATCATCTGCGATTCTTGGTCATATTGACTATCAAACGGCAAAACAAACCGCTCCGCCCAAGACATCACGTCCGGATCGGCTGCGCGCCACAAGACGGCACGCCTCTCGTCTCGTCTCGCCTCGACTCGACTCGACTCGACTCGACTTCGACACGCCACGCCACGCCTCGGCTCGGCTCGGCTCGGCTCGGCCTTGCAGCGCGTGTGGCATGACCTTTACCCTTTTCCACCTTGCTAATTGAGAGACACACAACTCAACTATTTAAGTTGGTCAAATCTTCTCTCAATTACCCATATGGTACTAAACCAATTTCATGACTCCTAGTATTCTAATGGGCCTTTTGGAATTTCTATTAAATTAATTATGGGCCATCCCATAATAATCTAACAGTAATTGTGTGCGAAGATCTGAATTCTAGCCTAGGGAGGTGATTCATGAGAATTAACCTGAAGCCCTGAGCTGAACCTATGCTTACATGTCGATCTGGATTTCAATCTATATGGTGCCCCAGTTCATAATTGTGCAACAAGTAGTTTTGAGTCTTGAGTTTTTACCAAAGTTAGAACACGTTTGGAACGCAGAAAATCTATAGATACTAATATTCGTGGAGAGGTATGGAGAGAAGGGCCGGCTAGCTTCCCGTGTTGCTGAAACACCGTAGTCTATACCCCTTTATAATACACCTAAGCATTCTTTTCTATGTCCACCCCAAATAATGCACCCCACTAGAGATGGCCTAACCTTCATTCACCCAGCGAAACGTCCCCAGAAACTTGCCTCTATCAAAATTAACCTCTCAAATCTTTCCTCAGCTTTACTCACCCACATCCGATGGCCGTTGTTTAATGTGTCTAACTCATCCCTGTGGCCCACAACAGATCTCCCCCCACCTCCAGCATCATCTCAAGGAAAAGGAAATAAATATCCTGGAATTAAGGAAAAGGAAACAAACATTCTATAAAAGGAAAAGACCATATATTACGTGCTGGGAAAAGGAAACCGAAAGATAAGGCACTATACTAGTTTCTATGGTGCAAGCTATAGTGATTTAATTTTTTATATTTTAAAAAAGTTTATTTTTTTAAAAGAAAATCAGTACTTTTTATTTTTTTAAGGTTTCCTCGAAAAAGATTTCCCCTCTCTCTCTATTAGAATCCGCCCAGCAAAGCAACTAGTTGGTAAGAATTTTTAGCAACAAGTCTTTGTAATTCTGATCAAAATCCCTCGTTCCAACATAGAGATGGCCAAACGGGCCGATCCGAGGCATGACACTATTGGCCCGACCCGAGCACGGCACGGCCCACGAGCCCGTGCCGTGCTTGGGCCGGCACCCCGGCACGTTTAAGGGAGGCACGGCCCATTTAACCCGGCACGGCCCGTTTAGCCCATTTAGTTTGAAAATAGCTGTTTTATAGCTGTTGGAGGATTAAAAAAATGCAAAAGAAATCATGAATTTTTTCCTATAAATAGGTGGCTACCCTCCCTCATTTCCACACTAGTAATCTTGCATTCTCTTCTATTCATTATCTTGTGGAAATTCTTTTGCTCCTTGTGGTAATTTGGCAAAATTTAAAATAGTTTTTCCAAAATTTCGAAATTCGGCTTCCGGCTTTTGTAAGAAATCAAGGCAATAATTGTGATTTAGTTTATCATTTTGTTAGTATTTTAAATCATATTTTAGTGCTAATAGCGTAATTATTTCTTGCAGTTTGCTTTATGGAGCACGAGATTTTTCGTCTTTCCCGGCTTCTGATTTCGGGATTTCACACGATGAGCTTCTTACTGCATCCTATGAAGCGTAAGAAGCTATTGGAGCTGTGCCATCCTCAGGCTCTACAAGTGCTACTGTGTCGGCAAGCACCGGGCCAAAAGATCAAGGTGCAGTACATCGGGAGTCTGAGAAGATTTCGAACAGATTTTTGAGTAGGTATGCTATTTGTAAATATTGTAAGAATAAATTAACTGTGAAATCTTTAGGTGGAACGGAGCACTTGAAGAGGCATGCTGAGAGTTGTAAAAAAGCGGGGATAGCTTTCAGACAAACGCAATTGCAATACAACCCCGACGGTATGGTACGTAATTGGGACTACAATCCTGAGGTAGCTCGTGAATATCTTTGTCGTTTAATCGCTTCTCAAGATCTTCCTTTAAAATTTGGTGAGCCAGTTGCGTTTAAAAATTATATTAGGGCTATGATCATAAGTTTGCTGGAGTTCACATGCAGCGACCTCCACCAATACCCACAACAGGTAAGAAGAAAACTACGTGGAGAAAGATATGGGATGCAGGTGGCTCTTCCTCAAAGAGTTCGTCTACAACAACGACAAGTGCGGATACAACAAGTGGTGGAGAGCTAGCTGCCTATCTCAACAGTGACACTGTCAACTACCAAGAGCAGCAAGAGGAAGACTTCAACATTTTGCAGTGGTGGCACGAGCACAAGATAACATATCCGGTACTTTCCATATTAGCACGGGATGCGTTAACAGTTCCTGTCTCCACGGTTTCTTCGGAGTCTGCTTTCAGTCTATCTGGAAGAATAATCGAGGAGAGAAGAACAAATCTGACAAATGAAAATGGTGGAAATACTTCTCACTGTGAAAGATTGGGAACAAGCTGATCAACGAGCTCAACATACTACAGAAAATGCTGAGCTGGCGGAGACGTTCGAAAATCTTTATCTAGATAATCAGCAAGAATAATTGTAATCTTCACTTTTTTCCTGTATCACTGAGCTATAGGTTATACTCTTTTTTCTTTGCCAAGGTTTTCTCGTGTTGAGTTTTCACTTAGCAAAGTTTTTAACGAGGCAGCCAAACATCAATAAAGCTCATAATTTAATTTCAATTATTTGTTTTATTTTAGAATTTATCTCATATTTTAGCTTTTTCTTAATCTGTATATTTTTTAAAAAATAATTCTACATACTTTGAGTTTTTCTAATTATTCTAATTTTTTCTATTTTTTCTGATTTTTTTCTTATTTTTCGGCCATTTTTTCCTACTTTTTCTATTTTCTAATTTTTTTGAATTTTTTTAACGCTAACGAGCTACCGGACCGACCCAGCCCGTTAGGCTCACGAAGGACCGAGCCGGCACGACACGACCCGTGAGGCCAACAAACCGTGCCTGGACCAGCACTCTGACACGTGGACCGGTATGGCACGATCCGTTTAGTAGCCGGACCGAAACGGGTCATGCCACCCATTTAACAGCCGGGCCCTGCCTTCCGCTCGTTTGTCCCTCTGTATTCCAACATCAAAATCAGGCCCATTAAGACCACCCGCTTCTTTCAATCTACTTACAAAAACCCAGCCTATTTACGCCGCTGGCTGCAACCAACACACCCCAGCATCGTCTCGAATTTTTTTTTGTTTAATATTCTTTTTATTCTTTTTTTCAAAACTATGCGTCCGAAAAAAAAATTACGGAAATGCCCCCCCGTCGCCCGTGTATGGGGCGATCGCCCCATACACGGGCGATTTTTGCCTCCGCCGTCTACTCCAAGCGGCGCCGTCGGTGAGTTCTGTCGCCTCGAGACAGGGCAACCGCGCATATTTTTTTAGTTTTGTTTTCTAATGACTATATGCCTTTTTAATATAAACCCCATAACTTTTGATAGGAGTGTCCAAATTAAATGAAACTTGTTTCTAAATTTAAATTTTGGAATGAAGAATTAGAGTGTGAAATAAAAATCCATGTGTTGTTTGCAGAAAAATATTTTTATTTGAGTTCGAATGCTAGGCTCTAACTGTGGATTGTGAAGGAATTATAATGTGTCTTGATCCATAATTCATGAAATAAATAGAATAAGTTACTACAACCTTATGCACTTCATTTTTGCAAAAATATCTAAATGATTGCATTTTGAATCAAAGATGGCTAGTTTAAACCCTTTATAACATTCATTGTTTAAGCAGTTAGAATAATGTCTGAACGACCTCAAAACTTGACGGAACCAGTTTTGTTGTATTCTTGGGCTTGCATAGGTTACAATTATGTAAAAATATTTAGATGTCACTATAGGCTGCACTATTTTATTGTTGTCCGAACATCCAATCGGTAAAACATCAAAATGGCCGTATCTTTCGCAAACGATGGTAAAACTCGATGAAATCAAATCTGACGAACTTAAAATGCTATAACCTATCTCGATGGAGAAAATAACATCATTTGGGACAAGCTCGAGCGAAGAGGACATATCTGAGCCCTCGGACGGTGAGCATACTCTTGAAGGTTGGGTCGCACTCTTTATTACGACTTAAAACTAAAAGGAGTACCACGAACAAAGAAAACCAAAGTTAACACCAGACGTCTCATCGAGTGCTTCGAGGCCACTTCCCATTCGCCCATGCCTCGGCAGGCGCCTCCGCACGCGCGCGCCTCTCTCGTTTCCTCTCTCTCGGCCTCCTTCTCCTCCGCTTCCTTCCTACATGCCTCCTCGCGTGCGGCATCGCGTTGTTCTTGAAACCGCCGCGTGAACTCATCTGCCGGTTGGCTTGGTCAAGAAGCCGTTGGTCCTCGGGGTTGATCTCGTATCAAACCCTTGCTCAAATTCACCAAGATGGCGGAGGTGATTGCATGAAACGTAAATTAGCAAAGTTTCATTCAAAAATATTATGTAACCCCGCACGATTGTTACCATGCGGCGATCCTTGAGCTCTTCTCTACGGATCGAAGGCGTAGTTGCGGCACTTCCAATACCTCCTCTTCCAAGTTGAAATTTCCCAAGAGCGGACAAGCTCGCAAAGATCTCCGCACATACACATGGGTGCTACACCCACGAGGTAGGAAGAGATCTTGGTACGCTAAATTCAGCGGGCATGCACTTGCTTCTTCCTTTGCCTTCCCTTACCCTTTGCACTTGCGCCTCGGCATTTTCGATTGATGCTCACCCTCTATTCTTTCTCCCGCTATTCTTTGCGAGACCGCTTGTGAGAACGAATGTTATAAAGGCGCGATATCGCCGGGTATGGAGCGATCGCCTCATATTTGGGCGATCGCCCCATATAAGGGCGATCGCCTCACATTAGGCGATCGCCCTACTAGAGGCAATAGGTGCACCAAACGTTGGTGTGTTGTCACGTCGTGTGGCATAGGCAAGCAATGCATAAATGATTTGAACAATTTATAGTGATAACGCTGTCATGTTACTAACTCGGGAGTTATACAATGTGTTCTTTGAGCGTAAAGCTATTACAAAAATACATCCGTACAACAAGTCAATCACGCCACGCTTCCTAATCGCCCGTGGGGTAGGTGAGTGGCGACGGCGACGGACGCCCTCCTAGGCGCGCCCTGCGGCGCAGCGTGAGTAGTAGTCGCGGTGGCGAGGCCAAGTCTGTGGCGGCGCACCGAGAGCCGAGAGGGTCGAGGTAGTCGGTCGAAAGGTACTCCTCGTGTCGAACTCGTCGCCGAAACCACCACGGGTCTATTTGGGCGCGGACGACGAGGAGCCTCCGCAGCCCATTGCCCCCACTGCTGCGTGGGAGCGTAGCGAGGAACCGGCGTGGTAGGGCGAGACGCGGAAGGAGCCTCCCAGCCCACTGCCCCACTCTGCTGCGTGGGGCGTAGCGAGGAACCGACGGGTAGGGGCGAGGCGGAAGGAGCCTCGTCACCACCGCCCCCTGCGGTGCGTGGGGCGTGACGAGGCACCGGGGGTAGAGGCGAGTCTTTGGGGCGAAGTGGCGTCGTGTGCTACGTCCGCCGATGTCTCGCGCCCTCGGCGGTGGCTGCGAGCCAACCGCCTCACCGTCTCGAGGACCCGACCCCAAGCGTCTCGGACTCGGCGGTGGTCACCTGTATGCCCCCTCTAGGCGCGTCAACATGGACACGCCTCCACCTCAATCTCCGCCAAGAGCCGAGTCCGCATGTAACGCCGAGTTGGTATTACGTAAGTTACATGAAAAGACGTGCCCATGTAGGTTCGATTGCGACACTTACGAGGCGTTGTCCCTCCGGGACATCTCGTGAAGGGTACGTGTCCGCTATCGATACTCGCCAGGCGACGACGGTCTTTGGTGTGTACCCCACCCCGAGGCGAGTCGTGGGCGAACCACTCCATGTACCGATCGTACATGTCATGGTCGTCTGGCGGGTCTCGATGACCTCTCGCCGAGCGCGGCGCCCCTTTGCGACGGCCCATGGCTGCATACGGCGCGAATCGAGAGCCCACCGCAGCAGACCATCCGGTCATCTCGCAATGCAAAAGCAAGTAAGTACACACCACATTAATTTCGCAAAGATGCGGAGTAGTAGGATCGGTGCAAATACTGTGAGCGCCACGCGCGACAACGTGACGAGGCGGCAAAGGAAAGGATCGAACAGCCGAATCGCCGCAAAGACTCGGTGCGGGAGTACTCCTCGACACAAAGGTCAAAGACGAGCACCTTACGGGTGAGCCAAAGGCCTCATCTCGCGTGCAAAGCACAGAGACCCGTGAGGTGCTCGGACGCGGACGCCTGACGGTGTATGGCGCCCACCGCATGTCCCCGTCGTGGAGGCGGTCGAACTCCGAACGAACTCTCGATAGGACCTCCTCAATTGTCGGTCGCGAACCTCCGCCGCGAGGAAATAAGAAATGGCGAAGGTTATTCAAGTGCGTTAGTGGGGAAAAAGATACGAGGGAGCATACCTGTCGTCGGACCCAGTAGTGGCCCATGGTGGCCCGATCCACCGGTCGCCTCCGTAAAGCTCCTCGGGGTACGGTGTCGTGTCAACAACAGGCTGCCGACGCGAGAAGCGCTCCCAAGACCACAATCGGACGAGTAGGACGCAACTCGACATCGTCGCGTCGTGCTCGCCGAGAGACGGCGTCGCCGCATTGACCTCATGCGCCGCAAGCACACCGAGGCCCACGACCACCGTGCATCACTGTTTACAAGGGGAGTTAGGACGTGCTCACCGAGACGAGATTGAACCGAGTGTGTTACCTCATCCAGGGTGTCGGCGATGTCTTTGGCGTACTCGATCGGTGACGGTCCACCGTGTTCCCGTGGGAGGACGGAACATCACCCAACCGAACAACAACAGGAGGTATGCCTCCAGTGGCGCCACGCCCGCCTCCCGCGTCTTGGTGGAGAAGCGAGCTGCAGCGTTCGCAACAAACATTATCGACAACTTGGCGCTTTATTTTAATTCTCAAAGAAAGAGGTACTCACCGTGAATCGGCGACCACGCCTTCGGTCCGTGGGGCTCGGCCTCCTAAAGGGGTGGTAGGGCTGCCGGGGTGCCGCCGCACCTCGAACGCGCGGACAACTCGGCGTGCCACGTGATGGAGGCGTCGTGCGGCACGATCGCTGGACCCGCACGGGGAGGCCTAAGAGTTACGACACGCCCCGCAGCGTCGGAGCCATCTCTCCGCACGGAAGGTGGAGCGTGTGCGTCTCCGGTCTCCACCGGTCCACGAGTGCGCCAGCGAGGACCGGTCGCACCGAACCGCGGGACCTCCTTGCCCGCTACGCAGGCGATCACCGCTCCACCATCCTACAAAGAGGAAGTAAGCCACCGCCGCAACTTCGCATGTAGTGCAATGCGTCGTTAAATTGCATTCACGTGTAAATGCGTGTACGTAAAAGAGTGCAAGCGTTCGCGACCACCGTGGAACCCGGCGTGGGTCGATCGCGGCGGCTCCTGGGCACCCGAGGTCGGTGGCCCTAGCTCTCGGTTCTCCTCTGCGGAGTACCTAGACCGGTGGGTCGATCGACGGTCACGCCCGGCACTCGAGGGCAAGGTCGCGCCATCGTGGCTGTTACAAAGCAAATACAACAGTTGATCGGTAATTACATGTGCACACAAAATGAAATGCGAAATAACGAATTGTACCATACTCAACAAACAATACAACCGAAGTGCGAGAGCAAAAAAACTCGGATTGCAAACATACGAAAGACAAAGACATATTCGACGAGGCACACAACGCCGAGAATTACATTATCCTCGTAGGTACTAATGGAACATCGGAGAATTACATGATGCGAACAACAACTTACTAGTACATTGAAAATTACATCGAACATTACAACGTACATTACAACTTACCGGTCCATTGAAAAATACAAGATGGGAACAACATGGAAAGTTACATTATCCGCGGTTGCGGCGCGCCTCGGACTCGCCCATATCGTTCGAACGCGCCTTGTCCTTCGACGCCCGACCTTCATCTTCAACATTCGGATGTCCTGCACCCATCGATGGTCCGAAGAGGGGTGTTGTGAGCGATCCATCCACTCGGTACCCGTACACTTTATGATGCCACGTGTTGAGAACGCTCTGCTTGTAGTAGTACGGGGAGATGAACGGACGACAGGATTGATGCATCTCGGCGGCTGCGGCAATGACGTGCGAGCACGGCAAGTGTAGCAGCGTGGTTTCGGCAGAGCACTCGCAATCACCGCCGAGTATGCACGATGGGAAGTCCTCTCCGGTGGGCACCCTGCGACCTCGGTCACCGCAGCGCACGTGGTATCTCCGTTCCACGCCACTCTCGGTGTAACCCGATGTGTCTGCGCCTTTCTTGTTTTCTTGGACATGTAGGTAGACACAATGATTGAGTACGACGATCGATTGTCCGACATACATCGTGGATGTCTTATATCGCTCAATGAAATATCTCTGTGTCCCTAATAAGACACCTCAACTATACCCACCGATGGAAGGCATCCGTGCCTTTCATTACCTGATTGTAAATCTCCGCCAGTTCGTTGTCATGATCCCATAACGCGAGCCGCCTCGCGTCTGAAGGACCATTTATCCAAAGCCTCATGTCGTATCCAATCGGTGAAACTCTTTATCTTCGTACCGGCCACGCGGATGTTTGGGGTCTATCTGCAGCCGCATATAAGGCGTGGGGTCCTCTCCTTGCTCATGGTACACCATCGGGTTCCTTGATGAACTAGCGGTACCTCTCGGATCCATTGATTGCTTCTTCGTTAGTTCGCCCAACGCCTTCCAAAGCGCCGAACTTCCTCCGTTGGTTCTGTTTGCACAGCGCTTGAACATGTTCATAAGCTCCTTGTTCTGGTCGACGGAAAAAATTGGCACCCATGTGCCTCATGCACCACCGCTCCTCGGATCCGCCACTTTGTCGCTCCCACGACGGCGGACCCTTGTTGCATATCCACGATCGCCCTTAGCGACCACGCATGTCGGTCATGGATGACACAAACATCGAACTGTCGAGAACAATCGCGCCTTCACTCTTTCAAGGAACCGATCAGCTCTCCGTGTTTTCCCCCTCCACGAATGCCAACGCAACCGGTAGAACTCGTTGTTGGCATCCACCGCGATCGCAGATTAGAATCGCCCTTGTACTTCCGTGAGGAATGTGCCGCCCATGCAAAGGCCAGGCGGCGATCTTGGAACGCATTTATGCATGCGCCAGGCGAAGAATGCACGCCGCAATACCCACTTCCTGCACGCACCACCCGCAGGAACTCCGCAAGGTCGATGGATGTCTGGGGTTCCTTTGTGCGATTGCCCCGAGCAAGTGGGAATATTCTCGTCACGAAGCCTCGCACGCCCCGAACCGTATTTCCAGAGCCGTCCTTTTGCTCTCCATGCCTTTGCGTAGCTAATCTTGTATGAAACCTCTCCTCCACTACCGTGATAATAGATCGAGGTCGCAGATTGGGATTGTCCACGATCCGACCATAAAACACATTTGCCACCCAAGTGGACGACAGTTGTGGTGTCCTCGCCCGCTTCTTCCATTTCGCGATTATGCTCCATCACTATGGAGCATTTCCGATAGTCCGTCCACTTCGGTATGCATGCACCGCCATGGGCACGAATCAACTACGCACTTCACGTCGTAGTCCTTCTTCTTGGACTTCACAACCCCGAATTGCCGAGAGACATTGCCCAGTACTTCACCGCATCCATCACAGCCTCCTTGTCTTTATATATGGCCCCCTGCGTCACCTCGTTCTCACGATACTCCCATGCATCAATGTTCCCTTCATTCATCGTTAGGTCTTCGAAATTGTAATTGGTCCACGCACCAGGGATAGGCACCTCAGGGGCGTTGTCCTCCTCGTCGGAGTGCTCACCATCAGGGACTTCCTCATCCGCACGGTCCTCCTCTTCCATCAGGTCAACAATGTCCTCCACCTCCTCCCCCTCGTCGGCCACCCCTCGCGCCTCCACCGTTGTCTCCTCTGCCCCGGTCCCTTCGCCGCGCTAGCCTCGTGCTCCTCGTCTCGGGCTCCTCGCTGCCTTCCTCTTCGCATCCTTCTACATTTGATGTCCCCTCCGCCGTAATGTCCACCCCGACATCACGAACTTGCGACACCGATGGAGCTACCGGGTAGCACTGTACCAACAACATGAGCGGCCAACCCCGCTCTACGGCAAAACCAACATAACTCCTCCATGTTGACGTCGAGTTAATAGGAATCAACTCTCCGTAAAAACGGTCTTGCGCTCGGCTCACTAACGCTCGACCATAGCCAATCAACACTCGGGCATCCAAACTGAACATCCGAGACATCCACTCCAACAAACCCCTGTATGTCCTATCGCTCGGTCTGCATATGCCCCGTACGACTCTTGAAAATGATGATAGATCCACCCCATCCGCCCCCTGTGCTATCTCCCCATCTCCATAAAATATTTGGAAATACAATTTCTCCGACATGCTGCAACGTCCGACGGAAAAATATTACTCTAAAATACAATCTACAAAACGTACATTGACCGTACTACAAAATACGACTATAAATAAGTGATTTTGACTACAAATAAGTAATCAAAATGACTACCATATGGCCTAACATTATATTTGTGCCACATTACATTAACCCTACCAAATTAAAATCGTAAATATTGTCTATTTTTTTCACTGTATTCACTTTCTATATACTAAGTACTATACAATCCTGAAATCTCTAAAAACTAAATACTACATTAAAGTTATAAACGCTATTCGAGAAATTTATAAACAACACTATGAGAGAAATTCTAAACATTGCACAATCCTAAATTTTCTAAACACTAAAATAAATTTCTAATACTACAATAAATTTGTAACGTACTAAATACTATAAAATCTCGAAAATTCTAAAACTAAATACACCCCATCCGCCTTGCTATCTCCCCATCTCCATAAAATATTTGGAAATACAATTTCTCCGACATGTCGCAACGTCCGACTAAAAATATTACTCTAAAATACAATCTACAAAACGTACATTGATCGTACTACAAAATTATTTACATTGCCTAATACATTATTTACGTAATAAAATTAGTAATACACAACCCTAATAAATTAAATTTCTAAATATTACCTATAGTTTCTACTGAACTAAATTTCTACCTACAAAATACTACATTAAATTTGCATATACTGAAATACTACATTAAGTTTCTAAATACTACATACTGCATTAAGTAACTGCTACATTAAAATTCACGAGAGCTATACAATTCTAAAATTTCTAAACACTACGCAATCCTAAAATTTCTAAATACTACAACAAAGTCCTAAATATTAAATGATATTTTAATTACGCAACCTATAAAATAATTCCTACAATTATCTCTAAAAAAATTCTTACAGATAACTATAAAAAAAACAGAAATTTACCTTTTTTTTTTTTTCTTCTCTTCTCTCTTTCTTTCTTCCTTTCTTCTCTTCTTTCTCTGCCTTGCTTCTGGCTGCGCTCAGCTCTGCCGAAGGAGGCGCGCGGGCTAAATACCCCGTCGCCCCTGTATGGGGCGATCGCCCATACAGGGGGCGATAGGGGGGCCCACCACTGCCGCCGTTAGCCGCCGTTGGCGCTGGACCGTGGGCGAGGCACCGATCGCCCGTGTATGGGGCGATCGCCCCATACACGGGCGACGGGGGGCATTTCCGTAATTTTTTTTTTCGGACGCATAGTTTTGAAAAAAATAAAAAAAATATTAAATAAAAAAAATTTCGCATCGTCTCCGCAGTGCGAAGAACACGACCACGCCCGAATCGGCTACCTCTCTCTCCGATCTCCACATCGCGCGCGCGCGCACCAACCGAGCTCGATGCGGGCGATCACGTCGGCGGCAGGAGGGATGCTGCGGGCGCGTCTGCGCCGGGGAGCTCGCACCCGCGGCGGGCACGGCGAGGGCGCGGGGCGGTGGACGACGCCGGGGCACGAGGAGCGGCCCAAGGGGTACCTGTTCAACCGCCCGCCGCCGCCGCCGGGGGAGTCGCGCAAGTGGGAGGACTGGGAGCTTCCCTGCTACCTCACCTCCTTCCTCACCGTCGTTATCCTCGGCGTCGGGCTCAACGCCAAGCCCGACCTCACCCTCGAGACCTGGGCGCACCAGAAGGCGCTCGAGCGCCTCCAGAAGCAGGAGCTCGCCGCTTCGGCCGACGCTCAGGCGGAGTGACCCGCGCGCCCCAGGTCGCCTCGAATCCTAGACTGCTTTTGTATTGCTTCCAATAAGATGGTTGCGATGTGCGATTCGGATATGGATGGAACACGGGCAAAACACTGTGCTGTTGTTTCTGTTTCGTTGTGGAATTTACCTGATGACGGCGAATGCTCTAAACATTTTGAAATGCTTTGCATTTGTATTATCTTCTTTATCCTTTGGTTTTACTATACAAAAATTTTCGTGAGCATAATTAGGATTAATGATAGTTGTCGACGATCGGGACCGTCGACCGCAGAAGAAGGGGGGAAGGATCGTGCAAAGGGGGCGAGGCCCAGAGTTGCGTTCGTCCGGGAAGAAGCACGAGCAAACAGGGAACATGAAGTCTATACTGGTTTGAACCCCCTAGGTCGGGTAATAGTTCTACTCCAGTCTTGCCCGCAGGCGAAAAAGAACTAAAGGCTCCGCTAGGGAGGAGTACAAGGGGAGCTCGTCCTCGGAATCGCCCGGAAACGGTGATCCAGGTGAGCTCGATGAATAGGGGGTGTACAAGTCTTACTGCCGGTTCTTCTTGTCCTCTTCTTTTTTTCCTTTTTCCCCTTCCAAAAGGGAGAGCCCCGCCCTCTCTTATACAGCTGGTAGGGGCAGTTACATGGAGAATTAGGAGAGGAAGGGTGGGGCATCCTAGGAACCCTAGTCCTCCGTCTTGATGACCGGCCGCCGTCTGTTTCGCCACGCCGGGTTGGTAGACTCACCAAGCGAGTAGTCTGTCGTTTTCTTGGGAAACATCGTACACGCCCTCGTGGACTGTCGGATCTCGACGCGTAATGCGTGGTCTGGCTCGCCTCGGGAGAGCGTACCCTCATCTTGGCGTGGATCGACGATGGGACCGTAACCCCGACTTTGGCAACCTTCGTGACCGCCTAGGGAAGGAGCGACCGCTCCGTGTGGTCACTTCAAGCGGCCGTGGTCACAGGCACGTGGCTGGTCGGCGGAGGGCCCGACACCGACCTTTGGTGGGGACCTCCTCGATCGTCGGAGGTCAGAGTCCGACCCGCGAGCGAGGCCTGACGCCCTACTTGGTCGGGACGAGCTCGAGCGATCGGTTAGGTCGAGGATGAGTGTCTTCGTGGCCTCGCGGGGCCTTTGGCCTGAGGCGGGCTTGGAGCGATCTGTTCATTACCTGGGGCGCCGAGGTCGGGAGGACTGCTGAGGCCTGGGACGGACATGTGTCGGTGTTTGATCCCGACAACCACCCCGAGGCTCAAGAAGCGATCCGAGGCTCTGGCGCTCTTGAGTCTGAAGTCTTCAAGAGGATCGCTCCTTCGCCGGGTTCGTGGTTTTATTTTGGCGAGACCGTTTCTTGGTGACACTTGAACTCCAAAGACCTTGCTTACGAGTGGGCTCGGAGCCCGGAGTCCGCGGAAGGAAGTTGGAGGGACGGTTCGGCGGAGTGCGTGGAAAGGCGCCCGTCACGGGTTTCGAAGGGCCTTGGCGCCTCGGTTACCGCCGCCCAGCTCTGGCGCGCCTTTTGAGGCGGCGTAACGTCGGTAGGCGTGGTGTTTTAAAGACCGGGGCGCGCCTTGTGGTTCTCCTCCTCCCGCCGCTCGTGCTCTTGTTTTCTCTGCGTCGATGCCTTACGCCCTTTGCTCTCAAACCCGCCCATTTGTCCTTATGGCGAAGTTCGGAGAATACGCTCACCGTGGAGCGGATGAAGGAGATGGAGACTTTGGGGTTCTTTGGACTGTTCACTGGCGGCTCCGTCCGGGAGAACGCGCCGCAACCCCGAGACGACGAGATTGTGAGTACGGAGCAGTACATGCTCTTCGGGCTGCGAACCCCGGAGAGCGATTTCTTGGCCGCGGTCCTCGCATAATGTGAAATCGAGCTTGTTAACTTGGTACCTAACTCCATCCTCCACCTTTCCATTTTCGCTCATCTTTGCGAGGGTTCTGGCGTTCTCCCCCCCCTCGTTGTTCTTCGCTTTTATTCCTTGTCCCGACCGCAAGGACCCGTCGTCGGGTGTCTCTACTCCATTGCGGCGGGACTCTCTTGTTCCTTCCTCCAAATCCCGACCCGGGACTCGCTTGGGCCGTGGGCGGAGAAGTGGTTTTATCTGAAGAAGGGCGAGCAAAGCGGGCTTGCTTACATCGGCGCCTCGATCGACGGAAGGCGGGAGACCCCGGAGCTAGAGGACTCGGCGGCCAATGAAGCGGCGGTCGCCTTCATCCATACCTGCGCCGCACGCGGGCTCAAGGGGCAGGTGGTCGTTTACGACTACTTGTGGAACCGCATGCTTCCTCTTCGGAAGAGGTGCATCCCTTCTACGAGATCGTCGGGAGACACGACACCACCCGGGAAGGCTATGAGGGTTAGCATTGCCCGACCCTGAGCTCTTTCAGGCCTTGGTCGGTGTTCCCTTGTTTTCTTGACGCTCTCTTTTTGGCTTTTTGCAACGCCGAAGGAGGCCTGGATTGCCTCGAGGATGCAGGAGATCTTCGGGAAGGCCGCCACCTCCTACGACCTCGCGCAGCGTCCCCAAGAACGTTTTGGGGCGGGCGGCGAGGTAATAACTTTCGCTTGACATTGGCCCGGGGCTCGGATTGGATGCTTATCGTGATAAGCTCGCGCAGCGACGAGGAGCTTTGGGACACGGCGGCGCTTGTTGCCGCCCTGGCACGGTCAAGGGCAAGAAGGGAGCAAGAAGCGGCCCCGACGCCTCGAGGCATGTTGCCAAGGAGCCCTACGTCGAGCGGGCGACCGGTCGTGGTAAGTTTTGAATGCCCCAAGCTCGGGTCATCAGAGCCCGAGCACGCTTCCTCTTTCGCCTCCTTGGTCCTACATTGATGAGTGCCGGTTGGCGCGCTCTCGGTCGCTCGTTGCTCGGGGATGGCTTATCGAGGCATAGCGATTTTGGTCCCCATATTCGCGCGAACTCCGGAATAGCTTGTCGGTGAAGCTGCGTCCGTTGTCGGTGATGATCTCGCAAGGGACTCGCACCTTGTGACCACGAAGAGCGGAAGAACCTTACCGCGGCCTTGGCGGTGATGGCGAGACCGCTCGCCTCGATCCATTTTGAAAAGGTGTCGATGGCCACGAATAGGAACTTCTTTCCCGACCGACCTTGAAAGGGACCGAGGATGTCCAGCCCCACGTCGAGAACGGCCAGGCGCGGGATGGTGCGCAAGACGTGGGGCTGCCGGCCTTCGGGCGTGAAATGGCGGGCTTGGCGAGTACGAACGATGCCGGGCATCTTGGCGCCGTTGGCTAGTAAAATCCCATCCGGAATGCCTTCCTGACCATGGTCCTGAAAGAAGAGTGAGCGCCGCATAGGCCGGAATGTATGTCGTTGAGCAGGTATTTACCTTCTTCCGGAGTGACGCACTTTGACAAGACGCACAGGGCCCCTTGACGGTAGAGCCGCCCACCGACGAGCCTGTACGAGCTCGCGCGGCGTAGGAGCCTGCTCCTTTCGGTCGGAGAGGCGGGGAGCTCCCCTTGGTCGAGGAACTTGACGATCGGGTCCATCCACGACGGAATGCTTTCGAGGAAGGCCGCCGGGTCCTCCTGGTCGGCGACGGATGGTACGGCCAAGGCTTCGAGGATGACGTCCGATGGGAGTTCATCGCCGGATGACCCGAGCCTGGAAAGGAGATCGGCAGTGGAATTGTCCTTCCTAGGTATGTGCTGGATCTTCAAGTTCCGAAACCACCTTTCCATCTTGCGCACCTCGACGAGGTACTTGGCCATCAGCGGGTCCGAACACTGGTAAACTTTGTTGTACTGATTGATAACGAGCTGGGAGTCCCCTTTCACGATTAGGCGGCGGACGCCCAGGGACTTGCAAGCTCGTAGGCCGGCCAACAGGGCCTCGTATTCCGCCGCGTTGTTGGTAGTGGGGAAGCCGAAGCGGATCACATATCTCAAGTGGTCGCCTTGGGGGGTGATGATGAGAACACCGGCCCCCGAGCGTTCAAAGGATCTTGACCCGTCAAAGAACATGGTCCAAGGGTCTTCGACCTCGGCCTTGGGCTCGGGGGCAGGTTCCGTCGTTGCTCTACCACAAAGTCGGCGGCGCACAGGATTTGTGGCGGTGCGGGCCATGAAAGCAGGTCGGTCGGCCACTCTATGGCCCATTTGGCGATCGACCCCGACCTCCGGGTTCTTGAGATCTCCGGCGGGAGCCGCTCGGGCGACCACCGTCGCGCTGGAAGTAGTGCCGGAGCTTCCGCGAGGACATGAAGAGGGCGTAAAGGAGCTTCTGGACCAAGGGGTAGCGCTCCTTCGCCCCGCCCGCTCGGCCACTAGGACTGCGCTAACGGCTTGGGTCGTGGTGGCGAGGTAAAGCAACAGCGCCTCGCCCTGCTGTGGGGTTGTCAATAGAGGCGGACGTGAGAGGTATGCCTTGAGCTCGTCGAAAGACCGCTGGGCTTCGGGGGTCCACTCAAAACCCTCGTGCTTGCGTAGGATCTTGAAGAAAGGCAGCCCTCGCTCGCCGAGCCGGAAGATGAAGCGGTTGAGGGCGACGATGCGGTTGGTGAGGCTTTGTACCTGTTTTACCGAGGTTGGAGCGGTCATCTGCTCGATCGCCTCGATTTTTTCCGGGTTCGGGCCCACGCCTGACCCCCCGATCATGTAGCCGAGTACTTTTCCGGAGGTCGTGCCGAAGACGCACTTTTCGGGGTTGAGCTTGATGCCAAACTTGTTCAGGTTGGCGAATGTCTCGGCAGTCGTTGGCGTGGTGGCTTTAGAGGGCTCTTGATGATGATGTCGTCGACGACACTTCGAGGTTCCTACGATCGTGGGCGAAGGTTTTAGTCATTAGTCGCTGGAACGTGGCGCCCGCGTTGCGGAGGCCAAACGACATGGTCGTATAGCAGAAGGTTCCGAACGGCGTGATGAAGGCGGTTTTGTCCTCGTCTTCCACGGCGAGCTTGATCTGGTGGTAGCCGGAGTAGGCGTCGAGGAATCTCAACAACTCAGCGTTGGCGGTGGAATCCACGATCTGGTCTATGCGTGGAAGTGGGAAGTTATCTTTAGGGCATGCGGCATTTAAACCCGTGTGGTCGGCGACATTCGCCACTTCCGCCTTTCTTTTGCACAATTACGAGGTTGGCGACCATTGGAATAGTTGACCTCGCGAATGAAACCGGCCTTGAGGAGCTTGTCGAGGTGCTCCTCGATTATTGTCGCCTTCTCGGGAGAAGCGTCGCGGCTTCGGCGCATGGGCTCGCAACGAGCTTTACTTGTAGTCGTGCTCGATCACCTTAGTGGGACCCGGCATGTCCGCGGTTCCCACGCAAAAATGCTTTATTATCTCGGAGGAAGGTGACGAGCTCGTCTTCCTATTTAGGGTCAAGTGGCGGAAATGCGACGCATTTGTCGAATTCCCTTCCTCGAGCCGCACGGTCTTGTCGGGCCATTCATTGGATGGCCACCTTTCGACGGTGCCCTTTGGGCGACCTCGGGACCATTGGGCAATATGCCGGCCAGCGCCAGGCCTTTTTTTGCGCGGCGCCGCCTTGAGGTCGCCGCGGACCGTTATGGCGCCGTTGGGCCCAGGAGCTCCATATCGGTGTTCGTAATGATTCGCGACCATGAACTCCGATCGGTATGGGCGCCCGAGGATGGCGTTGTAGGGAGGTCGTTGTCCACGACCTCAAAGGTGATCACTCGGTCGCGGAAGTTTACGGAATCGCCGAAGGTAACGGGAGGACCACTTGCGGCGGGGTGGTCGAGCTTCCAGGACGATCAGAAGAAGGGGATCGCTATGTTCTTGATTTTTGACCGGTATTCGCATCCGATCCAAGGCGCTTGCCGAGGCGAGTTGAGGCTGCCCGCTGACCATAACCCGCCAACGATGGTGTTACTTATGGTGGGGCGGCGACGAGGCGGTTTTGAAGTCTCGGGACATCCACGGAGGGCGTCGTCCGAAAAGGTGATGGGGATGCCATCCCACCGGCAGGTTGGTCGATGGGCTTCCGGCGGTGGCTTGGTAGGCGGCGCGCGGATCCTTCAACTCGCACGGATTGGTATCTTAGAAGAGCCACCGAAGATCATATCCACGCGGCGGTCGCCTCTGGAATTCCGTGTCGGGCTCGCTTGATCTGGCAGGCCGACCCACCAGTCGTTCGTCGCCTTTCGGGAGCGCGGGCATCTCTCGAGCCCCTATAAAGGCGCCCGGTTTGAATACCACGTCCTGCGCACCTCGCGGATCGTGGCCGTGGATCTTGGACAAAATTTATTGGCGCCGGCCGGCATTCCTCATTGCCCTAGGGTCGGACGCTCACACGAGGCTCGCCTCGGCCTGCCCTGGGGCCGGCGCGGCGCTGTTGCGGCGGCTGGCCGTTCTGCTGGGGCGGGGCCCGGCGTCGGTGGCGTGCCTCGCCCCTCGCGCTGTTGTCGACCGTGGCGACCACACGGAGCTGACCGCCCTCGACGCCACAGTCTTTTTCTCGCCTCTTGTCGCGCGGAGCCGGGTCTCGTTCCCTAAAGCCGGACGGCCCTACAATGTTTCTTCTGACCATGTTGTCTGTTGTCTTCATAGTCATATGAAGCTGCTGATTCATATGTCAAGATCCTGATATTGCGTGTTGTCTGAGCTGTCTGCTGTCTTTCATCTGTTTGTATTGTTCATTGTTGACTTCTTTTGCATACAATAGCATGTATCTCATAATTTCGATTATTCTATCATATGTTCATATGACCATCAAAAGTTATGTGAATAACCATTGTGGTGCATATTCACTTTCTTTGATATTATTTTTCATTGAATACTGTCTGTTTTCTAATAGCCAATAGTAGCAATTCCTTTGGTGCTTTAACCTAGCTCTACTGATCAGCTTGACTTTGGAGGATTTGACTTGGTGGAAGCTTCAATATTTTCCAGTAAAAGCAAACATAAATCAAGACTGTTGTAGACTTGTAGTCCAGTAGTAATCAGTAAAAGGTGCCATGTGTAATGTGTTTGTAGTATTGTACTTTAGGAGCAAATAACTGTTCAGTATTGGAGGGAAAAACATTGCACTATTGGAAGTTTCCTAGTAGGAATGCCTAGTTCAAATGCATGTAGTTATGGAAATGCCTGTCTTGTGTCAAGGCAGCTCTTGGATAGCAGACAGTCTGAGAATTTTTTATTACTTTCCTGGTGCGCAGACTAGAGAAGAAAGCTTTATCTGATGTTATAATTGTTGAACATTATATAAGTTAAGCCCAGCCTCTATATGCATGCTAGTATCCCCATGTGCCCGAGTCAAGACTTTTGTCAAGCATAATTTCAGCCCAGTTAAGCTTTACAAAAAATGAGGGGCCTATGTACAATCCAGGCCAAGATAGTATGTGCTCAAGAGGTCAGAGGTACACGAATTTTGTGGCTAAAATTTGACATGCCTTGTTTACTGTAACCCACAATTACAAATTTTTTTTACCCCAAGCATCCTTTGTTATGCTTCCTGTCTTTATGTTGCTCTATTGAGCATTGTTTAAATGATTAGTGTACCCTTCTTCATGAGCGTTCTGCCTTCACATGCACATGGTGCCTTGACCAAACACTGGATGCCAGCTGGCCAAAAAAATTCATCCACTTGTGTAGACAGGCCATATGATGCAGTACTGACACTTCTCTATCATGTTTGATTCAGACTTGCTCAACTAAGTTACTTGATGCAAGAGGTGTAACTAAGCTACCAAATCAATTCTGCAGCATAAATCTCTGCAACACATGTCAGTTAGCAGTTTTGTTGTTTCTCTTTTTTTTTTTGCAAGTGCTTCTCAGATAGACCTCTGTTAGCCTAGAAAAAGTTTTGCAACTTAATTGCTCTTCATTCTTTAAATAATCATGGCATGCAATAGAATGTCATGTCATGCAGTTTAGACTGTAGATCTGAGCAGTCCCTGTATCTTTTAAGGACATGTACTTCACTTTAGCACTTGTTATCCAGGTACTCATTTCTCTTGCTAATGGTATGATTGACCTGTGTAGACTGTAGACATCAATACTGCCGCTACAACTTTGTTCACATAAATTGATTACCTGCTTGAAAAAATGTTGCATGTGTTTTTCATGCATGCCATTCACCTGGATGAATTTGAGAGCAAAGGTGTGAACTGATCAGCTGGAAATTCTAGCTATGCAGAAAATAGTGAGATGAATATTATGCCATAAAATGTGAAGCCATACTGGTTCTCAGTTCTCGACTTCTTTCTGAACAAAGCAGTAAACTGAGTGATTTAATTTGATTGCTAGGGACCACAAATATGTGTGTGAGGCTTATAGTATTTTGTCTAACTTCTAGGCTATTAAAGTGGAGAATTGGTAAATGTAACGACTAATTCTTGTTTCCTTACAGTTTTTTAGGGTTCAAGCAGCTATCCTAGCTTAAGGCCTAGTTTGGGACAACTCCTGCTTGTGCGGATTATGGATTCTCCAAGAATCAGGTGGGTAACAGCTTCGGATTCTTCAAGATTCAATAAACTTTTTCCACAATCAGAAACAGATATGTACACAAAATCAGAAGTTATCACCCACTCGATTCTTAGAGAATCTAGAATCTGTACAATAAAAAACTGTCCCAAACTGGGCCTAGGAACACATTACAGATCCTATATCTAATGGACAGTACTAACCAGTGTGAGTGGCATCATATGTAATCCGGGTCTACTAAATAAAGATGTCTCCTTTACACGTTTGTTCTTTAATTTTACAGCTCTAAACTTGAATCTTTTGGACAGCTTATTCATTACTCAGGTGCAGATTTAATCTGCTTGCTTTCTTTTGTCATCAAATGCATCTTCATACGACCTTTTGGGTGTAGGAGTTATACATATATAACCTTCATATGAGTACAGATGTTAACTTTGGCGTAGATCCAAAGCTAGAGCATGTCTTTCCTGTGCTTTTGAACAGACTCCGACGTTCTTTACTGGATTCCTCTTGTTTATGTCTGACTTTACTGAGGTGCATCAGCTTCAAAAGTTGAGCATAGCAGTAATTTATCTATCAACTATCCAATATTTTACCCTAAAGTTCTGTTCTCTGCTTTTCGTTGGCACACCAGCATCTCAGCCGATGATGGCTCCAAAAGATCGTTCACTTGCAACGGTTTCATGATAAAAGTAATATTATCTTTTGTTTTGCTCAAATTTCGCTCTAGTTTAACTCTCGTATATCTGAGCTCTGCAAATATACAGCTGCTAGCATGAGATTATGGCACATATCTTAGCCTTCTCTTTGGTTAAATTCACATGGCACGATAATTGTCACATCCTGGAACTTTTGATGTGGTCCGATATGTTGGATGTGGAAGTACTGGTCTCACAATAGGGGATGGCTGGCAAAGCTGCTATTACTTAATGCTAGCCATGGCCATCCATTCTCTTGAGATGGACGGACACTCCTTTTCCGTAACTTGTCATGCCCCCCTGGAGAATGGAGATAGAAATCAGTTATTGGCGGCACTGCGTTTGTCTCCTTTTCTTCTCGTCAGAATTTCTTATTAGGCAGCTGGTGATGGAAGTCCTCTATTTCCTAGGATTTAATGGGATTTCAATCTGAGATTGAATGCACGACAACGAAATGATACTTGATGATTTTTTTTATGCCCGAGTTGATGCTATATATCCTGTAGGAAACTTAGAAATGAGCGGGATGCTGTTCTTTCTTCAGTTAGAACGTTTCAATTTGACATTCCCAGTATGTACCAACTGGTGTGTTGATGGCTGATGATGCGTTTGATCTTAAGAGCATGGGATTCGATTCGTTTGTATATCACCTGAAGGTAAGGTATGGAGTTAATCGACGTGATTTGTGAAGACGTAGGGGTATTTTGGTAAAGCAGCACAGCGGTGTCGGTAGCACGTCCGTGTTGTGAGTAGTCGCAATCTCTGCATGTCATGAGGCCCCTCCGGCCAAAATACAGTAGTAGTTTGGAAGCTGTAATGGTAACAGCAAATCGTTAATCCAACAAAGCTGCTCCAAGACAAACTCTCTTCGAGTACGACCATGTACAAAGCTCTTGGCTCTTGCCTCCAAGAACATTCCATTTCCACCGGCCAAGTGTCAGGTAACATCACCTTGTTACAGTACATGCATTTTATTATTATCCTATTCCTTTTAACTGACACGTGGGGCCGCTTCACAGAAGCCCTGAACAAGGACAACTGGATCTTTGTGATCAGCCCTTTATTATGGCCTGATTATGCTTTGGCCTCTTTTGTGGACAGCTAACATTGGGGTGTACCGTTCTCAATTATTTCGTGCTAATTTCCAAAAACTACATGAACATACTGCGAAGGCATATGATATCACTATGGCAGTTAGTGAATTTCCCCCCGAATCCTTGATATTGAAAGGCTTTTTAAAGTTTATTTTCAACACTGGAGAAACTTAAGGTATAACTTGGAAGAACTCACATACAAGTATAATAACATGTTATAATTCACTTCAGTTCCAATGAAAGACGGTTTTTATACCCCCACGGTCATATTGATAACCGAATAGTCCCTCTCACCGACTGTTAGCAGATCCATTTTTGGGGTTGTTGGAGAGTCCGTACGGCCAAAACGAAAACGATACGAAATAAAAAGTAGGAGAAGACAAAACATATACAAAATGTGAGTACTGATACTATAATCTACGGAGAGTCGGAGACCACAAATAGGACAGAGGGACGGACCGCGTAAGCGAGAGGAGACCATCAGGCCGGCCATTGCCTAAAATATACACCAATTTTTCGATGTTTTATAATCAAGAGAATCGTGATGTTTTCTATACTAGCAAATCAAGCCTCTGATTAGTGTGGTTACCCCTTAGCTTTCTGCCAAAATACCCACACGTGTGTTTGGAATGTTCAGCTACGGGGTACATACAGTACATCCGTATGGTTGGGAAATTTTTGAATACAGTACAAAATACTGTCGGAAATTAGAGAATGATACAACATGTTTGCGTATTTACGAAAAACCCTACCATACCCGGAATCTGAAAATCCGTTAACCATGCGAGGCGCGAACCGGTTAAGCCATGCGGATTTTGAAATTAGGGTATGGAATACCCCATACCGAATTTCAAAAACGGGTATGGGGTGAAACCATACCCGTTTTTCAAAATCGGTTAAGCCTAGCATGCGGTATTAGCACAAAGTCACATGCATTCATGCTTGATTAGACACAAAGTGACATGCATGCATCTTGATTGGTCTCGAAGGCCAAGATTCCATGCATGCATGCATCTTGATTAAGCAAAAGTGCATGCGGATGATTAGTGCAAAGTACATCTTGATTAGTAAAAATTATAATTAGTAAAATAATTAGTAGAAAGTATGATCGGTAAAAGTACAATTAGTAAAATGATTAGTGAAAAGTATAATTAGTGAAAGGCGGGGCTAGCCTCGATTGGTTAGCGAGGCTCATGATTATTGGTATTTTGGCGACCGGATGCATCGTCTAGCACAGAAAGCAAAGGCAGTCAGTCGATGTCCCTCATTAGCACTTTTCTCGATATAAATCGGAGGAGCAGAGGCGGCAATGCATTCACAAGATAGTAGTAGAGCAAAGCGAGAATCGAGGCGAAGGCGGAGATTAGTTAAATCGGTGTTTAGTTTGTTAAAATTTTCGTAAAGTCTAAAAATTTTCAAGTACTTCATTTGGGATTTGTATTTTGCGGTATTTTTAGGAATATTTATTGGTACATTGCTCGTGCTTTATTGATCTTTGGTACAACTTTGAAGGTTAGTTACAAATCTTCACGAGTAATAGTATATTATGGACGATGTAGTGTATTATGGACAAATCTTCATGCTTGAATAACTACCGTACATAAAATAACAGAATATAGCATAAGTAATGGCAGAATTATCGGTGTTAATATTTTGTAGGAATTTATTCGAGCTATCTTCATTCTATGAATTAACTAATTGGGTTCCCATTTTCACGCGTGCGTTCGGGAAGGTGATTTTGCAAGTTAGAGGTTTTCGATCTTCGTTCTGACTTCACACAGGTTAGTTTTAATATTTAGGAATATTCTTGTGATATTGTTATAATACAACTATGATAAGTAGAATATTAGTACAACTAGTATCACATACAACTAGTATGCCCAAATGGTAGGAGGACTCATTTGCTACACCATAATTGAGATCTTGATTTAATCCTAAGTGTAGTGGAAATGACTCAAAATCATACCTTGAAATCATGCTAGTTGCATTTAGAACAAAGTTTTAAATGTTACATTTTTACCTAAGTTTTAATGGGACTACTTGTCTTATGTTAAAAATCGGTCTGCGTTGAGCAAAGTTTTGATTCAATTTGGAAAAATTGAAAGCATTTTCATGCTATGAAAAATTTATGGGAGTATCATAAGATATGTAGGATAATACATAAAATTTATGAAAAATTTTAACATCATTTGTTATGTTTTAAAAATCAAAATCAGAAACAGAATAAAAATCAGTTCACGCCGGACCACTTGGAAGTGGTCCGGCGCAAAAGCCCGTTCACGCCGGACCACTTCCAAGTGGGAAGAGCGTACACACTTGGAATCACATGTCATCGCTCTACTGCGTGTGAATCTTGAGACGCACAGAATTCGTTTCGATGGGGTTCGTCCATGGTTTGTCCCCAACAGCCCGATGGTTGTGTACACGCTCTTCCCACTACGGAATGAAAGCGCGTAGGCTTTGTATGTCCGGCTTCCCACTTGGAAGTGGTCCGGCGTGAACGGGCTTTTGCGCCGGACCACTTCCAAGTGGTCCGGCGTGAACTGATTTTTATTCTGTTTCTGATTTTGATTTTTAAAACATAACAAATGATGTTAAAATTTTTCATAAATTTTATGTATTATCCTACATATCTTATGATACTCCCATAAATTTTTCATAGCATGAAAATGCTTTCTCAATTTTTCCAAATTGAACTGAAAAACTTTGCTCAACGCAGACCGATTTTTAACATAAGACAAGTAGTCCAATAAAACTTAGGTAAAAATGTAACATTTAAAACTTTGTTCTAAATGCAACTAGCATGATTTCAAGGTATGATTTTGAGTCATTTCCACTACACTTAGGATTAAATCAAGATCTCAATTATGGTGTAGCAATGAGTCCTCCTACCATTTGGGCATACTAGTTGTATGTGATACTAGTTGTACTAATATTCTACTTATCA
This sequence comes from Otatea glauca, assembly GCA_036346275.1. Taxonomy (NCBI): domain Eukaryota; kingdom Viridiplantae; phylum Streptophyta; class Magnoliopsida; order Poales; family Poaceae; genus Otatea; species Otatea glauca. Next base: position 15,754,569 of record CM070728.1, read on the forward strand.
TAGTTGTATTATAACAATATCACGAGAATATTCCTAAATATTAAAAACTAACCTGTGTGAAGTCAGAACTAAGATCGAAAACCTCTCGCCAACTTGCAAAATCACCTTCCGAACGCACTGTGAAATGGGAACCCAATTAGTTAATTCATAGAATGAAGATAGCTCGTAATAAATTCCTACAAAATATTAACACCGATAATTCGCCATTACTTATGCTATGTTCGTTATTTTATGTACGGTAGTTATTCAAGCATGAAGATTTGTCCATAATACACTACATCGCCCATAATATACTATTACTCATGAAGATTTGTAACTAACCTTCCAAAGTTGTACCAAAGATCAATAAAGCACGAGCAATGTACCAATAAATATTCCTAAAAATACCGCAAAATACAAATCCCAAATGAAGTACTTGAAAATTTTTAGACTTTACGAAAATTTTAACAAACTAAACACCGATTTAACTAATCTCCGCCTTCGCGCTCTCTGCTCGCTTTTGCTCTACTACTATCTTGTGAATGCATTGCCGCCTCTCTGCTCCTCCGATTTATATCGAGAAAAGTGCTAATGAGGGACATCGACTCGACTGCCTTTGCTTTTGGTCTTTGGACGATGCATCCGGCCGCCAAAATACCAATAATCATGAGCCCCGCTAACCAATCGAGGCTAGCCCCGCTCTTTCACTAATTATACTTTTCACTAATCATTTTACTAATTGTACTTTTACCGATTATACTTTCTACTAATTATTTTACTAATTATAATTTTTACTAATCAAGATGTACTTTGCACTAATCATCCGCATGCACTTTACTAATCAAGATGCATGCATGCATGGAATCTTGGCCTTTCGAGACCAATCAAGATGCATGCATGTCACTTTGTGTCTAATCGCAGAATGCATGTGAATTTGTGCAGTAGCTTAACCGGATTTTGAAAACCGGGTATGGGCCCACCCCATACCCGGTTTTTGAAATTCCGGGTATGGGGTGGGGCCCCCATACCCGGAATTTCAAAATCCGGGTATGGCTTAACCGGTTACGCGTCTCGGGTATGGTTAACGGATTTTCAGATTCCGGGTATGGTAGGGTTTTTCGTAAATACGCAAACATGTTGTATCATTCTCTAATTTCTGACAGTATTTTGTACTGTATTCAAAAATTTCCGTATGGTTGCTGTGCCTGGCATTGTATTTATACGCTTAGCTGTATACGTGTACGGGGCGGGCCCGGGGAGCAGTGGGCGGCGTCATGAGATGTGACGGCGAGACGAATGGGTCACGGCACCGGCCAACCACTGTCCGCACAGCGCGCCGTCGCATGGCAACCGCGAGGGACTTTTTTTTTGTTTATTTAAACGGCTAATGAGGGCAGCATGGTAATTTGGGCGCGTGGTTAAGCCGCCTAATCCGATTATGTGACGTCGACGGTCACCTGGAACCGCCGGTGGTGCTGCCACCACCGACAGGCTCTGCCGGTCACCGCAGGACGGACCCAGGGTCAGGACGGGTTGGGGATCCCGAGTCCGCTCACCTCCCTTTCAGAACAAGAGCTTTTCTTCCTGTTAATGCCTCTTTTTAAGGAAAAAAGAAGAAGAGGAGAATAGATTCTTTTTTTTCTTTTGGGTTGTATACGGTGATCCAAGAATCATGCTTTTGTGAGCAATTTCAAAATCATTCTTTTCCTATATTGTTGTTGTGTTATATATATATTCAAGAATTTCATTTCTATTGCCAGTTCCGTCGGTCTTTATTTTACAATATAATCCTTAGCCTCATGGTTCAAAATTTCAGCGAAATTTCACGAAATCTCGGATTCAAGTTGGGACCGAGATTCAAAATCCCAACGAAATGAATTTTTTTTGAAAATTAAGGTTTGTTATAGTGATTTCGGTAAAGTTCGGCGAAATTTCGGTGATTTCGCCCGAATTTTCGGTATTTTGGACCAGTTTGCATGGTTTTTGGACCGAATTTAGCATCAATTTTCTGTGAAGAATTATAATGCCTTTTTATGAGGAATACATGTTAAAAATTTGCAAAAAAAATACATATACAAATTATATAACCCTAACCCTAAACCCTAAATTGGATTTCGACCTAAACCCTAACTTGGATTTTGGCTTTAAATTGTATTTCGGTCTAAACCCTATCTTGAATTTCAGCCTTAAATGATGTATTTCGGTCTAAATCCTAGCTTGGATTTCGACTATGATGTATTTCAGTCTTAAATTATATTTCGGTTTAAACCCTAAACCTTAACTTGAGAATTTTATGTACAAATACTTAGTATTTTGCATTCAAACAGATAGAAAATGTAAATAAATGTTTGCATGATTTTTTTTCATATTTTTCCTAGCATCGGGAGATCATTTCACAGCCAGTTGAAAATCACCGAAATTTTGGCTGATTTCGTCGAAATTTCGGGTTTTACGATTTCAAATTTACTTTTTGAATTTCGTCCAAAATTCTAAAATCTCATTAAAATTTTGAATTTCGACCGCCCTCGAGATGTGATCCGAAAACAAAATTTGAAACCTTGGCCTTGTGACTAAAAGCTCTTAGGTTATAATTCACACATACACAGAGACATAAAGAGTAAATTAAAGATCACATCTCATAGTCATTTACTCATATATGCATTTTTCGTGTGGTGTCCATGTCAAGTCTAGAGGGATTGAGCTTGTTCTGTACCTAAAATAGGCAAATCATCATTGAATGGTAGCTTGTCCTTACTCCTGAGGCTATTATGCGAGGATAAGCTAAAAGGCTAATAAACAAATGTGTTTAGCGCGAAAGTGAAGGCAATGAGAAAGGACGAACCAGATGGTGCACTGAAGACTGAAGAGAATAATTATAGAAGGCACTGCCACAAGTCCGTAACCCCATCAAATATAATGAATAAAGAGAGTAACCAAGATGCCACAAAGCTAACTATTATAATCCTACGACATAGTTCATGTGCTTGACCAACCGATTAGCCTCATCATTATATGGCTTAACAAGATTTGTTTACGCAAGTATGCAACTCATGTGCTTTTCTCCACTTGAGTTCCAAATAAACCCTTAGATCAATCAATCACTCAAGGAATGTACAATAGTATAGATGGTGATTGTCTGTAATACAACTTTATACCATCTATAAATGGGACTAAAGATAATTCATATAATAAATTATCTATACAGTTGTCTGTAATGATCTCTCATCTATACATGTACTAATTAGCCACTATAAGAAAGTTTCCACGTTAATCAGAAAGATCTGGCCATCTATCTGCTGGGCTCGAGTTATAACGGTTTAGATTTTTTAAAAAAGTCATGTTAAACACAATCTAAATTAATTTAAATTCAAAATAAAAAATATAAAAATTAGCAATTAAATAACTAAAATTTAGAATAATAATTAAATAAAAATAGCAAATTAAAGCATAGAGTCCATGTCAATTATAAACCAAAATAAATAAAATTAATAATAAAAATTACCTGCGTTATAACGATTTAGATTAAAAGAAAGAGTATATGACAAGTAAAATCTAAATTAACTAAAATTAAAAAACAAACAATTAAGAAAAATTAGAAAATTGACTTCGATACGATTTACAAAGTAAATCCACAAATAAATAAGCTCTCACGTTAATTAGAAAGATTTATCCATCTATCTGTCGACCTGAGTTATAACGGCTTAAATTAAAAGAAAGAGCTCATGTCAAGTACAATCTAAATTAATTGAAATTCAGAATAAAAAATAAGAACAATTAGTAATTTGATTTTCATACGATTTTCAAATTAAATCCATAAATAACTAAAATTTAGAATAATAATTAAATAAAAAATAGTAAATTAAAACACAGCGTCCATGTCAATTATAAACCAAATAAAATAAAATTCATAATAAAAAATATCTTAGTTATAACAGCTTAGATTAAAAGAAAGAGTCCATATTAAATACAATCAAAATTAACTGGAATTCAGAATAAAAAATTAATAAAAATTGGAAAATCAACTTTCATACGATTTACAAAGTAATTCCTTAAATAAATAAAATTTAGAATAATAATTAAATAAAAATTAGCTAATTAAAATAAAGATTCTATGTCAAATACAAGACTAATTGACTAAAATTTGGAATAAAAAATACTCTAGTTTTGATGTCTTAATTTAAAAGAAAGAGTTTATATCAAGTATAATCTAAATTAACTGAAATTCAAAATAAAAAATTAATGAAAATTAACAATTTGACTTATATATGATTTCCACAAATCCATAAATAACTAAAACTTAGAATAATAATTAAATAAAAATTATCAAAATAAAACAAAGAGCTTGTGTTTTATATGAATTTCAAAGTAAACCCTGTAAATAAAATTTATAATAATAATAAATATAAATATAAATTTTCATACAAATTATAGCCTTAAACTAAAACAATGCACCGCAAGTACGATAAAAAAATATATGTAAATTTGTAATAAAAATTAAAGAAGTGATTATAGATTTAATTCGTACAACCTCCAAAGTATCATCCATAAATAAAAGTACGATAAAAAAATATATGTAAATTTGTAATAAAAATTAAAGAAGTGATTATAGATTTAATTTGTACAGCCTTCAAATTATCATCCATAAATAAAAAAGTTTAGAATAATAGTTACTTACTCCATCCAAGTTTGTAGGCGTATTTTTTCTTGGTACATAGATCAATGTGATATTGAAAATGACTAGAATACATCTAGTTATTGTCTAGAAACAATACAATGCATGCATATAGAGGATATAAAGTAAAACTAGATATTTATTAGACGTATTTTCTCTTGGCACATATACCAACGTGATATTAATTGCATTAATTTTTATTAGAGTATGAAATACAGCCTATATTTATGAACAAGACCATTCAAAAAATACGTACTATATTTTTTGACGGAGTGAGTCTTTGTGAAGTATAAAACAAATTAACTAAAATTTACAATAAAAAAAATGAAAATTTGATTCCATACGAATTCAAAAGTAAACCTTAAAAGTAAAATTTAGAATAACAATAAATGAAATAGAAAATGAATTTTTTATACAAAGTCTAACCTAAAAACGAAAAAAAAATCCACGACCCAAAATTATGCGAATTAGGGATAAATTAAATGATGATTAGAGATTTCATTTGTATGTGAATTAGAATGCTAAATTCTAAAAATACTAAAATTCATAATAAGAACTATTATCTTACTAATTATAAACTATGAGTTTTTTTCACATTAATTAAGAAAATAAAAATATTTAGCGTCCGTCTAAGAGAATCAAGTTATAGTAGCTACACGCATAAACCAAATTAATAGATCCAAATGATTTTTTTTAAGAAGCTAGTCCGTACGAATACACAGACTAACGAGTAATAAAATTAATAGATTATTCATATAATAATACCCATAATACAAAAATATTTATAAAATCACCTGTTAAATAGTAAATATCATCTTTCTCAATTCTCACGTCACTCCGAAAATTCAAGTGTCGCAGATATGGACAACTGTACATCCCTGGTACTAGTGTAGAAAGCGGTTGCTAGCCTCACCGTGCGGTGCGCGGACCCGGACGCCTCGAAATGCACGTTGATATAAGCAGCGACAGCCCAAAACCACCGCCCCACGCGGTGCCGCCAGTGACGCTCGCCGTAGCGGCCGCATCCGTCGCCCATTGGCCGGTGGCCGCGTCGTCTACTCCCGCGCCGACCGCCGCACGGACATTCCGAACGCAGAGCAGGGGCTGATCCAAGCGCCTCTGCCCCCTCGAGAACCGCCCAATTCAGCTCGGCATTAAACCCCGCGCCGCCATTAGAAAAAAGAAAGAAAAGAAGAGGCAACAGCTTGGGCGCTTGGTTTCGCTTCCCCCGGCTCCCGCTCGCGTCGCAGGAACTTGAGCGGCAACTGCAAGGACCCGGGTGACGGGGTGAGGACCACTCTGCTCTTCTTCTTGCCGTTCCGCTTCCCCGAATCCACCCACAAATCTTGTTCTTGTACAGTGGGGAATATTTCTGTGCTGTAGTATTCGATTCAGTATGTGGTTGTTGCCTTGTTGGTTTCCTCTTAATGTTCTTCATTCTTGCTTTCTTCTCTTCGTACTACATTTCGTTGCTATACCGGATCTTGGTTTGAAGAGCTCTACATTTAGTTCGTAATGTGTCCCAGCTATCTCTGGTTTGTGTTAATTGAGCATTTCTTGTATGCTGTCGGAGCACTTGTGAGCGGACTTCTACCCATATAGCTGATTGGCAGTAGCTTGCGATCCGCATTCGCGGATTTAGGTAACCGAGCAGATAGTTTCTTGGGATACATGGTCTGTTTCTTTCTTTTTATTGTTCCTGAGATGGGTGAGCATTTTCTTGCAATAGCAGTTACCCGATAAATTCCACGCGGATCAGGAATCTTGAGGGTGAATTTTGGGTCCATTTGTTAGTTATCTGATTTTTTTTCTGGATATTCTTGAACTTCTCCATGGTGAATTGCTGTGGCCATTTGTTGAAACCATAGAATCGAAGTACTGCACATGCCTATTTAGTTGCTTTGCGTGATTGGTAATTCTGGGCAACGATTAGGACTTAGTATTTGCTGTGGAAAACTGGAAACAGGTACTGGATGGCTCCGTAGTGCAGAGTTTACATTTCATCATGGATCGTTGTTACCTTTTCCATATCTGTAGCTTGTCAGATCTGTCCGTAGTCCAGTTTGGGTACAGCTTTATGTCTAGGGCTCCTCCGTCCCATTGGGACCTATTCTCCAATGCAGTCCAGCCTCATGGTGGTCCAAGATCAGCGTGTCCCACCGCCATGTGCCTCCCAACTACCTCCTCAAGTGAATTACACAAGGAGACATATTATTTGTTCCAAATTCTCTTGTTAGAGCATTTGTTTTGCTTGAGATGTTTCTTAAGGTGAAGTTTTTGCCTAGCTGTCCGGTTGTTGAGACTTCCTGGAGAGCAGATGTTGTTCCGATGTTGTATATCTTGGTTTATGATATGAACATCTGCTTCTTATTTCTTTGTATGCTAGTCAGGAACTAAGCAACTAACAATCATGCTCTATAGTGGATGTCATGTCTAATTGCAAGCTGCATTTTACGTCGACTACAGTGGAAGTTACTTGTCTGCTCTGAACTTCTACTGCACTTTTTACATTTACTTAAGTTGAAGCAAGTTATTTACTCATATGCAAGTTGTTCTCTGTGTACCTTTTGCCATGACCTAATCATTATGTTGGACCATGCTGGAAATCACTTTTGCTATCTTGCCTATTGACTTACTCAAGCTGCTAGAACCTTGCTATTGCTACTAACTTTGTTGATGTTTTGTGCAGGTATCAAGTTTTCTAATACATTAAACGACTACTGAAATGGGTCCTAGAGAGAACAGGGAAGGGAGAGATGACCGGTCAACTGATGTGGAACGAGATGGTAAACAAGGGAAGGAAGCTGAATTAGACTATGAACTAGCTAGAGATTCCCTTTCGTCTCAAGGTGAGGCTAACAGTAATGAAGATACTAAAGTGAAAAGAGTCTCAAGGGTTCCAAAGAAGCTAACAAGGAAAGAGTCAAAGGGAAACAGCCCACGCTCAACCAGAAGTAATTCCAATCGTGAAGTCCACACTAAGCTGCAATACATATCATCAAACAATACTCAGAACAAATCTCCAAAGCCAAACAAAGTGGTTAGTGCTGCTAAAACTATTGAAGTGAAAAAGCCAGAAACTGTAAATGTTCCTTCTTGTCCTTCATCTGAGGTGTCTGAGGAAACAGATGAGAAAGCCATTGAGGATAGAGCCACTGATGATAAGGCCATTGAGGGCAGAATCACAGACGATAAGGCCACTGAGGGTACTGCAACTGATGATAAGGCCATCGAGTCTGTAGCAACTGATGATAAGGTCACTGAGGGTATAGCGACTGATGATAAGGCCATTGAGGGTAGAGCGACTGATGATAAAGCCAGTGAAGAGGCAAAGGAGATTGATGTATTGGATGAAGCTCCAATTTGTGATCAGAGTACTGGTACTGACGATGAAATTGCTGGTACTGAAGAAAACATAGCTGATGATGACAAATCAGTTGCATACGAAAAGAATGAGGAAAATATTGAGGAATTAGAATCAAAAGTTGAAAAGTTGGAGCAAGAGCTACGCGAAGTTGCTGCCCTCGAGGTTTCTCTCTACTCTATTGTGCCAGAGCATGGATGTTCATCACATAAGTTGCATACACCAGCTCGGCGTCTGTCTAGGTTATATATTCATGCATCAAAGTTTTGGTCCTCAGATAAGAAAGCTTCTGTCGCAAAAAATTCTGTTTCTGGGCTTGTGCTTGTTGCAAAGTCCTGTGGCAATGATGTATCAAGGTAAATTAGTATATAGCCTGTCTAACTTAATTTTCTGGATATGGCCATCAGCATTAACTCATTTCAATTAAGATTTAAGAATTTAATGTTGATGTAGGTTGGCATTCTGGCTATCAAACACAGTTGTCCTAAGAGAGATCATTGCACAAACCATTGGCATTTCACGCCAATCAACTCCAGTTGTGAAGGCTTTCAGCACAAACAACGCAAAGAATCTTGACAGGAATTCCCTGCCAATGCGATGGAACAGCAACTCCAATGGGAAGCGTAGTAGACATGCTATCATGCAGCTACCGGATGATTGGAAGGAAACAGGTACTGTCTTAGCTGCATTGGAGAAGATTGAATCTTGGATCTTTTCTCGTATCGTCGAGTCTGTGTGGTGGCAGGTAAAAGTTCACCTTATACTATCTTGGCACTTTTTCAGAACCCTGAATTTGGCTTGCTTGCTGTAAAACAGGACTAGTGAACAATATATCCAATTCATTCATGTTGTCGATATCTGAAGGGTGTTTTCTCTTCCCAGGCACTGGCACCCCATATGCAAACTCCAGTGGAAGATTCATCAACTCCAAAGGCTGGGAGGTTGTTAGGGTCTGCTTTGGGTGATCAGCATGAAGACACCTTTTCTATTAATCTCTGGAAGACTGCATTTCGTGATGCCTTGAGCAGAATATGTCCTCTTCGTGCTGGTGGACATGAGTGTGGCTGCTTACCAGTATTGACAAAACTGGTATGCTTTAAGATGGATTTTTTTTTATTTCAAAAGAATAATCATTTTTTGAAGTATATTCATGAGTTGTTCTGTTATTATCAGGTGATGGAGCAATGTGTAGCCCGTTTAGATGTTGCTATGTTTAATGCCATCCTTCGTGAATCAGAGAACGAGATACCATCTGATCCTATATCTGATCCGATTGTTGACTCAAGGGTTTTGCCAATTCCAGCTGGAGACTTAAGCTTTGGATCAGGCGCACATCTAAAGAATTCTGTATGTACCTAAATTGCAAATAAACTACATCTTTAGATCACGACCACTTTATTTCGGATTGATGCTTGCAATTGCATGGAGAAGGAACAAACCTAGAATAGGTTTGTTCCTTCTCCATGCAATTGCAAGCATCAATCCATTGTTAATGAATGAAATGCCTCTGCAGATCGGAAGTTGGTTCCTCACTCCTTGCAAACAAAAGCTATTGTTAATGAATGAAATGCCTCTGCAGATCGGAAGTTGGTCCAGATGGTTGACTGATACGTTTGTCATGGTTGCTGATGACTCTGAAAAGGATGGTCAAGATGCTGGAGATGGTGATGACAGAAGAGATGCAGCTGAATCTAATTCTTTTAAACTGCTCAACGAGTTGAGTGATCTTTTGATGCTCCCGAAGGACATGCTTCTTGAAAAATCCATCAGGAAGGAGGTCAGTGTTCCTGCATAGCTCCTTCCTTTCTCCCAAGTCCTAAGCTGCAATCTGCTAAACTGTTATCATTCCTTTTTTATATAACCATCATATGTGCTGTAATTAACGTTTTGAATTTTGTGTTAGGTCTGCCCGTCAGTTGGCCTTCCATTAGTAACAAGAATACTCTGCAACTTCACTCCTGATGAGTTCTGCCCTGATCCTGTTCCTGGCTTAGTTTTAGAGGAGCTGAATTCTGAGGTATGGTTTCTCTTGCTGAAGTAGGTTCCCTTATGTTTCAGTGCTACAAACATCGTGTTGGGCATTGCATACAAAGTTCGATATATCAAAATACTTAGACACTACATTGATTCTTGCGGTGATTAATGCTGTGCAGAGCTTGCTGGAGCGCTTCACAGAGAAAGATGTGATCAGTACATTCCCATGCATTGCTGCTCCTGTTGTGTACTGCCCCCCTTCATTGGAGGATGTAGCAGAGAAAGTAGCAGACACCGGTGGGAATGTAGAGCTGGACCGAAGGGCCTCAATGGTCCAGAGGAGAGGGTACACAAGCGATGACGATCTGGATGACCTAGACTCGCCCTTGACGTCCCTGTACGATAAGAGTGCTCCACCCTCGCCTTGCAACGGAGTTGCGCATTTTAGTACTCCGCAAGGAGGCTCCATGGCAAATGCAAGATACGAGCTCCTGAGAGAAGTATGGTCGGAGAGGCCGTGATTGAGCAACCTATAAAACCTCTTCAATTGCTGCTTTGTAAAAAGGGTGGGAAACTGAGTGTCAAGTACTTGTGTGAAGAAACTTCTTTGCATCCGGCGGTGCGGAACAAACATGAAGGATTTCTCATGGCTGATGCCGTTTTCTTATGTTCCTCAGATTTCCTCACGGCAAAATGCTACCCCTTTTCCTGTATATTCATTCCTCCATTGAGCCAATGTGTTGGTTATTTTTTGTAGCATAATAGGGGAAATTTGGAATTGAAATAATGTCTCTTTCTCCATTGTACGATGGTGTACTCTACACTCAGTATGAAATATGAATGTGATGCAAGCTTGGGAGAAAGTATGATCCTGGGTACACGTTGCTGTTCAGCCTTCATTGTTTGAGAGGCGTGTTCCTTGTGTTTTGAGCCATGATTGATTGATATATCTTCATCAACAGTTTGGTCAGAACGCCATTTGTGCGTGAGCTGTACTCCTACCATTGGCCGTGGTGTCCCAGCAGAATCAAACGTCGAATCGCCGAGGTTGATGGCTACTTGCCTACTGGCACTGGGTGATAAGAATTAAGCGCTCAGGCAGGCATGTCTCAAATCAAACCCAGTGTCTGAAGCGAAGCCTTGTTTACGCTATACAATATTGAATATTTGTTGCCTATTCTATTTTATCTAATAGATCAGATTAGTTAAAATTTAGTTATACTTCTTATGGTAGTATTGGTAGTAGAAACCGTATAAAGGGGTAGTGTGTAATTATCTAGTTTTTTTATTTGGTGTGATATGCAGTGATATATATTCTCATGTAATTAATTTGAAAAAAGAGGAGATAATAGAAGGACAAAAAAAGCAGCGCTGTGGCAATGGTCACACAGTGCCAGTTCTTGGCCCACGACAACGACATCCTCCTCACCACTTCCCCAAGTGTGGCATGTCCTGGCTCAAGGTGCTCCACTTCGCCACTGTCCATCGGGGCCGTGGCGCTACCGGCGTCGAAGCCGCGCTCACGTAGCTCACAGGATGCAAAACCCGCACCAGCTTGTCTCGTTCCTCGAGATCCAACTGTATGACCACGATCGGATCCCCGACCTTAGCTCGTTCCAGGCTCCTCGCGAAGCACATCTCGTCTCCCATCTCTGTAGCTGCTGAAGTCAGACAGAACCTCTGGCTACATGGTCGTGTACACGTGCCGCGATCCCAATGACTGCCTCGTGTCATTGTGGTACTTCAATAACACGAGTTACGCAACCTAGTTGGAGCTGTGGGACATCGGCGAGGCCTTCCGACTCTTCTTCTACGGCATGTCACTGGTCAGGTCGTACTAGGAGATATTGCTAGGCTACTGGAGGTGGCATGTCAAGAGACTCAAGTAAGTGTTGTTCATAACGTACGAGGACGTGAGCGCCAACACACCCGGCCAACTCAGGAGGCTCGTCGATTTCGTCGGCCGCCCCTTCACCACTAAGGAGCAAGCGGTCGGGGTGGACGAGACCAAAGTCCATAATACCCTTGAGAAATGTACGACTAGATCTGATTTCTACTGTTGTTATTTAATACCCATGTTATTCACAGTAAAATTCCACAAAAAGTATACCTCAGTCCTGGTATATCCGGTACGCAATACATGGAAATTCATCGCACGTTATTGGCCAAACGGCAACGGAGATACGGTGAGCATCAGACGGCTCTCTCGAAAGAGCAACTAACGCAGGCACTGGCCGTATCTTGAACCGCGGCATGTACAGGCAAAAGCCAGCCGGCGCCAAACGACCAGCGTGGGTGTGGCAAACTGCACGTCGTGGGTGTTTGGTTGAAGGCCTGGACAACCTACCTGGCAAAAAATGCTACCTGTAGGTAATCTGAAAAATTGATAATTTTTGCTTGGTCAGGCAAATCTAAAGATACGTCGTTGATCGGAAGCCTGTGCCTAGTGAATAAAAAGCAGGAGGATGTGCCGAATTTCTTAGTGAATAAAAATCCTTTTTTCCATGATTAGCCGTTCATCCGACAAAAGTACAGTCGAGCGACGTGGATCGTAGGATTTTTTTTTGCAATTCCCATCTGTTCGGATCTACGAAAAATTTATTTCCCCGTTTTCAGATCCGCGGATCTTGTAAATTGGGAAAAAAATTATACGTACCGGCAGTTAAAAAATCCAAATATTTATAATATGTTTTAGTTTTTTTCGGTTTTTTTCCCTCCACCGGTGTTCATTTCGCCCGCCGAATCGGCCGAGCCACGTCGGCCGTGCCCGCACCCGAGCTCCATCCACCAGCCGCCCGCCACGTCAGCCGATTTCTCGCGCCGCTCGCTCACTGAAAAATAAAAAATCAATTTCTTAAGTTTCAACGACTACGGATCGCGGAAATATTTTTTTAAAAAAATTCCAGCGCTCGTACACCACCGCTGGAAAGGCATTAAAAAATTTCAAAAAAAAATTCAGCGCTCGTCCACAGCTGGAATAAACTGTTGGAGGGCCATTTCTGAAATTTCGGACGATTGGGTGACATTTTCAGAAAAACCGGAAAAGATGAGGCCAAAAACGTAAAAAATTCTCGGCCTCCTTCTCCTCCGCTTCCTTCCTACATGCCTCCTCGCGTGCGACATCGCGTTGTTCTTGAAGCCGCCGCGTGAACTCGTCCTGCCGGTTGGCTTGGTCAAGAAGCCGTTGGTCCTCGGGGTTGATCTCCGTATCAAACCACTGCTCAAATTCACGATGGCGGAGGTGATCGCATAAAATGTAAATTAGCAAAGTTTCATTCACAAATATTATGTAACCCGTCGATTGTTACCATGCGGCGATCCTTGAGCTCTTCTCCGCGGATCGAAGGCGTAGTTGCGGCACTTCAATACCTCCTCTTCCAAGTTGAAATTTCCCAAGAGCGGACAAGCACGCAAAGATCTCCGCACATACACATGGGTGCTCTGACTCCACGAGGTAGGAAGAGATCTTGGTACGCTAAATTGCGGGCATGCACTTGCTTCTTCCTTTGCCTTCCCTTTCCTTTGCACTTGCGCCTCGACATTTTCGATTGATCCTGATTTTTTTCCTCCCTCCTCTATTCTTTGGCGAGACCGCTTGTGAGAACGAATGTTATAAAGGGCAGATATCGCCAGGGTATGGAGCGATCGCCTCATATTAGGACGATCGCCCCATATTAGGGCGATCGCCCCGACTAGAAGCGATAGGTGTACCAGGGCGTTGGTGTGTTGTCACGTCGTGTGGCATAGGCAAGCAATGCATACATGGATTTGCACAATTTAAAGTGATAAGGCTATCATGTTACTAACTCGAGACGATTATACAATATCTTTGCTGACGTAAAGGCATTACAAAAATACGTCCGTACAACAAGTCAATCACGGCCACGCTTCCTGATTTGGCCCGTGGGGTACGTGAGTGGCGACGGCGGACGGACGTCCCTCCTAGGCCGGCCCTGCGGTGCAGGCATAGAGTAGTGTGGCGGCGACGAGGGCGTGTCCTGTGGAGGCGCTCCCGAGAGTTGAGAGGGGTCGAGGTAGTCGGTCGAAAGGTACTCCTCCAGGTCGAACTCGTCGTCCACATGGTCGTCGAAACCCCCCTGGGGTCCTTCTGGGGCGCGAGACGACGAGGGAGCCTCCGTAGCCCACTGTCCCCACTGCTGCTGCGTGGGAGCGTAGCGAGGAACTGGGGGGGTAGGGCGAGACGCGGAAGGAGCCTCCGCAGCCCACTGTCCTCCCTGCAGCTGCGTGGGAGCGTGACGAGGCACCGGGGGTAGGGCGAGTCTTTGGGGTGCGAGGGGCGTGGTGTCTTTGCGTCCGCCGACGTCTTCGCGCCCCCGGCAGGTGGCCAAGCGAGCCAATCGCCTCATCCTATCGAGGACCTGAGCCCAAGCTGTCTCGGACTCGGTGGTGGTCACCTGTATGCCCCCCGTAGGCGCGTCAACATGGACACAGCATCCACCTCAACCTCCCGATGAGTGAGCACGCATGTAACGTTAGATTGTTATTACGTAATTTACATGAAAAAGACGTGCCCATGTAGCCGATTGAGACACTTATCGAGGCGTTGTCCCTCCGGGACATCCGTGAAGGGTGCGTGTCCGCTACCGATGCATGCCGTCGACGTCACGGTCTTGGTGTGTACCCACACCGAGGCGAGTCTGTGGCGAACCACTCCATGTACTCATCGTACATGTCGTGGTCGTCTGGCCGGGTCTCGGTGACCCTCTCGTCGAGTCGCGGTGTCCCATTGCATGGCCCATGGTCGCATACGGTCGTGGCCGAGTGCCACCGCAGCACCCATCCGGTCATCCTGCAATGCAAAAACAGTAAGTACACACCACATTCATTTCGCAAAGATGCGGAGTAGTAGGATCAGGGCAAGTACCTGTGAGCGCCACGTGCGACAACGTGACGAGGCAGCAAAGGAAAGGATCGAGCAGGCGAACGCGCCGCAAAGACTCGGTGCGGGAGTACTCCTCGACACAAAGGTCAAAGGCGAGAATCTTACGGGTGAGCGGAAGGCCTCATCTCGCGTGCAAAGCACGGAGACCGTGAGGTGCTCGGGCGTGGGCGTCGTCGCGGTGTATGGAGTCCACCGCACGTCCTCGTCGTGGAGGCGGTCGAACTCGAGCGAACTCGATAGGACCTCCTCACTGCCGGTGCGCGAACCTCCATTGCGAGGAAATAAGAAATGGCGAAGGTTATTCAAGTGCGTTAGTGGGGAAAAGATACGAGGAGCATACGCCGTCGGACCCAGAGTGGCCCATGGTGGGCGATCCACCGGTCGTCTCGTAAAGCTCCTCGAGTGCGGTGTCGTGTCAACAACGAACTGCCGACGGAGAAGCGCTCCCAAGACCACAAGCGGAGGAGTAGGGCGCAACGACATCGTCGCGTCGTGCTCGCCGAGAGACGCGCGCGCCGAGACCTCAGACGTCACCGCAAGCACGGTGAGACCCACGACCACCGCATCACTGTTTACAAGGGGAGTTATCGTGCTCGCCGAGGCGAGATTGGGCGGGTGTGTTACCTCATCCACCGGGTGTCGGCGATGTCTTTGGCGTACTCGATCAGTGACGGTCCACCGTGTTCCGTGGGAGGATGGGAACATCACCCAACCGAACAACAACGGAGGTATGCCTCCAAGTGGCGGGCCACGCGGCGCCTCCTCGCGTCGCGGGTGGAGAAGCCGAGCTGCGGCGTTCGCAACAAACATTATCGGCAACTTGGCGCTTCTATTTTAATTCTCAAAGAAAGAGGTACTCACCGTGAATCGGCGACCACGCCTTCGTCGGTCCGTGGCGCTCGGCCTCCCTAAGGGGTGGTAGGGCTGCCCGAGAGTGCCGCACCTCGGCGAAACGCGGACAACTCGGCGTGCCACGTGTGGCGAGGCGTCGTGCGGCACGATCGCTGACCCCCGCGGGAGGCCTAAGAGGTACGACACGTCTGCGGCGTCGGAGCCATCTCTTCGCACGGAAGGTGGAGCGTGTGCGTCTCCGGTCTCCACCGGTCCACGAGTGCGATCGCGAGGACCGGTCGTACCCAAACCGCGGGACCTCCTTGCCCGCTAACGGGCGATCACCGCTCCACCATCCTACAAAGAGGAAGTAAGCCACCGCCGCAACTTTGCATGTAGTGCAATGCGCCGTTAAATTGCATTCACGGTAAGTACATGTACGTAAAGAGTGCAAGCGTTGGCGGCCACCGTGGAACCAGCGTGGGTCGATCGGCGGCTCGTTGGGCACCCGAGGTCGGAGTGTCCCTAGCTCCGGTTCTCCTCTGCGGAGTACCTAGACCGGTGGTCGTCGATCGGTCACGTCCGTCCGACTCGAGGGCAAGGTCGCGCCATCGTGGCCTGTTAGAAAGCAAATACAACAAATTTGTCAGTAATTACATATGCACACAAAATGAAATGCGAAATAACGAATTGTACCATACTCATCAAACAATACAACCGAAGTGCAGAGAGCCAAAAAAAACTCATATTACAAACATGCGAAAGACAACGACATGTTCGACGAGGCACACAACGTCGAGAATTACATTATCCTCATAGCTACTAACTGGTACATCGAAGAATTACATGATGCGAAAAATAACTTACCAGTACATTGAAAATTACATCGATCATTACAACTTACATCACAACTTACCGGTCCATTGAAAAATACAAGATGGGAACAACATGGAAAATTACATTATCCGCGGTTGCGACGCGCCTCGGACTCGTCCATATCGTTCGAATGCGCCTTGTCCTTCGACGTCCGACCTTGGCTTCAACATTCGGATGTCGGTACCCATCGATGGTCGGAGGGGGCTGTTGTGAACGATCCGTCCACTCGGTACCGTACACCTCGTGATGCCACGTGTTGAGAACGCTCGCTTGTAGTAGTGCGGGAGGCGAGCGGACGGCGGATTGATGCGTCTCGGCGGTGCGGCAATGGCGTGCGAGCACGGCAAGTGTAGCGGCGTGGTTTCGGCGAGAGCACTCGCAATCACCGGTGCTCGGGTATGCACGGATGGGAAGTCCTCTCGGTGGGCACCCTGCGACCTCGGTCACCGCGATGCACGTGGTATCTCCGTTCCACGCCACTCTCGGTGTAACCCGATGTGTCTGCGCCTTTCTTGTTTTCTTGGACATGTAGGTAGACACAACAGTTGAGTAAGACGATCGATTGTCCGACATACATCTTTGTGGAGGTCTTGTATCGCTCAATGAAATATCTCTGTGTCCCTAATAAGACACCTCAACTATACCCACCGATGGAAGGCATCCGTGCCTTTCATTACCGATTGTAAATCTCCGCTTGAGTTCGTTGTCATGATCCCATAACGCGAGCCGCCTCGTCGTCGTGAAGGGACCATTTATCCAAAGGCTCATGTCGTATCCAATCGGTGAAACTCTTTATCTTGGTACGCCCACGCCGGATGTTTGGGGGTCTGCGGCAGCGCTTAAAGGCGTGGGGTCCTCTCCTTGCTCATGGTACACCATCGGGTTCCTTGATGAACTAGCGGTACCTCTCGGATCCATTGATTGCTTCTTCGTTAGTTCGTCCAACGTCTTCCAAAGCGCGTCGAACTTCCTCCGTTGGTTCTGTTTGCCAGCGCTTGAACATGTTCATAAGCTCCTTGTTCTGGAATCGCGGAAAAAATTGGCACCCATGTGCCTCATACACCACCGCTCCTCGGATCTGGTCACTTTCTTTGCTCCCACGACGGCGGACCCTTGTTGCATATCCACGATCGCCCTTAGCAGCCTCGCATGTCGATCATGGATGACACAAACATCGAACTGTCGAGAACAATCGCCACTTCACTCTTTCAAGGAACCGATACCGGCTCTCGTGTTTCCCCCTCCACGAATGCCAACGCAGCCGGTAGAACACGGTTGTTGGCATCCACCGCGATCGCAGATTAGAATCGGCCCTTGTACTTCCCGTGAGGAATGTGCCGTCCATGCAAAGGACCGGCGGCAGTCTTTAACGCATTTATGCATGCGCCAGGCGAAGAATGCACGTTGCAATACCCACTTCGGTGCACGCACCACCCGCGAGGAACTCCGCAAGGTCGATGGATGTACCGGGGTTCCTTTGTGCGATTGCCACGAGCAAGTGGGAATATTCTCGTCTGAAGCCTCGCACGCCCGAACCGTATTTCGAGTGTCCTTTTGCTCTCCATGCCTTTGCGTAGCTAATCTTGTCTTGAAACCTCTCCTCCACGGCCGTGATAATAGATCGAGGTCGCGGATGGGGATTGTCCACGATCGACCATAAAACACATTTGCCACCCAAGTGGACGACAGATTGCGGTGTCCCGCTCCGCTTCTTCCAGCTCGCGATTATGCTCCATCACTATGGAGCATTTCGATAGTCCGTCCATTTCCCGGTATGCATGCACCGCCATGGGCACGAATCAACTACGCACTTCACGTCGTAGTCCTTCTTCTTGGACTTCATAACCACGAATTGCCGCGGAGAGACATTGCCCATGCTTCACGCATCCATCACAGCCTCCTTGTCTTTATATATGGCCCCTGCGTCACCTCGTTCTCACGATACTCCCATGCATCAATGTTCCTTCATTCATCGTTAGGTCTTGAAATTGTAATTGGTCCACGCACGAGGATAGGCACCTCGGGCGTTGTCCTCCTCGCCGAGTGCTCACCATCGAGGACTTCCTCATCCGCACGGTCCTCCTCCTCCATCAGTCAACAATGTCCTCCACCTCCTCCCCTCGTCGGCCACCCGCGCCTCCACCTGTCTCCTCTGCCCCCTCGGTCCCTTCGCCACCGCCAGATCTCGTGCTCCTCGTCTCGGGCTCCTCGCCGCCTTCCTCTTCGCATCCTTCTACATTTGATGTCCCTCCGCCGTAATGTCTACCCCGACATCACGAACTTGCGACACCGATGGAGCTCTGGGTAGCATCAGTACCAACAACATGAGCGGCCAACCCCGCTCTACGGCAAAACCAACATAACTCCTCCATGTTGACGAGGAATCAACTCTCCGTAAAAACGGTCTTGCGCTCGGCTCACTCTCGCTCGACCATAGCCGAACAGTCTGGGCATCCAAACTGAACATCCGAGACATCCACTCCAACAAACCCCTGTATGTCCTATCGCTCGGTCTGCATATGCCCCGTACGACTCTTGAAAATGATGATAGATCCACCCCATCCGCCCCCTGTGCTATCTCCCCATCTCCATAAAATATTTGGAAATACAATTTCTCCGACATGCTGCAACGTCCGACGGAAAAATATTACTCTAAAATACAATCTACAAAACGTGCATTGATCGTACTACAAAATACGACTATGAATAAGTGATTCGACTAGCCTACTATACGGCCTAATATTAAATTTCTACTACATTACATTTGTATATATTGCCTAATACATTACTTACATAATAAAATTAGTAATACACGACCCTACTAAATTAAATTCATACCACATTACATTTGTATATATATTGCCTAATACATTATTTGCATAACAAAATTACTAATACACAACCCTACTAAATTAAATTCCGAAATATTGTCTAATATTTCTACTGTATTAAATTTCTACATACTGAATACTACATTAAATTTGCACATACTGACGATACTAAATTAAATTTGTAAATACTACATACTACATTAAATTTCTGAATATTAACTGCTATATTAAATTTCTAAACAATTGTAACATCCCATAAAATTCAAAAATATGAAAAATAAAAATTTTAAATTTAAAAATGGAATTGAATAAAAATTTCAATTGGAATTGAGATTTTTATTTTAAACAATATCATTCCCTCTTTTCTTGCATTCTAATCTTAAAGAAAAGGAAAGATTTCCTTTATTAAAACTAGTTCTTTCAAAACAAACAAAATATAAAAATAAATTTGAGATGTAATCTTTAATTTGAATTTGAATTTTCTGAGTTTTCTGAATTATTGGTTCTTCTTGAATTTTTGCTCTAAAAAGAAAAATAATATCTATTGAAATGGTAAAATGGTAAAAGTAAAAAGATAAAAATACCGTATCAATAAAAATCTGCAAAAATAATATTAAAATATTATGAACTGTCATAGACATGGACATGCTGTCAAAAGTGATCTGAACACATTAAATAAAAGAAAAGATATTGTAATCTTGAAAAGATAATCAACAATCTGAAGTTGCAAGATTTCTTCAGAAGTTACCTTAACCTAACCTGAGTTAAAATTTTAACCTTGCTGACATGATTATATTATCTATGTCTGGTAAAAATATCAAGAATTTATCCCATAGTTTAATAATTTTAGAAATTCATAAACAGACAATGAGGAAAGCTGAAAAATTCAATGTCAGAATTATTAAAAATAAAATGTACAATTTAAAAATATGAAAATTTTCTATCATGTAAATAATTCCATTTAAGATCTTCATAAAAAGTTTCATAAAATAATAAACTGGTTTGTATCTTAAATTAAATAAAAATAAGAATCAGCCAAAATCTACAACAGTGCATTGTCAGATTTTTATAAATATTTTTATCAATAATTTTCATCTGCAATTTTTACTGGACCCTTATCTATTCCTTGCCGACCTACACAAAAAGTTCCAGAAAATCTTAAGCCTGTATTCTGACCCAATCTTTTATTGTTCTCCCGTGCTGTCCAGAACCTAGCCGAACTTTTCTCCCTTGGTCATCGCCATGTGGACCCGTCGGCTTGAGCTGACCCTTGCCGACTTCCTCACCACCCCTGACTGCCATGTGGACCCTTGCCCCACTCGTCGACCTTCTTCTCCTCTCCCGAGCCTTCTCCCCTTTCTTCTCTTGCTCATTGCTCACGCGCGAAAGCACACCTGCACTCCGCCTCCGTCTTTTGCCTTGTTCAGACTGCAACTCGTCGCCGAGCTGCCAACTTGACCTGCCAGAGCACTATCCCGGCTGTCCTCTATCACCTCCTTCTGCCGACTTGCTCATTCCTCGTGAAGCAATCCACGAATCCTCACCCTCTCTGCCGTCTCTCGCCAATCCTGCTGTCGCGGCGAGATCCTACCATTGTTTTCCTTGCCTCGGCGACGTTACGGGGCGGCAAGTGGTCGCCGACCTGCCCATCTGTCAAAAGTCATCACGACGACCATTCTTTCAAAAGAATTGCGCCACGGAAGAAAGCCTTCTTGCGTGCTCGCCACCGCTTTCCCGCCGCGTTCAAATCCTATACCTCACCGCCTTGGTCATCTATTTAAGCAACGCAAGTCTCGCCAAACACTTCCGTTCTCCTCCTAGCCTACCTCTCGGCCAAAATCGACCGGATTTCCTCTGTCTTCTCCAAGTCCGTGAAATCGGAGAATTGGGAAAAACCTCGATTAGCCAACCCGATCAAGCAGACCGCAAGAAACTCAACCCGAGCTTCTACTCACCACCTAAAGTCCACCACCACCGCAACTGAGCTATTATTCCCCGGAGCACCGCCGCACCGTGCTCCCTCCGCCACCCCTGTGCTCGCACGGTGGCAGCCCTTCTCAGTGCTTCTCCAAATGATTTAACCACAAAAATGGATCTCTTGGGCCACCCTGGTGCTCGAATCGTTACCCATTCGAACTAAGCCGAGCTCATCTTCTTCTCCGTGAGCGCGCTCTTCTCCGCCGCAAGCTCTCGGTGGCGACCGACTCGGTCTCCTCCGGTCAAACCGTAGCACCTCAGATGCGCAAAGGCATGCCGATTCTCATCGTGCCACCGATTCCGTCGCTCGGTGCTCCTCGCGCCGGTGAGTCTCGACCGCCTTCCCGCTTGGTCACCGCCAAGCGGGCCACGCTGTCATTCTCTCGAGTCGCCTGTGCTCTGCCGAGCGGTCCCGCTTGTCACCACTCGGCGCTTGTGAGTCATCGAGCGCGGTCCGTAGCGTCGATCGCTGTCTGTGACCAGGCCACGCCAAGATGGACCCATCCGCCGCGATTCAACCCAGCTAAGCCCAAATCGGAAAGCGTATTCGAGATCGAAGACGTACTTTCCTAAATTGGTAAAATTCTAATTTGATATTTTCCTAAACCTAGTATATTCATTTGATTATATCTTTTGCATTTTAGCTCCAAATGAGATGAAATAAATTTCTAGATTCATGATAAACTCAGTAGATTTATAATACGCAATAATATTTTGAAAATAATCACGGGTGAATTTGAAATTCAAATTTGAATAAAAGGGCTAAAGATATGATTCATATAAAAATATTGCAAAAGAACTTAGAATTGAATGAAACCAATTTTAATGGATTCCTTATGTTATCAGCAACTCAAATATATAAAAATATTTAGATTATAACTTTGTTTGAACCATTTTCCATTAAAGATTGATTTCAATACTATAAATATTCAAAATGCATAGTTTGTGCAAAAGGAATCTAAAGTAAGTCAAATTGATTTCTAAATCATTAAATATCAGTAGGCTACCTTATCATGCTGAATCCAATAAAGTATGAACTTGATTTAGATTTGTTTTATGAATAGTAAATGATCCAAATGGAAAAGGGTATATATGTGTACAATTGCATACAATAATCCGTAGCAATAAATAGAGGCATATGCAAGTATCTAATAAATTCACAAAGACGTGAATAAATAATTTGAAATGAAATATCATACATGCATAAGTTTGAATTACATTAAAAACATAAGTCTTGTAAATGTAGAAAAATGTATACATGTAGAATTAATGAAAAATATAATCATGATAAGGAACAGGATTCTAAATATCTAATGTAATCAAATTATGTTATCCAACAAGAATCATTGCAATAAAAGTTGTAATAAACACTTAACCAAATAATTGTAATTTCAATACTTATGTGAACCAAATAGTATATTTTTCACGAACTAAACTCAAATTTGATAAAACCAAGTCTTGGTAACCTAATCTGTATGAGATTAACTTAGAAATGTTCTTCAAAGTATAGACTATCATATTCCGAAGAAATAATCTTATTTCATATTGTTTTGCATATAAATCCTAATAGCCAAATAACCTTAAGTAATATGTTTTATGGACTTAATTATATGAATAAGCGAACCTAGAAATAATAAACAAATATGTAATTTGTATCACGAACATTCTTAAAACCAGGAATAAATTCAATAACTTAGTTCAATGGATCTAACAAATTCAAAGACACTTCTTATGCAAAATCAATTAAAAAGGATTAAGTGCTATTCATTTATGGCTTTTAGCTCAATTGTCTAATATGTTAATTCCATTAATCTAAATAATTTTAGCATCTATAATTCGAAGTTATAAATGCAAGAATTCATAATTTTAGCCTCTTGAATTCGTAAATTCAAGAATAGATAATCTATAAAAGAAACCATGTTTCTTCATCACAAAAGTCATTAACAATATGAATGTATATTTAACTAAACCATGAGATCATGGAATCATAATTCTAAACCTAAAGTATTCTGTTTTCTTTAATGAACCTTTATTTGGTTTTTCATGCATTTTCTTTTGCCCTTATTAAAGTTGAATATTTGCTATATTTCCGATTGAGCGACGTGTAGAATCCGACGTCAAGATTACATCATTGCCTCCGTCACCGTGGTTTCGTCTTCGTCGTAAGCAATAAATAAGCAAGGCAAGCACCCTTTGATCATATTGATCCCAGTTTTATAAATGTTTTCATTAAATGTTTTATCGCATACTTTACTTTTATTAAAGTCTGCTATATTTTGGGTATTGGTAGTTGTACCTATTGTCACATAGAACTTCCTTGATAAGTATGGATTTGTGAACCTTGATAACCCTAAGAATAACTTAGACAAGAATTGATGTCAAATGGGTTACTCACATTTAGTGACATGCTTAGCCAAGCTTAAATGAACATAAAACTGTGACATGGTTAAAGACTTTGGATATGACATTTAATTGGGTATGACCATTTTATGGTTGGTATTTTGGTTGGAAAAATGAAAATAAAACTATGGTTTTGATGCGGGCAATTATTGGCAATAGCCGGATGTACAAGGGACTTGTACGTAGTGTAGGGTGGAGATTATTGCCCGTGTCGGATTAAGGACCGAACTATGGGTTGTTTTCAGGCCAAGAATTACCGTACAACCACAAGTCTTTGGTATGGGACAGCCTTAAACCAATTAAGTTATCTAGTTTAACTTTGCACATTGGAAGGTTGGAGCGATGCAGTGTTTCTTAATGAATTGCTCGAAGGACGCCCACACCGAGGTGATCATGGATCAAACGTTTACCGATACACGGTGTACGCCGTACTGGGAAGTTCCATCATTTCTATGCTCGAGTTCTTACGCCATAGTATGGGTTTTACGTCCGAGTGGTGCAAAGTTAACCTAGGTAATGTAAAGGTTTTCGTCATGAACATTCTGGCCACTACGCCAAAGGTGCGTGAACTATGCGGCAAAAGGAAAAGGTCATGACTTGTGGGTAAAGATGTACACCTCTGCAGAGTGTAAAACTAATCGATTAGCCGTACCCGCGGTTATGGGAACTTGGTAAAGTCATCACATAGTTAGCAGTTTTGTTATTTTTATAAAATGCGGTTTCTACCGTGTGTTGGTGAATTCTACTGGGTGTCAGTAGAACTGGTTTTGTGGATATGGTCAGGATACCCAGGTACATGAGATATATTTATGTTTACATTCTGTTACTTTCAGTATTAAATTGCTTTTACTTAAATTCCGTTTTGCAATCTACTATTCTCAGTATTTATATTTCAAATCGACTTTATGCAAACTAACCGTACTAGCCTTTCCTTTGAAATGGCTTGTATATATCATAGGCTTTGCAAAAGTCTTGCGAGTACTGAAAGTACTCACCCTTGCTTAATTGTTGTTTTTAGGTGAAGAATCGATTAGCTCGTGAAACATAATTGTCGCAGGATTCGGATATTGACGATGAATTTCTAGGGATTATGCCTTGTCGGTTGCTCGAGGATTGGATGGGCACACTACGAGACTATTGCTTCTTCTTTGCTATACTCAATTGTAAGATTATTGTGTAAATTAGCTTCGCTTTAATAATATAATGTATGGTTGTGATTCCAATTGTTGTAAATGTGCGTACTAGCTACCGATCATGGGACTAGTCTTGTTTGCACATGAGATTTCCATTTTGCATTTATGTGAAAATGGGGTCATCTGATTGGTATCGAGCCATCTTGACATTGGATAAACCCTAGAATGGTCGTTAGTATTAGTGGATCAAATTCAAAATTTATTTTCAAAAGTTATTATATTTGCAAAACATAGCCATTGCTATTCTTTTCCTCCTTCCTAAGTTCTCATTCTTACCCCTACCTTCATTCTGGTTTATAAAACAAATACCTCTTTCCTTAAAATAAGTCTCAACCATAGCTTATCTTCGTTATTTTCTTCCGAAGTTGCCGAAGAAAAGTCGCTACCATTCTTCATGCCAAGCATTGAAGACTACAATGTCTACGTCGACAATCTCAAGATGAGGAACATACACTTTGTCACCCTAACAAGACCGAAATAAAACTTGAAGATTCATGAAGAGGTGGTATCATTCGACAGTAAAATGTGGAAGATTAGAGTATATTAGGTTCTTCGTTAGAAAAGGAACCCCCGCTCGTAGCAATAACATTCGGCTTTAGTTCAATAAATCATATTTATGTAGTATTTATATCTTGTTATTTGCAATTGATTTTTATTCTCTGTCCGGGCTGATTTAGGTGTGAACTTAACCTTCACGTTAAAGTTTCACAATGAGTTGCCCTTATGTGTGAATCCAGAAATCTCAACCTGTAGGCTTAAAAGAAATTTCATAAAACAACTTACCTTTTCTTTCTATAGCATTTCTTACAAGCTTATCTGTTCTTTCTATAGAATTTATCACAACTCATCTCTTCTCTCTGTAGAACTTCTCACCTGTATATTCTTCTAGTCTCTGATCTTTCCTAAAAAGCCTCCTCGTTAAAATTAATAGCATAGCCTCTATTATTGTGCTAGACTCATCGAAAATACCTAAGTCGCGTTGAACCAGTCCCTATTCAATCCTCCCCGCAAGTATCATCTAACCATGTTAATGAACCTGAAGACACTTCATGTCGCCACTTCGCCTAGATTGATGATTACAAGTCGAAGCCAAGATGGTCATGTGTTTTCGAAGACTGAAAAGGATCAACAGAAGAAGGAATTCCGACGACGTCAAGTCGCTCCATGAAGAATGAAAGACCAGCATCGTTAGACAAAAAAAAAACCTAAGATAAGTTAGCCTATGATGGAAAATTTTAGACCTTCTATGCACTTGATTGAATTTAAAGTCTTTGCGTGCTGTTAAACTTCTGTTGTTTAACTTTTGTAATGCTTCTCGGGATGCACTCGTAAATGTCGACATAAGTTGAAACTTCACGACGTGACAACCCTTAATTAATAAAAAAAAATCTAATCAAGAAAAATTTGAAGGAACGGAATGTTACCTAAAATAATATGAATTTTAATATCCAAAAGATAATTTTGAATTAGATTGCTATCTAATAGTCATCCTTCCCCTTTAGACTGCTAAAAACTTAACGATACAAGATTTTAATGGACAAAAGATAATTCTGGATTAAACCATTCTCATATATTTATCTTATCTTCTCTAATCTATATAAGTTTTAAAATAATAAAAAGGATTTTAAAGAATTGGAAGTTATTTTATAACCAAACCAATTCTCATCTTACCCCCTTATATCTTTTGCATATCCATCGAATAATTTCAAAGTCTAATTCCTTGATCTTAACCATTTCTTGATCATCATTTTCATCAGTGAATTTGACCATCACTTTCAATTTTGATCATCACTTTCGTGAGTAAATTGTGATCATATGTTTCATCAATAAGCAACTCTTGTCTTCCAACGAGACGGACAATGTCTCCTGCATCGACGGTGAAGAACTTGGACACATCACCAAGAAGGATTCGACTGCCTACCCGCTTCAAGGAAGTCAGCAGCAATCCCCCAAGCCAGCTCAACGATCTTGCCGATAATCTGGAATGTCTCATTAATCTTGCATATGCTTTCATAACGCTAGCAGCTACAAGATGAAACTTTCTCTTGTCAATGCTCGCGTCAATTTTAAGCTCGGCAACCAGCACCTTCCGTGTTGAGCTTCCCAGAACAACCCTTGTTTCGATATCAAACTTTGAACATAAACCTCTTTTTCATGTGATTGCACCTGACGCATTTATCATGGTATTTGAGTACGCCTTTTTTTTGTGTATTCAATTTCTTCAATCATTCCTTGTAATTTTGTAAATTGAGTACGTCCTTTGTGTATTCAATTCTTGCCGCCATTCCTTTTTATTGTTGAGTACATCCTTTGTGTATTCAAATCATACGTCCTTTGTGTAGTCAATTCCTATCATCATTCCTTTTGATTTGGTACATTGAATACGTCCCTTATGTATTCATATCTTGCAACTAATAAATTTTGATTTTTAAGCCTTCATTCCTTCATGATCAAGATTGTTGTCGATTCCAGACAAAATCAAAAACCCTTTGCATTCTAAGATGATTGAAAGAATCATATCGTTAGAACCATCCTATGACCCTCTTATCACTCCCTAGACCTGCGAATCTCGGGGACGAGATTCCTGTTAAGGGGGGTAGTCTGTAACATCCCATAAAATTCAAAAATATGAAAAATAAAAATTTTAAATTTAAAAATGGAATTGAATAAAAATTTCAATTGGAATTGAGATTTTTATTTTAAACAATATCATTCCCTCTTTTCTTGCATTCTAATCTTAAAGAAAAGGAAAGATTTCCTTTATTAAAACTAGTTCTTTCAAAACAAACAAAATATAAAAATAAATTTGAGATGTAATCTTTAATTTGAATTTGAATTTTCTGAGTTTTCTGAATTATTGGTTCTTCTTGAATTTTTGCTCTAAAAAGAAAAATAATATCTATTGAAATGGTAAAATGGTAAAAGTAAAAAGATAAAAATACCGTATCAATAAAAATCTGCAAAAATAATATTAAAATATTATGAACTGTCATAGACATGGACATGCTGTCAAAAGTGATCTGAACACATTAAATAAAAGAAAAGATATTGTAATCTTGAAAAGATAATCAACAATCTGAAGTTGCAAGATTTCTTCAGAAGTTACCTTAACCTAACCTGAGTTAAAATTTTAACCTTGCCGACATGATTATATTATCTATGTCTGGTAAAAATATCAAGAATTTATCCCATAGTTTAATAATTTTAGAAATTCATAAACAGACAATGAGGAAAGCTGAAAAATTCAATGTCAGAATTATTAAAAATAAAATGTACAATTTAAAAATATGAAAATTTTCTATCATGTAAATAACTCCATTTAAGATCTTCATAAAAAGTTTCATAAAATAATAAACTGGTTTGTATCTTAAATTAAATAAAAATAAGAATCAGCCAAAATCTACAACAGTGCATTGTCAGATTTTTATAAATATTTTTATCAATAATTTTCATCTGCAATTTTTACTGGACCCTTATCTATTCCTTTCCGACCTACACAAAAAGTTCCAGAAAATCTTAAGCCTGTATTCTGACCCAATCTTTTATTGTTCTCCCGTGCTGTCCAGAACCTAGCCGAACTTTTCTCCCTTCGGTCACTGCCATGTGGGCCCGTCGGCTTGAGCTGACCCTTGCCGACTTCCTCACCACCCTGACTGCCATGTGGACCCTTGCCCCACTCGTCAGCCTCTTCTCCCTCTCCCGAGCCTTCTCCCCCTTTCTTCTCTTCGCTCGCTGCTCTCACGCGCGAGCACAGCCGCACCGCCTCCGTCTTTTGCCTTGTTCGCACTGCAACTCGTCGCCCGAGCTGCCAACTTGACCCTGCCAGAGCACTATCCCGGCTGTCCTCTATCACCTCCTTCGCCGACTTGCTCATTCCCCTGCACTGAAGCAATCCTGAATCCTCACCTCTCTGCCGTCTCTGCCAATCCTCTGTCGCGGCGAGATCCTACCATTGTTTTCCTTGCCTCGGCACGTTCTGGGCTGGCAAGTGGTCGCCGACCTGCC
Organism: Otatea glauca; assembly: GCA_036346275.1. Taxonomy (NCBI): domain Eukaryota; kingdom Viridiplantae; phylum Streptophyta; class Magnoliopsida; order Poales; family Poaceae; genus Otatea; species Otatea glauca. The sequence goes on from CM070728.1 coordinate 15,783,574, forward strand.
CATCCTGTCAAAAGTCTGTCACGACAGCCATTCTTTCAAAAGAATTGCTGCCACGGCAGCAAAGCCTTGCGCGTGCTCCGCCACCGTTTCCCTGCCGCGTTCAAATCCTATACCTCACTGCCTTGGTCATCTATTTAAGCAACGCAAGTCTCGGCCAAACACTTCCGTTCTCCTCCTAGCCTACCTCTCACCAAAATCGACCGGATTCCTCTGTCTTCCAAGTCCGTGAAATCGGAGAATTGGGAAAAACCTCGATTAGCCAACCCGATCAAGCAGACCGCAAGAAACTCAACCCGAGCTTCTACTCACCACCTAAAGTCCACCACCACCTGCAATCTGAGCTATTATTCCCCGGAGCACCGCCGCACCGTGCTCCCTCCGCCACCCCTGTGCTCGCACGGTGGCAGCCCTTCTCAGTGCTTCTCCAAATGATTTAACCACAAAAATGGATCTCTTGGGCCACCCTGGTGCTCGAATCGTTACCCATTCGAACTAAGCCGAGCTCATCTTCTTCTCCGTGAGCGCGCTCTTCTCCGCGCAAGCTCTCGGTGGCGCACCGACTCCGGTCTCCTCCGGTCAAACCGGTAGCACCCCTGTATGCGCAAAGGCATGCTGATTCTCATCGTGCCACCGATTCCGTCGCTCCGGTGCTCCTCCGCCGCCGGTGAGTCTCGGCACCGCCTTCCCTGCTTCGGGTCACCGCCAAGCGGGCCACGCCTGTCATTCTCTCGAGTGCGCTGTGCCTCTGTCGAGCGGTCCCGCTTGTCAGCCACTCGAGCGCTTGTGAGTCACTGAGCCGCGGTCCCAGCGTCGATCGCTGTCTAAGAATGACCAGGCCGCCAAGATGGACCCATCCGCCAGCGATTCAACCCAGCCAAGCCCAAATCGAAAAGCGTATTCGGAGATCGAAGACGTACTTTCCTAAATTGGTAAAATTCTAATTTCAGTATTTTCCTAAACCTAGTATATTCATTTGATTATATCTTTTGCATTTTAGCTCCAAATGAGATGAAATAAATTTCTAGATTCATGATAAACTCAGTAGATTTATAATACGCAATAATATTTTGAAAATAATCACCGGGTGAATTTGAAATTCAAATTTGAATAAAAGGGCTAAAGATATGATTCATATAAAAATATTGCAAAAGAACTTAGAATTGAATGAAACCAATTTTAATGGATTCCTTATGTTATCAGCAACTCAAATATATAAAAATATTTAGATTATAACTTTGTTTGAACCATTTTCCATTAAAGATTGATTTCAATACTATAAATATTCAAAATGCATAGTTTGTGCAAAAGGAATCTAAAGTAAGTCAAATTGATTTCTAAATCATTAAATATCAGTAGGCTACCTTATCATGCTGAATCCAATAAAGTATGAACTTGATTTAGATTTGTTTTATGAATAGTAAATGATCCAAATGGAAAAGGGTATATATGTGTACAATTGCATACAATAATCCGTAGCAATAAATAGAGGCATATGCAAGTATCTAATAAATTCACAAAGACGTGAATAAATAATTTGAAATGAAATATCATACATGCATAAGTTTGAATTACATTAAAACATAAGTCTTGTAAATGTAGAAAAATGTATACATGTAGAATTAATGAAAAATATAATCATGATAAGGAACAGGATTCTAAATATCTAATGTAATCAAATTATGTTATCCAACAAGAATCATTGCAATAAAAGTTGTAATAAACACTTAACCAAATAATTGTAATTTCAATACTTATGTGAACCAAATAGTATATTTTTCACGAACTAAACTCAAATTTGATAAAACCAAGTCTTGGTAACCTAATCTGTATGAGATTAACTTAGAAATGTTCTTCAAAGTATAGACTATCATATTCCGAAGAAATAATCTTATTTCATATTGTTTTGCATATAAATCCTAATAGCCAAATAACCTTAAGTAATATGTTTTATGGACTTAATTATATGAATAAGCGAACCTAGAAATAATAAACAAATATGTAATTTGTATCACCGAACCTTCTTAAAAACCAGAATAAATTCAATAACTTAGTTCAATGGATCTAACAAATTCAAAGACACTTCTTATGCAAAATCAATTAAAAAGGATTAAGTGCTATTCATTTATGGCTTTTAGCTCAATTGTCTAATATGTTAATTCCATTAATCTAAATAATTTTAGCATCTATAATTCAAGTTATAAATGCAAGAATTCATAATTTTAGCCTCTTGAATTAGTAAATTCAAGAATAGATAATCTATAAAAGAAACCATGTTTCTTCATCACAAAAGTCATTAACAATATGAATGTATATTTAACTAAACCATGAGATCATGGAATCATAATTCTAAACCTAAAGTATTCCTGTTTTCTTTAATGAACCTTTATTTGGTTTTTCATGCATTTTCTTTTTGCCCTTATTAAAGTTGAATATTTGCTATATTTCCGATTGAACGACGTGTAGAATCCGACGTCAGTACTTCTGTCATTGCCTCCGTTAGCCGTGGTTTCGTCTTCGTCGTAAGCAATAAATAAGCAAGGCAAGCACCCCCTTTGATCATATTGATCCCAGTTTTATAAATGTTTTCATTAAATGTTTTACTGCATACTTTACTTTTATTAAAGTCTGCTATATTTTGGGTATTGGTAGTTGTACCTATTGTCACATAGAACTTCCTTGATAAGTATGGATTTGTGAACCTTGATAACCCTAAGAATAACTTAGACAGTAATTGATGTCAAATGGGTTACTCACATTTAGTGACATGCTTAGCCAAGCTTAAATGAACATAAAGCGTGACATGGTTAAAGACTTTGGATATGACATTTAATTGGGTATGACCATTTTATGGTTGGTATTTTGGTTGGAAAAATGAAAATAAAACTATGGTTTTGATGCGGGCAATTATTGGCAATAGCCGGATGTACAAGGGACTTGTACGTAGTGTAGGGTGGAGATTATTGCCCGTGTCGGATTAAGGACCGAACTATGGGTTGTTTTCAGGCCAAGAATTACCGTACAACCACAAGTGCTGGTATGGGACAGCCTTAAACCAATTAAGTTATCTAGTTTAACTTTGCACATTGGAAGGTCGGAGCAAGATGCAGCTTTCTTAATGAATTGCTCGAAGGACGCCCACACCGAGGTGATCATGGATCAAACGTTTACCGATACACCGTGTACGCCGTACTGGGAAGTTCCATCATTTCTATGCTCGAGTTCTTACGCCATAGTATGGGTTTTACGTCCGAGTGGTGCAAAGTTAACCTAGGTAATGTAAAGGTTTTCGTCATGAACATTCTCGCCACTACGCCAAAGGTGCGTGAACTATGCGGCAAAAGGAAAAGGTCATGACTTGTGGGTAAAGATGTACACCTCTGCAGAGTGTAAAACTAATCGATTAGCCGTACATGGTTATGGGAACTTGGTAAAGTCATCACATAGTTAGCGCTTTGTTATTTTTATAAAATGCGGTTTCTACTGTGTGTTGGTGAATTCTCTTGGGTGTCGAGAACTGGTTTTGTGGATATGGTCGGGATACCTGTACATGAGATATATTTATGTTTACATTCTTACTTTCAGATTAAATTGCTTTTACTTAAATTCCGTTTTGCAATCTACTATTCGTATTTATATTTCAAATCGACTTTATGCAAACTAACCGTACTAGCCTTTCCTTTGAAATGGCTTGCATATATCATAGGCTTTGCAAAAGTCTTATGAGTCTGAAAGTACTCACCCTTGCTTAATTGTTGTTTTTAGGTGAAGAATCGATTAGCTCGACGAAACATAATTGTCGCAGGATTCGGGATATTGACGATGAATTTCTAGGGATTATGCCTTGTCAGTTGCCTGAGGGATTGGATGGGCACACTACGAGACTATTGCTTCTTTGCTGCTATACTCTGAATTGTAAGATTATTGTGTAAATTAGCTTCCGCTTTAATAATATAATGTATGGTTGTGATTCCAATTGTTGTAAATGTGCATACTAGCTACTGATCATGGGACTAGTACTGTTTGCACATGAGATTTCCATTTTTGCATTTATGTGAAAATGGGGGTCATTACAACAATACATAATCCTAAAATTTCTAAATACTACAATAAATTCCTAAATATTAAATGCTACATTAAATTTTAAATACTGCATAACCTAACAAAAATTCCTACATTTACCTCTACAAAAAATTGCTAAACTAACTCTACAATAAAATTCAAAAATCTACCTAAATTTCTCGCTCTTCTCTTCTCTTCTCTTCTTTCTTCTTCTTCTCTTCCTCTCCTCCTCTCTTCTCCCTCTCTTTTTTCTCCTGCTTGCTGCGCTCGGCTCCCTTCTTCTTCTCTGCTACCGACCGAGCGGTGCTGGGGTTAAAATGGCCTGTCGCCAGTAGGGCGATCGCCTTACATGGGCGATGGGGTCCCACACGCTTGCCGTTAATGCAAGAACGGAGGCGGAGCTATCGCCCGTGTATGGGCGATCGCCCCATACACGGGCGACGGGGGGCATTTTTGTCATTTTTTTTTCGGACGCATAGTTTTGAAAAAAAGAATAAAAAAAATATTAAAGAAAAAAAAATTCCAATACTAGCGGGCGGGCACACGAAATCACGGCCTAACATACTCAAATCCGGTGGCTTTCCAACGGCCAACCCATGCGTCAGCCCAGCTCAACCGCTAGGCTAAGTGTGCACGGCCGTGTAGCCCCAAAACCACAGCCCACCAAATAGATAAGACGCCACCCGCCTGTCTCGTTACTCAGGGCCCATCCTAAACCTCAGGGCACGGCACGGCACCGCACCGCACCTTGCCGTCCGTGTGGGTGTGGCCCAAATCAAAGACGAAACCCCCGAACCGCTTCGCCGCGTGCCCAGCCGAACCACTTCCTCTGGCACAGCCGGCACGGCACCGTCGATGACGTTGGGTTTCCAACTAAACGCAGCAGGTTCTATCTTCTACTACATATGTTTTTGTTTTCTCGACTGTTCTAAGACTAGAGATTTTCTTCTTGTTGGATGGTAGATTTATTACAGTGTTCACAGTGACCCCAATGCTGACCCTTTCTCTCCCTCAATTAGATTCCCTCACATTCATACACACGATCGCATATTCGTACGCACGCACTTCTAGTGGTGCATATATAGCCAGCCAGTCGGTGATTACAAGTGTGTACAAATTCACACTTTTCCGAATTTTTACCACTGCACATCGCCATCGGCTGGTCGTAACTTTGTCGATCCCCTCCCAGGCAAATAACATGTCAATCTCAAGCAGGACCTACTGGCAACAAGTGTACATTACTCTCCAGCTGTTACAAGAAGGGCGCCGGTTAAACCACAAATATATCTCACTTGTTTTTCCTGAGAAGTCACATGCTACATATCATTCCTTTTTAAAAAAATTATTAGCTACATAATGTGGATGCAAAGCTTATAACTTCCTGCAATTACCATTGTCGAAGCTTCTTTTCACATGCTTCGTTGCCTCTTGTGAGCCTGTGAGGCAAACTCATCTCCAGTACTGCTTTACTTATCTGTTGCGGAGTATGCTACTACATCTCTGAAGAGTAGTATATCTGTTCTAGCTTACCCCTCTGATTCTCCATCGTGTATATATAGCTTAAGCTACCAGCTGCACGCATGCAAGCATGTGTGGCGCGCTGCAGATTACTGCTATGCAAACACGTGTGAATGTGTGATCGATGTGTACCAGCTAGCTAAGTAGAGTAGCTTAATTAGTGCATGATGATATATACATACACACACGAACGTACAGGTTGATGCAATTTCCTTTCCCAAAGAAGCACATAGTTCAGTCTAGTCAAATAATAGCCACATGTGCTAATGTCAAAGCATGCACCAGTCACATATCCAAGTGGACGGCGGATCGATCGATGAGACTAAGAGGAAGCAACTCATGCATATTGTGATATGATAATAATGCATATATACGCCGTATTCATTTGGATCGAGTAGATGTCGTCGTTGACCACCCATCACTGCCTACCTACATCTATATGATCATCTAACTTAAGCCACACCTTTTACCAAACTAATGCCAAGAAAGCTACGCATGCATGCATGAATGCAGATGTACGTTACGTACTTACGTTGCATGAAGACATCGGGCGCTGCACTAGGCCACTAGCTAGCTAGCTAGCTCTTCGTAGATGAAGTACTTCATAGTACACGTAGTTGCTGAGGCCAAAGCTTGCAAGCCGTGCAAGAGAAAATGTGCGCGAGCATACAGGGCCTTGCTCCGGTGTTTTTCCTTGCCGGATAAAGTTGGTGACGGCCGGCCATGGCCATCTCTCTCTTGCGACGTGCATGCATGATCTAGTGCTCCTTAACGTGCATCACTGCATCCGCATCTAGTACCACTGTCTGGCCGTACGTACGTAGCCCATATATGCGATGCGACTCCGTCTTGATTTGTGCGAATTGTCGGGCAAATCAAGAGATCATCAAATAATCCATGTGCACTATGGATCAATGGAAAGTGACGAGGATTAAAAGTCTATTATTGTTTATTTGGGTACGTAATCATTCGTGACCATATTCTATTAAAGGGCCTACAATACAAAAAACCCATAATATAGAACGAAGTCCACCCTTATCCGAACGGTTAAGTCTTCGACCAGTTCAGTCAAGGTGATTAATAATTTTGCTTCACACTAGTCGTTCCTGATCAGTGAAATAGTCACTGATCGGGGACAAGCGATTATCCCCGCACATGTCTTCGTGCGGACAGTTGTTTGATAGATACACGTAACTACCCGAAAGTTATCACTAGAAAATGCATCATTTGGCGAGAAGACATCATTTGACGGGAAGACATCTCTCGGTTACACGACCCCCTCTGAAGAACAACTGTCGCCTCTTCATCCAACGTAAACGGGGAACCTCTTCGCATTATCAAGAGAGGAGCAATCTGTCATAGATGGAAATTCTGTAATATGTGTACTTTGTTAAGCCGCTTTGCTAATAAAGAAGCAATTACTATATTCGTTTTTCATCATCTTGTTTACTAAGAGCCCGCAATCATATTTTCATAAGCTCGGTTAAGAGACTCTAGGTCTTAGACATCGATAATCAAATTATAGAAAAGAGAAAGGGGAGCTACATGGTTTCCTTAATGAAGCTGGGAAGGGGCTTTGACCCTTTGCTGTTTCAAAAAAAAGAAAAGAAAAGAGAAGGGTAAAAACTCCTGCATGAATGATCTTTAATGTGAGCCAAGTGGAAAGTGTTAGATAAAGATTTCACCAGGTCCATAATGTTATTTTTGTGACAACATCAAGCAGGGATTGATCGAGCAATAACGGAGCAAAAGCAAGCAAAAGGTAATACATGGATATAATTGATAAAGTTCGATTACTTCACTAATAGTGCGGTCTGCATCAGTTGCTTAAATTAGGCTGTAACTAAAACAGAACGATTAGCCTAAACTTTTTCATTACAAAAGCTACCTGGTGCACGATGGCCCATGCATGTATAACTACCCCTCAATTTGTGCACACAAAAGCAATGCCCCATTGTCTCCTAACCCTTGAACATTCTCCATCAAATCCTCTCGATCGCACTTGTAAATTATATATGTGGTTAAAAGTGACCCGTTGATTAGTTTATTTTGCAGTGTCGCCGATTAGATCGCCTTGTTGATAGGAAACTAAGAAGTGGCTAATGTAATTAACCGGCTGCGAGCGACATTATTATGAACTTTTGTTTGAGTACTGGTCGGTCATTAAGTGCCAGCGTTAAGCAGCTGACAACACCTTCGTTAATGGTGACCTTCCTGCACTCGCAAGATCAAGTAGATCGCCTAATACAATCGCTAATTCGGCTAATGCCTGAGACAAGCAATCCATACAGGATTGACTTTTTTTTTTCCAGTTAGGGTTGTCTCGCACTTGTCAGTGTTACTGCATCACGTACCAACGAGTAAATATATCGGATTTTATCAGAAATGTAAGTGCTCCACTGCAAATGACTGAAGGTCTATCGAAGATCATTGGTCCATTGCACACAGAGCTGAAAGACATGACAGCAACCGTAGTCCGGCCGTACATAAATTTGCATGGCCATGGAATGCATGAACTAAAGCAATTAGTTGGAAACTTGGAACCGTACGTAGTTATGGACGAATTGGCCGGTAACAACCGGCAGCTGAAAGCAGCAGCACATATTAATTCAACAGACAAATGTACAGACCAGCGATATGAATTACCATAAGTACATGGTCAAACACTGAGACGGAACTTAATTCGATCTTGATCCAGTAGATTAAAGTCACTACTCCGTCAAAGCTTTTCTGAGGATCTAATCGTACATTCAAATACCAGTCCGTGCAAACTGTGATCGATCGATCGGCGGCATTTCTGCCAATCAATATGACTCCCATAAAAAAAACTATGTAACAACCAAATAAAATGCAAAGTTCCCTAAAAAAAATAAAATGCAAAGCTTAGTTTGCACAAAAATTTAGAATCATGACACTTCCAACAAACAGTAAAATACAGGAAAAATTTCACCGGGGTTACGTTGGTTCGCGACACTCTCTACAGCTGTCTGATCAACCAATGTAGTAAGCTCGAGGATTAACCCTTCAGCATTCAGCAAAGTATTTTCAATCACTCAGGAATTAGTATCTTGCAGTTTTAGATGATTAAAGATAAGAAAACTTTAAGTTGGAAATTGGCAAAGCCGCGAAAGAAAAGCTTCACACACACGTGTGTACCATGTATCCATCCTCTCTCAAAATAGTCGTACTTCTTTCACAAAGCTACCGTTACTCTGTCACTAATCTACAGCACAATCTCCGTATATCTTTATCTTATAGCTAATAAAAAAAGAAATTTACCTCCATCCATGGGACAATGGTCTAACCCCACGCGTGCTTCCCCCTCTCCGCAGGATGGTTGTGTGTGGCTCGTCCTCAAATACCGTCCCAATGCTGCTCTCGCGGTCTCGCCCTCCTCGCCCTACGTACTGCCATTGCTCTGGAGCGAGGAAGACAACCGGATCCTCCCCATGTCACCCAGCATCATCCCCTCCCCGGGTGCACCCCCTCTGGTTGTCCTAACCTCTGCCTCCTCCTCCACCCCGAGTGACGCGGTCATCGTATGCAAATAGTCACCTCCATCTCCTCCCCCTCCCCATCCCGCCCTTCTCGGCTCATCCGATGGGAAAGACGCGGCGGCAGCTGCTGACTAACGACTAGGGCTAGTTGCAGAGAGGCGTGGGGAGGACCACGGGAGGCTAGATCCGGCGGTAGCGTCGCTAGGGACGGCCAGATCCAGTAGCCATGGGAAGGACACGACATGGAAAGTGGACAACTGGTGACCAAGGCAAGCAGCGGATGTGGGGACGACTGCAGTAGGTCAGATCCTGTGCTAGGACACGACAACGGGGAAAATCCCCGCGGTGAGCGCCCTCCCATCCCCGATAAGCAAAATTTTTCCGTCCCCGTCTCCGTACACGGGGCTTAATTCTCCCCAGTCCCTGATCCCCGATGGGTTTGCGGGGCCCCGACGGGGACTAATCCTCGAAAATACTATATAAAATATCATATGCTACATGAATGAATTACTAGAGTAATGATGCATGTGTGGTTGAAGTGTGTGTGAATCACTAAAGTAATTTATATTTAGCATATTTATTAATAATAACCTCACATATATATTTTTTCTTTTGAGAATGATCATTTACTTCCACCTATTAGTGATAACACGGGGACGGGGACGGGGAACGGTAGAACGTCCCCGTCCCCGCGATCTCCGACGGAGACAATATTTTCCCTGATAAACCCCCCGCGGGGAGAGATTTTCCCCGTCCCTATCCCCTAATAGAGGAATTCCCCGCGAAGAAACGGGGATCGAGACCCATTGCCATCCCTAGACACGGCCATCCCACCCCTAACTGTGACGCCACCTTCCCTCTCTTCCCTGGTGCCATGGCCTTCCCTCCCACGATTGACTCCCTGTGCTGCACCTTACCCTCCTCGGCGTCACCTTCCCACCCTCGCATGGCCTCCCTGCACTGCTTCCTCCCCTCCCCATTGCCTACTCCCTCCCTGGTACTACCGAGCCCTCAACGCTTGGCTCACTGGCCCACCTCTTCACCACACTAAGTTGCCTTTCGACACCTTCTCCGTGTGAAAGGCCAATGTCATGGGGTGGAACTTTAACTCCGACAAAGAGATTGTCAAGCTCGCCATCCACACTCTCCTAACTAATGGTAAACATACCCTTGATTTCTACCTTTGTTTATCTGTCATCAAGTGATAGCATGGTTACTTGATTTTGTTTTTTTTTCCACTGGCAATCCTAATAAGTTTTAAGAGTGGTTGAGAGTCCAGTGATAATTTGTGATTAGCTGACTTATCTGATTGATTAAGCAAAAAGTATGTAAAGCAAAACGTACGTAAGGTGCACGGTGCACCTAGGAATATGATAGTCAAGAATAAAATCACAACAGAGCAACAAAAATCCCAAAAAAATGCTGAGAATTCTTACCGTGTGTGTTGAAGAAATTGAAAGGTCTTACGTAGCACTCTATGATAGTTTTCTTTTTCTAGCAATTTTACATGTAGTTGAATGGATATGAAAATGATGAGAATTGTGACAGGGGCTTATGATTAGAGAAATTTTACAGTGGATTACATAGGTAGTAAGTAGTGGTAGTAGGAATCAAATCTAACAATTCATTCTCAAGGGTATTTTAGACTTTTTCTATCCATTCATCAGGGGTATTTTAGATTTTTCCTAATTCGTTTACAGTTTTGGATTCACCGAATACCTGGTGATCTTCAAAGACTTCTTATCCATTTATCCGTCATTCATCGGGATCACAGGACGTGTTTTACCGTAAAGAACAGATAGTATGACGGAATTTCTTACCCTTTTATCCCTCTTTCAATTTTACTACCGATACTACAGGTGGTAGTATAACTAGATCTTAATTGATTTCAATCATTAGATTCAAAGGAATAGACGGCTTATATTGATTTTAATCCACTATAAAGGAGCTCGATGATTAGGCATTTACGTAGGTACTACCGGTGTAGCTTTCTTTTAATTGTGTCGACAAGGTTATTAATACATTAGACGATACTCAATTGATGACGTTGGTACTGCTCTAGTTTTTCTATAAAATACGTAGTATCGTTTTGTTGATTACTTTTCAGATATCTGGTTATGAACTTATCAACCACTTTGCACATCTAAAGAAAATATATCTGATCATAGAACTGACCGCTTGGCCTGGTACGTAGTTGTAAGCAACACGTTACTCTCTGGAAGCAAGTCACCCAGGACATATAAGAGCTCAGTGAAGCTCTTATCGGACCAACCATTGCTTGCCTTCAACTGTAGTAGTGTAAGCACGGTATGCAGTTTTTTTGCTCCTCTTTGCAGCCAGGGTACAATGGTGTTGTGGAGTCCTCTACCATACGCTGGAACTTTTGAAACTCTCGTTCACTCGTGAAGTCCCCCTCCCCATCACGCAACATTTGATCCAAGTCGTCGTCGTGGCTATCGACAAACGTATCTTCGACCGCCGTCGTATCGTTGTCTCCGTCATGTTCACCAATATGTTGCCCTTCATGCACAATCTCATCTTCACCATGCTCGGTCCAACAGATATAGCCAGCCTTGAAACCCCTTCGAAGTAAGTGTGCACGTATCGACTCTATGGTAGAAAACAACTTCTCGTTTTTGCAATCAACGTATGGACAACACATATAGTTCGACAGATTCTTCGACTTGTGCACCGCAGCTGCGTTTACAAAACATGTCACACCATTAAAGAACTCTGCGCCGCAACGGTCCGTGTCATTCATCCACCTTCGGTCTATCTATAATTAATTAAAACAAACATCACATAAGCATATAATTGCAAATAACAATATAATTGTAAATGATAAGATTTAAATATCCATGTAGCAATTTTGAATATGTTAAAATACATCAACCTTTTTTCATTATATAAGTTTCCATCTAGCATTTTTTTATTATTTTATAAAATGAAAAAATACTTAGGATATATTTTTACTATATCAAAATACATCAATCTTTTTTCATTATGTAAATATACATCTTCCAATTTTTAAATATTTACAAAATAATAAATAATTGTAAATAGTTACGATATATTTTGACTATGTTCAAATACATCAACCTTTTTTCATTATGTAAATATCAATGTAACATTTTTTTTATTATTTTATAAAATAAAAATAATTGTAAATACTTCGGATATATTTTTACTATATCAAAATACATCAATTTTTTTTCATTATGTAAATATCCATCTTCCAATTTTCAAATATTTACAAAATGATACATAATTTTAAATAGTTAGGATACATTTTGACTATATTAAAATACATCAACCTTTTTTCATTATGTAAATATCCATGTAGCATTTTTTTTTCAAAATTTCAGCATACATCAACCTTTTTTCACTATGTAAATATCCATCTGGCAAATTTATTTATTTGCAAAATAGAAAATAGTTGTGAATAATTAGGACATATTTTTATTATATTAAAAATATCTAGGTAGCAATTTTTAAATTACTTTCATAATTGATAATATCAATGTTGCAATTTTTTAATGACTTTAATTATTGAGAGTAAGCATATAAATGAAAATACAGGATATATTTGGTAATATATCGATTTACAAATGTATCTTGCAATTTTCATTATTGCAAAATCCACCTAGCCATTTTCACCATTCAAAAATCCACTAAATCACTGAAATTAATAAGAATTATAATGATCTAAATCTAAAACAATCTACAAAGTAAAATCCAACTACAAATATAATTTTATTAAAATTACTAACCTTGAAAACAAGTAGATATGAATTTTAGTACAATTTTCGGCAGCAAGTAGACACAATAATGGAGCAGAGACTCCTCTCATTACGCTTCGATTGGTGGGGAAGGGATGGCAGCATATAAAGGACTTATCATCGCGGTTACGCGTAACCAGCGATGATAGGCTCGCATTGCGCGGAAAATAAAATTAGGCGGAAAATAAATATCACTATCGGTTCTGGTTTAAAATCGGCAGTGAAAATCCCAATATCACTGCCGATTAAAACAAGAACCGGCAGTGATATATCACTACCGGTTTTATATATAAACCGGCAGTGATATGAGTTTATCACTGCCGATTGTTTCTACGAACCGACAGTGATAAGTTCACCCCGCCGGCTCAACTTTCGAACCGGCAGTGATATGTTCTCACTGTCGGTTCTGTCCTAACCGGCAGTGATGTGCCGGCAAGGATGTGCTGTTCTGTAGTAGTGTCAACTTTTCCATTTCACCTCTTCTTCCCCGGACCGCCTCCCCTTCCACACAGGGCGTTGCCTTGTGCTCCTTCTCTTAATTTCTTAGGGGTGATACTAGCAGTCGGACATCTGACACGAGGTTTTTCGTCGGACGGTTGGCGCAATATTTTTTTCCCATATGTGCAACAAAATTAATCACCGTGTGCAATATTTTTTTATATGGACATTCCCACTGTCATCACGCGTTTATATTGCACACGGTGATTACAAATGTTGCACGCATGGGAAAAAATGTTGTATCGATCCGAATCGATATTTCTACTGACATCGCGCGTTTTTGTTACACACGGTAATTAAAAATGTTGCATGTATGGGAAAAAAATGTTGCAAGCGATCCGAAAAAATCGGACGTCCTATTGGTAGTCGTTCCGATTTCTTAGTGGTGATTGGTGTATGTGTGTTCATTCTTGGATAATTAAACATGTTATATGTATATATATTGGTTCTTGCATGTTAGACGCATAGTTGAATTAGTTGTTATTTACTTCTCTAATTTCACTTATTTGGGAATAGTCGTAAACAGAGAGATATTGTTTTAAGTCACTGTTCTGATCAACCAATATATGGCCATTATATCTCTGAATTTCTAGCTAAAAGGTAGTTGTCACAGTTCTTCGACGAACTAATTTCAAATATTGATTGATTTTAATATTATTATTACTGGATTATCAAGGCAAACAAAAGCATTCTGGTGTTTTACGTTTTCTCTTATTGTCACGTTTCGTTATTGTTTGTCTTAATGTTTTCCTACCTACTAGTATAGTGCATGTGCTAACGCTACGACAGCAGTACATCCGCTTATCAATTAAATGAGAAAATAAGTATGAATACAACACTTAATAATAAAAGAGAAATTTAGAATTTTAAATGAATTTAGAAAGAAAAACGGAACTAAATGGAGGTCGAATGGGCGAAAACGGGCCCCAAAATGATTTTAAATCAAGAAAGAGAAAGAAAAAAGAATTTTCTGATTTTAGATTATTTTTTTGCAGCTTCCACAGAGGCTGTGCTCTCTGGGCTTGGCCAGCGCAAGGGGGAGGGAAGGCCAGGGGTGACCGGCCGGTCATGATGGTCGGCAGATCAGTGCGGCGAGATCGTCAAGACCGGCGCTGGGAGGAGTCACGGTTGCGGTGAATTTCACCGGGAAAGATGACGCTGATGGCTTGGGTTACCTCTAAAATCCGGCGATCTTTACAAGAGGGAGCACTTGGGGATTTACGCAATGCGATGGTGTGGAGGAGAGCTCGCCGGCTTTTATAGCCCCGAAACAAGCATATTTATGGAAACCATAATTTGGGATCAAATCAGATTGGGAGGAAATTTTGGGAATAGAGCACGAAATTTGGGGAATTAACAACATAGATGGAAAGAGGAGATTTGGTGCGGGATTGATGGAGCTTTGGAGCTTCTTTCTTGCTTTAATGGAGGTAGGGAAGAGAAGAAGCTTCTCTGGTCTGGCTGCAGCTAGAAGAAGCTACAGGTGAGTTGCATTCATTTTTTTTAATATAGAAGGATTTTTGAAAAGATAGCACATTAGGTTAAAAAATTCTAGAAAAATTCTCAAAAAAAACTTTCGATTATTTTGTACTTAATAAAATTATTTTCAAAAAAATTAAATTATAAATTTGTCGAGGCACGGCGGCCGCGAGGTCACTGACCAGCAACCTCGTCATGTCGGCAAAGCCACCGATGGCGACCGTGGAGCCATTGCAGACCTACGTTCTCCCGGCCGCGCTGCCCCATCTCCCGATTTTCTTTTTCCAGCACGTAATGTATGGTCCTTTCTTTTTCCAGGACGTTTGTTTCCTTTTCCTTGATTCCAAGACGTTTGTTTCCTTTTCCTTGTTGATGCTGGAGGTGAGGGAAGGTCTGTTGTGGGCCACAGGGATGATTTCGGAAAAATATGGAAAAATAAACTGCGCTCACGATCATTGGATCCGCAAGGAAAAAAGATAAAATTAAATAGTGCTCATCGATCCCGGGTTCCGCGAGAAAAATTGAAAAAATTAAATAAAGACTCACAGACCGTTGGTTCCTTAGATAAAAAATTAAAACAAAAATTCAGCGCTCTCCGTGCGCTGAAATTAGGCTCTATGGGGCTAGATCCGTAAAAAAGTCTCGAGAAGGGTCATATTCGGAAAAAAATACGATCACAATGCCATGACAATAATAAATTCAAGTCTTGTTTCCTTGCATGCGGATCCTCCCTGTTTATTTCCTTATTTGATTCACCCTCCTTTCAAATATGTAGTACGTACAATTTTGACCAGTAAAAAATTCAAGTTTGGTTTCCTTGCATGCGGATCCTCCTTATTTATCTCCTTGTTTGATTCGCTCTCCTTCCAAATATGTAGGTGGGGGAAGTCTGTTGTGGGCCATAGGGATGATTAGACACACTAAATAATGGCCATCGGATGTGGGTGAGTAAAACTAAGGAAAGATCTGAGACATTCATTTTGATGAATGCAAGTTTCTGGGGACGTTTTGCTGGGTGCACGAACATTGGGCTATCTCTAATGAGGTGCATTATTTAGGGTGAACATAGGAAAAATTGCTTAGATGCATTATAAAAGGGTATAGATAATCCAGTGATAGTTGAGGAATGTAAGTGTGATTGACACGATGGCGGCACTCTAGCATGAAGAAGCGTGGGGCCAGCCAGGAAGGTTTGCAGGGTGTCGGTTCCAAGCAGGGAAGCTTAA
Organism: Otatea glauca; assembly: GCA_036346275.1. Taxonomy (NCBI): domain Eukaryota; kingdom Viridiplantae; phylum Streptophyta; class Magnoliopsida; order Poales; family Poaceae; genus Otatea; species Otatea glauca. Next base: position 15,799,630 of record CM070728.1, read on the forward strand.
TGCCAACGGCTTTGAATTTCATTCAAACATGGAATTGCCTTGATTTCTTGTGGTCACGGCATACATATCAAATTTCAGTAATTATATTTTATATCAATAAGCCCATTGGTCAACTTCAACATTTATAGAACTATTTTGTCATTTGTATGAATGAGTGTTATAAAGAAGTTAGGTAGCAAAAAGGGCTGAGGAAGGAAGGATATTGCAACAGAAGAAGCAGCTCGGGGTTGTCGAGGAAGGATAACTACAAAAAAATGTGTACTCTGAAGTCAGAAATTTTCCAGTTTTGTCATTCACTTCTGGCATTGGAGCTTCCTTTATGTGGTTTCATACAGGAAATTATCTGTAAATGGATTGCCACTGATTATCTTTCAATATCTCCTATTACATTGCCTTTTCCAGCTCGGGCTCGATTAAATTCATTCAGAGCCGTGCTTCAATGCTTTCCCTCTCATTACAAGTTGCACAAATCTTGAAGCAAGCGAAGGGGTAAGTAATTTTTATCTACCTTTCATTCATGCTTTAATATTTGTGCAATTGTAAAAAAGAAAAGCATTGAAGCACCTCTCATTCATTTATCATGAGGTTTGTCCTGGTTCTCCAGACCTCTTGATATGTGAAATTCACAGATGTTTTCACTGCTGTTGAAACAATACAAAACGTTTAGATAAACTATTTTTGTGGAAGGGGAGTGCTTGCATACGGACACATTATTTACTGCAGCCTCATTGATTACTGTACATGGATCAAGATACGCCACCATCCTCACCTCGGCGCCTCCTATTGTCGTCGCCGCCATCTTCCTTTTTAGGATCACTCGTGAATAGTCCTTGTTTCCTTCTTGCACCATCGCAACATCGGGTAAGTAGTCATGTTTTATGATCTTTAACATCGTTTGGGATTCTATTACAGCACACGGGTATCTTACTAGTACACATACAAGATACAGGTAACCCTTACCACAAGATGCAGTGACTTTGTAAGGTCCAAAACGGAAAAAAGGGAAAATAGTTCCAGTGAAACAACTGACGTCAGAACTCCGGAAAGAACTCTGGCGATTTCTCCGGCTTCGGAGGTGGTTGGTGAAGCTTATTGAAGTAATCGACCACGCTGAACCCCTCGCAGTCGACAATGTCATCGGCTGGCAGAGGGATGTACGGCGGCCGGGACACCTCCCCGAGCAAGTCCCACGCCACCCCAGCGAAGAACGGGTGGGTCCGGACCTCGTCGGCGCCGCCGGCGAAACCCAGCCTCCTCACGGGCTCCTTGTCCAGCAGCCGCGAGATGAGGTCGATGAGCTCCGGCCACCGCCGCCGGGCGTCCGCGGAGAACTCCAGCTCCCGGAGCAGCACGTTCCGGAACGTCTCCTTCCGGCTCCGGCCCCGGAATGGCGTCTTCCCGTACGCCATCTCGTAGACGAGCACCCCGAGCGCCCACCAGTCGACGGCGAACTCGTGCCCGTCCCCCCTCACCACCTCCGGCGCCACATACTCGTCCGTCCCCACAAACGAGAACGACCTCTCGCACGCAACGCCGCCGCTCGCGGCAGAGCAGAAGCTCGCGCGCTTCTTGCCGCGGCCCACCGGAGACACCCTCGCCGACTTCGCCTTCTTGAGCTGGTCAACGCCTCCGTGGCTTCTCTTAAGGAACCAGGCCAGGTTGTGGCTCTCCTGCTGCCCGGATGACGACGCGGCCACCGAGGACTCACTCCTTGCAAAGATTCGCCTCAGCTGGTGGTACTGACTCCGGCAGTGGCCTTGGAGCTGTGGCGGCGGCGACGACGTGGCCGAGCACGACGACGAGGTGGACGTGGAAGTAGAGGGGGACTTTGGTGGCAGCAGCCGGGAGAGGTCAAAGTCGGTCAACGTGACGTGGCCGTCGGCGCGGAGGAGGACGTTCTCGGGCTTGAGGTCGCGGTACGCGATCCCGGCGGTGTGGAGCTCGGCGAGCGCGGAGACGAGCTCGGCGACGTAGAACCTGATGGCTGCGGGGGAGAAGACGCGGTCGGGCTGCGCGTGGCGCAGCTCGTTGAGGTCGCCGCCCGGGCAGTAGGGCACGGCCCACGCGAGCAAGTCGGGCGTCTCGGCATGTCCGAGGAGGGACGGGAGGTGCGGGTGCGCGAGGCGGGACAGCACGGACACCTCCCATCGCGCGCGTCGCGCGGCGTCCCCGGGCCTGGACGACGCCGACGCGGGGGAACGCTTGTCGAAGACCTTGAGCGCGTAGGCAGCGCCCCGCGCCGCGCCGTCCGCGACCAGGAAGACGGTGCCCATGGCGCCGCGGCCCAGCACGCGCACCGCGCGCACGGCGTCGAGGTCTATGTCCATGCCCGTGTCCATGGGTTGCATGGGCTAGCTAAGCCAAGCTCTGCGTACGCGCGCACATCGTGTGTGTGCGCGTGCGCGTTGCTCGCGTTGTGACTCGTGAGTATCGGATTGTGAACGGCGAAGACGTGCTGTGTGGATATAAGGGAGGGAGGCGGGTGGGAACCGGCTGATCGTAAGGTGTCAGCTTAATTGGTTTGTTCGTCTTATTTCCCTGCAAAGAATGGCCACTTCGACAGATTTTTACTGTTGTCTCTTGGCCTCTGGCACAGCCTTGTCCTTTTTATCGTCAGTTTTATCTTACAGGAGAAAGAAGGGCGCTCTCTAGTGTCTGCTAAGCCGCTCTCTGGCGACTCCAACGCCATCATATCTAGCCCTCCTGTTGGCGTCGAAAGATGTGATGAAGAATTAGTCGGCTCAAACACACGAAGAACACCGGATTCAGAGGATTCAAGGCATACCAGCCGATTTGATCCTGCAATCGGTAAGATAGATAGAAAAAGATGTTTGTCGAAGGTTAGAAATCGATAATAAACTTATACTTTCGAGTACCTTCGGGTTATCAGAGTCAAGCACAAAATCGGAGGCACACAATGTAAACAGGTTTGGGCCCCTCGACGGAGTAACACCCTATTTCCTGTGTGAATGATATATGTATGTGGTGGATGAATACAGAGCAATGTGTCTAGCCCTAGTTACAATGAAGATTGAACTTAGGCTAAGGCTAAGTTAAGGTCGAAGCGCGGGTCGTCGACTCTTAGTTGCTCTGCGTAAAAACTCTAAAAGTCTTCTCTTCGTCTAGCTTGGAAGTCTTCTCGTTTCCCCCTCTTCTCTTGAGGACCCTACTCCCGGCCTTATATAGTCGGGGTAGCTCGGCCTCAAGTCGAGTTGTAGTTGGTTTGGAGTACCAGATTGTAGCCGATGAGGAGTCCATCATCGCGTGATCTTCACAGCATATCCAAACTTCCCTGAATATCGGGCGTACTCGAGTTGGTTTCCTCGAAACGGGAATACGATCGAGTCCTTCCTAATATGGAATTATCCTTTCCGCGAATATCTTATCCCATAGAACTGGGTCGTGATATCCGGAGTCTCTGTACGTCGTTAGGAAATATCCTTCGCGTATCCTGCACGTGCTCATACCCATATTTAGATATTCGACAACGCTCAAGGCCGATATAGTTTGTCAATCGGCAAAGATCTAAATTAAAAAGCCGTTCAAATCAAGGACAACAATAAGTCTAAACATCCAGTTAGGGCTGGTTAGATGGTAAAAGATAGATCTTTCCAAAAAAGGCAATGCACAACAAGATCGGAGAAAATCAAACCTGGTGTAATCGATGGAGATCAACAATCGACGATGCGCAACTTTATTGATCAAAATCGAATTACAGAAAAAGATTCTAAATTACAGGGGTACTCCTAATTGACAGGAAAGTAAATAAAAGTAGATGCGAGTTGTTTGGTTAATTGTCTCTTTTTGCTCACCCTCGACCATCTTTTATAGTGCATCGGCCGATCGTGTTCTTCTCTGATGCGTTATCAACCATGATCCGTATCGGCCTTTACATGGACAGAATTTTCAAGTTTAGATCAAATATCGATCATAATTCTATCTTTAACCTTTTCCTTTCTTATCCGATATCGACCAAAATATCCCTTTATCCTTAGCCTGACAATTTGGCCATGCCTTGCTAAATTCTAGTGCAAACCATATGCCCTCTATTTTTGGGAGATAATATGTTATCTTCAAAAAATATTCTTTGTCGGCTTCTATCATCATCATCGGCTTAGCGCAATATTCTTGTTGGTAATCGCTCCATTTATGACGCCGTGAAATCTTGAGACGCGTATCTTCACCATTAACCACACGCGACCCACCAAAAAACTTCCCACCATTTCACCTTTTTTACCCCTATAAATACGAGGTCCATTCACCTGTCATTTTCACACGTTCAAGCTCTCGAACCCTCAACCATCGGCTTCATTGTCGTCTTCAAGACTTCAAGCTTCTTCCAGCAACTTCTCCAGCTCGCATCCCTCATTAGATCGGCTTTAATGGACTCCAGTCAAGTACTTATTCCCATTCCCGACAGTGATGATCAATACTACTTAGGACTAATAGGCAATCCTGACCCATCGATCGTCATAGATCAGGAAATACCCCATCTTCCTCTGTCGGCTTCCGAATACAATATAGAAGGATGGAGTAAGAGTTTTAGATCCTGGCTGACGGCGTTAAGGGGTTGGAGGGACTGATACAATCGGCTATCAACCCAAAAGATGGTTGAATAGGAGCGGATGGGTATAGCAGAATGTCTCTCCTTATCTCTAGCTGATCCAGAGACCAACAAGCCCTTAGTGGCCACAGTCTGCTACTTCTGGTCAGACACCCTCAATGATTTCTTGTTTAGAACGGGTCCTATCGGCCCCATCCTTTTGGATGTAGCTGAGCTTTGTTGCTTGAGGCTGGACGGAGAGCAAATAACGGCCTTTAGTGCCAAACCCCAATATAAGTTAATCTGTGCCAAGGGTGCAGGATGGAGCAAGTACATCAGAAATAACAAAGGCACTGGCCCTGTATCAGACAAAGAACATATAGCTTTCCTCAACCTATGGCTTGACCGATTCATCTTTTGTGGTGCTTCTCTTGGACCAACCCAAGTTTACCAAGTGCTGGCTGAAAAGTTGGTAGAAGGTCATTGGCTAGCATTGGGCAAAATGTTTCTTTGAGCCATATATCAGATAATGCACATTATACGTAATCGGCTTTTCACAGGAATAGGGTCATACATAGTCGTCAATGTAGGCGGTCCTCATTGGTTCATCCAAACTTGGCTATATTACCTCTTTAGCCGATCTTTCAAGATCGATTCTTCCGAGATGACTCCTTTTCCTTTGGAAGAAACCCCAGAAATCCAAGATGTTGGATATAGGAATAGCTGATCGCTTGTGGAGAGATTTATTCTCTATTCTGGTAATGAGTCAAAGTTAACTCCCATCGGCTCATGGAAATACCTAGCCTTCTTCCTTCAACTCAACAGTGAAGATTTTAGCCAACGCGACTTTTTCAGCTACAAGGAGGTCGGTGATTATCCATGCCCATCATTCCTTCATCTATCGGCTAATAGCAGCAGCATGCTTGAGAGTACGCTGGACTTATACAAATTCTTTTTTCTCCAAGCACGCTGTCCATCGGCTTCAATACAAGGAACCACACCTTCTAGCCATCATACGAGTTTTATCACCATCGGTGTACGCTAGGCAACTTGGATTTGGTCAAGTCTCCCTAGCTTTTCAGTTACTTGATCGGCTTCAGCCAAGAGAACATATCCGCAGTGCTTCGGGGGTCAGTATTGTTCTTCATCTAGCCGACGACCTCCAGCCTCAGTCCTTGACGTATTTTTATCTTAACACTCAAAGGGCAGGGAGTTTCTCTTCTTGGTGATTTGCCATCTCTGCGGCCTTATATTCTACAGAAAGAACTACGTCGGCTATTATCGCCAGATTTTTTCCAAATCTTCCCGATGAGCCAACATAATTAACTAATGCTAGCAATAGCTCAAGTTCCATCAGCGAGACTAGTACCCAAGGCTATACTAACACAAGCCTTGTAGATATTACAGGCAAGGTACCGTCTAACGTAGACTTTTCTTTTGCCTTTAGAACCTTGAATATCTTTGAACTCTATTGATCGGTCTTTTTTTCCTTTTCCACAGGCCAAGTTAGCTGGGAAGAGGCCTGCGAGTGAAACTTCAAGTGCTACTCCCCCCGCTAAAAAACCCTTTGTCAGAACAGCACTCACTGGCTACTCGTCGGGCACCCTAGGAGTTAATCCTGCTCCTTGTCTGACTTAGAGAAACAACAACCCAGTAAGATTCAAGGCGTAAGTCTTCATATTTCTTTTACCTTTCATCGACTAACTCCTTTAGCCAATCATTCAACAGCGAAAAAACGCGTCCGAGTAAATAAGAAGATGATAGTCAGCAAGGGCCAAAATCCCCAGGAACAATCGACTGAAAGCTCCCCGGTGCATCTGGTACAGACGAGGTAAAATAATCTCCTAAGCCAATTTGTCTTTTCTCCTGAATATAAACTAGCATTGCCTAACTTTTGAACTTTTCCTGCAGCTGCCTCTTTCCCCACTAGCATTTGTAGTTGATGCAGATCTTTCCCCTCCTCCGTCACAGCCGACACCTCCGACCCAAGTCCTCCAAGATGTACCACCCACGACTGCTACCTCTACTGCCAAGCCGATCGAGTCCGTGAGCAACGTGCTTGGATTCAATTGGTTTGATATCGAGGACAATGTCTACTTGGTGTGGAAAGCTTCCCGGAGGAAATCAGGAAGATCCTGGTTGTTTCAACAAACACGTCGGCTAAGGTGACGTCGGCCATGGGCATGGTGGAGAAGTTGAACCATTTTTTTCAACCTAGTCTGCTCCCCGTCAGCCAAGCTTCTTGAGAACTCGCAGCCTCTGCGGGATACCATGGCGGCGGTGCAAGCTGACCTGCTAGAAGAGGGCAAGGCTGCTTTGCTAGAAGTATGCCATCTTGATGCAAAGAAGGGTGAGGTGGAAGCAACAAAGGCCAGGATTGTTCGTCAGGCAGCACAACAAGAAGATCAAAAGCTGCTTGATAAGCTAGTGGCCGATACAAGAGCTCTGAAGGCCAAGTTCGATGAGGACTCTAAAGATTTCAAGGCTACCAAGGAGATGGTGCTTAAACTAGAATCGGCCAAGAAGTCTCTGGAGGAAGAGCTGGCCAAAGTGAATTCATCCCTGGTCGAATCGCAAGAGCATCTGTGTCGGGACCCGAATATGCAAAATTGGACCCTATGTGTATTTTGCACTAGTCCAGGATCATGCTAGTGCACATAGGCTTAACATAGATGAATATCACAATCATACATAATGATAGCATAAATAAAGACTTCATCAAATTAAATATAACTGTTAGACGACCTTATGGTCCACCTTACATGAGTAAACTATAGCGGAAATAAATTTATTCGTAATAACCCTTCAATTTATCATAGGCAACTGACAAGGTTCATACTCTAGTCGTCCACTCCTTCCTGAAACTCCTCATATGCGGGCGTAGCCTCCTCTCCAACTGGTGATGTGTTGTTGCAAGGGGTGAGTATATAAAGTGCTCAACAAGTTGTGCATAGAATGCAAATCTATTATACTATATATAAGGCTTATTCCAAAGGAATGGCTATCATGGTTATTTTGCATTAAAGCAGCATTTATAAAAGAATAGCATAACTAGATTGTAAAGATAGTAAAATAAATAATAACATTAATAAATTTCTCAATAATTTCCCAAATAACAACTTTAAACCAATTCCATACCTCCGTAGGCATACAACCTCCATTCCCACATTTATTTTAAATAAAATCTAACTCTTGACTGTAATCACCGAACAATGCTCAATACCGCGAGTATCGCTATTCGAATAGGTTTAACACTCTGCAGAGATTATACACTTCCCCCACAAGATACAACCGTACACCACAAAGGCGAGCGATCATAACAAAGCCTTTCCAATGCTCTGTCTAAACCCAGTACTGTTCACTGAGGTTTCAACACTGGTAGGACTGGTTACCACATCCAGGGCCCCCCTCTCGCGCCATGTGAGTCTACCCGTACACCTAGAACCCATATCACCATGACAGTACCAAAGCCTAGACATAACATATTAATCAGCTAGGTCAGTCCCATGCCAGACATGTGGTTATATGATTGACTCAGTTCAAATGCTTGCAAGGTTAAGTCCTTAATTGACCAAGGCAAGACTAACGAAAAATTCACCATTACCATAACCGTCAAATACCATTATAAAAAATAATGTGACCGCCTAAATGCCACATTGGCCCACCATAAACCAACTCTTGCTACTTGCCTTAGTCTAAATCATTTTACCACCCTAGTTGATTAACCATGCACCACGTGCCATCAACAACATCAACAATATTGTGTGACAACACTTGACACACGTATTCATAAAAATGTTCCATATTCCATTAAGCAAGATTAACCTTTTGTACATAAAATTATATCAATAACTCGTTGTATGGCTAAGCAAACTATTTACGTTCTAATTAACCCACATTGGTAATTAATAGCTACTAATTAATAAGAACCATACTAGGGTGACAAATGAAATATGACATACGAAATGGCAAGGTAGATATAATTCAAATAGGATGAATTACTAATCCCAAATTAATTGAAACAAATATAAATTAAGCTAGCATGCAATAGTTTAAAACAATATAATGTTTAAAACATGGGTTCAACATGATCAAAGCATAACTTGCCTTCAAAGAGCTCTAGATCTTGCTCTGGACCTTGGTCTTGGCTTGGCTCCTCGCTTACAAATGCCTCGGGCACTTCAACATTTACGCGAAACAAGCGATAAAGCAATGAACACCAAAAACATAGAGTAAAATCAACTCCAAAAATTAAATAAAATTCACCATTAAATAGAGCTAAATTTTAAAAAAATTAGAAACTGGAATCACCTCAATCGGAGTTCATATGAGAAAGAACGAGCTAAACAAAGTTTGAAATAAAAGAACAATTAGAAAATAGAAAAACCCGAATTTATTGAATTATTTTTCTACTAGAAAATCACATTTATGACGTCATTGACACATGGCACAACCACAGAGTGACACGTGTCACCGGCGTATAGACTCAGTTCATAGCCGCGCTGGGTTAACGATGGACCGACGATACTGTGGCCGTGCGCCGGCTGACACAAGGCTGGCATCGGTGGCATCGACGTAGACACGTGGCGAGGCGTAGAGTAGTCCACAAGGCTTTATTGTGGTGGCGACACATGGCATCATCTCGATTGTCCACATCAGATCGGACGGTAGCAAACACAGGCGGGAACCGAAGGTTGCACTGTGTGATTAGCCCGGTGGGTGACACACGGCAAAAATCTAACCATGCTTTGCAGAACCAACAGCTAAGATCGCACGGGGCAGACGAACCGGCGGAGCGTGCAAATTTATCGCGGGCTCGACACGTGGCAGCATCATAGTCGTCCAGCTTAGATCCAACGGTGGATCAGGCGATGAAGCACCGGCGCTAGTGAGTGCACATGGCACGACCGGACTGGCGACGTGCAACACAAGATCAAACCATCATGCGCAGATCTAACGATAAAGGTCAAGCAGTGTGGAGGCGAGCGATCGTTCATGCGCCGATCGAACGGTGAAGGGCAGCGGAGTCAACGGCGGTGTGCAACGGCGGCGCGGCTGTCGAACTTGGAGACAATGACTTCGACTACGGTGGAGCGAGTTGGGTCTGGACCGGATCAACACGCATCGAAGAGAGCACGACACGGTGAACTCACCGGTGCCCTTGGTCACCGCGGAGAAGCAACGACGGCGATGTGAATGGCGGAAGAGCGCGACGGAGAGTTGCGAAACTACGACAAGGACTTTGTAACATCCCAGAAATTTCAATAAAGTAGAAATATATATTTTGAATTTTAATATAATTATTTCTGAGTTTTCTTGGTATTATTGGTTTTTATTTGAATTTTCCTTGGAATTGTGCATTGTGAGAAAAATCAAACAAAGGGAATTAATGAATGGATAATGGTAAAAAGATAAAAAATTAAAGGTAAAATCTTGAAAAATTAATATTAAAATTTTTTAACACTCAGGTAAACCATTTCAGCTGATAAATAAATTTTTAATGCAAAGAATGATGGAATGATAATTGAAAAGACATCTTTTGACCTCTAAACAGTGCATGGTCAGAATTATCATAACATTTTAGAACCTTATCTTTATCTAGAAATTTTACCATGATATCCTAAATACATTAATTACCTCTGGTAAAAATAAAAAAATTAATAATATCATTAAATACCTTTTAAAATTCAAAAACAGAAACTCTAGAAATCTGAAAATCATCATGTCAGGATTTTTAGAAAATAAATATAAAATATTTTGACTTTAAATTTTTATGAAATAATTCTCAACTCAAATCCAACTCTGAAAAAAAGTTTGAAAAATAAATTACAATATTTATATCCTGAAATAAAATAAATTCGGAAGGGAGATTTTGGACCAATCACTGTTGTTAGAATATTTATAATTTTTCGGTGAGATATTTTAACCCAGAATTTTTACCAGCTAACAAGCCTTATCTGGGGGCTCAGGTCAAAAAAGTGTTGAAAAATTTTCTCCATGGTTAGATAGCCAATTAATTTCGGGTCATGAGCTGTCCGAGCCGAGTTTATCTCTTTAGCCACCCTCCCTCACCGACAAGTGGGCCCACCTAATGTGTTGACTCTGTTTGTTGGCAAGCAACGGAAAGCCCCGCGGTCACTGTTCGGTGGCCCCGGCCCCGCCTATCAGACTCTCATTCCCTTTTTACTTTCTCCTTCCTCTTGACCGAAGTCTCATGCGTGCTCCTTCTCTCCCCCGATCTTTTTTGTCGATCACCCGATTCAGTGCACCGCTTCCGCTTGATCGCTGCCACGTTCAACTTCAGGAGTGCCACGCCATACCCTGGCCATTTCACGTTGTTCTGTGCCAGCGAAAAATCTTGCGCCACCTCCTCATCCAAGCACAAAAAAGCAGCCAAATCCAACTAGCGTTCACATCCTGTATTCTTATCTCGTACCATGTATAAATGCTGGACTTGTGTGGCATAGAGGCCCTCCTCCTCTCCTTCAAACATTTCCTGAACCTAGAGATCCACCCGCAGTCTTCCTCCTCGCCATTTCGTCAGACAACCCGAAAGGGGAGAAAATCCAATTCGGCTAGCTCGGTGAGCCACACTTGAATCCATTCAATGCATAAGCTTCCTGGTGACCTTGTAAAGCCATATCAACCTTTGCTTGCTGTTTATTTCAGCCACAACATCTCTCCACCGCCGCTTTTCTTCCTCATCGCCGGTGCTCGGTGGCAGCTTTATTCAGTTAACCTCTGACCTCAACTTTAGGTAAAACAGAGCCCTCACACCCCTCTGATGCTTACCCGAAGCTCTTTCGGGGAAATGTCACCGTCGATGAGCTTTTGCTCGCGCGGCCATGGCGCCCGCCGCACCCTCGCGGTGGCGGCCACCTTTTCGGCCATCTCTAGGCAAATGGGTAGCACCTCTGAGTGCGCAATCACGCACTGAGTCTAGTCGTGGGACCCATTCATCTTCTCCGGTGATGATTCACTAGCGGCGAGCCAAAAACCGTGAGGCCCTGCTCGGTGTCACTGATCGCTGGGCCTCGGCCATCGACCATCGTGGCTAGCCTCTATTGCGCTCAAGGCCTTTCGATCACGACAAAGCGGACCGCACTTGTCACCTTGCCTCTCGCAGAGCACGGTTGCTGACCCATGGTCTTGAGCTGTTAGCATCTACGGGCCGGATTCAAACCATTCGGCACCAAAAGCAAAAGCCGCCTTCCATTTTCAGAAGGCGTATTTTGTTATTTCAATTCATCTTCCAAACCCAAGCCAATTCATAATGCAATAACTCTTGAACTATAATTCCAAATTGAATGAAATAAATTTATAAAATCATCTAAAATCTGGTAGTTTTAGAATATGTAAAAGTATTTTGAAAAGGATCACTGTGTGATTTTTAATATTAGAAATTCATTTATAGGTTTCAAATATACTTAATATATGATTTTTGTAAATTAAGTCAAAATAAAATGAAATAAATTTTATTAGAATCCTCGTTCTGTAAGAAGTTCAAATATGTAAAAACATTTATATTTTAAGTTGTTTTGCAACATTTGCTAATCAAGTGAAATTTAATGCATAAATTGGTTGCATGAGTATAGTTTGCACCAAATAACATAAGTTTGGATAAAATTTATTCCTCCAAGTTTGGATACCAGTATAGGACCACAATATCTAAAAAGAGTTTAATTTTTTTAACTATTTGCCAAGTAAACTTTATCATATGGCTAATAATATAAATATATGCATGCATGCATATGTTCATAGGCATGTATATTGGCTAATGATCTAAAGCTTGGCTTAAGTAACTAAAAGCATAAAAATATATTGCTTTTCATCTGAATCCTTATTGAAGAAAATATTATTTTGTGCTAAGAGCTATGTTTATAATAATTATAATAATGCAAATTTAAATAACTTTTGCCTCTTGAATTTGTAAAACAAGAATAATCTATAAAAGAATCTGCATCTGTTCTTTATAGTGAGTTTTTATTTGATTTTCTGTCTATCTTCTTTTTGCCATATATTATTTGCTTCTTATTGCTTTATTTGATAACGACGTGTAGAATCCGACGTCTCTGATTTCATCGTCATCTACGTCAGCTGCGACCACAATTTCGTTGAAAGCAACAAATAAGCAAGGCAAGCACTCCCTTTGATCATATTGATCTCAATATTTAATTTTTATTTTTTTTATCAAATTGTTTCATGCATACGCTTATTTTCTGTAAATTCGCTATTTTGTGGTACTGGTAGATATACATGTTATTTCATGGAACTTCCTTAATAAGTATTGACATGTGAACCTTGATAACTGTAGAATAAGGCTAGACAATATATGATATCAACTTGGGTATATGCGATTACATGTTAACCATGCTTAGCCATGCTTTAGAACCAACGATGTAAATGATCAGATCAAAATTGTTTCTTGAGAATTGAAATGTTTTATATGACAATGATGGTTATGGGTATTTTGGTTAAAAACCCAAAATAAAACTATGGTTTTGATGCGGGTGATTATTGACAATAGTCAGTTGTACAGATGGATTTGCACGTAGTGTAGGGAGAAGTATCGTCCGTGTCAAATTAAGGACCGAGCAATGGGACGCTATAGATCCAAGAAAACCGTACAACCATAAGTGCTGGGATGGGGCAACCTTAACCTATTAAGTTACATAGATTTATCTTTGCACATTGGAAGGCCGAAGTAGTACGGGCTCTCTTTTCAAGGTTTGCTCGACGGGGTGCCCTCACCGAGGTGTTGGGAGCAACACTTACCAATACAACGGTGTACGCCATGCTATGGGAAGTTCCATTATTTTTATGTTCTGAGTTCTTCTGTCATAGTATGGGTTTAACGTCCCGGTGCTACTGCAAAGTTAAGTCTAGATAATGTAACAGTTATGTCATGACTCTCTGCGGCATACTAAAGGAAGTGTGCTAATAATCTGCCACAAAAAGTCGGTCATGTCTTGTGAGTAAAGCTGTACACATCTGCAGAGTGAAAATCTAATCGATTAGCCGTGCCCGTGGTCAAGGGCACTTGGTGAAGCCATTCCAATGTTAGATTTTACTATTTTCAAAATGCTTGGGCCTATTTTATTTGCCATGTGTTGGCGAAACCATATTGTGTCATGATTGGCAGGATTTGGATGATTTCGTTGCTCGCGAAGGACTGTGAGTATTACTTATGCTTTAATTATTTCATATCAGTCAAATATGATTTTACAAATTCCATTTCTAAATTACAACATGTCTTTACAAATTCAATATTGCTTTATGCAAATTAACCGTAGAAGCCTTTCCTTTCAAATGGCCTGCATATATTATAGGTTTTGCTAAAGTCTTACAGAGTATGTAAAGTATTCACCCTTGCTTATTATGTTGTCTTAGGTGGATAAGAAAGCAAAGCTCCGAAGGTTCTTTTTATCGCAGGTTGCGAGAATATTAATGAAGCAATCTTATAGGGATTTATGCCTTGTCAGTTGCCTGAGGGTTGGATGGGCACACTACAAGACTTTACTTCTTCTGCCGCTATATATAAATGCCCTGGGTTGTAAGAATATATTGTATAATTAGTTTTTGCTTTAATAATATGATGTATGGTTGTGATTCCAATTGTTATAAATGTGCGTACTAGCCACTGATCATGGGACTAGTATTGTATGCACATGAGATTCTCATTTTGGCATTTTATGCAAAAAAAAGGGGTTGTTACAATCTTGCGCACAGATGATGGCAGCTCGGACGTCAAGAAGTAGGGCAAACGAGACAGCTTGAGGTCGGCTACACGTTGCACAAGGCGACGCTATTTATAGGGCCTCGGCGTGCGCATTCGGCGCGAATTTCACAGTGCAACCGACACGGTGATGGAGTCCGACGCAGATACAGCCTCACCGCGATGTGGCTCCATACCACGCATCCACGTGGTAGCAAATCAACGGTGCGCGGCGTAGCGACGACGCGGGCGAATTTCGATCACGTGATCGAGATCCTACGGCTGAGATCAGGGTGGCTAGGGTTAGCGGCGGGGTGGGCCCGCGCGGGCTGGCAGTGCGGGGAAATTGGGCTGACCTGCTGGGCTGTGGCCCAGCACTATTCACATGCATTTTTAAAACATTTTCGAATAAAATAAATACCAAAAAATAGAATAAGTCAAATAAAATAGCAAAAATACTAGGAAAATTCTAAAAAATATTTTAGGGCATTTAGAGCTCAAATAAAATATTTCCAACAAAAATTTATTTAAATTTTTCACACTTTTAAATAACTTTAGCAAAAGGCAATAATTCAATTATTGCAAATTAAATCAAATAAATTCCAGAAGATTCATAAAAATATAAAATGCATTTTAAATCCAATAAATGCAAATTTTGGGATGTTACAATCTGGCGACCAGTGCATCGGCTTTGAAGGACCAAAATCTTGGTCTGGACATGGCCATTGCATCAGTCAAGAAACAAACGGCCAAGATCACTCTAGTCCTAGGCTCATAGGAAGAAGACGACACGATCCTGGAGGACGTAGAAGCAATCATCGCCAAGGCTACTGCTACGTTGTTGGCTTTGGGGGCCAGACTCAATAATTCAGGGATATAATCGACTGGTCTTAAATTGAACCTTAATGCTTGTAATGGGGGCTGTCCTGAAACAATATTCTGAATGCTTCGTAACACTTACAATCAGCTGTTTAACAGAATTTCTTTCCTATTATGTGATGTGTGTAATCGGCTACAATTTGCTTTAAATCTATAGCCATAATTAACTGCAATGAGTTAATTTAGCCTTCTACAACCGATAGCTACCTTTAGCCTCAAGAACCAATCCAAACGCTAGGGTAATATTTCTTCAAGTACTTTCCATTAACTGCCTTAGGAAACACCACACCTTCAGTGTCTCCAAAATGTAGGAATTACCATCCACAAGCCAATGAATCCTATACGATCCTTCCCATATTAGGGACCACTTGCCAAATCGATTATCTCTAGAGCCAACAGACAATACAGTTTTTCGAACTAAATCGGCTTCACAAAATGATTTAGGTATTACCTTTTTGTTGTAAGCTTTCACAACCCTTGCCTTATTCTTCTTAAGCCGATACAGTATATGCAAACGTAATTATGCCAAATCATCCAAATTATCAACCATTAAATCCTTATAATCTTAAGCCGATAAACTATTTTGCCTGGTTGTTCTTACGGAGTCAATATTGATTTCCATGGGCAAAACAGCCTCCTGTCCATATACCAATTGGTAAGGTGATAATTTGGTCGCACCATAGTACGCAAGCCGATAAGACCACAACGACCCCGATAGCGTTGCATGCTAATTCCTTGGTTTTTCCTCAATTTTTCTCTTGATTAACTTGATCAATGTTTTGTTGGACGACTCAGTTTGACCATTAGCCTGAGCATAATAAGGTGATAAATTTAATAACTTGATGCTCAAACTTTTGGCAAAACCTTGAAACTCATCGGACATAAACACAATGCCTTGGTCGGTCGTAATAGTTTGTGGTATTCCAAACAGATGGATAATATGTTCTGTAACAAATCCGATGACTTCAACACTCGTTGCTTGATCGTGTCGTAGAGCAGGCCAATCATGGCTATGCCCCTATGTGAATGCAATAGATCTAGGTCCTAGTTATGAGCCAGACAGTCTTTGCTTGGAGTGTTGTGTGGCATCAATTGCGTGCCGCGGCCATAGCGGAGGTTTTCAGCGGCCAGGCACCTTGCTCGATGTGCGACGTCTATTGAGACATGGTGAGTGGACTGGAGGAGCTTTGTGCCAACTATCCGGTTTGTTGCTCTATGCTAGCTAATGTTCCATGTTCTCCTGTTGTGGTTTGTTTTGCTGGTGATTATCGTCCAATGTTGAGTTGGTGCTAGCGAAGTTATTTGTGTGGTTCGATGAGTTATGGCTGCTACCGTGGTGAGCACCTTGGTGTTGATTGTTGCTTCTCAAACCTGTACATCAGTTGCGGTTCTCTAGTTTTATGCTTTTGTTTCGTGGATGGTGGGCATGTTGCTTCGTTGTTTGTAGGGGAGGGCCATGCTTTGTTATTGCAATAGGTGTTTTGGTAGGAGTTTTAATTTTGGTGAGCATGTTGCTTGTCTTGTGTATGCAATAGGTGTTTTGGTAGGAGTTTTAATTTTGGGACTCCTTCACTGGTGTTGACGTCCCTCCCTCATGGGGTTGCCCATGTTAGTGTCTTGGTGTTTCCCTTTTGAGAGTTGGTGTAATTCTCTTCTCTTTAAAATAAATGGTAGAGCTCTTGTTATTAGTTAAAAAAGTTACTTCTACTCCTAGTACTTAATTACTTATGGAGTAGTATATCCAAGTGAAAGTTACCTAATTTGTCCAAGTAACTTTGTATGAATTATGATTGTTACGTGGATGCCAAAAATTCACAACAGGAGTGATGTTGAATAGTTTTGAGTAAATTTTACAAAACTATCAGAAAGCTATGTGTTTTAGTTTCAATTTCACAAAACTACAAGTTTCAGAGAACTTGTATCATAAAACTACATGTTCTAGAATTGATCATTTCTTGTAACTGGTCTAATAGTGTGGACCTATATAGCAGTCTCACACGTGAGTGAAACGGGAAATGAGGTGCGTGAGGCCGATATGTGGGCCCACACTGTCAAAATTGTTACAATAAATGGTCAATTCTAATACCTATAGTTTTGTGATATAACTTCTCTTTAAACCTATAGTTTTGTGAAACAGGAGATAAAACCTATATTCTTCTGTTAGTTTGTACAATAAACTTTAGAATGGAAATTAGACCAACCAGATGCTACAAGGAAGGATTTTGGCTTGGATATATGAAAGAAAATTTATCGTTTCCGTGGGTGGTTCAATGCAAGGATTTAAAACTCGTCAAAATTTTGTGAGATCTCGCTTATCAGAGGTGGACGAGTTTTGAAATGCCGACCGAAGTAAAAAAAATAAAAAAAAAAATGGCTACAGTAATCTCAGGAATCTACGCATTTTTTACCGGTTTTTGATGTTTTTTGACCGAAAATTGATCAATAACCCTTAAGAAAGTCATCTCCTATGAAATTTTGTTGAAAAAACGAATTTTTGTGACATTTTTTAAAAATTGCAGAAATACTGTTGGATTTTTTTATAAAATTTTAAATACTTTATAATGATGTAAACAATTTATGGTACCATCCTAAGAAGTGTAGGATCATACATAAAAAAATTTGAAAATATTTTAACTTCATTTTTTATCTTTAAAAAATCATAAACCGAATGAACATAATTGGGACAGTAACCTTGTCAGAATTTTATAATTTTTCTCGTGTGTGATCATGATCAAAAAAATTTATGAGAGATTAAGAATTTCCTAAATACCATTTTGTAAAATTTTCAAAAATTTTAGAATTTTTTTTTTGCTCAATCAAATCTATGTATGCATTGAACTTCATTTGTTATATTTCAAAAATCAAAAACAGAAAGAACATAAATGGTACAATGCACTTGTAAGAATTTTATAAATTCACTGGAGTGTGATCATAGTTCAAAAATTTTATGAGATTTTAATAATTTCCTTATAACTCTTCTGCCAAATGTTCAAAAATTTTATACCTTTTTTTATTAAAGCAAATCTATGTATTGATCATGAGGTTTTTATGAGGACATAGCACTCTTAGAATTTTTGAAACTTTTTTAAGCTTTATCATCATATGAAAATTTTATAGAAACATTAATGATACATCAGGAACATCCACAAAAATTTCAAAATATTCTAACGTGGTTTGTACCATTTTTCATTTGGTTGAAGTTTGCCAGTATGGCTTTTACCGGGACAGTATCACTATCCGAATTTTTAAAAACTCATGAAGCTTGATCATCATCTGAAAATTTTATGGGAAAATTAGTGATGCATCATAACCATGCACAAAAAAATTCAAAATTTTATAACGTGGTTTTTTTTTATTTTTCATTCGGTTCAAACTTGCCGGTCAGCGTTTTATCAGGACAGTGCAATGTTTGAATTTTTTAAAAATACTCAGATTTTATAATCATCTAAAATTTTTATGGGAGCATTACTGATGGGTCAGGAACCTCCAAAAATCATTTCAAAAATTTTCGACATCGTTTGAGCTATTTTTCGCTCGGTGCAATTTTGCCGAGATCTCGGTTTTCTTGGTAGAAAAAAATTCCGGATTTGAATTTTTGTTTTTGTGGTTCATCCGAAATTTATCCAAACTTTATAAATCTCGCCGAGATTTCATTCTCCGGCCACGTCCGAGATTTCAATCCTCGGTTCGATGCCGTTGTTCCACTTGCTAATCCGTGTGGATGATAAGCTAAAAAATTGATTCTTGATATCGGTTGCTCGATTAATTATGTGAAGAAGAGAGATCATTGGGCGTGGAGCTCAAGGTGATAAAGGCGAGCTTCGCACGTGTGGAGAGCAGCAAGAATCGGGGGAAAAAAATCTTTTTAGAAACTCTTCAAACAAGAACTACTCAGAGGAAAACAAAATAGTAACACCAAGTCACCAATCATATGATGCAATGGGACGGGCGTATTCCAATGTGGATATCGTACGGGCTAATCGGGGGGCTAAAGCGTTGCGATTGCACATGACAAAAGATGATGATTCTGATAGGACGTGCCGTACCCTGATTTTGCTGGGGATGCGGCTCGTCATTTGTGTTCTTTTACATGTACGATGTACTGGACGAATCTTAAAATGCAATTATGGGGCCAAACTACAACAAAACCGCCCCTGGAGTCCAAATTTGTAAGGTAACAAGTACGATCTTGCAAATTGGTGATGAAAGTGTTTTGACCAATGCCAAGTAAAATATGATCAATGCTCACCTCCTAACATGATATTGCTTCCCTTTTTTTTGGAGAGGAATACTGCTTTGAGTTGAAGATTGCTGCTTAGCGTTTTGCTATGAATGAAATCAAGAAAGAAAAGTCAAGACCTTTTCCTTTCATGAGTCAGCTCTGTGCATTGTTTAATTCATGGTTAGCTTTATTTTCTGAATATGCTTCTTTTTAAATTGAGTCTGCTCCCCACGGTGAGCCGCATGTGACGAAAAACAGAGTTGAAGTCGACATTATGCTTAGGTATCACCTAATTACAGTGCTGATAGGGCCTGTATTATATTATTACCACTTGTGCATTTAGCTAGTGTATATTGTGTATGTGTCGCTCCCTTCTCCTACTGCTGCTTTAGTGCGGTTCCAACTTGCAACAACCATATCATCTTGGCTTGCTTCAAATATGTCTAATGGAATTGAACTTGCCTACTAGTTCTTTCTCTCAACACAAGTGTTTTTTAATCAAGATTTTCTTTGTGCAATACGAGGAGCTTCATCGCAGTATGTCACAGTAATTCATCGGTGAGCTCTTATGGCAGAAACAGGTCCTAGATCATTGAATTAAAGTGTCACAGCTAATTAATTTTAGCTGCCGGAGTGCCAGTGTACCACTTGGTCCACCAGTCTTCAGTAACAGTGTTTGTCAGTGCTGTGAATCTGTGTGTGATAAAAAAAGGCATTGAAAGCCCTATTTATTTCAGCATGGAACAGAGCCATCCAAAATGGCCTGAAATCCAGCGTCAAGTTGCCAAAAGAATTTTTTTTCAGCTTAGGTCACTGACAAAAACAGGAGTCATCGTGGAGCATGAGTCTATATTACAGGGTAGTTCGTAGTACAAGGATGTACTTCTTTGAAAACCTTATGTGGAGTTATGTTGAAGTTGAGTGTCAGCTACTTTTGTTCTCTTTTGAGGGGAGGTTTGATTGCTAAGTGGAGTACTAATTGGGACGGAGAACATATGGTCTCAATTCTGTCTTTTCTCCAAGCTATATAATTCTTCGTGGAGCCCAGCCTGAATTTGAGGGTAACCTTACATAAGCATATTATTCATGAAAAAACAAGAAACCTGTACCTGTAGTTTACAAGCTGCATCTTGACACTTCAACCGACAACCAAAAGCTCAAATTCGATAGGTTTAAATTGAGATGATGGATAAATGGGAAAGCACAAAGATTGTAACTATTCTCTGATAAACTAGTTAGTCATTCTTGTTCTTTTTTTTTATTTGCGATGAAAAACTACGAGGCCAGCTTATTGTAGTGTCAAAATTCAGATGATGAGCGTTTAAGTAGAACATCCATTTTCCATAAACAGCTTTACCTAAAGTAAATTATCACTTTTTAGAACCAAGTAAATCATCACTTGAACCGGGGTGTGAAAACTTTACGTGCTATTAGAGCCAAAATATCCGACCCAACATTTGCTAGGAACATGTACAAGGAAAGATCAACAAGGATGGTTGGATGCTCATGCTCTAGTCGATTTCGAGACTAAGAGGGGCCCGTGGTGGATGACCAGGCCCCGGCCTGGTCAAGGTTAGACCTTGTTTGGTGGTTGTCATTACTCATTAGCTTTGAGCCGAAACCTTCTTTGTTTGTTCCTGAAACAATTATTACTCAAAAACAAGATCGGAGAACGTGGTTAAGCGTGGCGTGTTTGTACGTGTCACGCACCTGCTGGGACTCCAGAATCACGATGCTTGGAAAGGGCATGTTTGATTTGAAGCCACTTTTGACATAACTCATCTTAGTTAAGTGTGACTTCATGTACTTTTTGTGACAATAAAATTTGGCATAGTAAGTGTAGCAAAGTTTGTTAAAAAAATTTGAGTATATGACGTTTGAGACATAATTATAGCAACAAACCAAACACTCGTCTAAGAATCTATAGCACGACTAAACTTAAGTGTGACAAAGTTAGCTACAAAACAACCGACCCTAGATATGCAGACTTCGTGCCAAGGGATACGGAATGTGTCTGGCAAGTCTTGGGAGACACGTCCTAAAATGTAGTAGATTCGATGCCTGCAATGCATGCAGAGATCGACAATGCATATGTGGTTCAGTGTTGCCAAGGCGTGAGGTTAATTTTTGGAAGATTCCATCCGTGCCTTTCTTGCTTCGATGTTGGCCACGCTTTTTCTCTCATCAAATTGCTACGCCATTATTGAACCTCCCTTGGTGTTTGGCATCTTCTTGTTTCCTTTTGACACAAGAGGCTGTTGCTCGTCAGTTACTAAATGGAGCTAGCCCTAGTCTTTAACCATTCACAAGTGGAATGCTGAAGTCGTAAAGTTAATAAGTTGCTAACATGTTAGCCCACACTAATGCAAGGGATTAGAGTACTCAAACGCAAGCTTCTCATTCTTTTTATATAGGTGGTTAACTTTGGTCGGCCATTAAATCGAGTGTTCTAGAGCAAAGGGACCTGATTAAAATTAATTTTGATCATCATCTGAATAATTCATGGTACTTGGCCATGTAAAGGGGGACACGGATAGGGAAGGCTTTTCATCTCTTGGATCTGCCCTTATCGTCTCTTGGAGTGTGATGAACTGATGATTTGAGAAGTCTAATCAGTAGCTCCTTGACCTTTTGCGCCAGCAGAAAAAATCAAACGACCATCAGGGATCGTTTGCTTTGCTACTCTTGCTATTCAAACCAAATATCGGTAACGTTAACGAAAATTGTCTATCCATCGATTTATTATCAAAATTTGATAACGTCTACGAAAATTTTGATAACACCAATTAAATTTATTGTCACATGAGGGCAATCCGAGGGTGAGAAAATCGCTCACCAAAAATTTGATAACGTCAAAATTTAACTTGATCACAATCAAAACAACATTCTTTTTGTCAAAATTTGTCTTTGCCTAGGTCTTAGCTGTATCAAAATTTTGGTTTGGCTCGTTTGGGCCATGAACCAAACAGCCGCAAGTGATAACAGGCACCGATTGGATCACTTTTGGTCATATGGGAGTGTTACCGGTTAATCTTTGTTCGGTCACGTCTAAGAAGAGAGATCATATCATATAGATTGCTTTCGGTAAAGCAGCCCGAAAGGAGTCAAAACTGATGTTGTTCAGGGCTTTAGGCTTCAGAGTCCCGCAACCCACCACTTCACCACGAATCAAGAGTCATGACACCAACCGTGGTTAATTTCACTACTGCTATATGTTATGACAACGATCGGTGCGGCCGTGCACAATCATGACAAAGGCCCAGTTAATCTGAGCATTTTTGTTCTAAAAAAACTGAGTATTTTGATCTGCATTCCGCCGCCCTTTGGTATCTATCTGGAACATGTATTTCAGTTTCCATCCTACTGATGGCCCATGGGCTGCCCATAGGCGTTGCGCGGCGCCCAAAGGCAATTCCTAGCCATCTGACGCCCACCCTCAAGCAGCCCACGGCCAACGCGCACGCAAGGCTGAAATTTTCGCTAGTAAGACAAATTTGATGATGTCAGCTCACTTCAAAAGTTTATTTGAAAATTCAAAACGCTGTAACTTTTAAACCGAGTATCCTATTCTCAATCCGTTTGAACCCATTTGTTCATTAAGACGATATCTTCGAAAAAGATTCCACTTGCATATATTTTAAGGTTTTTGTATTTTGAGTTTTTTTTTCATTAACAGATTCGAATTTACTCACATTTCCCTACCAAAACATGAACGATAACTGTTGGAATATTGACACTAAAGGCGTGAAACATTGACACATTTTCTCATTGCACTTAATACGTGGAACAATATTGTGAACTATTGAAGCATCGAGTTCACAAAAAACCGCTCGGTTTTCGCGATTTTCGATCTTACCGCGCCGGCTCAAGATCCAAAACCGTTCGATAAACCGATCTAATTTTTTAAAAATATTGAAAAAATTTATTTGTTTAAAACCGCTGAAAAACTGCGATTTTCTTAAAAAACCGTTTTTCAGGAACATTCAATGGCTCGTCGGTTTTTCGCGAAAAACCGCGATAAACCGGGAAAACCGCGGTTTTTTCGTTGAAAACCGAACGGTTTTCGATTGTGAGGCCCCCATTTTTGATAATGAATACCAAAAATGGATACCATGTGCATACAGTACTAGTCCTATTATCAGTAGCTAGTACGCACAAATACAAATTGATATCACAGTCATACACAAAACTTTATTACACAGCGAAAGTAAGATTACATATTATTTTTACAATACCAAAAGTAAAACTGCGGTGGAGACAACTTCTTGTAGTATGCCTTTTAACCCCTTGTCCCACAGGCAACTGACAAGGGAAAATCCTTAGAAAAATTCATCGTTAATTTCCCCGTATCCTGTATCAACGTATGAATCGTCGGGGTAATCCGATTCTTCACCTAAAAACATTAACATAGGCAAGTTGAGTACTTACGTACTCGCAAGACTTATGCAGATCCTAAAATACATGCAGGTCATTCCAACGGAAGGTTATTAAGGTTAATTTGCATAAAACTAGTTTGAATGGTAAATACAGAATAATAGATTGCAAAACGGAATTTAAGTAAAAGCAATGTAATACTGAAAGTGATAGAATGTAAGCATAAATAAATCACAAATGTCTGGGTATAACGACCATATTCAAAACCAGTTCTACTGACACACAGTAGAATTCACCGGTAGAAACCAGGTTTTAGGAAAATAAATAAAATTTCTAACTATGTGATGACTTTACCAAGTGTCCATGACCGCGGACGCGGCTAATCGATTAGTTTTACACTTTGTAGAGGTATACAGCTTTCCCTACAAGACATGACCGACTCTTTGAGCAATCGATATTTGTACACTTCCTTTGGTGTACCGCAGAGAGTCATATTATAACTGTTACATTATTTAATCCTAACTTTGCACCAGCACGGTAACGATAAACCCGTTCTGTGGCGTAAGAACTCAGAGCATAGAAATGATGGAACTACCCACAGTATGGCGTACACCGTTATATTGGTAGACGTTTAATCTATGATCACCTCAGTGTGGACGTCCCGTCGAGCAATTCATTAAGAAACAGCTCGTACTACTCCGGCCTTCCAAGTGCAAAGCTAATTTTAAACAACTTAATAAGTTAGAGCTGTCCCATACCAGCACTTGTGGTTGTATGATAATTCTTGGCCTGAAAACAACCCATAGTTCGGTCCTTAACTCGACATGGGCAACAATCTCCACCCTACACTACATGCAAAGACATGCACTCCCGGCTATTGCCAATAATTACCCGCATCTAAACCATAGTTTTATTTTCATTTTTCCATCCAAAATACCAACCACAAAAATGGTCATACCCATTTAAATGTCGTATTCAAAGTCTTTAATCATGTCACAGTTTTATGTTCATTTAAGCTTGGATAAGCATGTCACTAAATGTGAGTAACCCAGATTGACATTAAATAATGTCTAAGCTATTCTAGGGTTTTCAAGGTTCATAATTTTCTACTTATTAAGGACGTTCTATAAGTCTACTGGTACAACTACCATTACCCGAAATATAGCAGACTTTAACAAAATAAAGTATGCAGTAAAATATTTAATGAAAACATTTATAAAACTGGGTTCAATATGATCAAAGGGAATTGCTTGCCTTGTTGATTATCTTCGACTTCGAATTCCTGGACGTCGAATACACCAGGTTCATCGGGTTCTATACGTCGTATGGCAACATATAATAAATACCAAATTTCAATAGGGCCAAAAAGAAATTAGATGGAAATATTCAAATAACTTCAAAAATTCAGAAATGGTTACATGAATTATTTGTTCTTATTTGCAATTTAAATATTTAATTCATTTGAACCATTATTGTATTTTTTACCACCCATTTAACAATTTAAATTTTTATTATAAAAAACCTAAATATTTTTACATATTCTGGTTCCTGAGATTACAAGGATTCTAACAAAATTTACTTTACTAAATTTGGTGGTCATTTGTAAAATTTTCATGTATGACATATTTCTAACTCTTACTTTGAATTTAAATTTAAAATTCAAATAAAATTCAATTCTGAAATATTTTTGCATATTATGAATCTAAATGATTTTATATGAATTTAGAAATTTATTTCATCAAATTTGGATAGTTAGTTCGAAAGATATTCAAGTTTGAATATGCTAGGTTTTGAAAAATACTGAAAATTAGAAAAACTTCCGAAAATGGAAAGTACGCTTTCATTGCGAAAACGCACTTTCCTTTTCGCTACGCCAGTGAGGCAATCGATGGCCGGGCCCAGTGATAGCGATTAGACGCTACGCTACGCTGGCCGACACGCTGGCCCGGCGATCTGCTGACGCGGTGGTCGACAAGCGGGGGCCTCTGGCGGTGGTGGCGGCGACGCATAAACAAGCCGACCGGTGGGCCCGCTAGTCAGCGACGTGTCTTAGTGCCGGGTGCGTGTGGCTGACAGCTCGGGCCCGCTTGGCGGTGACTCAGAGCAGGGGCGCGGCAAGCCGAGCTCACCGCCGGCGAACCAGCACCGCGGCGGCGGAATCGGTTCCACCAAAAGCATCAGTGGACCCGTGCGCACACTTGGGCGGTGGCGCGGCGACCGAAGATGGCTGGGAAGGGCGGTTCCACCGGCGGGGTGCAGCGCCGGCTACGGGCGAAGCTCCCCGACGGCAATTCACCGTCGGAGAGAAGGAATGGGTTCCACCCTAGGCTTCAACGTGTCCGCGCGCACTCAGGGGAGGTCTCGCGAAGGACAGAGGGGCTCTGCAGCAGTGCGCCACCGTGCGAGGTGCTGCGGCGGCCATGGCCGAGTGGCAAACTACAAAATTAGGCTTCCCTGAACTTGAAGATCACCTCTACGAGCATCAGTGAGCCTCAAGGACTTCATTTCTAGCTTTGGTTCGAAGAATGAGTAACCGGAGAGGGTTCTCACCGAGCGGTTGCGGCGGCGGAAGGAGTTGGGCGGTGCGGCGGCTAGTTGGAGAAGAAGAGGTCCAACCGGGGCTCGGGATGAGTTCCTGGTGACGCTAGGAAGCTTTGGCGTGGATGGTTTGGCGTGAAATCAAGTGAGGCGGCGAAATGCGAGATGCGAGATTTTTTCGGTTTTGGCCGGTATTGGAGAAGATGAGCGAAAATGGCGGTGAATGGATGGCACAGGGCGACGGCTGGGTCGGTTGCGACGAGAGGGACTCCTTTTATATGGGCTCCAGCGGTTTAGCAGTATAGCGAGGCGAGTCAAGGCCCGTCCGTCTTGGCGACAGACGAGAGAGAGTAGAGAGAGGAAGAGGAGCGCGAGAGGGAGGCTGACACGCGGGGGCCAAATGGCAGTGGGTGCCGACAGGCTTGTCTGACTGACAAGCCGGGCCCACAAGTCAGAGAGAGAGAGAAGAAAGAACTCGGGCGAAGTCTTGGGACAGAACGGGAGGAAACGGGGTTTTTGTCAGTCAAACCGACTTTAGAATTTATAAAAATTTTACCAGCAGTCGGCAAGGTAATTACCAGCCTCCTGTAAAATATTCGATATTTTATGATACGTGTAGAATTTTAAACAATTCTAACAATGCAACTGTTGCTGTTGTGCTCATTTGGTTTTTCATTTAATTTATGATTTAAATTAAGTTGATATTTTACAAAACTTTTTATCAGAGTCTTAAATGATATTATACACCTTCTATAAAAATTTAAGATTTTAATTATTAATATTTAATTTTTAATAATTCTGACATTTCTATTTTTCAATTTATTTCTTCACTGTTTTTGAATTTTTATAATTATAAAATTAATTATTAAATTCTTGATATTTTTACTGGAGGTTTACACTGTGTTTATGTCGGCAAGGTAAAATTCTTGGGTCAGGATAACTTCCAGAGATTTTTACCAAATTCATTTACCATTTTATCCTGATTTCTTTGCACATGATTTACTTTGATTAAACATTATTTTAATTAATCCAGCTCTTCCACCGACTTAAACTGGCTGTGGAGAGCCCTTAGATTTTTTTTATGATTTTGGTAAATTTTTGTTAACTTGGCATTTTTACTTTTTACCTTTTTCCATTTACTATATTCTTTAATTCACTTTCTTGTATTAAGGAAAAGCCAAAAGAATATCCAATAAATTCAGGAAATTCAGAAATAGTACACAGAAGATTTTTCAATTTATTTTTCTTTATTTTATAATTTTGAGGCTGTTACATCGATTCTTTTCAATTTTTTTATTTCTTAACCCTTCGGTTTCTGACGATTTTCAAGCGGTTTTTTGAGCGATTTTTGCGGTTCTTACGGTTTCGGTTTTGTGAACCCTAATTGAAATCATACGCATGCAACATTTCATTTCATCTATTGAAACATACAGCACCTACTCGATCCGTTCCTCATTCCTAATTTAAAATATAAGCGCCAAAACATCATCAGGAACTACTGAAACATTAGGAAGTAATGCACGAAATATTTTGTATTAGCTATTGGAACATTTGTTATATAAATCATTAGGAAAATCTCATTGCAAGGAACACGATGTTCGGACAGATGTGAGTAGGACACTGTAAAAACACGATGTTCGAACAGATGTGAATAGGCCTGGTTCTTTTGGTCTCTCTTTTTCTACGGTAATCTGTGTTTGTCGGTTTGGTTCGGAGCTGCTTTTGTTTTCGTCTTGTTTATATCTGAACCTGTTTAGTTGAGGTGCTGAACCTTAGCTGATTGACTAGTTAGGTTAACTTATGTTTATCTTATATTGCACTTAGATGTTAGGCGTTTACAGATTTGTGGATGATGGATGTATGGGATGCACCTCTTCTCTTCTGTTGAAAATATAACACACTTCATGTGGTTAGTGATGAACATCAAGCTCAATTTGTTTGGTATTGTATGAGAAATAGTATGAATTGGGAAAACAACCCTGCTTCTATGGAGAATTTCTAAGTTGGGATAGTAGGTAGAACATGAACGAAGAAGGATAAAAAACTGAAGTGATGCTGCCCTCGGCATGTCAAGCAGGAGGTGATACTGGTAAGCTCAAAAATATCGGCAAAGATGTAGGACTTGCGGGATGCTTGGCTAGCATTGGTAAAAAAAAAATCATTCTATAACCCATCTTGTGTTTGCCTTTAATCCTCTTGAGTGTGATCTTTTGGTTTTGGCACATACTTTTTGTCTAAAGATT
Source organism: Otatea glauca (assembly GCA_036346275.1). Lineage (NCBI taxonomy): Eukaryota > Viridiplantae > Streptophyta > Magnoliopsida > Poales > Poaceae > Otatea > Otatea glauca. The sequence continues at coordinate 15,828,144 of CM070728.1, forward strand.
ATATATTGCCTTTTGCTGTTAGGTAGTTAAGTTTGTGAAAAGTAGCTGTGGTAGCTAGTGAGCTACCTCCTTTATCTGATACTATGTAGAGGTGGGCGTCGTGTCGTGCCGGGCCCGTCCGGCACGGGCCCATCGTGCTTCGTGCCTGAACCGTGCCGGGCCGTGACGGCTCGTCGTGCTCGTCGTGCCGTGCCGGTCTGGCTCGTCTTCGACAAGCCCAAGCATGGCCTATTTGCGCTTCGTGCCTGCTTCGTGCCGTGCCGGCCCAGGTCCGACCCATTTGCACTATTGCAACGAGAGGAAAGGAGCCGAAGATGCATAGAATTGAGGCAGTGAATGTAAATATTATGAGAAAAAGAACTAAAATTTATTTATTATTGAACAGTTACATAGAGCGAGAATGATGTGCTCAACACAGGCGAGAGAGGGGGCAATGGGCGAGAAAGAGAGTGAGCGAGACAGACGAGGGAGATTGTGAGGGAGATTGAGAGAGACTAGTGAGAGAGAGCTGAGAGAGATTGAGAGATCGCTCGTCCCTCTCAATGTCTCTCAGCTCTCTCTCCTGTTTTATCCGTCTCTCTCAGGTGTCGGCGATAGGGGTGACGTTCATACTACTGGGTGCATCCATAGCGGTCATGCTCTGTGAGTCGGCGATAGAGCGAGAATGATGTGCTCAACACAGGCGAGAGAGGGGGCAATGGGTGAGAAAGAGAGTGAGCGAGACAGACGAGGGAGATTGTGAGGGAGATTGAGAGAGACTAGTGAGAGAGAGCTGAGAGAGATTGAGAGATCGCTCGTCCCTCTCAATGTCTCTCAGCTCTCTCTCCTGTTTTATCCGTCTCTCTCAGGTGTCGGCGATAGGGGTGACGTTCATACTACTGGGTGCATCCATAGCGGTCATGCTCTGTGAGTCGGCGAATGAGCGAGAATGATGTGCTCAACACAGGCGAGAGAGGGGGCAATGGGCGAGAAAGAGAGTGAGCGAGACAGACGAGGGAGATTATGAGGGAGATTGAGAGAGACTGGTGAGAGAGAACTGAGAGAGATTGAGAGATCGCTTGTCCCTCTCAATGTCTCTCAGCTCTCTCTCCTGTTTTATCCGTCTCTCTCAGGTGTCGGCGATAGGAGTGACGTTCATACTACTAGGTGCATCCATAGCGGTCATGCTCTGCGAGTCAGTGACCTTTATGCTGAGCTTTTTCCTCATGCCCTAGGTCATCGGGCCTGGTACAGCCCATTCTACAGTGTCGTGCTGGGCCGTGCCGCCCGTCGTGTCTGATTCTCGAGCCCAGACGGCTGTACTCTGATGTCGTCGCGGCCCAAGACGCCCACTTCGTGCGGATCGACCGTCGGACCGTGATGTCGTGCCTCGGGCCGACCCAAAAGAGCCCGGCCCGAGTGCCCACCTCTAATACTATATCCCAAGCATGACAATTTTTTAGCTTTTGCTTTCTATAAAAGAAGGGCCGTTTGGTATGTGGTCTTCAAAAAAGGCCGCTCGAGCTGCGTGCGCGTGAGTTGATGGGCTGAGTAGCCTGGCCGGAGGTGGGAGGCAGGTGACTTTTTGCCGCGCGGGCGGCATATAGGCAGGCCTCTTGTGCCCAAGTGCCATTCTACGGGCCAACTTGCGCGGTGCAATCCCCCACCTAACCGAGTGGGGCAAGAAGGTTAGAACGCGCCTCCGCGATGTGCTGACTGCCGAGTGACGACGTATAGTGCTTGGGCCATGTAGCGCGGCTAAATTAGGCTAAACGTACGCGCCGGCCATCGAGCGCTCCGCGCAGTCGTCCGCGCAGCCGAGAGATTGTGGGCTACACGTGCGCGCGGCCCGGCGGAGCCATCAGCTGCGGCGGCGCCGCGCGCGAAGTTCACGGGCAAATTGGCTACGACAAGCGGTGCCCAGTCCGTGCGAGTTTTGACTATTCTGGGCTTCTCTTCGGAGATGGTTTAGGTGGCCCGCGACAACTAGAAGTATGGCCCATCTTTCGAAGGGAGCTAAGCTATAGTAGTGCTACTATAGCATTCGACAGTTCTAGAATCAAGACGACGACGTGTTCCTCCGTGTTCGGTTCTACTTATAGGAATGGAAAGATGCAACGAGTGACCTTGTCGTCACGCTATACATGTCAAACCTGAAAGTAGAATTCACGGTATTCATAATTCATCTACTTCCTACTTATCAACGATGATTCGAGTCATTAAAAAAAGAATGGTTTTGCCATCCAAACCTTGCTCTGTTGGTGGGAACAAGCGACGCGTGCCCTGTCCACCTGCGTTCCAGCGTCTCTCGACGCGGGCTCGCGTGGCTTTGAGACTTTGAGTGCAAGGGCGTGTACGTGTATATATACATTTGTAGCTCTAGGGTTGTTCTTTTTTTAATGAATATAAGAACTCGATCAATTTTTTTTAAAAAAAAACAATGATTCTTTTGGCGAAGGCCTCCCAAGCACAGCCCTCAACAGGTTCAAAGGATGATATGTCATAAATAAAAGAGGTAATAGAAAGTTAGCGATAGAGTCAATTGGTCCTGCAAGAGCAGAATTTTTTATAAAAAAAAATTGACCAGAGCATTGGCATTCATCATAGAAGAAAGAAATAAGAGGCGAGCTACATACGCACACATGCACCTCACACATACGCACGTAATCACGCCCGCATAGCCTTCGCCTCCTCACGTGCACCTCCGTCAAGCCGCGCTCGAATGCGGGCGGACGGAGCGAGTCTCGCTCACTCACGCCAATCGAGTGAAGCCCCGACCCAAGAGCAGAAATTTTCAATTAGAAGCTTAGTATTAGAATATATGGATGCTTTTTTAGGATGTGAAAGTTAAAAGTCAAATTGTAAGAATGATTAAGGGGGTGTTTGGCATAGCTCCAGCTCTACCAAAATTAGTGAGTTGGTGGAACAGGGTATTCTTAACTCCAGAAATTTATGGAGCTAGAGTTGTGGGTACATTAAAAATGTTTAGGTAGGTCATCTTGTTTACATTTTAGGCTAAAAATATAAACTTAATTCACTTTATTTTAACCTACAAGTTTCAGATCTGAGGTGGAGTTAAGATCTGGAGCTCTGCTAAATAAGGCCTAAGTATCACTCGAGAGTGATTCAAGCCCACAAATAAGCCGTTTTTTTGCAACCGCTCGATCCCAACATACCGGTCCAGATCCTTCCCCCATGTGTATACATGCCACGAATGACCCAACCCTAGCCTTCCGATCCAACCACCTCTAACCTGTGACATCTCTGCCGCCACCCTGCGGGACGATGCCCTATTGCCTTGTCGACGATGCCTTTAGCGTCGGAGATGTTTCTCTTATGTCTCCTATAGTGCCCTCCTCCCCTTGGTGAGCCTTTGTTACTTGGCTCCCATTTGCCTCTTTATTCCCTGTCTTCTTCGGTGGCTCTACCTCCAGCGGTTCTTGCTATTGTCTTCACAGATAGATGGTGACATCTCAAGCGTCTCTCCTTAATATAAGAAAAAGGGAAGATATTCGGTGGAGCGTACGCTCGTTAGAGGAGCATTCGACGATAGCAGCAATGAGTCAACTAAGCCGACAACAGCGCTCGTCATAGATGAGGAAGACGCCGGTAAATCTTAGGTGGAAAATTGACTAATTTCATAAAAAAAATTATGTGACAGATTTTTAGCATTTCCAAACTGATTTCAGGGTGGGAGTTGGGATACTTCTTCCTCTGTTCCCGTGTTGTCGAGATCTAAGAGTACTTGTGCGAGAAGTCGGCCATGGCAATCAATCATGACTATGTACTCAACAGAGACCCCGATGCGAACACTATGTACTCATCTATTCGCGTGTTTTCGATACCATACGGTCTGCAAAATGCAGTAAACATCAAGGCTCTAGTTGCCAGTACAACGACACAGATGGAATCCAAAAAAATACAACAGCTATAATCTACTGGTTCAACGGAGGCGCTGACCTTTATTGCTCATCGAGCAGCCGAAGGAATCTTAAATCTTAATACATCAACAAGAACACAGTTCGCCAACCATCACCAACAATTTTCTTAGTGGCTCATAAGTACAAACCAGATTTAATTAATTAATTAAGGACGAGTGAAGAACAAGTAACAATCGTGAGGAAAAGACGACCGGCCATCAGGAGGGAGGAAGGTGGCATGCGTCTCTCCCCACCGGGGTAAGGCCATGTGGCGTCCACAATAGCCACCCGTGTCCGGGTCATCAGCACTGTGATTCATTATAACCGAGGCCAGCGTCTCCACCCGGGTAAGGCCATGTGGCGTCCACAATAGCCACCCGTGTCCAGGGCATTAGCACTGTGATCCCATTATAACCGGGGCCAGCGTGCAGTCTGCCTTTTATAATTTTTTTTTTGAAGCGGTAACTTTTTTTTCTCTCTTATCTTGTTTTTTTTTAAATCAAATCTAGCCCTATCCCCACAGCGGAACGTGTCTTCCGCGCTCACCAGGCCGGTAGGCCCTCCCGTGCTCCTCTACTGTGAGAGGCCGTCTCCTACACCCGTCGGCCACAGCAGGCTGACTGCCTCGCCCGCCAGCCGCGGCAAGCCACTGCTCCCGCGCGCACCGTCTGCGTTAGGCCGTTGCTCCCAAGCTTCGCACTGGCTGCCGCGCTCCCCAAACGCGACGGGTGATAGCCAAGCATTTCACAGCGAGGAAGGAGGCTAGATTTGTAATTCTGCTCAGAAGGGAGCAAGGTTTGCAAAAAAAAAAACACACGGTAACGAGAGCTAGAAAAGTGATCATTTCTAAGTTTTGCCGTAAAAAAGATTCCCATTTTGGTGAGAAGAGAAAGATTTATACTAAATGGAGAAGGAAGAGGATCTTGTACAAGACTGCAACTTAAGCAGCCCTATAACCCAGGTTGCCTGGTCGCGGCAACGAACGATCCATATCGTTCAATAGTGTGTTTCTATAGTGACTCACTATAATTTTTGCTACATTGATTCGGTACGGTGTTTTTTTATCAATATTCTTGAAAGATCTAGATTCATTATTTTTTAATCCAACGGTCTAGTTGCAACAGCTTATGTTACAGTCCTAAAGGATTGCACTCGATCTCAATTCAATGTAGTAGTACTATGTTATGGTTTTTTTTGTCTGAATCTAGTAAATCAACGTGTACACTATTGAGTACAGTATTTATGGTTGCTGATTGCCGACCTGGCCAAATAACAGCAAAAGTGAAGAGAAATACCCCACAAGGGTTTCCAATCTAAAAGAAATACTATGGAATTAACTGATATGATACTGCATCTGCGAACAAACAGTTTGCTAATCAAGCTACTCATTTCCATTCCTTCAATGATTGAGCAATCATCATGTTAGCGTTCTGTATGAAAATAAGGGCAAATGTCAAATAATTTTGCAGAAAAAATTGGGGTAGAAATTGTGAGACAATTACACACCCAATCCATTTCTTCCTCATGTCCCTCAACGACCACTACATCACCATTATTATTAAACTATTCTTTTTCCACCTCTTCTCCTCCCATTTCCATTAAAAAAATAAAAGGAAAACACTTGCAAGAAGAGCATAATAACAACACCCCACACCTTTAATTTCCTTTCCCCCCTTCTTCTTGGCCTCTAAAACTCTTTTTTTTTTTTATCTCAGAACCTAACGATCTTGGCCGCGCGCACCACCGGGTTCTCCCTGGCGATGGCGTTCCTCGCCGCGGCCTTGTAGTCGTAGTTACAGCCGTGCCTGTCCGAGTAACGGTGCTCGCCGCAGAACTGCTCGCCGCACCGGCACCGGAACCCCGTCAGCCCCACCCGCTTCCGGCACCTGGAGCACCGGTTCACCGACGTCCTCGCCGCCTTCACCTCCACCGCCGGAGCCCAGTCAACAGCTGGATAGGCCAGCTCCACCGGCGCCTCTACCAACGGCGCGGGCCTCGGCTTGTCGACCACCGGAGTCCACATCACCGGCAAAGAAGAAGACGACGACGGAGAAGGCGGCGAGGACGTTGACGCCGAGGCCGCCAGGAAGCAGTTCTGGCAGAGGTTCTGCGTGGCTGGGTTGCCGGGGAAGCCGCAGCTGTTGGCGCACAGAGTGATCTCCGGCGCGCGGAGCTCCGTAGGCTCCTCCTTCTTGTCGCGCTGCGCCATGGCACGTACGGTGGTGGCCTGTAGCTAGAGCCGAGAGAGATTTCTACGAGATACGATTGAGAGCTTGACGGGAGGGGAGGGGAGGGGAGGGGAGGGGAGGAGGGGGGAATTTGGAGGTGAATTGGTGTAGCTCGAGCGTGGTCTTTTTATCGGGGAGGAGACGGGGACGCGTTCCTTTGAGGACGCGCAAGCGCCAATGGCAACAGCGACCTGCCCCCCGCGCGTGTTATTTCCGGTATTAGCCTCGTTGGCGCGGTGCAGGAACGCTAGAAATTGGCGACGCTGCCCTCTCGGTTTCGGCCGGTGTTTTGGTTTGCCGACGCACGGGGTGGATTTGACCCGAGAAGCGGTGGCTTACTGGCTGTACACCTGGTAAAGGAACGGCCGTTAAGCCTCCCCCCGCGTAGAAACGGCAAAGGAACGTGAGCAGCATGCCACTCGTGGGCTCGTGGCTCGCTAGTCCCTACAGGCCACAGACAGATTTGGCCACTAGGCTGGATACAGGGAGGCGTTGTACTCGTCAAGCTGGTGCAGGGGCAGAATGGTCAAGCTTCGAGGACACGGACGGGTCGTTTGCTGGTTGGCCTGGCTCGGCCGTGTGAGGACTGTGGAGCGCACCTGCCCTGCCCTGGACCTGGGCAAGTACGTAGCCGCCCGAAGCTGACCCAACAAAATACGCAACCGAAAGAGAGCGGAAGACGAATAGGAAACCAACCAAACGAAACCATCGGCACACGCACCGCCGTCTCGGGTCGGCTTGGAGCTTGGAAGCCGTCGTCGCGTCGTCCATCCACCGCACGTTCTGCCCGAGGCCCCCATAAAATTAAGCGAGCTCTTACCGTCAGTCTCGTCGCTTTCCGCCGTGAGCTGTCTGGATTAGCACGGCCATTCCTTTCCTTCCAGCCTCCCCTCCTCTCTCTCTCCCTTGCCCAGGTCACTGTCAACATAAACACACTATCTACCAAATTGCTAAACGAGAATACTAAATTGTGTGTCCTCTCTGATCCAATCTGCATGTCGACATGGGGAGTTCGTGGACCCGTTTTGTTCCAATCGCACGGCCGGGCCGTTTTCCTACGCATCACGGCTAGCTGTTGGACATTTTTAAACGGGAAATACGGTTCCATTATGATATCCTTTCTATTGCTCACACTGTTTATTTCTCTGGAGAAAAAGATGAGATGATTTGGGAGTTGAGTTCTTCTGATAGTTAGTGTTCAGTCCTTATATGCTTTGATTAATTTCACAGGTGTAACTCCTGTTTTATATTCCTTCTGTGCAAAATCTTAGGGTGTATTTGATTGGTGGGATGAAGTTGAATGGGATAGATGGTTCTGTACCATTTAGTTCTATTGTTTTTGTTGAAGTATAAGTGAATTGCCCACCTTTTCTCATCAGCTTAAGCTTTTGAGTGAACTGGTTGGTGCATGCAACTCAATATGATATCAGAGCCAAGAGGTCTCGAGTTCAAGACCCGGTTGGTGTAATTAAAAATAATAATTGCAGCCCACTTCTATTCCACAATTGCAGCCCACTTCTATTCCACATCCTAGACCTGAGTGAGCCTACACGTGAACTGGTTGGTGCATGCAACTAAATAATTTTAAATGAATGAAATGGTTCAGCATCTATAGGGAATATTTCTCAAATTTGTATCTCACTATCCAAGATGGAATGGTTCTATTCAAGCAACCAAACACATGAATGACTTTTTTTCTTAAACCATCTCATACATGTACCACTTAGTACAAGCAAACAAACACACCATTATAATACCTCTAAGAACTCATTTATTTTCTTGCTTTTAGCTCGTAATAAGATATTAACTAAGATATTAAAAGACAAACGGTTCATGATACCACTTGCTTATTCTGTAATGAGAAATAAACTGTGATACACCTATTCTTTGACCTAGTGGAGATAGTCATAGGTTGTGATTTTGAATCTGTTTCTAAGTAGTGGATTTATAATAAATCTCATGCCATATTCTGAACATGACTACTTCTGCTACTTTGGGGAAGGGGCGGTACCAAGGGTGCCGGGTATGCCCCGGCACCCTCAAAATTTTGAAAAGTTGTATTAAATCATCTTTTTAGTATGCTAAGTTTGTTTATTGAATTGGTTCTGATTTCGGTGGTTTAAGATTTTTAAGACCTTAGAACTATCTATATTATGCTTTCAGCAAATTTCAAATATATGTGTTGGATTTACGATGTTATGAAATAATTGTAAAAGACTATAGAGTTGTACGTGTGAAGTGTGCACACCCAACAAAAAAAATTCTAGTTCCGCCATTGTTTTGGGGAGTGTTTGGAAAGAACGTAATGCTATGTTTTTTAGCACAAGAAATGGATTGGAATGCAGGTCAGGATTGCCACAACCTTCAGAGGATGGAGTGTTTGCAAGGATACTCTGTTGGCAAAGATGGATCACTATATTTGTCTTTTGGAGCTCAAGATGAAAATGATACCCCAATTGACATGAAGACGAAGACATTTGAAGGGGCTCAAGATTGGCTGGGGAGGTGCATGGAGGAGGGGATAAGCCTGGAGTACTGCCGGAGGGCAGCAGCTGTGAACACAATGTAATAGGCTAGCTACATGATTCTGTGATGTCTTGTGATGGGAGTAGTTTAGAAGAGTGTGGAGGACGAGCGTTTGCTCGTTTGGTCGAAGGCCAGTTGTGCCAGTGATTAGGTCGTGAGTTTGATCCCAGACAGACTCATAGACCTCATTCTAAAAATAAAAATCAGTATGGGCACACATTTAGTAGGATAGTGTGTTTCTACACTCCAGAGGTAGCGTGTGGTGTATGTATAGGGTGTGTATACGTAGGGGTGAAAACGGAAACGGAATTTCCGACCGTTCCGGAGAAAAATGGAAACGGAAGTCTTTTTTCGGAAACGGAAACGGAAAACATCGGTACGGAAACGGAAAGTTTTTGTCGGAAACTAAACGAAACAGAGAGCCATTTTTGTTTGAACGAAACGAATCGAAAATTCGTATAAGTGAAACCGAAATTCGTTCGAAACTTGGCCCACTTGGCCCAAAAAGAGAATGGAGAATTTACATTTATTTTCGAATTAAAATAATTTCGTAAATACAAATGGCTTTATAGAAAATATCAAATAGAGTTCAAAATTCGAAAAAATCTCAAAAATACTTTGGAACATTTTGAACCTAGGAAAATTATTTCTAGCATAATTTTAGCTTCATTTTTCATGAATAAATTAATTATATAAATCTAAAAAATAGCAAAATGATATTTATAAACTCCAGAAAATCTAGGATAAATCTCAGAAAATCATAAATGAACATTGAACAATAATATGCAAATTTAGGGCATTAAATCTTTATAGTTGGAGGAGCAAGAGGATGTCGATGATAATGATATGTAGCAGGACATGATAGTCTGATCTAGGGGACAAATAGCGAGCCTTCAACTGACAAATTTGAGAAAAAACTTTCTAGTGATAGCGGTGAAAATAACGTTGTTTTTGTATCAGCCTTTGAGGTGAAATGAATTACATTATTTTTGCGGTCATGTATATTGTGATCATGTACTACGTTCTTGTGGAATTTTCTACTTTCGTTTCCGTATCCGCTCCGTTCCGTTTCGCATCCGTTTCGGTCATTATTCGTTTTCATATCCGTTTCTGGGGTTTCCGATTTCGTTTCCGTTACCAGTAAAAGATGTGGAAACGAAAACAAAACGACCATTTACCGACCGTTTCCGTTCCGTTTTCATCCCTATGTATACGTGGTATGTCCGTTCTTGCACTGATTAAAAAAGTTTAGAAGAGTGGTAGGCTCGGTGATACCTCGACCTGTCTTTATGTTTTTCTTCTTAAATACAGACACGTGCGGTTGTGCCAGACATAAATAGTATTTGGGACTGGTTGCATTTATAAGTGGAACCGGAGTGAAAAACATCCTCTCTTTTTTTTAATAAGAAAGACGATTCCATTAACTAGTCTGGTTCGGAGACTTCACGGTGGCCAATCAGGGATGGACAGGCCTACAGGTGCGATCCGGATAAGAAGATTCTCTCGGGGAGGAAAAGACGTCGGAACAGTAGCGGCAGCGGCACGAACCAACTTTCCCCAGCTCGCCTCGCAGCGACCGGACACAACTCCCTGCCATCCGATCGAATGAATCATGAAGCGAAGAAAATATGCGCCCATCTCATCTGCGATGCAGGCAGGTTGTTTATTCAGGCTTAGCTAGCTAACTAGGTTGGAAGATGGTTGTGATCATCATTACAGGCTTAAATGTTCACGCTGCTGACAACGAGTCGACCGGCCTGCAGGACCTCCCGATCGATCACCAGCCAACTCAGTCGATGATTTGTCCCGCCGAAATATATTACTTACGCTAATCAAGAAAATTATATATTAACATGCAGCCGTGCCCACTTTTTTTGTGAAAAAACCCTCCGTAAAATCTGAAATTACGGATAGGTCCTTCCAAGAATATTTTGCAAAAAAACAGGAGTAAACCAAAATTACAGATAGATCCTTCTAATTACGGATAGGCCCTTCGCCCGTTTTTCCCCCGGATTTTTCAGAAAAGACCCGTACTTTCGTGTATTCACAGACGGGTCCTTCAACATTTTTTACGATCGCGGAAAGGTCCTTCGCCCGTTTTTTTAAAAAAAATTTTCAAAATAGGCCACGTAGATCTATATATTCGCAAACGGATCCGGTTTTTCCAATCGCAATAGGTCATCCCAGGATGATTTTTTTTATAAAAACACCACCAAAAAAACCGAAATTTCCTTTTTAAAAAAAAATCGGCATAGATTTTTTTCGCACGGCACGGCATCATGCGCAGTTCTACCTAGTATTATTTATGAGCATGCAGGACCGTTGTTGACGAACACGAGCTACTTGGAATGTGATAATTTAGTGGTTAAGAGTTAATACGTTCTTCCTCAACAGTTTAGAGTGGTTTTAAGATCACATGGCTAGGTTATATATTGTAGCAGAACTCTACTGATATATGGTTGTTTCTTTTACATGGTAGCCAGATTGGTTAATTTGATTTGGTAAGATCTTAGCTTAATTTAACGAAATGCCCGGTGCACCACGTACGTACGAAGCATATGTACAGCTACTAGCTACTGAACTGCGTATTGCACCTAAAGAGAAAGGCTGTTCCATTGCTCAAAAGGATGAGGTCGAGTACTGCTCAAGTGACTGACAGGTCAAGGAGCTAGCTCGCTAGTTTACTTTTGTAGGCCGTCTTTATCGACGAATAATCCTCAGCTCGAAAGCATGCATAAGAACCAAGAAGGCAATATCCACCAAGATACTATTTGGATTGTTAATCCTGTGACACATCACCAACTCGTCATGCCACGAGCAACAGAGTCAGATGGTTGGGATGGAATGGGTATTGGATAGCTATCCTAGAAAGTATAGAAACACCTTTGGTTGACATCTAAAAAATCCAACGGCGCACTGACTCGTCATACAGGTTTTATCACCAGTACAATTATCACGTCCCAAGATTTTGTAGATTTTTTTTTATAAAAAGCGAACTATTTTGTATGGAGTTTCTGCGGATTTCCTTCGTGCAGGCAGGGCCTTTGGACGTGGCAATCCTGAAAGGCCAGCTAGTGTAATATCCTCCGAGAATATCAAGATCCGGGCGTGGGAAGCCCACTACATCAACCGTGGCTTATACGCTTCACACGTGTGTGATCTTCGTCACGGAGTGGCTCCCAGACACTCACAATCACAAACGATCGCCAGGCCAACACGGAGGCACTACAGGAAAGCACGCGTCGACCCTTCCCCACTTATGCTATGCCGATTTGACTCCTTGGATCGAACTGCTCCGCGCAACCCTGTCTCTACAGGCAAGTAGCATGGCGCAAACACGAGATATTTTCTGGTGGAAACAACGATGCATTGCAGTCTTGCAGATGGTATTAACCACTTCTTGTGATTCAATATAGTACTCCCTTCAATCATAAATAGTTCGCTTTGGAATCGACATAATCCTTAAAACTCAATTTTGATCATTAATTGCTATCGTAGTATATTTAAAAAATCTAATAAAATTATAAAAATACATTTCGTGACGAATTTACACATATGATTGTCATGCATTCAATCTGAATATTTAAAAAGATATCGATAGCTAAAGTTTCAAAAGTTTGACTGTATATATCCAAACCGATAAGTTTTTGTGCACCGGAGAGTATGCATGCAAGACCGGCTTCTAGCATTTGCGCTGATGAAATGGCATTTTTCGAGTACACAAGCTGAGACCACGCATCTACAATATTAGATTATGGAAATAAAAGACACCACAAACCTATACTTTTCATTATCTGAGCAAATGAAAAGAAGTACCGTGTCAGAGCTGAAGTGGTGGACGGTTGCGTTCTTAGAGTAACTTCGATGATCAGAGTTTACTATCCAGAGGTGAAAAATATATCTATTATATAATACAAACCCATGATAGTCGTTGTTTTACGACTACTAAAAAAAGATAAATATTCTATAAATTCTCACAAAAAATCAAGCTATTAATATGGTGGACCCTAATTAAAATTGATGTCAATCATTAGATATTATTATTAAAAAGGAAAATAGACTAAAAATTCTAAAAAAAGCAAAACATCTGGCCTCAATTCGACGGATCCTAATTAAAGCTAAGATATAGTGATCATTGGATGTTAATTCTTAAAGATATATATTATTTTGTATTTTTTTTAAAGGAAGATAACTTCCTCGCAAAAAAAGAAGATAACCACAATGCACCAAAGAACAGCAAGCACAAAAGGAGCACACAGAATATAGGGAGGTGAAATTCTGTTTTCTCTTTATTAGATTGGTTTTCTTGTACAGAGGGGGTGACAAATATATAGAAGAAGGCAGCAAGAGATAAATTTGAATTCGCCCACGAAAAGATAGAGTCCAACTAAATATAGAATCAAATCAATCTATATCTTAACACTCCCTTTGGACAAATACCGCGTAGTGCACATGCCTCATTAAAAACTCCCTTCAAAAACCTATCGGGAAAAAAAGATGGAGAAAAGAGTACATTGTACTCGCACATTGTGTTACACTAGTTGCCTCGTTAAAAACCTTCATATGAGAAAGCTTCAGGAAAACTCACAAAGGGAAAACGAGTGCAACTTATAATCTTTTGGATTAAAGTAGTATCTTCAGGATCATACTAAGGGTTATAGTTCATAGATTTACTCCTTTTGAACTCTGCATATCTCTAAGTCTTCTCATTCCAATGCCATGCACACATATTTGAAAACTAGATGTTAGCAAAGAATTAGTGAATAAATATGTTAGATTTTCACATAATTTAGTTTGTAGAATCTTTACCTCCTTATTCTTCTGGAGTTCATGAGGATAGAAAAATTTATGAGCAATATGCTTTGTGATATTGCTTTTCACATAATCCATTTGCATTTGTGCAACACAAATAGCATTATCTTCATGATAACCGTGGGGGTATCGACAATATTAATACCACATGACTTCTGGATATGGTTAATCACACGTCTTATCCAAACACATTCACGTGAGACTTCATATAAAGCTATAATCTCTAAGTGGTTGGTAGAAGTAGCTACTAAGGTTTACTTAAAAGACCACCAAGAAATGGCTGTAACACCGCAGAGAAACACAAAACCAGTCTAAGATTTGGCACTGTGAGATTAGACAGATAGCCAGCATCCATATATCCCACCATGGTCAAGTTTTGGTCGTTTCGATAAAATAATCCAAGATCTTAAGTACCTTGGAGGTATCTGAGTAAAGTCTTGACACTCGCCCAATGTCTTCTGGTTGGGCTGCACTGTGTCTTACTAGCAAATATATTGCAAATGAAATATCAGACTTTATACAATTCGCAAGATACATAAGTGCTCTAATTGCGCTTAAGCATGGGACTTCAAGTCCTAAGACCTCCTCATTTTCTATCAATGGTCTAAAAGGGTCTTTATCCACTTCAAGTGATCTTACCACCATGGTGGTTTTCAAATGATGAGATTTATCCATATTAAATATTTCCAATACCTTCTTAGTATAGGTAGACTGGTGTACAAAAATTCCTTATGGGAAATGCTTTAGCTATAGGCCTTTACCCAAATCTTTCATCTCAAACTCACTCATAAGATAAGAACTTGCTTCCTTTATCTCCTGCGTGGTTTTAGATTTTAATCAGATCATCGATATAGACTGAGATAATACAAAATCCATTATGGGACTTCTTTATGAACATACGGGACAATTGGAGTACCATCCTTTAGAGAACTCACTAAGTTGATTGTATCACATTCTCTCCGACTATTTTAATCCGTATAGCGACCTTTGCAGTTTGACGCTATACATGTTGCTATTTCAGGGACTCTCATATAAATATTCGTATCCAATGACCCATATAAATATGCGGTTACTACATCCATCAACTGCATTGATAAGTTTAAGCTAGCTGCCATTGATATCAAGTATTAGAACTTTATTCCATTCATTACAGGAGAGTAAATTCCATCGTAATGTGTGTTGGGTCTCTGCATGAACTCTTGTGCTACAAACCTCGATTTATATCTCACCACATGGTCATTTTCATTTCTCTTCGGGATAAAAACCCAATTTGATCCTACATAGACCACTTTATGAGGTGTTCGGTCGATAGGATCAAATACTTTCCTCTTATTAAGCGAGCGCAATTATGCTTCAATTGCTTCTTTTCATTTGACCCTATCTGAGCGCTTCTGGTACTTTGCCAAGGACTTTGGTTCTGATTCCAGATTAAGCAATTTTGAAGCAAAATATATGTCGACAATTGTAGTCTTTTTCTTATACAACTCTCCTGAATCACTTCAGGGATATCTCTTCATTAATTTCTTCCAGCTCCTTGTGATTTCCTACAACGATGGAGTCTGGACGTTCTGACTTCCCAATGTTAGATTGTACGCGCAAAAACTCGTTGGGGTTATCATTCAGGATGACTCTCTTCAGGGAGGTTACCACCTTCAGAATGACTCACTTCAAGGATTTTCTCAACACCAGGTTGAGCTTCTTCAACTGTCTCAGGTAATTTTCTCACTTGTTCGATTCTCTATTTGTACGAACATCTCCACGAAATTGAGTCTCATGCACCTGGAGGCCTCCTCCTCTTCTTATCATGGGGGGCAAGAGTGGGTTCAATATCCTTTTAGGGTAATTCCACTCTTTTCAGGTGCATTTACTGTAGGTAAATGAGATCTTATCACTCCCTTATGATCAATGAAGGCATTGGTAGATTATTAGCTATTTATTGCAGACTTATTCTCCTCCGAACTTCAGGTCGAATTCTTTAGTGCGTGGGTCTAAGGACCGAATGCCAGCGACATTCCAATCTATTTTTCGGTATCCTCATACAATCAGTGTATCAAGCCGTGTACAGATCCATTGCGCTCTAGGTATTTAATAAATGATGGAGATTCATAACCTACATAGATTCCCAACTTTCGATGAGGGCTCATGCTTGTATGTTGTGGTGGTGAGATTGGCACCTATACAACACAGCCAAATTTTCGCAAATGGAAAATACCTGTTTCTTTCCCACGCACTATCCGCAAAGGGAAAATTTTATGGTATGCAGTTGATCTGAGTTGAATTAATACCGCAGTGTGCAGCACTGCGTAGCCCCAACAGCTGGTAGGTAACCTATAATTCTACAATAATAGCCTAGGAATAATTTTTACTTTTTTAATTAATGACTCTGCAAGGCCACTTATGAGTGTAGATATGAGGTACGAAATGCTATACATTAATTCTTAGAACCATACTTCAGGTTTAGAGAAGTCTTTATTTTTGTATGCTATGACCAGCATAATTATAGATGATTTTTATCATCTCGTTTAACTCAGGATGATCCAGTCGATCATGCTAGATCTTAATTCTGTTTGGGTTTTTAAGCATTGTTTTCATTTCAACAAAAACTTCAAGTTTTATATATGTATAACCTGGAGAAGGAATGAAGTTTTTCAACCACATGTATATTACACCCATTAAACTTAGTCATGAGTAGGTATTCTGTACCAACCTCATTTTTTATTTCCATATGGAAACCATTCAAATGAATGTCTTCAAAACTTAGTGGAGTATGACTAGACTCAAGGTATAATAGGGTATTCTCTATTATTGTAAGAGTACTCATAGGGAAGACTATGATGGCTCTTCTAGTACCAACTATGAGAGCATAACTTCTGGCGATGGTCATATTATTTTTATTTTTCTTAGTCAAAGTCTGGAAATATTTAGTCTCCCTAAGAATTAAATTTTTAGTGCAATTGTCTACAGGACAGATTTTCTCCTCCGTCATTAGATTATACTTTGTTCTATATTAGAAGTATAATTTAACAATCAAACAATTGTTGCATCAGGAACATATTTTAGAATATAGAACAAACATAGCACAATCAATCAAATATCTGGGAAATAACAATTTATTCAATTTTATATGATAATCGCTCATCAGGAGCGTAGACCAATGTTCATTTAGGAACTAGGACTAAACTGATAAGGAGACTCATAAGGGATATGTGATATCGACTAGTAAATAGAAGGAATAATTAGGAGATTAACCCAGATCTCCATATGAGTCATATGTGTCCTCCTGGGACTCATAGAACTCAATAATTTTAAGAATCATATCATCACACTTCTCAGAGTCCGTGTCAACAACAGGTTGTACTGTGAAGTGTGCCTCATCATTGTTCCCCTATGTCTTATTATCTTTTCCAGTGGACTGCTGACGAATACTAATAAAAAGGATACCCCAACAGCCCGAAGCGACGAGCCAGCGGCCTCAAGCATATCTCCATTTAACAGCGCGCGCCGCCCGCCACGACCGAATCGCTGCGAGATCACAAGAAGACATCCGCTCCCGACCGCCAGGGAAGCGAATCCGACAGACAGCGCCCCGACCCCTCTTGGCGGGCGGGATCTCCGACTCAACCGAACCAAGGCGACGGACGCCGAGTGCCGCGTGTCGTCCTCATCGCCTACCGCCACGCACCCCGAATGAGGTCAATCGAGCGACTATACAAGGCGGTGGCTCCTTCCCAAGAAGATCCGTGACTGCAGAAGACAAAGCTTCCACCCCATCAACCGACCACGATAAAGACGAGCGACGCTCCTCCCGAGGCGGCACCAACGCCACGCACTCGACGCCAAGATTCGCAAGGGTCACAGAGGGCAAGTACGCTATTTCCGGGAATACCTAACCTCCCCGACCACCAAGGCTACCAACCCAAAGATGGGCAAGACGGGTGGCGACCATCCACGGGACGAAGGACCGAGCTCCTAGCATAGGTCACCTCGCTCTTCCTCCCAACTCTCGATGTAACTCGCCCCTTCCTTTCAGATAAAAGGAGGCGGGGCTAAACGATTCAAGGAGAGCGAGAGGAGAGGGAGACATCGTAACACGAGGAGACTAAGTCATTTAGGGCCTCGTGCAGAAAAACATAGTGCAAAAAGCAATACAATACGGCCATCCGAATCGGAGTAGGGACTTTCACCAACCAAGATACATCTTGGACTCACGAGTCTAACCATTCAGGGAGTGGAACGCGCGACCCCCTAGACTTACAAATTTACTTGCCGGCGCTCGAAAACGCCGACAACTGCATGTAAAGGTCTAGCACATGCTTCGGGATGCGATAGTTGCAGGACCAATGGCCAGTGCATCCATATCTAAAGCTGGGTTATGCAGGGTTTGCAGCCTTATTAGCTGAGTCTTACTTCTGGAAACCACCTGGCCCTTTACCTTTACTTATCCAGTGTGGCTTGCCTCTTCCCTTATCTGATCTATCATTCTTCCATTTATCCCATTTATGTCTTTGGCCCTTTTTTCGGCCTCGGCTATTACTAGCCGGCTGAGCATTTGCATGTACTTCGGGCATTGCATGACTCCTATTAGAAAGTACGTGATGATTCTTCACCAAGAGTTCATCATGCTTATCTGCTTTTAGCATAATGCATATAAGCTCAGAGTACTTTTGGTATTTGGCATGATGTTACTGTTGCTGCAGTATCCTTATATTGGAGTGGAAGGTGCACAATGTCTTGTCGCGATCATTCCAGCATCTGTATCTTTCTGGTTACAGAATATCAGTTTGACGATAAGCTTGTGCATGGCAGAGTTATATTCTGCCACATCCTTAAGATCTTAAAAAAACACAGGAGGGTCCATTCACGTTGTGTTTCTAACAACAGAATGAATCTTTGCTGGTTGTATCATTCCTTCAGGGAATTTCATAGTGCTAGTGGATCCTCCTCCATCAAGTATTCAACCTTTAGGTCCGCATGGAGATAATGCCTCAAGAATTGTAGAGTCACACAAATTACGGCTTCGTGAAGAGCAGGGGTACCAGCTTCGAGTTGGGAAATAGCAGCACCAAGAGATCGAGCTGTCAGATTAATGCCTAGGTGAGGTAATTGCTGCCATTCAGGGCGAGCTAAATAAATTCCCTCTTTGCGATATCTGACATATCCTATTTCTATTTATGCAAAAATGACTTTTACTGCTGATAAAATAAATATATTACATACTCTTGAATCAGTAAAGTTTGGCCTATATCTATTCAGTAGATAATTATCTAAAATTTCTCAGAATTTTCCTAGCATTTTTAAAAATTTTCTACTAATTATTAAGCAATTTTTAGAATTACCCATCAACAAAAAAAATAAATTCCATCATATATAAACATGGAATAATGCTAAGAAAAATAAATGCATAGGCATGGAACTTCCAACATGCTATTTAAAATTTTTCTAGCATTTTTCATGATTTCTGCTAATTATCAAGCAATTTTCAGAATTATTGATAAAATGAAAAATAAATTTCAGCACATATAAATATGGAATAATTCTAGAAATAATAAACCCATAGATATGGAGCTTCCAATGTGTACTAAATCTAATTTTGAACAAATTTATTGAAACACATATACCTAAAAAAATAAATTTCTAGGATTTAATATAATTTTTAGGATTTATTTAAATTTTTCCACAATTACAGAGAACTCCGGGGAAAAAAATAAATTTTCCTTTTTTTCGAAAATATTATTGGACCATCTGGTCCGTGGGTCGCATGGCCCGCGTCAGCTTCTTGGCCCATGTCGAGCCATGAGACTGGTGGCTAGGGTTAAAAACCCCAGCTGTGCTCAAAGACAACAGGTGGTTTGGGCGGCTGCTGTTGGCGATGGCAGTCGGGCACAACAAGCAATGGCATGGTCGGAGGCACGACCTGTTGGAAAATTAACATGGCATAACATTAATTTAATTCCAAAGATACGCAATAAGAATATGAAGATAAATATTGCGTCTACGACATGGTTACTAGTAGCCAACAAATTGACAGAACATGCTAGTAAAAAAAATATGACTACATATGCTAGATAGCCCAAAGGATACATAGATGTAAACAAAACTGTCATAGCAGCATCCATTCTCAACAGATCTAATCACAAAAGGGATCACTTGAACTAAGAACAATTTAGTCCAGAGCACTCACTGAGGGCTTGATGAAGAACAGGGAGCAGCGCAGAAGCGATGCGACGATCGAAGAAGATGATGAGCAGTCGCGCGGTGTGGTGCTTCCCAGAAACTTGATCGTCGGTCTCCCGTGCAGGGCGTCAAATGGCCGGCGTCAGATCGGAGACACTGCTCTCCCTCACGCCCGTTGCACGATGGATGAAGGGATGGAATGGCTCCGAAGGCTGCAAGCACCGAGGAAACAGAGATCGTCAAAGAGAACGAGATGGATTTCTGTCGCGCGTTTTCTCACAAACAGGGACGTCTCCCTTAAGAAATTGCGAACCGAAAACTACCTCGCAAAAAATCAGCCGAACTGCCACGATTCCAAGAACCGCCCCCTGGAATCTCGCAACGTGGGCAAACGGACTAACCGCGCGAAAACGTGCGTCTCCCTGAGTCCGCGACGCCATGTCAGCAGTCGAGGTGTAAGATGATGTGGCATAGCCGGTACACGTGGCAAAAAGGTTAAGTACACTTAGTACATCTCTGTCACGGTCACGCGTCGTCGCAAATACGCGATATATGCGCGCGCGCGTGCGTGTACATAGCCTAGCAAAGCCAACCATGTGTAACTCTAGCCTTGCCACCAACTCATACTAGAGTCCATGCATGAACTCTCCTTATAAGTTGGTTGCACTCCACCTAGCTAAGCAATATGGTATTAAAGACCATACACTCAACTCAACACCCCTTTGACTTCTTCTATTGAATTAATTTAGCATTAATTCCAACAATCCCCAGCAAGAAGTCAAAGTCTGCAAGAAAAAGCTTCCCAGCACTTTTAATATACCGGTTTTACAGTGTAGACCCGTCCTAGGTTGAGCTACACCTAGCACCACAAGATCCACTTACAACTATGCAATAGCCGAAGCCTTGAATTGCCAGTCTTGTGCAAGCAAGGTTCACTTGAAGGCATCACCGATACTAGGCCGCCTAGAGCCATGCCTACGTTTTGGAGTGTTGCGGTCATGCTCCCATGCCCTCTCATGAGCTTATTAGTGATTACCCAAATCTCATAGACTGTGACCTCACAATCTAGCTCACATAGGTGTGTTCTTTCGAGTGTACTCTGCAGGATAATACCTCGCTATAAAAATAGGCCTTAGAACACATTAAGACATAAAAGTCATCCTCCCATGCAGTACTTGAGAGTACGCATCTCCTAACGGGAAAAGGTAAGAACGAATGTACTCTCCAGTTACCTCGACAGTTTGTTTTTCCCATCACCTAATTCACGGGACCTCCATTCACATAGGCTGGGTTTCCACTGTAGAGCAACTCAGGTAGGTCTCAAACCAATTTCCCTCGATGCTCCATCTATCACTGCACGTGATAGTCCCTTCGTAAAAGGTTCAGTCAGGTTTTTAAATGTATTAATATAATCCACAGCGGTCACTCCAGTATTTCTCAAATTCTTGACGAATTTGATTCGCCGTTTCACATGTCTTGAGGACTTCAAATTATCTTTTGCACTCTTAACCTTAGTGATCATAGTTTGGTTATCACATTACAAAAGAATAACCGGTATTAGTTTTTCAACCATCGGCAAGTCCAACAAGAGCTCATGCAACCTCTTTGCCTCAACAATGGCTGTGTCAAGTGTTACAAGCTCAGCCTCTATGGTTGACCTCGTCAATATAGTCTGTTTGAAAGACCTCTATAAAACTGCAACACCGCTCAAAGTGAATACATATCCACTAGTGGTTTTGATCTCATTAGCATATATCTAAACAAAATGTACGAGCATATCTAAATATTTTTTTCCGGGACAAATACAAGTATATTATAAATACTAACCGACTTCAAACTCCACTAATTTGCCTTGACATGTCTTCCCCATGTATTTGCCCTTCTTTTCTATAAAACGTTGGTTCGAAGAAAAAGTCAACAATGAGATTCTTCTCCCTCGTTTTGGAAATTTACTATTTGATTCCTATTCCAATCCAAGAAACTGCTAACTATCACGTATTGCTAGACTGTAATGCTTTCTGTGAATGAAGCAACTACTATTTAGGCTCTGTAGTGACAGCGTAGGTAGTTGAAAAACGAAAGATATAGGATGATAGAAGATGATCAGTTAGCGATTGGCTAAGGGTCTGTTTGGTTTGTATGTTAAGGTTGTTATGTTTAACCATAATTTTTTTTGTCAAACTTGCCTAAGGTTAAGTTATTAAAATTGAAGCCACACTTTAACTAGAAAAATGAATTTTGCCACACTTTTTTGAGTCAATGACATATGGGACCAGGATTGCAACAAGGAATCTTACCACAGGTGTGGCTATGAACCAAACGGAGTCTTAACTCGGTCAAACTTATCTAACTTAGGGTGTGGTAAAATGTGACAAAGTTTGGCTATGAATCAAACATGGTTTGGGGATTTGGTTCCATTGAACCAATACTGCAGGGCACTGGGCACTCGCTCAACAAAATTTACCTAAAGGAACTTGGTTTACTCCAATATGTCAATCCTAAGACACCAGCATAAATGTATAATCCACATCCAAATTTTTAGCATCAGTTCCTGGAAAAAAGGGTACAACAACACTCTTCATAATTTTAGAGATCATGGCTGTAACTTGGGAGAGGCTAAAACCTGCAGAGCAAACACGCCCCATTTACAAGAACAGAGCATGTATCTCATCTGATTATCACACCCCAGACATTCAGATGTGATAGAGCAGTCATGCAGGCAACATGGGCAAGAGCGTAAAAGTGCATCGTTCTGGTAGCTTTTGCCGTGGCTTGTTTTTTTTACAAACTTACAGTGTACAGGGCAGGTCGGGAATCGATCACATTACAGGACGTGCTAGCTAGAAGAGGGTGAAGCCGTCGTCGTAGGAGACGTGCCATCCGCGGCGGCACGGCGGCGCGTCCTCGTCGCGCTCCTGGCAGCAGCTCCACCTCCTCTTCCAGTTGTCCCGCCCGGTGTTGGGCCGGCTCCCTCGGTCGTTCCACCTGTACACGATGACCCCGCTCTTGTCGCTCCACTCGCCGTCGATCCCCTGGTGCGGCGGCGACAGCGAAAACAACCCCTTCTCACCTGCAGCACCAACACGTCTGCATTCTCAGATGAGCCTATGTACTGTAGCTTATGGGCCCTAAGATTCTATGCCTCGGAAGTGCCTAGACGTTCGGCCCAGGAAAAGAGAAGGTTCATGATATAACCCCAGATAGCCACGAGTCCAGAAGATATTATGCAGCTGGTGCAGTGGTACTGTGGTAGTTTGGCGCCTACCTGTGATGTGGCCGTGGAAGGCGCAGGCGGTGGGGGAGTTGTCCTCGTCCAGGTACAGGGTGCCGCACCTCAGGCACCTCTTCCTCTCCTCCTCCCTGCTCTTGTCCTCCTCCGTCGTCGTTGCTGCCGCCGCGGCAGCATCCTCACCTGGAGTTGCTCTCGTTCGCGCGCGAAGCGGCCATCGGGCGGCCGCAGCCTTGCGAAGAGACGGACCGCACGGTGACAGGGACAGCTTGGGCGCCAAGAAGGTCGGTGTGGGAGAGGGACACGCCATGGCGTGAGACAATGGGATTCGCGTTCTTCTGGCGACCGAGCTCGCCGTGATTCATGTATGTATTCTAGGACGTGGTTTGGGCTACTTAGCCGAATGGCGTTGAACGGCCCACTACCAAATACTGGAGAACTGGCCCAGTTCTTGCGATGCCAACGTAGAAAGTTCCCTGCTTTCCGGAGATAGCTCGACAAATGTGACCACATAAATCGATCGACAAACGTAGCATCTGTAGACTGATGCAACGCGAGTGTATACCGTGCCGTAATGTGCTCTGTTCCAAGCACGAGAATTCACGTCCCTTTTGCAGCCACAATGCAGTTTCTCGTCTCCAGACTGCAGAGGTAAACCATTAACCAGCGCACCGGCTATGTTGGCACTCGGCACTTGTAGCCCATTTGGTTTTTGACCTTGGCGTTAGGGGTAGGCATTTATAAACAGACCGAAAAACTGAACCAAATTAATCTATTATTTTGATTTTTTGGTTTTCAGGTTTTAGTTCGGTTTTTATTGTAGTGCTATTCAGTTTTCAGGTTTCGATTCGGTTTTTAACTCTTAAAAACCAAAAAATCGAACGAACCGATTTGATCCATGGTCCAACTAGAAACTGGATTGAGCCCCGACGCAAGTCGCTCTCGCGTTCACACCCTAGCCGCCACATTCACACCATCCCCTCCCAATCCCCTATCTCCTCCATTTCCACTCTCGCCCCCTCCCTCTCCGCCGCCAGCACCATGGCCTCCTCTGGCGCTGCAGCCTCCCGCCCTCCTCGCTCACCTGCGACCACCTTGGCCTCCGCCTTCACCCACACCTACCCTCCCTCTCCCTTTGCCGCCACTCCATGGCCGCTCCCTCTTTCCAAACCCATCTCCCTCTCCCACTCCCATTCCCAACCCCTCCTAAAACCCCTATCTCTAGCACCCACCGCCACCACTTGTCGCCTCTTCTCACCCATCTCCGTGGCAGCGATGGCAGCATCGACCCCCGCTCCGGCGGCCTCGTCGCCGAAGCTGGCGCTGCAGTGCATGGCCATCAAACCGCTGTTGGTCACCATCGCCACGTGGGTGCTCATCTCCTTGCAATGGTGCTCCGAGGAGGTTCTTGAGTCGAGCAAGGTTTGTTTCTTCCTCAATTCTTTCGTCACATTTGGTTGTCTTCTTCCTCAATTCTTTCGTCACAAGGAGCAGCCATGTGTGGCTGTGCGCCCCTCGCATGGTGGCACCCGTCCTGGCGATGCTGCCGCTTCACCTGGCGCCCGCCATTGTCGGCCTCGACGACAAGGCCGCGACGCTTCTCGCATTTCTAACATATGAGGTCTAGGTATTTTGGTTCATTGAAAAACTGAATTAACCGAACTGAAATATTTTAGTTAATTCGGTTCGTTTTTTCGTTTTTAATGTGGAAATTTGGTAGACACTTTCCAGAAACCAAAATACTTAAAAATCGAATAAACCGAACTGACTTTACTGAAAAAATCTAATGCCCACACCTACTTGCGCCGGCTAACACAGTCGTGACATGTAAAAATGCGATCAGGAAGGAGGAGGTGGTCCAAAGAAGTACACCGTAGTAGTAGTAAGAATCATAGTTATTGGTGCCGGTGTAGATCGGTATTCGATATGAACCATTTTAGCCTCTAAATCAGTACAAAGTAGTCGTATGTACCGTACCGGTCATACTGGCTTCTATATCGGTTAATACCAGCCATACTGTTTTCGGTACCGATCAATACCAATATTACTAATGGAATTGATAATATGTTCTATTGGACTATATGTTATATTTGATAGCATTGCTATGTACTTGAAGTAATATTATAAGTAAAATTTGGTGTACATATAATTAAACATATAGACCTGAAATGGTAAGCTGGTATGGATCTATATCGAAATATACTATCTTAAAAGTCAAATCGTTAGTCTTTGGTATGGTAGTAACAATGTGGTAAGAACTGCAATTAGTTATAGCTAATGCTGCGTGGACGACGGCCAAGCCTCCGAGCGAAGCAGGGGCGCAGGAGCGCCTGCAGTCTGCTGCGTCACGTTCGGTTCTTGCCTTTCCAAGTTGGGATCCTGTCAGTTTATTTCTCTACCTCTCCCCATCCCTCATCCCTCCCCTGTTCTTTCACAGTTCACTTGGTCTTCTACGTTTACAGCCAACACACAGGTACACCACACTACACCGGTGTGTCTTAGAGCAAATATAATAACATAGCTTACTACTTACTCTATCTCTCATTCATATAATAAAGTCAATTTAAACAATAACTATCTCTAAAGATCGTCTCTAGATGCTGTGCAACAACTATATTTTCTCTCTTATATATTAACTAATATATTTTATTTCCTATATTCTTTTTTCTTTTCTCACCCTTCTACGTGGCACAAAACTAGCGTGTGACTAAAAATATACCTAAGAAAGCCTTGTTAGGGCAGTTCCAACCCATAGTTTCTATGAGCAGTGTCTAGAGGAGAGAGAGAGCAATAAATATCCCTTAAGACCTAGTCTCTCCAATGCATAGTTTCTATGAGCAGTTTCTATAGAGTAAAATTTAATGCTTCATGCATGTACCACAAACACAGTTATAGAGTAAAATTTAATGACTTCATGCATGTACCACAAACCCAATGCTGATTTTTATCGTTTCTTCTGTCTTAGTATCCGTGTCGACATAGTTTCTTACATGAGACACAGTTTCTTTATTTTTTCTTCTCTCTCTTCCTTAATTCCTATGCCACATTAGATTTTTGCTTAATTGACGGTGTAATTAATTCTATAGATACCAGCTGAGATGGAGGGTTGGGGCCGCCCTTATACCCTCAGCTCCGTTCGAGGGACAGAAAGTAATGGCATTTATGTCTCTCCTCTCGCCCACTTCCCTCGTCTCTGCTGCTTCGTCGGATCATGGAGGCATCAGACATCGATCTATGGGTGACCTACAGAAAAACTCGGCATTTAATTATGCCGATCTGCCGGCCTAGCTTCGACGTTGGCATGCAAGCCCCCTTGATTCGACACATTAATCGCGTGCAGAAGCAGCCATCCCATCGATCCCGCGCACAATTAGTGCCCTGTACCACTATGCCATCGCACACGTTCGTTACATACATGCACGTCAGTGTCACACACCTGACCTGCCTTACAAAAATGAAAAATCACCACGCGCGCAAGCAAATCACGGAGGTAGAAGGCGTCTCGTGGTCCTAACTGAGGCGTCTCGTTAAGTTGTTTTACGCTGCTAGGATGGCTGCAGGTTCGAAATCTCCTCCAAATTTCGAAAATGTTGATCAGACCGAGACTCCAAATCTCGACACAATATTTGTTTTTTAAAAAAATTAGTGTTGCTACAGTGATTTCATAATTTTTTTTTGAAAATTGTGCTGATATTTTGGTTTTTTTAAACCGATTTTCACGTTTTTGAACAGGATTTTGCACCCTTTTTCTGACGAATTATAATACCTTTTATGAGGAATACATATGAAAAGCTTTTAAAAAATACATATATAAATTATGTAACCTTAACCCTAAACTATAACTTGGATTTTGGCCTTAAATGATGTATTTCGGCCTAAACCCTAAACAATAACTTGAATTTCAACATAAACCCTAAATCCTAACTTGGATTTTAGCCTTAAATGATGTATTTCGGTCTAAACCCTAAACCCCAACTTAGAAATTTTATGTGCAAATCCAAGTTCAAGCTCATTTTTGGTTTTGGTGATTGATTTTGAATTAATGTTTAATTATTATTTAATGACAAATCTAATCATGGTAAGACTAACTCTTTTATTGAGCTTTATGTTTATTAGTTTCATTTGGATGAAAAATGGAAACCCCAAAGTTATGCATTCATATTCACTGAAAGTGCATCTAGGCACTTATGTTATTTTGGTGATTAATGACAAACACTCATAATGACAATCTATGCAATTAAGTAAATGCTTAACTTAGTGCTTAACAAATGACAAACCTCTAATATGATTATATTGCTATGAGACTAACTTGTTATTGCCTAGTTGAGTATCAGTCTCATCTATTTAGAGGAAAATCAAATAGGAAGGTTAAACAAAGATAAGGTATGCAATTTTGGTATCTATTCTATATTTGTTATTGCATTCCTTTCGTGCAAATGCATAGTGAACTCCAAGTAGCATGTTGATTTTATATATGCACATTGGTTCATGTCATATTTATTTGTGCATATATATTCATTTGAGTTCATTATAGTATGCATGTATTAACTAGAGTTAAACTTCATATTGCTATAGATTGACTTGGTGCATGCATGTTTTATTTGTATATCTTCTCATGCAATTCTCTTAGTGAAGTTTATCTAGTGTTGGATCACATATTTACTCTTACTCCAAATATTATTTGCACATGTACAATTCGTGTATATTCTATCATGTGCTTCATTTAAGTAAAGTCTGTGATCCTTGCCATGATTTAATTGATTCATCATATTGGCAATTATCTCTCTAGTGCATATAGATCAATTACATATTCATCATGATGTACTTAGTAGAGAACATTTCTTATGTCAAGTGTTTCCATTTATATTGTGCTTCTTTATATGAAACACTTGTTGTAATCAACGCTCACAAATATCAACTTATTCATATCTATTGAGCTTTTGGGACTAATGTCTTTCATGAGTAGTCCGGAAAGAATTAGGTCCCGTCTGTATGATGACCAAGGTATCTTGGAGGATGATCATTGTCGAGGTCAACAAGGCGGTGTCACCAAGAGTTGAGGACTAAGTCAAGAGCGACTTGGCGTGGAGATCGCCGAGAGGATGATCAAGTCAAGGTTGATAGGACGAGAGTCTCATGAGGTGAATCGAGTCGAGTTGGACAAGGCGAAGATGTCATCAATTATATGGTGAAGGTCTTCATGCATCGACATCAAGAAAGAAGACGGCAAGTGACTATGTCTAGACTTATATTATCTTTGATTTAATTTGAGTCTAAGGATTGCCGTACTATTAAGAGGGATGCGATGTCGAATGACTTTTAGATGTGTCAAGTGCTCAAGTGATCCATCCGTGTGAATCTTAGAAAGAGAGTGGTGTTGGTAGTGCCGAAAAGTGAGGGTTGTAGGTCTCTCTTGTTCTTCTTTGTGAAATCTGTGTTTATCCTTTGAGATTTGGGTAGTGAGACCTTGTTATTTGTGTAGCCCTCGTTCTTAGCTTTCGGGAGAGTCCAAAATCTCTGAAATCGGAGTCCGAGTCAAAAGTCATGCTCGTTTTGCCGAGCCGCTCAAGGTTGATTCGGACTATCCGGGTTAGTCCGGACTATCCGGATATTCCGGACTATCCGGACATTTATCCGGACTCTCCGGGTTGGGTCTCTATGTTAGCCTTTCTCAGTCAATCCGGAGTATCCGGATTGAAGTCCGGAGTCTCCGGGCTGTGCGCAGCCCGCCCCCAACGGCTAGTTTTTGGGAGTTCTATTTATAGCCCTTCCTCCTCTTTTGAAGATGCTTTTGTGTGGATTTTGAGGGCTGTGTGGGGGCTTTGAGGAGCTTTTACCCTTAGATCTAAGTGATCCCTTGTGAGAAGGGTTGGGAGGAGTTTGGGGAGTGAGATTTGAGTTGATTGAGCACTTGATTTCATCTCCAAGCTTGTTCTTCGTGAGCATTTGTTACTCTTGGAGGTTGAGGACTCCTAGACGGCTAGGAGGTCGCCTACGAGCCACCGGAGCTTTGTGTGGTTGGCCGTGGGAAGTTTGTGAAGGCGGTTCCGCCTCCGTAAGGGAAGGAATCAAAGGAGTGAAGACCGCGAGTGCATTTGTGCAACACCGGAGGAAGAGGGTTGAAAGAGACCCGGCTCAAGTGTGACCGAGCCGCCTCAACGGAGACGAGGATCCTCAAGGATCCGAACTCGGGTGAAAAATCATTGTCTCCAAGTTTGCTTCTTTCTCTTGCTTTAGCATTTGATTTTGTATCTTGAAATTGCCCGATCTACTCTATTGTTGTGTTTGGCTCTAGATCTACATCATCCCCATGTACCTGATGGTATTTAGATCTTTTGTATTCAAGTAGATTGTTGAAAAATTGCAAAGATTTAAAATCTCCATTCAAGTCTCCAATCCGAGTATCAGGACTCCATAACCCGGACAATCAGGACTATCCGAGTATCCGGATTGAATACCGGACACTCGGGTTAGGACCTCGGGATCGGACTATCCGGAGTATCCGGATTGAATACCCCGGACACTCCGGATTGTTCGGGACACTCGGGAGATTTTATTTAGCTGTAATATTTTTATTCCGCTGCATTTAAGTGTTAAATATATTAATTCGCCTATTCACCCCCCCTCTAGGCGACATCCCCTGTCCTTTCAATTGGTATCAGAGCCTGGTCTCTCTTTTTATTAGACTTAACCGTCTAGAGAGTAAAGGATGTCGACTAGAGGATTAGTGCACTCACATAATCCACTTGTGCTAGATGGCACAAATTATGCTTCATGGAAATTAATTATGACTTCTCATTTTAAATCCATGAGCCCCCAAATATGGTGGATCGTAGATGTCGGCTTTTTCTCTCCATTGAATGAAGTTGCTCCAACTGAAGGAGAGAGGAAATGCCTCCATCTCGACGCTCAAGCTACTAATGTTTTATTTTGTGTTGTGAGCGATGAAATCTTTGATAAAATATGCAATCTCAAGAGCGCTCATGAAATGTGGATAAAGCTTCAAGAACTATTTGAATAATCCACTTCTATTGAGGATTGCATTAAGGAAGAGATGTCGGGAGATGAAACATCAAGCTCCACCTCAAGCTCAAGTGATGAAGAACCGACATCTCCATCAACCTCAACCTCCGCCTCAAATGACGATGATGAGCTCTCTTATAATGAACTTATGAATTTGCTTGAGGAGCTCAATAAATGTCTTGGAAAGGAGAAAAAGAAATATAAAATTTTGAAGCTTGAACATGAATCTCTTCAAAATAATTATGATAGGCTTCAAGAAAATCATAAATCCCTCCTTTCCAAAGAAATTCATAAGCCTAAGGTGGACATAGGAATTACATGTGATTTAATTGATGATATGCCATGCTTAATTTCTAATTCTAGCATTTCATCTAAAATTAATATGCCCACCTCTAGTGATGATACACCTTGTTGCTCAAATTCAAATGTTTCCACTTCCTCTATGCATGTTGAGACTAATCTTGTAGAGGAAAACAATGAGCTCAAGGCCAAAGTCATTAGATTAGAAAATGACTTGAAGAAGTGCATAAAGGGAAAAGCCGTTCTCGACGAGATCTTGAGCAAGCCAAGGGCGCCTCAAGATAAGCGAGGACTCGGCTACATCTCCAAGAGGGAGACTAGCAAGACAAGGCACAACGAAAGACATTCGAAGATCATCAAGTGCTTTGCTTGCAACAAGAAGGGACACTTCGCCTCCGTGTGCCCTAATAAAGTGGAGATCAAGCCACAACCATCAACAATGAGGCAAACCGACAAAGAGCAAGTCAAGAAGAAGAAGAGACGCTCAAAGCCTACTTGCTACAATTGTCGAAAAAAGGGACACATCGGTAAGGATTGTCCCAAAGGTATTACTCCTAAGCTTATTATTGTCAATGATCATTATTTGCTTAGGAAAGACAAAAATGGCAATGTGTTTGCCAAGTTTGTCGATTCTCCTAAGTATTTGCAAAATTATGATATTCAATTGCTTAGGAGAAATGAATCTAGAAATGTGTTTGCTCAAAATGCTAGACTTCCTAAGACCAAGAAAAATCATGTTGATCATGTGCTTAGGAAAGATAACAATAGCAAACCATTTGCTAGATTTGCTAGATCCTCTAAGCCAATGCATAATTTCAATTATCATATGCTTAGAAGAGATCAAACTAGAAATGGCTTTGCAAAATATCATTGCCCTCCTAAGCCTTTTCATAAAAATGCCAATCATTTGCCTAGGAGAAATAATTATTGCAAACCTATTTCTAATTATGTTAGTCAATTCAATAATATCCAAATTAGGACCATTTTGGTTCCAAAATCTATTGTGACTAACATTGTTGGACCCAACAAAAATTGGGTACCAAAAAGCGCCTAAAAGAATTGTAGGTACTTGGAGATGCATTGGAAATTTTGGCTTATCAAGAGAATGATTCCATCATGTGCAAAAAGAAGCCAAGCTTGAAGACATTCACTTCAATCATAAACCAATGCCATCTCGGGTAACAAGTATTTAAATTGATTCTTATAGCTTATAGCCTTGTGTAGGTTATATTGCATTATTCATGAAAATCAATTTAGATTGCTTGTTATATGCTTGCTCATGCTTATTAGTTGTTTTGATTGCAATCTTGAGTAAGTTTGGGATAGTGGCACATTAAGGGGGAGTGCTAAATCATAACCATGTATATTACATCCCTACATGTGCCCATATTTATATAAGTGCAAATATATATTTTCAAAATCAAGCCATTTAGCCAAAAGTCAAAATTTTGTATACCATTAGTATTCTTGTGAAAAACTAGTTGCAAAATGTATACAAATATATTTGAAACGTCTTTCAAAGGTTTTGGCTTCACAAAATCTATTTTGAAAAGAAAATGAGTTTCATGATCAAAATATAGATAGTAGTATCTTGTTTTGGATTTAAACTTATAATTTTCATAAAATTAAATGTAAAATGAATTTGAAAGTAATTCCAAAACGAAAATCCTAGAGTTGGTCATTCTTAACAATTCTTGTGTTCAAAATACTTTCAAAAGACCAACCTAGTGAAAGTTATTTGAGTTTGAAACTCGCCGAAAAACTATATTTGACCCATAATTGTCATATTATTGCACTTAGTGAGTTTCTCCGTTTGGACCGGATCTTGTGTAGTATCTTGGTTCAAAATGGTATCTTAGACTCATACACAAAATTCAAATCTCTATATCTCATCTTATTCTTCATTTGAATCTTGTGTTGAAATATTTGACTTTGTTTTACAAATAGCTATTTCAAAAGGACCAATTTGATCAAAAGTCAAATCTTATGTTTAAAAGGCCCAAAATTGTGAAAAGCTTTGTAAAAGTATTCTAATATGTATTTCAAATGTTTTACAAGCTTTCAAAATGAAAATTCTATATTGAAATCAAAATTGGTCAAAATTTTTGGTTTGAACTAAAATAGCTTATTTAAGCATATTGCTCAAATCTTAGCATTCAAGTTGGATTTCATTATAAATGTTGGCTAGAAACCATCTTGAATATCAATTCTAAGCCATGGAAATTGAAATTGCATGAAATCCAAATTGAGTTGTATTTTGAGGCTTTTTATGAAAAACTATTTCCTATTTAACTTGCTTCAAAAAGGGTTAAAAGCAAAATATTTGTTTGAAATGCAAAATCTTATGAAAATAGTCTTCTAAAATGTTTTCAAATGCATTTTAAATATTTTCAAGTATCTAACCCTTGGCTAGAAGCTAAAAGTCAAACTTTGGCTTAAAAAGATCTTTGTGATCTTGCTTTTGCATTTAACTTCAAATTTTTCTAAAGCAAAATCTATTTGGAGTTTGAAAAAGTGGTCAATACAAAACTCATAGGGTTGGTCATTTTAAGCATTTCTTTAGTTCAAAGTTTTTCCAAACGACCAACCGTTCAAAAGTTATAGCCATTTGAATTTGGCCAAAATCATCCAATTGACCCAAAATGACCCGTTGTTGCATTTTGTGGATTTCGCTATTTGAATTGGATTTATTTGCATATCTTGGATTGAAATAGTATTTCTTACTCATACAAAGCTATGAAAGTTCAAATCTCCATAAATTTCAATCCGGAATGCATTTTGAACATTTGGCGAAAATTCAATTTCTTTTCAAACCCTCAAAGCAAAATTTGGCATATCTTTTGATTGGAGACTCCTTTTTGGAAAATTCTTTTTGGAAAAGTTTCTTGGGAGTCTAAATAATGTTTATGCCTAATTTCAAATAATTTCAACTTAATTTGAAATAGTTATGCCTTTTTCTCTCTTTCGATCTTATTTGGCATACTCTTGCATTAAGTTGGATTTTACGATTTGAATGGATTTGATTATGCAAATAGGCTTATAAACATCTCTCTAAATCATATTAAGCCATATAAGTGCATATTACCATTCAAAACTCATTTGGTTCCATTTTGAGGATTTGGTGAAAATCTTAATCTTTTATGTGTTTCATATGCATATTTCATCACATTTCTCAAAGTAAAATTTATTTATTGAAAATCTTTGTTAGAAAACCTTCTCTCACATATGGAGTTCATATCTGAAAATTCTCAAATTTATTTGAACTCATTTGCAAGATTGTTGACTTTATTTGACTTAGTGTCAAAACTAAACCTCCAATGCCCATTTTGATCTAATTTTTGATTGGAGGGTGATATTTGAGAAATTCTTTTTGGAGAAGTCTCTTGGATGTTCATGGATCATTTCTGCAAAATCTTATGGCTATTGGACTTCATTTGATCAAGATTTGATCCAAATTCAAAATGTTGATTTAGGGATGAAGTGAACAACCCGAGTATCTGGGTAATATATCCGGAGTATCCGGATTATCCGGACACTCCGGATCAAAAACACCGGAGTATCCGGGTTGTACAGCTCGGCCCAAATTCTGAAATTGCTATCTATACTTTCTTGCAATATCTTGTTCATCCTATTTTTGGGGTTTCTCCCTTGCTCAAATCAATATTCAGTCTTCATAGCCCTCAAGAGGATTTTAGTCGGATCTGTTCGCGTTGATGATTTTTGTATTTGAGCAATAGTTTAAAAGTTATAATCGACTTTGTGCTGCTATTTGAATCTTTTTGAGATTTTAAGAGTTTTAAATTGGAATCTTGGCAAGCCTTTCAAGATGAAAACTAAGTGAACTTATTCATTGCTCCAAGCTTCTAAGTGGAGCATATCTATTTAAGTTTTCATTCCAATGAAAGTGCATCTTTTGGCTAAGTTATTCGGAAATTGGATTTAATTGTAACTTAGCCTCAAAATGTTTCTCTCTTGCATAACTTCGAGTTTATTATGGAAAGAGAAAATTTCCCTTGTAAGCTCAAGAGTGAGTTTGAATGTGTTTTACTCATTGTCTCTCTTACAAGTGGATGTCAAGATTAAATTTGAATGAGTTTCAAATATTTTCATTATAAAGTAGTGTAATAAAATCTTCAATTGATATCTTCAAGTTGTTTTTAAAATTGCATGCAAAGAGTATTGTCTTGTATATCATATATATCGTGCATGTTGTACTTAGACATTATCAAACTAATTTGGGTCAAATTAAAAGATATTTGTTCCCGGAAATCGTGTGCTTGTCTATTGATGTTCAAGGTATTGGAAAAGGGGTCATTTTCGACGGTGGGATGAAGGAAATGGAGAGGAGCTCCATAGTACGAGGGATCTAAGACCGGGCGCGGTGATCATGACCAATTCGAACATGCGGTGGACAAGAATCGACAAAGGGACGTGTTTCTTTTCTGACCATATTCAATAATGTCTGTGCACACCATTATGCTAAATTGTGTTATTCTAAATGGTGTTGTATTTTTCAATTGGTATGATTAATTGGTATCTTTCAAGAGGTATCCTCTAATCCTAAATTGTTTTGAAGTGTTATCTAACTTGCATTTGGAGTTATCAAGAATTAAAAGGTACATATGGGTGACACATTGCAAAGAGGTATGCCCTTGATAAGTTTATGAAATTCTTGACATGAAAGTGCATCTTACTTATACAACCTTGATTCATGATTTTGTATACATCTTGTGATTATATAAGCAATTCCTACTTGTGTAATCTTCTTTATATGATCTTGATGGTTAGAATTTGATTTGATCATGAGCATGTGCTTAAATTATATAAATTTGCTATATGATCTTGATGTTTAAAGAATATGTGAAATCATATTCGTGTGTCATGTTTAAGCATCACTTATATCCTAAGAATCATGACTTCTTTAATTTGGTATAACTAGAAAAATCTATTACCTAAATCTTGAAAATAATTGGTATCATATCTTGCCTAGATTTAGGGGGAGCTTAATATTATTGTCCTACTACTAGCTCCTTATCTTTATTTTATTTTCTCCCTAATCTTTTTATTGAGTGTGCAATCAAGGGGGAGAATAGATTTTATTGAATAAACAATAAGAATCTTTTAAGCACCTTTTTGGGATTAATGACAAAAGGGGGAGAATTTATGGATTTATCAATTGTCCCCAAATCGATTGACAAAAAGGGATGAATTGTAAGTATGATCTCTTATTGTATCTTTATGCTTGTTTTAATGCTAAAATATCTTAATATTGTCATTTGGTGCAATTGATAATAGGTTTGTCATAAATCGCCAAAAAGGGGGAGATTGAAAGTGCATCTAGGCACTTATGTTATTTTGGTGATTAATGACAAACACTCATAATGACAATCTATGCAATTAAGTAAATGCTTAACTTAGTGCTTAACAAATAACAAACCACTAATATGATTATATTGCTATGAGACTAACTTGTTATTGACTAGTTGAGTATCAGTCTCATCTATTTAGAGGAAAATCAAATAGGAAGGTTAAGCAAAGATAAGGTATGCAATTTTGGTATCTATTCTATATTTGTTATTGCATTCCTTTCGTGCAAATGCATAGTGAACTCCAAGTAGCATGTTGATTTTATATATGCACATTGGTTCATGTCATATTTATTTGTGCATATATATTCATTTGAGTTCATTATAGTATGCATGTATTAACTAGAGTTAAACTTCATATTGCTATAGATTGACTTGGTGCATGCATGTTTTATTTGTATATCTTCTCATGCAATTCTTTTAGTGAAGTTTATCTAGTGTTGGATCACATATTTACTCTTACTCCAAATATTATTTGCACATGTACAATTCGTGTATATTCTATCATGTGCTTCATTTAAGTAAAGTCTGTGATCCTTGCCATGATTTAATTGATTCATCATATTGGCAATTATCTCTCTAGTGCATATAGATCAATTACATATTCATCATGATGTACTTAGTAGAGAACATTTCTTATGTCAAGTGTTTCCATTTATATTGTGCTTCTTTATATGAAACACTTGTTGTAATCAACTGCTCACAAATATCAACTTATTCATATCTATTGAGCTTTTGGGACTAATGTCTTTCATGAGTAGTTTGGAAAGAATTAGGTCCCGTCTGTGTATGATGACCAAGGTATCTTGGAGGATGATCATTAAGCTGAGGTCAACAAGACGGCGGTGTCACCAAGAGTTGAGGACTAAGTCAAGAGCGACTTGGCGTGGAGATCGTCAGAGAGGATGATCAAGTCAAGGTTGATAGGACGAGAGTCTCATGAGGTGAATCGAGTCGAGTTGGACAAGGCGAAGATGTCATCAATTATATGGTGAAGGTCTTCATGCATCGACATCAAGAAAGAAGACGGCAAGTGACTATGTCTAGACTTATATTATCTTTGATTTAATTTGAGTCTAAGGATTGCCGTACTATTAAGAGGGATGCGATGTCGAATGACTTTTAGATGTGTCAAGTGCTCAAGTGATCCATCCGTGTGAATCTTAGAAAGAGAGTGGTGTTGGTAGTGCCGGAAAGTGAGGGTTGTAGGTCTCTCTTGTTCTTCTTTGTGAAATCTGTGTTTATCCTTTGAGATTTGGGTAGTGAGACCTTGTTATTTGTGTAGCCCTCGTTCTTAGCTTTCGGGAGAGTCCAAAATCTCTGAAATCGGAGTCCGGAGTCAAAAGTCATGCTCGTTTTCGTCGAGCTGCTCAGTGCTGATTCGGACTATCCGGGGTTAGTCCGGACTATCCGGATATTCCGGACTATCCGGACATTTATCCGGACTCTCCGGGTTGGGTCTCTCTGTTAGCCTTTCTCAGTCAATCCGGAGTCTCCGGGTTGTGCACCTGCCCCAACGGCTAGTTTTGGGAGTTCTATTTATAGCCCTTCCTCCTCTTTTGAAGAGGCTTTTGTGTGGATTTTTGAGGGGCTGTGTGGGGGCTTTGAGGAGCTTTTACCCTTAGATCTAAGTGATCCCTTGTGAGAAGGGTTGGGAGGAGTTTGGGAGTGAGATTTGAGTTGATTGAGCACTTGATTTCATCTCCAAGCTTGTTCTTCGTGAGCATTTGTTACTCTTGGAGGTTGAGGACTCCTAGACGGCTAGGAGGTCGCCACGAGCCACGGAGCTTTGTGTGGTTGGCCGTGGGAAGTTTGTGAAGGCGGTTCCGCCTCCGTAAGGGAAGGAATCAAAGGAGTGAAGACCGCGAGTGCATTTGTGCAACACCGGAGGAAGAGGGTTGAAAGAGACCCCGGCTCAAGTGTGACCGAGCCGCCTCAACGGAGACGTAGGATCCCCTCAAGGATCCGAACTTCGGGTGAAAAATCATTGTCTCCAAGTTTGCTTCTTTCTCTTGCTTTAGCATTTGATTTTGTATCTTGAAATTGCCCGATCTACTCTATTGTTGTGTTTGGCTCTAGATCTACATCATCCCCATGTACCTGATGGTATTTAGATCTTTTGTATTCAAGTAGATTGTTGAAAAATTGCAAAGATTTAAAATCTCCATTCGAAGTCTCCAATCCGGAGTATCCGGACTCCATAACCCGGACAGTCCGGACTATCCGGAGTATCCGGATTGAATACCCCGGACACTCCGGGTTAGGACCCTCGGGATCGGACTATCCGGAGTATCCGGATTGAATACCCCGGACACTCCGGATTGTTCGGGACACTCGGGAGATTTTATTTAGCTGCAATATTTTTATTCCGCTGCATTTAAGTGTTAAATATATTAATTCACCTATTCACCCCCCCTCTAGGCGACATCCCCTGTCCTTTCATTCACTTTATTATCTTTAGATGCATTGATTTGATTCAAGTTAAAGGGTGAACTCCACCATAGTTTAAACCTCAAGATGTGTATTTTGTTTCTAATTCCATATATATACATGAATGCACACATTTAGTGGGGAGTTTACACTTTACCTTGATGTTCCATAAGTATTGATTTCCTTTCATATTACCAAATAAATTAAGGATCATTACTTAGAAACAAATCCTTAAGTACAACTAAAACTTGTGTAGTTATAGTATACTTATGAAAATATAGGATAAACTCCAAAGCAATCTAAAATTGGATGTGTATATTGATTCAAAGTTAATTATTTATATGCACACATTTAAATGGAGTTTATTTTATGCTTGATAGTCACAAGAGTATCGATTCCTTTCCACCACTCCATATAATTTGGATCATTACATGGAAACCATTAAAATGAGTATATGAAATTTGTGTAGTTAATATATACTCATGACAATTTAAATGCAATTTAAATTGTGTTCGCTTGTCACTTAATCGTAAGGTTTTCCATCATGTGTTGACGGTGTTCTTTATTGATTAAGGACAAACGAAAGTTATTGAGTATATGAAGCATTAGTTGCATTAGTATACTCAAGACACAATTAATATTTTCAATCAATTGATTTAGGTTGTGGTCAAATATCAAGGAATAGATCAAAGGATCTTAGAGCAACTATTATGTGTTAATGGTGTGCAATTGATGATTGAGACAACCATATTTGTTGAACTAACCTTTTCAATGAGTTGTGAAAGTAGGTTGAGTCCAGCGATGATGAAGATTTGATGGTATCATGTGTTGATAGCCATCAAGTCGAGAATCAGGATAAAAGGACGTTATCATGTGTTGATTAGCGTCAAGAAGAGATCCCGAAGCTAAGAGTAAAAGGAATTTATCATGTGTTGATGAACGAGACGAGATCCCGACTTAGAGAGAAGATGATGGTAATCATAAAAGCTCCAAGTGGATGTGCTAAAAGGCAAATGTATAACTAGATAGGCTAAGGATGTGTTCCTAGTCTTTTACCGGTCTCGGAGTTTGGATGAGAGACCGGGTTGCTAGTTAGGTTGCTGTACTATTAAGATGGGTCGAGTCTTATAGTTTGAGTTTCATCATGTGTTGATGAACTCAATCCCGTTTGCTCTAGCTCACTCTCTTAAGTTGGTTTTTACATGATGCTTATATTTACATATATTGCAAATAAGGGAAGCTAGCTCATACTTGCTCCTTAATTGATTTGGATTTTGAATTGAGCTAAGTTTTGTATGTGTTGCAAAAGTCAAAAGCTCATGTATTTGGTTTTATGGTTAATTGCATGGAACTAAATATTTGCACGTGTTGCCAATAGAGGAAGCTCATGCATTGGTTTCTTAGCATGTGACTAGAATTTGTGAATGTGTTTTGCAAATTGCTAGAGATCATGTGTTGATCATCACATGGCTAAGCATGTGTTTAAAGGTTTGAATCTTGTTTAATTCTTTTGCATTGAGTCAATATTTGCATGTGTTGCAAATAGTTGGATCTCATGCAATTGATTTGCTTTTGAGCATGTGAGGATTTGCAAATATATTTTACAAATTGAGTTGATCATGTGTTGATTATCACATGGCTCAAGATTTGATTTTAATTGAATGGATTTGTTATTTGCAAAATTGTTTTGCAAATAAGCTGAAAGTTTATGAGACTGGTCTTGGATCATGTGTTTGCATTTGCAAATGTATTTTGTAAAGTGTCGAGATCATGTGTTGATCCTTGCATGGCTCAAGTGTTGATCTTATAGATTCTTGGTTTATTATTTGCAAATGTGTTTTACAAATAAGTTGAAGCTTAATGTAATTCTTTGAGCATGTGTTGAGGATTTGCAAATGTGTTTTGCAAATTGGTGTGATCATGTATTGATCACCACAAGGCTCAGTGAATTGATCTTAAAGTGGCTTTTGATTTGAAAAGAAAAGATTTTTGCATGAAATCTGGATTTATTTGGAAAATCTGGTGCTACCGCTGTGTTGAGACTGGTACTACTGTTGGTCCGGTAGTACCACCCCTGAGGCCGATAATACCGCTCGGTCGGTACTAACGCCCCTCAGGTCCGGTAGTTATTTTCCAGTGTGCGCGGATTGCATGTGTTGCAAGTCCGATAGTACTGCCCTTTTGAGGCCGATAGTTATTTTCCAGAGAGCATGTGTTGCTCGATGTTTTTGGAGATCGGTACTACCGCGGGTTGAGGCCGGTAGTACTGCTCCGACGGTGCTACCGCTCCTATATGGCCTGTAGCACTGGGCCACTGTGCAACGACTAGTTTTTGTACCATTTTCGATCGTTGGGGTCGAGGCCAGTACTACTGGCCCCACAAGGGCGGTAGTACCGGATTTGCTTATTTCCCCAATTTGCCCTCCAACGGCTAGATTTCTTTGGAGGGGCTATAAAAGGATGTCTTGGGCTGGCATTTAGTTTTTGTTGTGGTTTTGGAGAGGTTGTTGCTCTTTGTGGTTAAGTTATGCATATGTTGCACTCTTCAATTTGGTTCTTGAGCTAAAGGCGATTCTAATTTGCATGTGCAATTAGAAGTGGGTTGAGCGCTCTATGTGCATATGTTGCACTTGGATAAGAGTCTTGTACATGTGTTGCACAAGGTGAGATTCAAGCTAGGAGGCTTGACTTATTACTCTTGGTGTTTGCCGACACCTAAATGGCGTAGCGACGTCGTGCGCGGTGATCTTCTGAAAGAAGATTGTGAGAAGGCTTGGCAAGTTTGTGAAGGTTAGAGCTCGCCTGCCCGGAGGGGGACAGAGTTACCACTAGTAGATTCGAGGTGGGTGCTCAATTCATGGAGCCGGTCCAATGTGTTTAGGTTAACCTCAACGTGGACTAGGGGAGACCGATAAGTCTCCGAACTTCATGATAAAAAGTAATGTATCTCATTGTGGTTTGCTTTTTTGTGCTCATTTACATTCAAGCAATTTATATTCATAGAATTAAATTGTTTGATTGCTTGTTTTTAGGATTGCAAATTATTGTTAGAGACTTAGATAGTTACTGCACTTAGTGAGCTTAGTTGATTTAGACTTTAATTATCAAAACCTTAGACTTACACTTCCGCATATTATTTAGATTTTGACATAGGCCTTGATTCATTAGTCATAGAGCGAAGAATTTTTAAAACCCACCTATTCACCCTCCTCTAGTTGACGTCCTCAACCTTACAGCAAATACTTAGTATTTTGCATTCAAACATATAGGAAATGTAGACGAATGCTTGCATTAGTTTTTCATATTTTTTCCAATTTTTTGTAGCCTCAGAGACCATTTAATAGGGTGTTGAAAATCACCAAAAATTCGGTGATTTCGACTGAAATTTCGGTTTA
Source organism: Otatea glauca (assembly GCA_036346275.1). Taxonomy (NCBI): domain Eukaryota; kingdom Viridiplantae; phylum Streptophyta; class Magnoliopsida; order Poales; family Poaceae; genus Otatea; species Otatea glauca. The sequence goes on from CM070728.1 coordinate 15,869,526, forward strand.
GGTTCTTAAAAAATTCTGAATTTGAAATTTGATTTTTAAATTTTGGCCGAAAATTTTAAAATCTCGCCGAAATTTTGGATTTCGGTCACCTCCAAAATGTGATCCGAAAACAAAATTTGAAGCCTTGGTTGGTTGTGCCCAAGACAACACGTGTCATAGTACGTTTCTTGTGCGAGACTTTTTATGAGTGTGAATATGCCTGACACATCTAAAAAACTGTATTACCTCTTTTTATTATATCTTTGGATAGTGTGTTTTGCTCTAGTTTGTGCTAGTAAATGATATTGAAATATCTAAACGGGAGTGATAGAGAAAGAAAAAAAATGGTAAAATGTTATCTTGAAATTGTAGAATGATATGTATTTAAGGACAAGATTTGAAAGCTATAATGACATGTATTCGGAAATGGAGTGAATATTAAAAATATGCATTGAATTAATACCAAAAAGGTACTAACAGTTACAGAGATGAAGTTACTAAGAGGTATAAGAGTTTAATGTTAATTTGACGGTGCATCGTGTTACCATAGCTTTTGCAGCTGTGCACTTCTACGGTTATCCTTGATTACCACTGGGATCCGTACGTGGGTAAAGCCCAGCTTAGACTATGTCCAGCGATTTCCCGTCCCAAGCGTTTTCTCTTCGTGATGGGAAAAGGGGGCGGAAGGGGACACGACCAAGGCGTCATGGCTTCTCCTCACGCGAGTGGATCGGAAGGGAGAAGAGAGAGAATCCCAGGCGGGGGAGATTCTCTCGCCTTTCCCTTCGACTCGACGAGCGGGTGGAGGAGCTTCTTGCGCGCGTTGGGGCGAAAGAGGGGTCAGAGCGGCGCGGAACCGGGCGCGGCAAGGTGTCCACGACGGCAAGCGCGCGAAGGCGAAGACGGCGTGGCGGTGTGTCAAGAGGAGGAGCTAGGCGTCGTCACCGGCGTGCACGGAGTCAACCGGCTGTACGCGAGGTAAAAATTTCCCCAACCTCTCTGCGCGAATTTGTTGACGAATGTGTGAATGGCGACCGGATTTTGGAGTTAATGGGGCACGTCGGGTATCCGATCTAGGGTCGACTAGCTACTTTAGGGTTTCTGGACGGCCGCCATGAACCCTAAAGCTTCGATCTAAGTCCAGTTCTTGCAGCAAAAATGCAAGTCCTTGTTTATTCTTCGATCTGATTTACTGCATGCGAGTTTTAGAATTTTGGCGCCACCATGCAAAATGTAGCTTCGATCTGACTGCGCAAAAGCTATAAGTGCAGATTAAGCTTCAATCTTAATTCTGTCCTGAGTTCCCTCTAATACCATCAAGGAAAGCTGACCTCTGTGATGCCACACCTGCGTCGCAGCAGATAGGATACCACAAATGAAGGCCTTCAGAAAAATCTTAATGTCGAATGATGTTTGTTGTTCCGGCTACACCAAACAATGAAGACACTACTCATATGGTTTTCTGCAGACATTTCTAGTTACGAAAATGACAAAATTGGTTGTTGCAAGAACTAGCAGCTGTCACACATTGGATTGGTATTATAGAACTTGCTGCTGTTAAACACCAAATAGTTTCTTGTTATTATACAACTAGGTGCTGTTAAGAACCAGATACTAATATATAAGATTCGTCATGTTTGGTGGCAATACCACAAATGAAGACCTTCAGAAAAATCTTAAGCTGCATGTGCTTTTTCCTTATGATCGCAGAGCTTCTGTTCTGGATAACCTGCCAACGATTTTTCTTTTGTGCTACTTATTCTTAGTTCATATGTCAACAACAATGTGATCTGAGTTGCGAACTCATTTGGCAGCGCCATTGTCAGTCTTCATTAGCCTTAAACAATTGCTTGCTGGAGTTTAATCATGTGCTGGTAGGGTACAAAGCTGAACTATGCCCTATGCATTAGGTTGCTGTAAGTATCTAACTGTCATGTTTACATGTTTTTGTCTCATGGGCTTTGCTAGGCAATGAGTAAGTCGTGGTCAGATACTACACATGATATATACTTTTAGACAATATGACATATATTAATTTTGTAGATGGATGAACGAACGCTCCTAGCATTTCTGCGAAGCATGGAAAAACATGTTCAGTTGGAGGTCGAAGCTCTTAGGAACATAGTAAAAGATAATTTCAGCCCGGCTCAGTGTTGCCATTCTATCGACCTGAACTATGCCCTGCTCGCTGTGGATGCCATCGCTACTTGCTTGGACGAACTAAGCATGAAAGCTGCAGATGTTGTGGCAGCAGCGGAGAATGCAGGCCATCAGGGGGATGTTGATCCTTCGAAGGACATCAACCCTGACGACATTCTCCCTGCAGACTATGTCGAACCACCGGTGCCATATCAGACCGGCGCTGATGGGGGTACCTCGGAGGGATCCGAGCATGACGGATGGGAGTCCGACCGCTCAGGCCATCTCCGCGGCTAATACGTGTGGTGGATGTTATGTACGGCGGTGTGTGTGTAGAGTTATGGTCGAAGGTGACAACTTGTCATGTCTACTGTTTCATGTGCTCTGCATTATTATGTAATGTCACGATGGAACGTGACAACTTGCCATGTCTAACGTTGTGTGTCCTGTCTATTGCTATGTACATTATGTTGGAATGTGACAACTTTCTATTGTTTTGTTTGTGCACTGCGTACTAAACTTGTTTGTCATGAACTTTGTAAACAGGGATATCATGGATCCATTTCTAGAGAGTCTGCTCAATGAGGCAGGTGACAACATGAATTGTAATGATCCTGGGGGCCAGCCAACCCCGCCGTTGCCGGTGTCGTCCTTCACCCCGGGTTGGTGTCACCCCCCTGGGGTGGATAGTAGTTCAGGAAAGGGTAAGAAGAAGCAGGGCACGCCAAAGACTTCAAGGAAAACATGGAAGGCAGGGGAGGAAGAGCCGCTAATGTCCGCATGGTTGAATGTGAGCCAAGACTCTATTGTTGGCACTGATCAGTCAGCCGAGACCTACTGGGGCAACATTGTGAAGTATTGTGAGGAACATGCCACCGCGGACTGGACTCCGAGGTCTGAGAAGGGTTTAATTAATCACTGGTCCCACATTAGTGCGGATTCGAGCAAATTTGCAGGTTACATGGCGAAGGTCGACGAGATTCACCCTAGCGGCACTACTCTCGAAAACAGGGTAAATAACAAATTTGTATTGCCATTTCATATGTACATAACTGTTTCTCTTCACGTGCACTTATGCATTTGCTTATTTGCCCATTGCAAGATTGCCAACGCGATGAAGATGTTCAAGGAAATCGAGGGAAGGTCATTTGGTTTTCTCGCATCTTTGGTCCACTCTCGCCAAGACCAAGTGGTGCGCTCACGAAGATGCAAAGCGATGAAGATCGAGCAAGGCTCCTCCGCACGGTGTAGTGCTGTTGAAGTGTCTTTTTCACCGGCACCGTGCGAAGAGATGAGCGGTGGAACTCCAGACTCATCTAGGCCACTTGGCCGTGATGCCGCACGGAAGGCTCGGGCACGGGGTGGAATGGCCAGCACGTCTTCGGGCAGCATGGTCAGCGGCACGTACAAAGATGAGTTGACACAACTGAACAAGCACAAGGCAGAATTGGTTGAACTATGGCGTGAGGAGGTGTCCATCATGAGGCGCAACGAAGAACATCTGCGTGAGGAGGTGTCCATCAAGAGGCACGCCGAGGAGGACAAGATCATGGCGATGGATATCAGTACCATGGACGAGGCTTCTCGTGAGTACTTCGTGCGCCGCAAGGCCGAGATTGTTGCCAGGAGGTTCGGGCCTTCATAGTTGCGTCAATTCTGGCGAGCTCTATGTTTTGCTAGCTATGTCTGTCACGCTTAAATAAGATTCAGTACTACGTGGTTATTGTAGTGTGTGGTACTATAAATGGATGACTTGTTTGCCCCGTTGAACTAATACATGTGCCTGTTTATTCCATTACATCGTAAGTACGGTACGTGGCGATACAGATGACATTTGAAATACATAACCGAGATTTGCTGGTACATATCGATCGACATGACATAAACGAAGAACATCTAGTAGCTGAACGACTACCTGGCATAACATGAACATAACGAAACCTAGTCCCCTCCATGAATGGACCATAGGTGCTCCTGAAGGTCGTCCATGAGCTGGCGATGTTTCTTCCTGTCACGGATCTCTTGTGTTGCCTCGACGAAATGGAGGACAGACCTGCACGGCGAACGTGAGATTGGGACTAGTTCATCCATGAAATCATATACGATTTCCTGGGTGGGACCGTCCCTCTCGTCCTCGATAATCATGTTATGCATTATGATACATGCCGTCATGATGTCGTGCAGTGTGGATTGGTCCCAACATCTCGCAGGCCCGCTAACAATAGCAAAGCGAGCTTGCAGTACTCAAAGCTCGCTCCACGCCCTTCCGCACGCAGATTGCGCATTGCCGAAATGGACACGCTTGTTCCCTCTAGCCGCCTGGATAGGTTTGACAAAGGTGGCCCACTCGGGGTAAATACCGTCCGCCAGATAGTACCCCATGTCGTACGTGTTGCCGTTGATGGTGTAGCTCACGGGGGGGCTAGTACCGTCAGTTAACCTGGAAAGAACGTTAGACCTATGCAACACATTAATGTCGTTCAGGCTACCTGGCATGCCGAAGAAGGCGTGCCAGATCCAAAGATCGTACGAGGCCACAGCCTCCAGAACTAATGTCGGCTTGCGAGAATGCCCTGTAAATTGGCCCTGCAATGCCTTTGGGCAATTCTTCCAATTCCAATGCATGCAGTCGATGCTGCCAAGCATACCAGGAAATCCTCGCGCCGCCCCTACCGCAAGCAGACGCTCTGTATCAGCCTGCGTAGGGGCTCGGAGGTACTCATCCTTGAATACCTCCACTACGGCCCGAACAAACTTCTTAAGGGCTTCAATGGCTGTGCTACCCCCAATACGAACATACTCGTCAGTAGCATCGCCGGAGATACCGTAAGCAAGTTGACGGATAGCGGCGGTCATCTTCTGGAGAGAAGACAACCCTAGCCTTCCGGCGCCATCTCTCTTCTGCTGGAACCAATCATCATGGGCCTCGACAGCATTTGCAATCCTAACGAAGAGTTGCTTGCTCATCCAAACACAGGAGGGCATAGCACATATCAACGAAATGGTAGGGTGTCGTAGTCGTGTAGTACCACCACTCACATACCTACGCCTGAAAAATACATGGCTGTACACGGGCGTGTCAGAGAAATAGTCATCGTACAGCCTCGCCGCACCCTCAAGGTGTCGTCGGTGCACCACCGCCCGTCCAGGAACTGAGCCCCCCCACCGTGGGACGCTCTCTTGTGCTGCTAGTTCCTCCTCCTCAATGGCTATGCGCGCAAGCAGATCTTCCTCTTCATCCTCCAGCAGCATAGCCTGATGAGCTCGCCGAGAAAAGCTCGAAGCACCACGAAACCAACTCATGGTTCTTGCTAGCTCTCAATGGGATGATGTTTCCCACCACACCCAACCTGCTTTAAATAGGCAATGGGGTTGTGATGATGCCTTACCACATGCTAGTTCCTTCCTTCATAAGCAACCCGTTACCACATGCTAGTTCCTTCCTTCATAAGCAACCTTTGGCGGTTACAATATATTGTTATAAAATGGGAGAAGGGATGATAAGGGAGTAGAGAAGGGATGCTGTTGGAGATGCAGTCTGGGAAGAGAATGAAATCTGGGAAGGGATTCCTGTCAGAGGATGGGAAGGGAATGGAATGTTGGGAAATTGCTGGAGATAGTCTTACTCCTGAACTTACCGGAAAAAATGGTAACTCCAGCGAGGCAGTGCTACTATAATCAGCGTCCAAGCAGTTCGGAAATTAACCAAAAAACGCACCGGTAGGTATAAATTTTGGCACATATATATTCTGGCAGTGTAAATTTTAAAAATTTCAGACAAATGAAACAACTCATTTTGCACTGATGCGAATACGAGGCCGGCAGTTTACCACCCGAATGGAGTATGTACCTGGGTTGTTCAATGCTACATGCTTGGGGAAGCCAACGAGTTCATTCGTGAAATCTTAATAGGAAGACGTTTTTATGTGTGCAGAATGCACATTTGACCGAATTTTTTTTAAATAATACATTTTTTTATTTAAATTGCACAAATATACCACGATCTCAAAAAATTACAAAAATATACCTCTGTCGCCCTTTGAACGGGCGACAGGGACAACAGAGGCCTCTGTCGCTCTCTGAATGGGCGATTTTGGCACTTGTCGCCCTTTGAATGGGCGACATGTCCACTTTACCGTAGCCAGTTTCTAAAGAAAATCATAACTTTTTTGTATGATGTCGGATGGAGATGAACTTTATATGAAAATTGTAGCTCTCGACGAGATCTACAACTTTGGTATACAAATTTTTTTTTATTTTAATCCATTTAGATGGCCAAAAATGGGATGGAAAGTTCAGATCTAAACTAGATCTGAAACTTCTATCTCGTTTTTGGTAATCTAAATGGATTCAAATGAAAAAATTTATATACAAAAGTTGTAGATCTCGTCGAGAGCTACAATTTTCATATAAAGTTTATCTCCATCCGAGATTGTATGAAAAAGTTATGATTTTCTTTAGAAACTGGCTACAGTAAAAGAGACATGTCGCCCATTCAAAGGGCGACAAGTGCCAAAATCGCCCAATCAAAGGGCGACAGAGTTATATTTTTGCAATTTTTTAAGATCGTGGTATATTTTTACAATTTGAATAAAAAAATATATTATTTTAAAAAAAAGTTCCATTTGACCCCGGGTTGTAGTCTGCTCACGGTTGCAAAGACGTTCTGTTACATACGCAAGTTTGACTACCCGACGGAGTACCAGCAGAATGTTCTGTTGCTAGGATTTTGAGAATTTTTCATGACTATTTATATCGTTTATCAAGGAATAGGAATATTGTAACATACTACTTGTCATCGATGGAGCTTGGAGAAGTTATCACTTTTCTAGTCTCATAGTAATTTTTTTTGGTAAATCTAGCTCTCTTTGCGAACTCAATTGTAAAAATAGTTATATCCCTGACTGCGGAAGCGCTAGAGCCTAGAATGTGTCACCTTTTATGCTCTCATGCTGCGGTAGGTGCTTTCACGCTTTGCGGCAGAAGGTGACACGTGTCTTGTTCCGACAGAAGAACAAGGCTATTTTTCAATTATATATGTAAGAAAACTAGATTAAAAAATATTATATACACGTTAGAGAAGCGATCATTTCCGGCTGAGACTTTAGTTTAAAAAAAGTTTTGTATTTTCTGAAGGAAAACTACTAGCCAGGCGTTAGGTTGTACTTTCGGGTACCGGCGTATCCAACTTTTCACGACAAAGACTGAACCTGGCTGGTGATTAGACATTGCATAGCAGGACAATAATTTCCTCTTCCCCGTTTCTTGCCACGAAAATATTGAGGTAGATATTTGACAGGGAAAAAGAAGAGTGAAGTTCCGGCGCAGTGAGCGACTGATCGAGGGAGAAGAGGACAAGGATGGATCAGAGAAAGGGTGGAGTCTCAGTCACGTTGTTCGCCCTGACCGGGCTCGCTGTCTCTCCTCCTCTCTGCAGCCGCGCGACCTACACGACCGAATCTCTCCAAACACGCGCGCGCGCGCACGGTCCATTCACGCATCGCCACAGCCAATGGACGGACGGATGGATTGTGCCCAGTGAGATGACCCTTCGAGCTGCCACGCCGCTTTGCCTGCCCTCTCGCCGTTCTTTGCACGCCGGATCATTGCAGGTCCACTTCTCTTTTTCTTCTTTGGAGAAGCTTTAACTGATGTGTTTAACATGCTTTGACATTTACGACTTTTAACTTGACAGGTCGCTATACTTGCTTACGTACTCCAAGTCAGTCAGCTTAGTTGTGTTAGATAAGGACAAAATTGACAAAAATGTGGATCTTTCGGATCGGTGGTGCGCACCCTGGCCTGTGGAGCGGTAGGCACTGCGTGACCCAAGGGATAACGTGGTACGTATGAGCACAGGTTGAGCCAATATGGTATGATTGTTAGGGTCGTGTTAGGCTTGGTGATCAGGCATGATAGATGGTATGGTACGTTTTGAAGGGTCGTGTTTGGGCTGGTATGTCACATTACAGAGCGGATGGGTAAGACACAGACACGACATGGCTTTGGCATGAGTTGTTTACAGTTCTCGATAAATATTATGAAAAATTTGGCAGTAGAAGTAAAGCAAAAAGAATAGCCTCAACAATATAACAACCACGAGGTAGTCCGTGCGCTTCAAACATGTAGAAGAAGCTAAAAGTCAAGGTGTCTGGTTCGTTTTTCGAAACGCTGAGCAGGTCGTAATGAAATCAACGAGTAGAGAACAACCATTACATCGATACGTCTTTTGTGGAAAATAAATAAAATTTAATTCTTCTCTCCTAATATTTATGTCCGCTACCTTGGTCTCTTGTGTTTCGGGTTCTTTTCCTCTTCTCGCAATAGTAAAAATGGACTGATCTGAGATGGGCAGGGTATGAACGTGGTACGATGTGCCAATAGGCTAAGCCTGAGCTCGTTAGAGGTGCCCAAGTCTTACTGTGCACAGGTCTACAAAAGAGCACGTAAGACCCATTCTCCCTCCAAATCCTCCAGCCGTCGCCTACATGCAGAATCAACGCATCCCTTCTGACAGAAAAACAACTACTCCATCTCCATGCCTGCAATAATCATATCGCAGCAAGGCCCCTTGCGATATCAACGATTCCCTCTCCCATCTTTCCCTTTCTATCCGAGATGCAAGAGAAAAGCTCATCATTTGACATGAACATCTCATGCTATGTGTTGTGTCTTGTGTGTATGCATCTGATGTTCCATCCATCAAGCTTGCCTATACATATTTTTGTCGGCCATTCCGCGATCGAACCTTCAAGTGCGCCCAAAAAGTGAAAAGAAGATCCCAACTCCCAAGCTTTTGTTCTCTCTTTCTCCCGTGGTTACTTTTCTGGTTGTTTTTAGCTTTTTTACATTACACAAAAATCAATATGATCATTCATTCTCTTGGATCCAATGGTTCACATAGGGTGTTTTTGGTTGTCTGTATGAAGCCTGAATCGTATGAGTGGATACAACTGTATCTGTTAGACACATGTTTAGTTTTATGTTCATCTAGACTAGGTGAATGCAATTGCACCCACTCATGCAGGATGGAGGAAACACAGAAATTGGGCTTCTCTCCAATGCAAGCCCATGAGATGCATAAACAAGCAACCAAACAACTCAACTTGCATCCACTCATGCAGGCCAAGACTAGCCTGAATATCTCATGCGAGACAGGCTAGGGTGGTGCAGACAACCAAACACATTTGGATTTAGTTGTGCTACATATGGTAATATGAGTATTGAGTAGTAGAAATTGAAGATGGTTAAAATTGTAAAATGCAAGCATGGGCCAAGAGTGATTTCGGGTGTGAAAGTTGGGTGTACGCCCGTATTGGGCCGCGTTGGAGCCACCGGCTCATAATTGAGTTGGCCCATATGTAGCAATTACTAGCACCGCCTCCAAGTGTTAGGGTTCGAGATGAGTCGAACTAGGATTGAGGTTGGGGTGTCACGGATTGACGGCTCGATGGGGAAGGGGGCTATGACAGGGTGTGATTAGGAGGTGGCCCGGTAGGGTGTGACAAGGGGGTGTGATGGCGGTGTGTGATGCATGGCGGCGTGACATGACGAGGGATTGCCTCAACGGCTTGAGAAGCGTGATGCCACCGTCGTGTCCCGTTGCTGCAGTGGCACCAATTGATGGTGGTGATGTCCGCCTCCTCTTCGTCGCTTGATGGTCCGCTCGTGGCACAAGGAGAGTACTATGACCTCTTGGTGCAATCAGTCATGGGGACCTTTTCGGCAGCCCCCTAGTACTCTAAATCACCATCTTCCCTGTTCTTCATACCATCACGTGTAGCTGGAGCCTGGAGGGCTGTGAAGGAATACAAGTAGGCTACACTAGCACAAATTAAAATTCTACAGCGTAAACTAGGATGCTAAGCAAGTGAGAAACCATGCATGGATTGTTACCACCGACGCGCACTGTAGTGGAAGGATAGTTGAATTAGCTCGATTCAACATAGTGCATGTCCTGGAGCAGTGATCCGTCCTCAAGTGGTGGTCGAACGTCCACGAGCAGTGGTTGAATGTGCCCGAATAATCATTCTGATCTGTGCTACAGTAGCAACCACGCCTCTATCGAAGTTCACACATTTGGGGAAGGAATTGAATGCCATGCGTTGATGTGCTAGCACCAGCGTGCACGACAGGGCCTGAGCGGTTACCCGATCTCCAATCCTCGGTTCTCCACTACCCTTGACTCCTCTAAGGCAGCAGTGAGGATGAGGGAGGCCAGCATCTAGCTCGGGAAGGAGGGGTGGCTGCACACGGGGAAGGAGAGAGGGGTGGTTAGGGGTGAGGAAGGGAGGAAAAATGGCTAGGGTTTGGGGCAAAAATGGGATGGGGTTGCTGCCACGAGAGAAGAGAGGAGGGGGGAGGATGCGGCTGTGGGGGAGGCCAAGAGGCGGCTGGGTGACAGGGTAGGGAGGGGAGGCACAAGGAGGGAGGTGAGGGGTGGCTAGGGTTAGCCTCATCCCCCTCGGGCCCATAAATCGGCCTAGCCCACAAGAAATTTCACCTTTTCTTCTTTATTTTCTCTCCACGATATTACACAAAGCCGGTTGGCCTAGCCCACATAGGAAAATCACCTTTTCCTTTTTTCTTTTCTTAGATATTGCAGCCCAAAACCAGCCCACGAAGAAAAATCCCCCTATTTTCTTTTTCTGAAATTATTCCTTTTCTATTTTTCCTTTTGAGATATTACAGAGCGAATTTGGACTAGGGTGTTACAGTACCTCTCGAGATATATTTTGCCTTTTGATGCTACATTAGGATGCCCTTTATGTGTCATACGATTTACGAATGCACAGTACTGTAATTACAAATTAACGACATTACCTCATCTTCTTTGGGTAGGATGCGGTACCCTAGAATGGTGAAGTTGGATGGTCTATACCAGTTGTCCTATTGATTCCAATTTTAATCCATGTATGCAAATATGCAGATGCCTTACAGGTGTAGGTAATATTATTGCAATTTTGACATATTCGAATAGACATACATCTATTTTATTCATCAATTGTTTCATCCACTCACCATGGCTTTCAACATTCTCATTTCTTTCTTTCATGTTTGATAGAATTTCCATCAAAATGTCCATGACTGTGGAATGTCGTTTGTGAAGGTCCTCACGAAATTGCACAAAATCATGTGAAAAATTTGTAATTAAGGCACTAACCCACATGACAACAAGAAATAAAAGGCTTATAGCTTTTATCCTTAGAATAAAAACTAAAAAAAACAAAGGAAACATATTCTTATATTTGAATGACCGAAGTGCGACCAGAAGGGAATGAATGATCAACGACAAATTTCCCCCTAAAGGACCAACCAAAACATCACTTGATCAAGGAAGCACAAAAATATAAATTTTCATAGAAACTCGGCTCTGGGGTGGCACTACCGCAGCTGAACAGGCAGTAGTGCCAAAATGAACAGTAAAGTCGGTACTACTGGCTACAATAACAACATGCAGATGAACAGTAAAATCAGCACGACTTCAAAAACAAAAATCGGTGTATCTTTTGATCGGCTTATTGAAAACCCACGAAACTTTGTATGCACCTTCCTATGGTTGTCAGAAACCTATTCCAACCTTCAATCGTAAGGATTGACATCAAAGTTCTGACCTTTTTTGAATTTGCCGATGATTACACCAAAACTGGGTCAAATACAAAAACTTTGCCCTGAGCTTGCTCATGGGGATTTGATGATCAAGATGGTCCTAGATGGTCTCCCACATGTCATAACAAGCAAGAACCCCAAAGAGATTGCTCTCAAACATGCAAGATCATGATCTACCTCAAATCCTTCCTTCCCAAGCCAAAACCCGATTTCTTCAGAAATCTCTTGATGATCATGAGATAGCTTGCCTAGATGATTGGGTGATGATCTCTATAGGATACATCTATTAATCACTCATCCTTGGTAACACAAGATCAAGAGAAAAAGAAACCAACAAGAAATATCAAGAATCAAGGAGGAAAGTCAAGAACAAAAGCCAAATCTTGAGCACGAAATTGATCCTTATTTCAGAGTATGAGAATGGATTACAAAGCCTCTCACTTGAGGGCAAAGCTCCTAAGGAGCACTCACACACCCACATAAGAAAACCAAAATCTTATGGAAACCCTAATCCTTCTCCTATGCTTAGTGGCTTGGAGTCTCTCCTCCCACTACATCTCCTTATATAGTGGAGGCAACCCTAACCCTAACACCTAGACACTTGTGGATACCATCCATATTTATATGGGCTAACCTGAAACCCAATACTCTTAATGGGTTTTTCACTTACACAAGCACGCTTTTCAAAGCGGCCATTATAATGATGCCAAATCCGCTCCGTGAGCCCGAATTTGCATCCAACTCCACTTTATCATGACCTAAACCACTTAGGCCCGTCGCGGTTTTCCAAACCGCTCAGACGCCGGTATTGGGCAAAATGACCATTTTGCCCCAGTGACCGATCTTCCTTTTCGAAGCATCTCCATGCTTCGCGCTTTCCACGTGGCCTCAATGACTTGTCACCAAGCCTCTCACGCATTCGGAGTCCCCTGAACTATCCTTGCTTGCAAGTGGGCACAAGTCTCTTGATGTGCCATGTGTCCTTGATTGCTTCACCTTGGTGGCACCGACTTCTATGACCGTTATGGATATCATCTCCTCCTTGAGCCTAGTCCCAATCCATATCGTTGCCTGCCATGTCCATCACCAGTGTTTCACGCTCTAGTTCCTTATCTTCTCGACTTGCAACCACCTCCCGGCCTCAATCAACTTTCGACGTTCCTTGACTATTCTGGACCTTAGCTCTCCTAGCCTAGTCTCGGTCTGCTCCACCTCACTATGACCTAGCTCCGAAGTCCTACAACTACATAGATAAGCAAATCATCATATAGCACTGTTCACAATATATGCATTAACCATCACATAATGCAACAACAATTCATAAATTGCTGTCAAACTCGGTACTACCTCCAACCATAGACCGGTAGTACCGCAAGTCCAGTAATATCGCTCCCTAGTAGCCGATAGTATCGCTCCCTCTGGAACTCAGCACAAACACCCTATAAAAAATAGCTACTGCCTACTGGAGGCTGGTAGTATCCCACTCCCGGTACTACTGCCCCCTATGGCCGGTAGTGCCGCACCTTTTACACCCCAGATAGAAACACCTCTCTATAAAATAACTGCTTTTCCTATGGATGGTAGCTTCGAAGGCCAGCACTACTGCCAACCCAGATTGTTAGAGCTGCCAGGCAAGCACTACCACTCCTACAAGGTCGGTAGTGCTGCCCATGACTTGACAGTTCTTCATCTTGCTTCAAATTCAAAATAGAATTCAAAATAAACTCAAACTTGAGCACCACATCCTCAAACACTGTTAATAACTCATTACAAACCTGGATAGACCTCCACATGTCTTTCAATATTGTTGTTGAGAACTCTTGCATATGTACCTTAGTTCTCCGAAACACTTGTGGTATGATAAAAATGTCTACTGATACTATTATCCTGGGATCATCAGAATCAGAGGATTCATTGCCATACTCTTGCTAACGATTCATGCCATCGATATTCCGTAATGGAATCAAATAAATACGGCTAATTAGCACCAGAAAGATATTTGGGTCTGTTGTAGCTAATATTTGTTCTATGTTTCTATTGCAGGCAACACAAAAGCTCATAGTTGTAGGCCTCTTTCCAATGCTTGATTACCTATGGCATCCAGTAAGATAGCTTTCATTGCTGTACTCCCATGACTAAACTACTAGGTATTATAGAAAGGAGTAGCATTTTTTAGATTATGATTTTTTTTCAAAAAGTAACCTATTAAATTTAGATTATTACAGGAAAATAGCACTAGTGTACTATCGTACTATTTTTACCCACATGTTTTAATTTCATAGTTTTTGTTAATTGCATATGCTTACTACTATCAATTTGCTTACTGAATAATAATTACATTTTCATCGTTTGCAGGCAAATTTCAGACAGAATCTCAGACTTCATCATTCTGGATACTAGGAAAGGGAGTCATGTGTTATATCTATGGAGAGGGATTAAGTACAATACCTATGTGTTGTCATTAATTGTGTTTGTTCACTACATGTAATCTGATCATATCTTATTTGTTTCATGGTAGATATATTTTAGCTTAAATTATTGAGCATAGTATAATCTGCTTCGATTCAAGCGAACTAAAAGGTTAAGACCGCATCAATTTTGTGTAACGTAAAAAAACTTACTATTTTTTTTGCCTCAGTTGGTTTTTCAATGGTGCGGGAGTGCAGGGCCAGTTCGCAATTGTAGTCCGTAAGGTCGTACGGGTGTGGTGCTTCGGCGTAGTCTCTTCCATTCTAGTCTTTCTAGCATGCTCCTGATAACCTCCTAGCTATATGTGCATGTTCTGGGGCTGACTTGATCATCTAGATGGCATCTGTTAATTACTTCTAGTACTTATAGTCTCCTATCTTGATTTGCTATAGCCTAATTTCGTGTTCACGACGGCTACGGCAAAAAATTCGTGTCTTGTGTGAGACATATGATACCACATTACAGAACTTGACCTAATATCATCCGTCTGATCTACTTCGAACCGTATAGATTCACTCCTTACGATTATGGGAATAAATCCCCAAGCCTTCCTCGATCCTTCTCCATCCAGCTCATCCAAATAGGACGTATGTTCTGCTGAGCCACATGCTGGCCCATCTCCTAAGGTCTCTTAATTCCCTGGTTGCTCACCAGTGCTATCATCAAAGGGTTGAGGTAGTTTGCAATTCCTCCCCCAGTGCATCAGGAATACATCCTATAACATTCGGGTTATTGTTTCTGAAAATAGAAAAAAATATAAACAATAAACAAAACAATTACATGCATGGTGGATGACACACCTAACTTGCTGAAACAACAAGAATCGGCTACCACCAAACTTTCTTAATGGATCAGAGCATGCAAAAACTTGCTTCAACAGGCACAAAATGATAACAGCCAAACATTGCCACAAATAATGAGATATCAATTACCTATAGATCGCCCACAATTGATTCAAGGATTATTTGTCTTGCATGACTCATGGAATCACTTCAATATCTTAGTTGGAGCACCTTTCGAAATAATATGTACGAGGTCAAGGACTTTGTTTGTAGAGGGTTCGTAACCCTGAAAAGTGTGCCAGCAATGGTCCAAGGGATGTCGGCTCTGTGTTCCCATCGTTCTCTATCTTCATCTAGAATACTCCGTAGGAAATGCATGTCCCTCTCAGACTGCTAAGCGCACTTTGAAGTTTTAAATAAAGCTTGATTACCCATTTTATGGACTTCGCAGAAGCGATCCCTCTGTTATGACCACACATATGTATTGATATTTCTCTCAGAGTAAAATGCAACCTTGGCTTCCGTTGTCCACCTAACCATAACTAGGCAAAGAGGAATAGTGTCTAAACCGAGATACTTCACAACAATAAAAATGTGTGTGCATGAGATGTCTTCATACCTCATATTCCTACCATGGTAGTTAACACGCTTCAACAATGGCTGACATGAACCCGGTCTTGCATGTTAGCTTGTAAGGCAACTTCATATCTGACAAACCCATCTTGCTGCGTCACCTCTTCAACTTGACATTCCAATAGGTCGCTGGTATGCTTCCTAACCTTCTTGAACATGACTAGTGTGTTAATACGCGCCGCACTTTTCTCTAATGGATCGTTGGTTATTCTAGTGAAGGAGACTAACTGTGAAGCTTTTGCATCTAGCTTAGCCTCATTCCTACAGATAAGTGATAAGGAAAACTCATAGTGCTTGTTCCCAAGAAGTATCTCCCTTTAGTATAGGCTTCGACCACTTGTTTCTCAGTTCGTACATCTTGGAAATCCATAGGCTCTTTTCTGTGATATCATGCCTCTCCTTAAACTCAACCCAATATCTCTCAAATTCACCAACTTCCATCGCATGGTAAATGAATTATCTAAATTTGCCAAGCTTTGGATCATGAAGATGACATATCATGTTCTGTTCGATGTGCCAACTGCATAGTTGATGATCTGTCTAAGGCATAACCATCCAAATTGCCTTTGCCATAGCATTGTCCCCCATTGGTGATCAATGACTTCGGATGCTTTTGGTCCATCGCCTCCAAAACCGCCTCAGTAGCCACACATAAGAGGCAATAGTCTCATCCAAAATGATACCATACCCAAAAACAACAATTTTACGTTGATGGTTAACTCCAATGAAGGGAACAAAAGGAAGATTGTAACGGTTCACACGGTATAATTTATCAAAAACCACATACCACCAAAGACGCTATAATCTATTCGAGATTCAGAATCTGCCCAAAAGATATTTTTAATGCTCCCTTCATCATTCACAGTATATTTCAAGAAAAATCCGATGTCTTCCTCTTGTTTTGCATTCATGTGGTTCATCACAAATTCAGCATCACTGCCTTCAATCTTCTTTTTTTGCCTTGCAAAGAAGCTGTATAGGTCTCGAGATACAAACCCTACCTTGTAATAACCATCATGAGGCTTCTCCATAACTCCAATAATATGGCTTGTACGAAGTCCACCTAATCCTAATTCAATGACCTGAGCATTCTAAGCATCACTCAACACATGATAGAGACCATAAGAAAGCAACCTGATCATGCTTGGCAAGTGGATGATCATGGCGATCCACATAATCTTTAACATACCATAAACCCTCTTCTTCACATAGTTAGACATCAAGCTTAGCCAAGCATCCATAATGGGTTAGTGGCCATGGCTCCCTTTTCTGATATGTTGTTTCAAAATATTACATGCCTTCGTACACTTCACCAGAGTAGGATAATTGCCTCCAAAAAATCATTTTGGTATCTTTTTTGCGCCTGGTAGTAGACCTTCTAATACTAAAACCTTTAGACTTTAAAAATGCATTACTAATTGTAACCATCTTGCTTGCTTTTAAAATACTGATTTACCACAATGTCAAATTCTTCCATTTCCTCTAGGCTAACATGCTTAATTAGCGTCCATGATGTTGTGGCGACCCACATAATTAACCTAGGATAATGACAGTGACACCGCCATTACTTTGTGATAATTACACTGATCTCAACATATTAGCTAACAAAACATCGGAAACCCCCAATATTTTATCAGTTAATACACCATGTTCAGAGTGTTGCGGTAGAATAATAATTAGAGACTGAAATGAAAACTTATTACAACCATTACCACGCAAGGCTAAAAGTTCAGTACACAGTTAAACTTACATAATTTCCCAATTACAACAGAAATTAATATACATAAATACTAAATACCCTGTGGATCGGCGAAAATTCTGAGTTTTCTGAGAATTATTGGTTTTATTTGGATTTTCTTTGGATTTATGCTTTATATGAAAAGCCCAATAAATAGAATTATTAAATGGGAAATGGTAAGAATGTAAAGAGGTAAAAGTAAAAATGGTAAAAATTACCATGAGACCTTATTCATGCTGGTAAACCAGTAAAACTATCTAGTAAAAATCCTAGGTGCTGAAATGTAATTAAATAAAATAATTGATTGTCTCTTTTTGACTAAAAACAGTGAAGTCAGAATTAATGAAAAATAATCGAAACTTATAAGGATCCATAAAAATTACCATATCATCCTCAGAGCAGTATATACATATGGTAAAAATATCAGGAATTTATCATGTCGGCAACGCCCTCTAAAAATTCAAGAACAGAGGCAATTAAAAAACTGAAAACATCATGTCAGAATTTTTATAACATATTTACTTAATATTTTGAATTGAAATTTTTATGGAGATATAAATAACCCAAAATTAACTCCTATAAAAATTTTGGGAAATAATTAATATGGTTTACACCCTTAAATAAATATAATACCGAAATACAAATCCTGTATAGTGCACGGTGTCAGAATTTTAGTTAATTCATTATATGGTATTTTAGTCCAAAAATTTTACTGGAGGATTAAAACTTGTAGGAGATGTCTGTCAAAATGTTTCAGAAAAATCTACTATGATTTGATAGCCATATTAATGCCCACATGGAGCTGTTCCGGCAAAACTCATCTCTTGACTCGTCTTCACTCACTGACGTGTGGGCCAACCCCTTTTTCTGTAACCGTTTGCTGGCAGGAATGGAAAAACGGCCTTCTCGCTGACTGGTGGACCCGGACCCGCTCGTCAGACTGCCGTTTTCCCTTTTCTTCCTCTTCTCTCTCGCAGTCGAGCCCTTCGCTCTTTCTCCCGAGCCTTCGCCGCCTCTACGTCTCAGTGCAATTCGCGCCACCCCGAGCTAGTTGTCGCTGCCACGCTGAACCTCAGGACTCCCGCGCCATGCCCAGTCAATCCTGTGTCACGCCCGGTCGGCGAGACTTCGTGCCACTTCGCCAAGGCGTCTAGAACCGAGCCGCGGCTCACCCCATGAGTTCACACCCTGTGACTTCACTCTCTGGCGCCTATAAGTACCACAAATGCATCGCCTGAAGCCCTCCCCCCATTTCTCTAGCCATTCACTGAACCAATAGCAATAGGGCCGAAGCTTTTCTTCGTTCGACCGCAAGAAACCCAAAAGGGAGAACCTCAAGAACTAGGTCACGGTAAATATTTTTTCAATTCCTTTGGATTAGAGCCTCACTGCAACCTTCCGAACTCGCCCATCCAGTCCATTTCAGTGATCATCACTCGTGGCGCACCACCACAGTGTGCGCCTTCTTCCCCACGGCCGGCCATCGGTGACACGCCTCCACAGCTTCTCTCAACTTCCAATAGTAGGTAAAATGGAACTTCATCAGCCTCCTGAAGCTCACAATGGAACCGATCAACCCTAAGAGCCTTCTAAAACTTAATGAAGTTTATTCTATAGTTGATGGTTTAAACATATTGTCCCATTTCCATCACTCAAACATATATGGATCATTACTAACCATCACATTGAGTATATGAAACTTGGGTAGTTATATATACTCATGTCAATTTAAATGAGTTTAAATTGAGTTCGATTGTCTTTCAATCAATCAAAGAACATTTCATCATGTGTTGATGGTGTCTCCTTGTTGATTAAAGACAAGCGAAAAGTTCTTGAGTATAATGAAGCATTAGTTGCATCAAAGTACTCAAGATAACAATTAATCATTCAAATTGATTTGGGTTATGCTCAATAGATCTTGGAGGCATCCATTATGTGTTAATAGAGTGCGGTGATGATTGAGACAACCGTATTTGTTGGACTAACAATCTTCTATGAGTTGTGAAGTAGGTTGAGTACAAGATAATGAAGAATCGGGAAGAAAAAGAAGACATCATGTGTTGATGAGCTTCAAGAGGTGATCCCGAAGTAAAGAGAAGAGCTAGAATGTTCATCATGTGTTGATGACCAAGAAGAAGAAGAGGTGATCCTGGAGAGAAGATGATTGGAAATCATAGAAGCTCCAAATGGATCATATGCGGCAAAGGTATAATTAACTAGATAGGCTAGAGTGTCTAGTTTAGATCGTCGTACTATTAAGAGGGGTTGAGTCTTTTAGCTTAAGCTTCATCATGTGTTGATGAACTCAATCCGGTTCACTCTAGCTCACTCTCTTGATTTGGATTTTGCATGGAGCTAACCATTTGGCATGTGTTGCAAATGGGTGAAGCTCGTGCGTTGGATTTTGCATGAACTAAGTATTTGCATGTGTTGCAAATAAGGGAGCTCATGCTTGCTTCTTAATTGAATCTTATTTGATTTGGTTTTTGCATGAAGCTATGGATTTGCATGTGTTGCAAAATGGGAGATAGCTTATGCAATATTGTTTATGTGGTTATTGATTGGAGCTAAGTTTTGCATGTGTTGCAAAAGGAGAGAGCTCAAGCAATTTGGTTTAAAGTAGTTGCATGAAGCTAGAGATTTGCATGTGTTGCAAATAGAGAGATCATGCTTTGGTGTTTTAGCTTGTGATTGGATCATGTGTTGATCATCACAAGGCTAAGCTTGGTTTATGCTCTGTGTTTGCAAAATGTGTTTTTGCAAAACATTGAATGGATTTGTTATTTGCAAATTTGTTTTGCAAATAAGCTCGAAGTTATGGTTTTCAATCCTAGAGCATGTGTTGGCATTTGCAAATATGTTTTGCAAAGTGTCGGGATCATGTGTTGATCCTTGCATGGCTAAGAGGATTGATCTCATAAGTTCGTGGGTTATTTGCGAATATGTTTTGCAAATAAGTTGGAGTTGTTATTTTTGCAAATATGTTTTGCAAATGAACTTGAGATTATGGGTTTCGATCCTAGAGCATGTGAATAGGGTTTGCAAATGTGTTTTACAAATTGACTTGATCTTGTGTTGATCATCACATGGCTAAGAGGGTTGATGTCATAAGTTCTCGGTTTATTTGCGAATGTATTTCGCAAATAACTTGTGATTAATGTGATTCTTTGGAGTATGTGATTAACATGTGCAAATGTGCTTTGCATAGTGTTGTGATCATGTGTTGATCCTCACATAGCTCAAAGAATAAATCTTTATTGGTTTGGAGAAAAGTTTTTGTGCAAAACTTGGTCTTCTCCTCTGGCCGGCACTACCGACCATGTAGGTGCAGATCGCCAGTATGGGCGCGATCTGGCCTAGATGGCCGGTAGTTATATTCCAGAGATGTGTGGTTTGGGGTATTGCACGCCGGCAAGACGGTCCCGATTGGCGATGCTGCGCTCGGTCGGCGTCATCGGTCCCGATGGCGATCGCTGCTCGGTCAGCGACCGGTCCCGATGGCGCATCGCCGCCATCAGAGCCAACGGCTAGTTTTGTGTGCTTTCGACCATTGAGGTCGAGGCCGGCACTACCGGCCCCAGTTGGGCGTTAGTGCCGGCCGTGCTGGTTTTTGCCCATTTTGCCCCCAACGGCTAGTTTTCGTGTGGAAGGGCTATAAAAGGATGCCAAGGGCTGGCGTTTGGGTGTTGCTGGTTCTATTGAGGTTTTGGGTGAGGTGTTGCATGTGTTGCACACTCACATTTGGTTTTTGAGCTAAGAGTGAGCCCTAATTGCATGTGTTGCAATTAGAAGTGGATTGAGGGCCTCTTGTGCATGTGTTGCACTTGAGGAGGATCCTAGTGCATGTGTTGCACTTAGGAGATCACCATTGTGCATGTGTTGCACTTGGTGAGGTTCAAGCGGAAGGCTTGACTTGTTACTCTTGGAGGTTGCCGCCTCCTAGACGGCGTAGAGCGTCGTGCGCGGTGAGTTTCTTAAAGGAGGTTGTGAGAAGCCCCGACGAAGTTTGTGAAGGTTGGAGCTCGCCTACCCAGGAGGGAAAAGGAGCTACCACTAGTTGATTCAAGGTGGGTGCTCAATTCTGGAGCCGGTCCAATGTGTTTGGGCTAACCTCAATGTGGACTAGGGGAGACCGGCAAGTCTCCGAACACCACGGTAAAAAGTATCATGTCTCTTGTGCTTGCATTGTGTTTGTTATTTATGTTCAAGCAATTTATATTCATAGAATTAAATTGATTGATTACTTGTCTTTAGAATTGCATATTCTTGTTAGAGATATAATTAGTTAGTGCACATAGTGAGCCTAGTTGTTTTAGGCTTTAATTGTCAAAACCTTAGTTTATCGCTTCTGCATTAATAATTGTTAAGTTTTGGCATAAGGATAATTAGGGGTGAATTGCTTTGTAGAAATTAGCGAGAGAAATTTAAAAGCCGCCTAATCACCCCCCTCTAGTCGGCATCCTCGACCTTACACATGTTGTTCTATGATCTGTTATTGTTTTCAGCTGCCATATAGCTTCTCTTTTTGTGGAATCTCCTAGTCGAGTTATTTTTCATTTTGTATATTTTCTGTTTGTGTCATGGAAACTCCACCTTGCTACCTTCTTGTTGCTCGATGATGATAATGGGTGAAGTAATGATCATAACAGTTAATTTTACGAGTTTGGCCTTGAACCGGTAGACTTGCATGCTAATAAGTATTGATTCAATTCACTGATTTGTCTAATTAGTGTTCAATACCTGCTGTCACTTTACTTCTGTCAGTAGCACTTCTCTGTCTATATTTTGTTTTGTTTTGTTGGTAAGGTTGTTTGTCAGTAAAACTTTGTCTCTTAGATCTGCTGGTAGAAGTGTTGAGCTACTAGTATTAATCTTCTCTGTTGATTCGGTTGATTAATTAACATTGGCTGACTTGAATATAATCTGGTCTTAGACTTTTAAAACAATGATCTTAATTGTCAATTCTTTAATGTGCATGATAAGGTGATAAGGGTTCAAAGCCATATTTGCTTAATTGATTGTTTAGCCCATTTGTGATTGAGATCAAAAATTCAAAATCTTCAAACTTGCCCGATTTCTGAGAGCACCATAAACAAATTTACATCAATTTGTTCAGAAGACATGATTCATTGCTTAAAAGACATAAAGTTTATATGCCTCATTTTGCTGGTTATGTCTTTAATGCTATCTTTGAATTATATACTGATTATCATATTCTTATTATCGCACTTTGTTGAACAATATTGATTGGTCTTGTTAACAATATTGATTCTCTTAACCATGTATGTACAAAACAACTCTTAACTTACATTCTCTTAACATTGCATCATACAATTACAAACGTACTAAACAACGCTTAAATTTACTTTTTTCCTCTTCTATGAGCCTATATGAGTTGTTGATTTACCAACTTGCCTCTTCTATGATCTTCATTACAAGATGACATTCCCTCATTCCTCATCGTCACATGGATCTGATGAGGCGCCCAACGTAGGAAATCGAAGGCGCGGTCTAAGAGGGCTTAGTAAAAGGCCTCAGAGCCGATACACCATCACGATGGTCGATCTGCACGATGGGGCCCCTATCGCGCCTCCTAAGGCTGCGGCAGCTTTTTGAACATTGTGCGGGATCGTTGGACGTGAAAGTGTCCCCATCAACTATCCATCATGCAAGACATTGACAGATGAGGAACACCATAACCTAGTGATATAATTTTCGCGTCATTCGAGCTCCCACAAGGCGCCATGCCCGCACTACGACGGTATGCATTGCTAGTGGCAGGAAAGGCGTGGAAGAACTTCAAGAGTGTCCTCGTCAATAATTACGTGAATAAAGAAATAACTCTGTTCCAGAAGTACGAGTTCATCACTGAAGACGTGTGGGAACGATTTGTTGAGATGAAGACGACAGAAGAGTTCATGCGTCAAAGTATGGCGCACAAGACCGTCCAGTCAAAAAACAACCACCCACACAGACTCGGCTCAACTGGGTACATAGGAAAGATCGTGCAATGGACGAGGGAGGACTACGAGGAAATCCAGAAAGAGGCCGCGCCGTCGTTTGCCTCGATCGTGGACCCGCACGCCCGAAACTGGGTAAGAGCGAGGTCACCTCCCACATCTTTGGGCGGCGTGTCATTTGCCAACCCCGCTGATGAGAAAGTGTCCCAACGCCTAATATCGTTGAGCACGAAATCTTCTCAATGCTCTTTCACTTCAGACAGAGAAAAAGATATGCTCTCCACGGCCTTAGAAAATAAGGAGCACCCAGGTCGCACCTGAGGTGTAGGTATTTTCGTTCCACGAAAAATGGGATTCCCACATGACTCCAACACATACCGGAGTAGGAAGAGAAGCAAAGCCAAACGCGAGGAATGGCTAGCAGCCCTGATTGAGGAAAGGGTTGAGGAAAGGCTCAGAGCGTAGTTTGATAGTCAGCTAAGAAGCTTTGAGGAAAAGATGGAGCAAAGGGTGGCTGCGCAGAGGCAAGCACGGAACGTGCAAGCCCAAGAAGCACAGGCGCAGTTCAGCCCAACAAATCATTATAGCAGCTGCGTGTCCACCCCTGAGACGGACGTGGACGAAGCCAAATTTCCTCCCAATGAAACCCTGGTAATATACATGTCTGCAATGCTCCTTAGATAGACCTGTTGGATGTGTTAGCTAATTAATTGTGTACCCTTATGTAGGTGGCCACGTCGTGCAAACTACAAGTGATGCTTGCCAACGGCTCTGTTCCCCTGCATGCTGCTTGGGGACGCTCGTATACATCCGTTGTAGGGGCGTTTGGGCATGATCGTACTTTAGATCCGGGCTACACGAAGGTCCATGTCTATGGTGTACATGAAATTTGCAAGACCGTCACGCTGGAGATGCCCCCAAACGACAAAATCCTCACACTAGGGGATGCCATCGGCACATTCATCCAGTGGCCCAAGAAGGACATCTCCATCGAAGCCTGCCCAGCGGCACCAAAGCTACAAGCACTACCGGAGTCACGTCATGCGCTGGAGCTACCAGCACTATAGGAGCTACAAGCACTACCAGAGTCATGTGTTGCACCGAAGGAGCCTGCCAAATTGCCTACCGTGTCCCGTCAGGCATAGGCCGATACTACAGTTCGAGCCAAGTCGTCTCCCGTGAAGACGACATTTGGTAGACGGCGAGGCGGCGACAAGGGAAAGTCGAAAGGGAGGACCACGTCAGTCCATGACTTTCCGTTTGCCCCCTTGGCGCGGTAATTCAAGCTGGGATAGTCATTTGTACCGAAAGAATGCCAGGAGACGCTTACATTAGACCGTGTTAGATTGCAAGATTGGTGCATGGAACAAGGCAACAAACCGGTGGCACAACGTGCATCGAGTATCTCAGTCAGCTTCAAGGAGGAGTATTTCTTACACCGGTTTTTGGATAGCTTGTTTGTGGTCGGCTTCAATGACCTATTCGATCTGTACAACCTCAACGCCCTCAACGCATCACTCATGAGATGCTGGACATTGTAAGTGTGTGCAATCACAGTATACATTCGTGTCGTACAGATAAATGTCAGATATATATATGATCCTTGATTTTGTATATGTAGATACATGATCATGGAAGCAAAAGCAAGGAAACAACCGGTGGGTTTCCTCGACCCACACATGGTGTCCAAGCAAACCATGGACAAAAATTTACATGTCGTCCACGAGTATGTGAAAAAAGTATTGCTGGCTCAATGGGACAAAAAATTCATCCTTTTACCCCACAACACGGGGTAAGTGTTTCATTCAGTTGCTATACTTGTTGATTTGTACTATATAACGCAGCTTGAAGTTAGGTTGAATGACCATGGTGACATACTTGTGCATGTATCACTGGGTACTATTCGTAATTATACCAAGACATAACTGGGTAATTTACCTTGATTCTAAAAAGGGCGGCACCCACGACTTGGCGCCTATCAAAATTTTACTTGACGCGTTGTTCGGTGTCTACAAAGTTTGTGGAGGTCCACACAGGAAGGACCCAGCGATGCTGAAACATATTTATAAGTTTTCGGTATCCGCTAGTACGCAATAATCCTTCACACTTCATAATAATACCTTTGGAAATAATTAACCTAGCTATTATATTTTGGCAGTGCCACCAACAGTTAAAGGAGACTAACCTATGTGGATTCTACGTTTGCCACAACATAGATCACCTCATTGGTTCAAAGAAGACCAATGTCATAGAGGTTTGTCAATCTTACAACAATTGTTACCACCTACAAATTTATATACACGCAAGACTTTACTCTTCCCATCGACAGGCTTGGCAAAACTCTGAATCTGCGTTGGAACAGGCTGATCTACTAGGTATCCGAGGATAACTCTGTGCCTTCTTGACGCGTGAAGTCATTAATCTAAAAGGCAAATACCACTCAATCTCGTCTGATGAGTTGTGAATTTGTTAGATACCGTTTTGATTAATTTGTGAACCTTGTGCTGTGACTTTGTCATTTGTAGCTATGAATTCAATTGGTTTTTGTATATGTGAGTTCATTTTTGAAATGGATGCGTTGTACATTGTAATGTGCGATCAGAGTTGATTTCTAAAATAGATGCGTTGTATGTTGATATGTGGTTGAAGCTCATTTCTGAAATGTATGTTGTAATAATGCTGGTGATGCTCTGTATTGTTTTTTGTTTCAGAGGACATAGCTAGCATTTCCTGAGGCTAGCCAATAAATCAAAATTTAGTAAAAAATGGAAAATCCCAAACTGGAACCGTCTGTGATGTGCCCCACATCCTCAATCCAAATGGTTCCAAATTAGAACCGTCTATGAACCCGTCTGTGATGACCTATTGTCATCACTGACACTTTGATACAAATGGTTCACAAAACCGTCTGTGATGTGATTTGTGAACCGTCTGTGATTTAGATCTGTGCACTGGTGTTATGTGTGTTAATCCTGGGATGGAAACCTTTTTGTTTTTGGAAGTATCTCCAGCTACATACCCTTGCCCAGTCTTCCTTTTTCTATGGCATGCAAACAATGGGACATGTCTCACAGCCTTTCTGCAGGGAGGTTGGGATGCTTGCACAGCAAAGAACACATAGCTATAGTAGAAGCTTGACTGATACAAGGAAAGACAGGTTAAGGTTTTCCAGATGTAGATGCACAAAAATGGTGAACTTTGACCCATGACAAATATTGCAAAGATGGTAAAGCCAACAGTACATGTAGCAATAGGACAGTAGCACAGTACCATGTAGGAAAACATGGCAAACTTATCCATTTGCATATATAGTATATAACCATTTTTTTCTGGAAGTTGTTGCTACAAATTAAATAATGGTTACTGATCTAGGAAAATATGCCCGTGTAGTCTTGGAACAGTATCCAAAAGAGTATTCTAGCAGAAACTTGAGGCCTTCTAGAGAAACACGACAATTTGCATTACACAGAATCAATTGCATAAGGATACACTCCCATAAGCATTTCCTTAGAATATATGTACTCCATGATTAAGTATGATAGAGCAACAGTATTCCGCGCGCCCATGTTTTGAAAACGAGATAAACGATTAAATTGACGTATTGCGGCCGCCTTTCAGGATTCTAGAACGACGAGTTAATTATTCTAAAGACGAAATAAACCATGCAAACACGCGCTAGCTAGCTAGTTACGTACGTTCATATATACAGGTACAGTAGTACTACAGTACTACTTCAGAAGGTAGCCAAAAGCTGATTTAAGTCTCGACAGATTTCCATGATCGAGTCAAAGCTAGGCGTGATCCATTGAGATCACCCTAGCTAATACAAGCGGTGAAACTACCAGATGGAGTACTAAGTACTAACTAGAGAACAAACAGTACCAAGAGAAGAATAGCAGCAACAGCAGCAGCAACCAAATCAAAGAAGAGCAACTCATCAGCTCGTATACAATACTACATAGTTTAACTGCATGTCCGCACAGCTAGCACTGGCCGGCCATATGGTACATATCCATGCATGGCGATAGATGGATCATTCACAGCTACCTGCAGGAGGCGGCGCCGTCGTGCTCGATGTCGGAGACTGCGCCGTCGTCGTCCTCGTCGAGGCCGTCGATGCCACCGTTGCAGCCGAGCGCACCGTGGCCGTGGCCGAATGCGCGGGCGTGGTCCTTGAGCGAGCGCTTGTGCTTGAACTCGGAGCCGCAGAGGCAGTACCAGAGCTTGCCGCAGTTCTTCTCGTGCGTGCGCCAGTCGCCCTTAACGGCGAAGGCCTTGCCGCACTTGCGGCACAGAAAGGGCTTCAGCCCGTGCTTGCGCTTGTAGTGCGTCTGCAGCGTCCGGAAGTCCTTGAGCGGCTTGGCGCGCGGGTGGTCGATGTTGTTCCGGCACCCCAGCGCGCAGCAGTAGCACGGCAGCCGCAGCATCGCCGTCGGCTGGATGCCGCGCAGCGACTCCGGCCCCTTCCGGTACTGTGAACCGTGCCCCCACATATGCATCTGCAATACTCGCTCGTACGTTGCATACATACAAAAGCACAGATCAGCATACTATCTACTACAGTACCAGTACTGGACACAACATGCATCTCTTGATCAGAACTTGTACATATATATTAACATTAGGCTGTACTGTACGTAACATGTTAATTCAGCAAGAACTATTTCCACAAAAAAGTTGTATTGCTTGATCAGTGCTGGCTATGATGTACTACATGCATGAATCATGATCATATGCTGCAAGTTAAGATAGGGTTCGAGTGATTGTGTTTGCCATGTGAGCATGAGGCGAGGTGTAAAAATTAGTGCTAGAGCTGTTCATTTTAGTACATCGTATGCTAGGCTGCTGGCTTTTAATGCGTCGCTCATTTCGAGATGCATATGGATGTTTTTGGCGTTGGTTGCTTATGATCAGAGGAAAGGCTGGCTGGCCTCATCAGTCTCTAGCTAGCTCACAAACTTTCCCCATGCAGTGGCAGCAGTCAGTGGGTGAAACCGGAGAAGCCGCACGACTGCAGACGCCTTTTGAAAGTGAGGGCTCTACCAGACTAGTGGCCCCTTGCTTGCAAATTTGTTTGTGTTGTTTCTTTCGAAAGAATTGAGAGAGAGAGAGAGAGAGAGAGAGAGAGAGAGGAGTGTACATGTGTGTGTGGTGTGTTTGGGTCTGGTGCACAGTGGAACTGGCAGGGACAGTAGAGCTAAGCTACAGCAATAGTACTGCAGATCTCTTGCAGTTCTTGGGAGGAGTAAAGGGTGTAGCACGCATACATATCCCAACTCATTATTGCTAAGTGAGAAACAAAAAAAAGAAAAGGTTATTTGTCCTGATCAAACATCCAATCTATCTAAGCAAAGCTCATAGTACATGAAAGATCAGTGCTAAGGAGTGGTAGTGGACTGCGAGATCAGATCATCAGAGTAGTGTAGTAGAAAGCAGCAGCTGGGCTGGCCCTGTGTCTGCAGCAAGCTGCGGCTAGCTAGCTTTTGCATCAGATCAGACACGAACTGCATGCTCATAAGATCTCTTTCCATCCATAGATATATCTGGCGACCAAGATAGATGCATCTATGTATGGAGGAACAAAGGCGAAGTGAAGAGATCTTCAGTGGGATCTCCACAGCGCCATCCACCGCTCGGTATGCATTTCTAAAGAGCCCCCGAAAAGCTAACACGCTCCCAGAAAAGCATAAAAGTTGCATGCATGGCTCACCCTGGCCATATCTGTCTTGGTCAATCACACGAAAAAGCAACCACTGTGCAGCTCCTGAGCTTAATCTCCGGTCAGAGACCGGCCAGACACGAGCACGTGTATGCATCAACCTATCAATCTATCTAGTTTCCTACCTCCTCTTTCACATGAGAAGCTAAACCAAGAGACACCAATGGAACAACTGTTTGCTTCATGTTCAGAGTTGCCTCCTCGAACGAAGCAAAAGAGCTAGGGAAAAACATTACTTCAAATGAAATAGCAGAAGAGACCGAATATAGTGTGTAGCTGACTTTGGATCGATACAAATCACTTGCGATTTGCTACATACCTGCGTACGGCTAGTACGTTCCAAGATCAGGTTATGTTACATTATTTGTTCAGATAAGATGTCCTAGTACGCACGAACTACATAGACGTGAAAAGTTTTAGGTATATATATACTATCACTGCTGGGTGTTAATAAATTCAGATTTTAGTGGCAGATCGAAGCTAACTAGCATACGGTAATGGGATCAGCCGGTAGTATTGCTTAACTTTATTCTCGACAAAAGAACCCAAGTAATTACACCCAACAAGCTGTAGTGTTCGTTCATGCTTCATAACCTGTTTCACAACTGTTGAACTTTATTTGACCTACTGACAATATCATTTATTGTTAGGTAATTCCAATTTCATTTATTGTTAGGTAATTACAATTAGGATCCATCGGTGCTGGAAAAACCACCAACTCCAAAATTATTTTGTCCCAACAGAAAAGAGTTTCACAAAGAAGTATATATTTGGTTATGAAGTATGAACAAAAATGGGGAAAAAGAAGGATAAGAATAACCACTGGCCCAGTTCGTGGATCATGGTTAATTTACAGGAAATTTATCACTTTGTTAATTGAGGCAAAACAAAACAAAAACTAACCATAACAAGAAAATAGTAAAAGGAGGAGAGAAAATAACAGACAAGAAGCTAGAGCCTAACTAGAGCAGCAAGCAAATAGAATTAACGTGGCCGGTGGCTCACCTGCATGTTGTTGTATCGGTTGAAGGTTTTGAAGCAGACGGGGCAGGAGAACTGCGTCGGGCCGATGAGGATCTGGGACGGCGTCGGGATCCAGTACT
The DNA here is from genome assembly GCA_036346275.1 of Otatea glauca. Taxonomy (NCBI): domain Eukaryota; kingdom Viridiplantae; phylum Streptophyta; class Magnoliopsida; order Poales; family Poaceae; genus Otatea; species Otatea glauca. The sequence goes on from CM070728.1 coordinate 15,899,657, forward strand.
GCCCCTTGTTCAGTCGCCCGATCGGCGCCGACGGGAACCCTAGCGGCACCACAGCCGCCTCGGCCTCCCCGCCGCTCTCCCTGACGTCGTCCTCCTGCTCCTCTTCCTCCTGCGCTGCCCTCCCGGTCGAGAGCCCCGAGATGAGGTCGGCCGCGCCGGCGCTAGGCAGGCCGATGTGCAGCGCCACCGTCATGTCCCCCGCCCCGGCGCCGGAGCCTCCTTCCACGTCCATCGGGTCGCCGGCCGCCTTGGTGTTGAGGTCAGCGAAGATCCGTCCCGCGCGCTGCTGGTGGCTATTACAGCTCGCGGGCCCCGGCACCTCATCCTCCTCCTCGTCGCCTTCGTCGTCAGACTCCGGGCCGTGCTGCTGTTCTTGCGGGCTGCGAGAGGCGGGGGTGAGCGAGAGGAGAGGCAGGGCTTCCCGGAGCGGAGGCGAGGGCGGGCCAGCAGGAGGCGTTGGAGCAGGCGGCGGGAGCGGCGTCGTGAAGAAGGGGATGGAGTAGGCGGAGAGAGGAGGAGCCGCCGGCGCCGGCGCGGTGGGGAAGTAGTAGCGGTGGTGGTGGTGGTGATTCTTGAAGAAGCTTGTGTAGGGGTTCTCCATGGCAAGTAAGCTAGGCGAAGGGTAACTTGCGCTTCTTGGCTTGTGTGGTGGTGTGGCGTGGTGGTTGGCGAGGGGTTATTATAGGGTGCGTGCTGTGTGTCAAAGGGGACGGGTACGAGTATTTACAGTGGAGCTTAGCTAGGGTGCGCCTGGACTGGAAGAGAGACTCGTATGCTCTTGTTTCTAGTAGTTTGTGTGAGAGCAGTGTGTGTGTGGTGCTTTGAATGCAGTTTATATTCATTAAATTTGAGGGAATATAAAAAAAAGACAAATATGTCTTGCTTCATCGGGCCCAGGGTTCACTTTTTTGTTTGTCTCTCGAAAATCGAACAGTGTTCTGTACTGATTTTTCGCGAATTTCGGTAAAAATTAAACGGTTTGCGAAAGTCAAACCAGCTGGTCAAACCGATTCAAAAAAACGAAAACCAATCAAAAAGTTCGAAAACCGGTCCGTTTAAGAAAAAACGGTGAAAATGCAAGGAAAAATTGCAAAAAAATCCCAATTTATCTATCAAACACCTAAGAGAAATTTAAAAAAAAAACTGAAATCATTTATTGCTTCTAAAAAATCCAAAATAGCAGTTAATGAAAAGGAACAAAGACACTGTTAGATTTTTATAAATATTTAAAAGATTTATTGTATTCTGAAATTTTAATGTAACTATAACTAGTGCCAAAGGATCATGTACTAACATTTTCAAAAATATTAGACTTCGTTTAGTGCCTATATAAAATAGAAACAGAAGAGCATATACAATGATAATAGCACTTTCAGAATTTTTAAAAAATACACATATCTGATCATCATCTAAAAATTTTAAAAAATCATTCTAATTATGTTATAAAATCACAAAAAATATTTAAGAAATATTAGACTTCATTTTGTGCCCCTAGAAAATAAAAAGTGAAGAGTATATATTGTGACAGTATCACTGTTAGAATTTTTAAAAAATATACAGATCTGTTAATCATCTAAAAATTTTATAAAATCATTAGTATTTCCTCAGGACCTCACAAAAAAATTCAAAAAAAATTAATACTTTTTGCTAAATTTCTTCAAAAAATTTAAATTTGCATTTGAACTCCACGGTTTACCGCTCAGTTTTTATTTCCGAACTGGCTCGGCAAGGTCGGTTTTCACGAAAACCGACCGATTTCTGTCGGCTTTTTGAACCCTGATCTGGCCTGGTCCGAAAAGAATTTCAACGTAAATATCGGGGCTTCGTTTGGTTCACATTTAAGAGGCAGCTTCATGATTTAACCCATCAGGCAACTTTTATCTCAGATCCATAGACAGGTTAACCTAGGAATATGCTAACCTATGGACTAATTTTGTTACGCATAAATGGGTTTGCCGAAAGAAATATCTAGATTAAACTAAGCAAGCTGTATATAGGTTACACTACACTAAAAAACGTCATAAGTGGCGGTTCATAACCGCCATCAGTGACGGTTATTGAACCGCCACAGATATAGTGCCACTGATAATCGAGGATTATCAGTGGCGGTTTTCTAACCGCCACAGATAAGTGTTATACGTGACGGTTCTACACACTAACCGCCACAGATAACAATACTATACGTGGCGGTTCTATCCACCAACCGCCACAGATAACTACACTATCGTGGCGGTTCTTTCTACAACCGCCACAGATAACAATATTATACGTGGCGGTTCTGCCACCAACCGCCACAGATAACTATATTATACGTGGCGGTTCTATACACCAACCGCCACAGATCTATATTATACGTGGCGGTTCTATCCACCAACCGCCACAGATAGTACGTAGAAAAAATAAAAAGCGCATTTTGGGCTAGCCTCGGTGCTACTAGCCATGCCCTCTCAAACATATAATACATCAATCACAGATTTTGCATATACACGATTACAATATACAATAATCACCACATATTTCGCATATACACAACTACAATATAATACATCAATCACAATTGCAATTTTGCATATACACAATTATAATGTACAACAATCACAGCTTTTGCATATACACAACTACAATATAATACATCAATCACAATTACATATAATACATCAATCACAATTACAATCACAGATTTTGCATATACACAATTACAATGTACAATTAAAGTGTCTCATGCATGAGGCGCTCGATCATGGTGATGGTGTAGGGCATGCCTCCCACTGGACTGCTCCTTCTCAAGTTCGATATCTTTGCATCAATATTTCTCGAGTATGTAAATGAAGTTATTATATATCATAGTATGGAAAGCTAAATAGATCACTTTTGTTGTATCACAAATCTAGCCGATCCATTGTCGTCTTATTCCATGTGAATGCCGTGGCATCCTCCATATGTTGTACATGCATTAGCTAGTTTATACTCCTCTATTTTTGAATATGTGACATTCTATTTTTCAATTTTTATTCCTAAATACATATCATTCTACAATTTTGATCCTACTTTTTACTATTTTTCCTTCTATAATCTCCATTTAGCTATTTTTAATGGCATTTACTATCATACATTAGAGTAAAACACACCATCTAAAACTATAAGGACCATGTAATCAAATCTCTTATGAATGGACGGTAAAGATGCAAAAGGAAACTTCGGCAACTAAATCAAGCAATCAAATAAACCTCGCTGTAATGGTGCAGTTTTGGGGTGAGCTCTTTCCGTATTCATCCATCACCCACGTCTATAAAAAGCTCTACTAGCCATCATGAAAGGGCACGAGAGAAAAGCAATAGAGGAGAGCTCCTCGTCTAGAGCGCACGCACGCACACACACCACCCATCAACACACACACACACGGGAGAAGGGCAACAACACAAGCGCAGATCAATCACAACTTCTTAAATGAAATGACAAAAATTAGAACATATGCAAGCCATGCCATCCAATACTAAACTTGACATTCAATGAAACATCAATTTACACCACCGTACGAAAAAAATTAACTAGTTTTGTGAACTATAAGCCTACGAGTCTTCACTGTTGGTAGGGGCCTCAGGAGGTGGTAGATGAGTATGGAAGACTTCATCGTTATTATACGGGTCATGAAACTCGCCGTTCTTGTTGAGTACTTCCTTCATAATGAAGTAGGCGAGCTGTCCTGAATGCCTTGGATTTCATTTGGAACCAGTCCTCCCATAGGCAACTTCAAACGCTATAGATAGAAAAAGTTTGTCTTAAGAGCTTATATAGAGAATGAGATGTGCAAATCAATGTGTGATGTTAGCGTGACAAACCTCTCGTCATTGTTTACTATTGTAGAGCCTAAGATTTCGCGCATGTATTGGCACACGAAGTACCCACATAAATTTGTTCCTGGCGGCTGCTTGTGGCACTGCAAAAAATTGAATAAACTTATACGACATTGAAGGAGTTATTGACTACGAGGTGCGATATAGACAAATTGTTTTTGTGCGTACCGGAAATTTAGTACGGATTGTCAGTGATTTATGGAAAGGACGGTGTCTTGAGCACTTTTACAATATGCTTTGAAGGCCCTATTCACTAGACTTGTCATATCTTTGTAGTCTTTTGGATCTTTGTCCATGGGTCCAAGATCGACATCTTGCTTTTATCTGGATGAATTACTACGAGAATCCGGTGGAAACTACGTACACATGTATGATGCCGTAGTCATTAGTCCTAACTCGAGCAAAGAACGAGATCAACAAGTAATTGAACTAGCTAGTGAGCCACTTACTTGAAATTGTATGGTAAAAGTATGAACTCCTTGTCTTGGAGTTTGATGAGGCGTTATATCGTAGTCCTCGACCTCCTTTGGTACTCTTTTGATTTTTGGTGGCAAACCGTTCCGGATCGAGGAACGCATGCGCCCTTTGGTTCTTTTAGTTCGATCAACTCGTATCTACATAACAAATGATTTAGACATCACATTTATCGGTATTACATGAATGTAGACAATGATTTTTATATTGGACACTTACGGTGACCAAACATCTCATAAGAGACACGTCGAGGGCATCTTGATAGTACATGTTGTGCAACTCATTGAATTCTATCATGAAGCGGCCGGTCCCTCATGGTGGAAATGTTCCTCTCTGAAAATGGCGGTGATCACCTTCGGAGTACATGTTGGTTCGATCGCTCCATATACCATTCATGTAATCGCTTTAGTGCCTTTGTTAGACTATGAAGCTTGAAGGGGTGACAAACGGCTTCCCAATTCGTATTTCGATCTTTCTTCAGCAGACTTGTCCTTTGGAGACCGCTTTACCCTTACTTTTCTCGCACACAACATCATACTCCGTTAAAGCCGCTGACCTCGTGATATGGCTTGTCTATTACGCCATGCCTTGAGAGGAGGGTTTTAAGTCGGTCAAGCGAAGTTGTCGCACTAACTTTCATACGCTGATGTGTTGGTGACGACTGTGCGAGGTTTACTGTAGGAGAGGCCGGCAGGTTCACTGTAGGAGAGGCCGGTAGGTTCACTGCAGGAGAGGCCGGCAGGTTCACCTCAGGAGGGGCTGGCAGGTTCACCTCAGGAGGAACAAGCACTTCATGATGGTCCAAGGTGATGTCACGTTTGCGCCACTGGATGAATGTGTGGACGGCACTTCCTAGAGTTGTAACCTCGTCGTTCGGGGGCATTTCTAGCCCGAGGTTGGCGAACTGGGGATTAACCGTGTCCACCGAACCTTTGCATATCCCGCGCTATCGCGAGTTGTGCAATACACCTCCTTCTTGGCATGGGTACGCTATGCATACCGGCTGAATGAATATGTTCATGACGGGCAAAGTGAGCTGGCACGGTGTGGGGTCATGTATGTCGTCCACAGGATAATGACCCATGTCCTGTTCTACAATTGGGGCGGATGCGCAACTGCTGCGACGATTCGGAGGGCTGGTCGTAATAATGTTCTCGGCTTGTGACTGGCTCATGGCTTGTTGTACTTGTTGTTCAATTGTGCCTTGTAATTCTCGAAGCATCTTTTCCTTCATCATTTCTATTTCGGCAAACGCTTCTCTAGCTCTCTTTCGACTCTTGTAAGTGTGAAGGTGCTCTGGGAATCCTGTCTTCCACGGAACCTTAACCCCGACACCTCTTGTTCGTCCAGGATGCTCCTTGTTTCCCAGGGCACGTGTTAGTTCGTCGTTCTCCCTATCTGGTTGGAATGTTCCTTGGGAAGACTCGACGTACAGCTCCTGGACCCTTTGTGACATTGCTTCGTCGTCGCTATTTCTGAAGGATAAGCCCCCACCAGACGTGACACTTGCCCTCGCTAGCACGTAGTGCTTGACTCGGTCCGTAGTCCGCCAATTGACTTGTACCCGATCATTGTAGTGATTTCGCTTCTGCCTCTCCCATTGAGGATTTTACGGCGTACCCACCGTACCAAGTGCGTGTGGATGGATGTTCCTTCTTCCGATGTTTATGTGGTCCTCATTGGACTTCTTTCTTCGCTTCACTTTGCTTCATCGACACGAAATCATCCCAATATGGTTCTAAGTTTGGGTAGTCCCGATGGCCGATCGGTTTTCTTTACATAAGTAGTATTCACTGGCCTTGAAGTTCCTCCATGCCGCATCCATGGTCATCAACGCATCCCGACGCACGCGGTGTTCATCTTCTTGTGGAATTGAAGGTTTGTTTCATTTCGATCCATAGATCCGTTTGATGGTATCGGGCACTTTGTGCCAATCCAAAAGGTGATTGGCACTCTCTCCTTGCGATATACCCGCAGGTTGTTACGTACTTTGCTACGAACTTTGGCGGTGCACTAGGGGCCCCACTTACGAGACCTCCGAGATGGTATACCGCCTTGGGCTTCTTATTTCTTCCTCGGCCACGAGGTCTTGCCACTGTGTATGTCGGCATCGCGCAACACCGGTGGTTGGGTGGAGGTTGAGGAACCCGTAGGGCTAGGGCTCGGGCTCGGGTGGATTGCTCCTCCATATCACCTTGGATGTGCGAATGAAAGAGGTAAAGTATGGAACCATTAGAATTTGGCGATCCGATGGGTTAAGTGCGGAAGTTTAACTCGAGAACTAGAAATAAAAGTAATCGAAGAATTGGGCATTCAATTGATGGGCTGAAGTACCGAATTGTCTACAAGAAGGGTAAGGAGAATGTGGTTGCCAACGCATTGTCATGGGTGGACAACTCATGAATTTGCAGCTTTATCGGGATGCAACCTCTGTGTATTCAAGAGGTAGTGAATTCGATGCCACCGACAATGTAGCACAACAACTAGCATAGTTGGACGTTCATAGCCCCGACAAAGATGGGTTTGAATTGCATCAAGGTTTGATCCGCAAGCAAGGAAAAATTTGGATTGGAGAGAACTCTGCGTTACAAACTAAACTAATTGTGGCTTTCCATTGAAGTACCATTGGAGGGCATTCGGCAATGAGACAACCAACCAAAGACTAAAGGAATTGTTTTCTTGAATAAGAATGAAATAGGAGTAGAGAATTTTGTTAAGCAATGTGAAACTTTTCACTAGCAAAGGGAAAAGATCCAAACCAGTTTGTCTAGTGTAGCCTTTACCCATTCTTACAATTTGCATGGCAAGATTTGACAATGAATTTTGGATTGTCAAACGCCCGCAACTTTCAAGCACTAAATGGAAGAGGTGTAAACGCTCAGAAAAGATCTCTAGTTAACAAAACCAATCCTAGACCTAGCAGATAAAGCGGGTAAGAAGCATACTACGCACCCTTGATCCTTTCCTCGCTCAACACGTATGCGCCCTTTACCTGCACTGGGGGAACTTAGATAGCACTTTAGATGGTAGGCGTCCACAAAACCCACAAGAAGAGAATCACGAGTACTACCTATCTACTAAACAATAGGACCAAGTAGGCTATCGGTTGGGCAATCTTTTGACCACCAAACTCAAAGACTGACATGATGGAATGAGTAGTAGACTAGCGGTGAAAAGTTAACCTATTTGGTTGGTTTATATTACCATAATATCTTGATGCAATAACAAGCAAAGCAACATTTTATCGGACAACGTAACAACCGAGCTAAAGAACAGAGCCATCCGAATGAAGGTAGAACATACCTAGGAATGCGCGGCGTCGTGCGGTCGGGGCGTCGTTCGAGGGCGCGGCGCCGGGCGGCGTCGGGCGATGTCAGGCGCGTCGGTGGAGAAGCGCGGGCGCGGCGTCGGGTGTCGAGGCGTCGGGAAGCGGCACAGCGTCGGACGGCGTCGGCGCGAAGCGCGAGCGTCGGACGGCGTCGGGGCGAAGACCGTGGCGGCGTCGGGCTCGGGCGAAGAGTGAAGCGGCGGGAGTTTAGGGGTTAGAACAGCGGTGAGAAGAAGAATGATCAGATCGACTTTTATATGTGGGGCCTTATCGTGGCGGTTCTTAACAAGAACCGCCATCGATCTTTATCTGTGGCGGTTCTTCAAAAGAACCGCCGGTGATATAATTATCGTGGCGGTTCTTTATACGAACCGCCATCGATATTTTATCTGTGGCGGTTCTTCACAAGAACCGCCATCGATATATAATTATCTGTGGCGGTTCTTTATACGAACCGCCAGATTCACTATCTGTGGCGGTTCTTCACAAGAACCGCCATCGATCATATATAATCCGTGGCGGTTCTTTATACGAACCGCCATCGATAATGATATCGTGGCGGTTCTGTTTAAGAACCGCCATCGATAAAGTTATCTAACATAAGCTTTTGCGCGGACTACTTCAAGTGGTCCGGCGTGAACAACTTTTTGCGCGGACTACTTCAAGTGGTCGCGTGAATCAAAAACAGTAATGACCATATATATTTATAATATAGTAATATACCCTATATAATCTCTCTATTTATTTTCATATCTTCTAGGATGTATACCAGAATAGAATATTATTTCTAAATATGTTCTAATATCATAAATGCCTTATGTACTATGTACAATATATTTGGTTTTAATTCATAGGAGGAGAAACCATTAAAACTTGTGTAATCGGAATATAGTAATTACCTATATAATCCTAATATAGTAATATATTAATGACCCACATTTCCATTACTCCACACAAATGCATAACACCATATTTCCATTACTCCATACAAATGCATATTGTTTACATCACATTGCCATTACTCGTATATAGCTAATTATTTTCTTTCACAATTTGCCCTTCTTCATGATCGTCGCGATGATAGGTAGTTTCTTGAGTGGTTTCTTCCTCGAGCCCGATGTTGCCATCTACGAAAGGAGGCAACTCGTCAAACCGGTTGTACTCATCCTCATCCACGACATTCTCAACTCCGACGATCCTTCTTTTCCCTGAAGAACTACATGCCGCTTCTTATCCGTCGGTCGATTACATAGAAGACTTGTGCTACTTGCTTCGCAAGTACGAATGGTTAAATCTCAGATCAGACATGTTCGATGTCCAAAGTAGTGAAGCCGTACTTGTCCACCTTGACACCCTTTGGGAGTTGTACCCAACGACACCAAACATCGGGATCTTAAAAATACAATAGTCGAGCTCCCAAATCTCTTCTATGAACCCATAGAAGCTAGTCTTCTTCTTTGCTGTGTTGTCATAGGCATCTATGCGACACCACTATTTTGGTAAGTGCTTTTGCTATCCCGAGATCTCGTGTAAAAGGTATATCCATTTATGTCGATCCTTACCATGTCAAGATTGTACCGATGGCCCTTTTGCCAACCACCTCAACATAACACTCGTTTCTTTCCCAGTCACATGCTCTTTGAACCAATGATTGAACAAAGCGGTTATGCTCTTTTGTTACCCAAGCCTCGATCGTCCACGATTTTCCTCTCGTAGCTTATCCTTGTGCATGTCCATGTACGAGGACACCTCAACCGATTGTTGCAAGGCGTGAAATGAGCTTTTGAACAATCCATGATCGTAAGAATTTGTTGATTTCCTTCCAATCGTCCCTTTTCCGGCTAGCCTACCCTCATGGCGAGATCTGAGCACTCCTACCGGTTCCACCCCCTCCATGTAATCCACGCAAAACTCGATAACCTCCTCAGTTGCATAACCTTCCACAATGCAACCCTCCGGCCGAGATCGATTGCGTACATACTTCTTCAGGATACCCATGTACCTTTCGAACGGGTACATCTGATGCAGGAATACGGGGCCACATACATTTATCTCATTCACAAGGTGAACAATGAGATGAACCATTATATCGAAAAATGATGGAGGGAAATACATCTCTAGCTGGCATAGTGTCTTCACCACATCATTCTGTAGTTCAGAAAGTCCGATGGGATCGATGACCTTCTTTGAAATCGTGTTGAAGAAGAAACACAACCTCATGATTGCTTCTCGGACCTTTTCAGGCAAAATACCTCTAATTGCAATAGGAAGCATTTGTGTCATCATCACATGACAATCATGAGACTTCATGCCAGTTAACTTCAAATCTTTCATGGACACGGTTTCTTGATGCTTGCGGAGTAGCGGATGGAACTTTCACACCATGCAAGCATTTGCAGAGGTCTCATTCTCTCTTTCTTGGATAGAGTGTAGCAAGGTGGGGAAGGTAAAGTCGGCCTTTCCGTTGTCTCGAGGATGTAGCTCACTCGATTTTCATATCTTCCAGTCCCTTCGTGCCTTGATCAGTCCTTAGTTTTGCTAGGAATATTCAAACAAAATACCAATCAAGCTGTCACATACATTTTCTCTACATGCATGGCGTCTATGCGATGTCGAACTTCTAAGTCCTTCCAATAGGGCAATTTCCAAAATATCGATCTCTTCTTCCATGTGATCTTCTCGATCTGAGACCTCGATTTATTATTACTCTCTCCTTTCCAAGTACAACATTAATATCCTTAACCATATCATATACCTCTTCCCACGAGGAGGCCTTGGAGCTATACCATCCTCTTTTGTCCCGTCAATTGTTTCTTCATATTGCGGTAGGGGTGATTCTGTGAAGGAACTGCGGTGATGCATGTACACAGTTTTCCTTGAGTTATTGAGCCACACACTTGCGGTTTCATCCATGCAATGGGGCATGCTTTGGTCCCTTTACAAGACGACCGGATAGGTTACCAAGGCGTGGAAATCATTGATGGTGCAAAACAACAATGCGCGTAGGGTGAAGTACTCTCTTGTACTCATCCCATACTGTACACCTTCGTTCCACAGTATCACAAGATCTTCCACCAATGGTTGTAGGTATACATCAATATCATTGCCAGTTGTCTCGGCCCTTGGATAAGCGGCGACATCATAATGTACTTTCGTTTCATACACAACCAAGGAGGAAGGTTGTAGATACTGAGAGTCACGAGCCAAGTGCTATGAATACTACTCATGTTACCGAAAGGATTCATTCCATCCGTACTCAACCCAAACCTTACATTCCTCGGTTCATTCCGAAGTCCATCCTAAAGAGCCTATCGATGGTTCTCCACCGGGCGTAATCGCAGGTGTCTCACTTTCCATCCTTTTACGCTCTTACGAGTGCCATCGCATCGATTGGGCATGCTTTTGTTTCCAAATAAACGCTTCAACCGAGGTATTACGGTAAATACCACACCACTTTAGCGGAGCTCCTTTCTTCACCACGGTGCCCTCATTGTCATGGTCTTTACGCTTGTATCGCGATGATTTGCACATCGGACATACATGCATGTCTCAGATACTCTTTGCGATAGAGTATACAATCGTTTGGACATGCATGTATTCTTTCTACTTCCAATCCCAATGGACATACAACCTTCTTAGCTAAATAAGTGGTTATCGGCAATACGTTTCCATCTGGAAGCATGTCCGCTAAGAGATGTAATAGCGCCGTGAAACTTTTATCGGACCAACCATTGCTTGCCTTCAATTTTAGAAGTGAAAGCACGGTGTGCAACTTTGTGTATTCCTCCTTGCAACCCGGGAACAAAGGTGTGTCCGAGTCGCCCAACAAACCCTTGAATTGATTAAACTCTCTCGACTAGTGTAGTTCCCTCTACGCATCGCGCAACATCCGAGCAAGATTATTATCGTCATCAATGTCCAACCTATCCTCATCGGATCCATAAGCGATGTCACCGCCATAATGCCTTCTCCATCATCCAATACGTTATCACCTTCATGTATGTTTTCCTCTTCACCGTGACTTGTCCAACGTGTATAGCCAAGTACAAAACCTCTTGAATCAAGTGCAAGTGGATGTGCTCTTTGTCCGAAAACATTTTCTCATTCTTGCAATCAATGCATGGACAATGTATGTACTCCGTCTTCTTATGCAATTTGTTCTCCTCGTGCTCTTAGAAAAGCAGATACCCGTCGATGTAATCTCTACATAACAGTTCGCATTGTACATCCATCTCCGGTCCATCTAAAATTAATTAACATATAAAAATTGATTAAAAACTAATCTAATTACTTATCATCTAAATGAGCTAGATAATAAATTCATCATCTAAAAATGATGAGCATCCACCTACCAAATTAGCTTAAATTTCATGTATATCAATATCCAATAATCTTAATTAAATAAATTTAATATATGTCCACACTAATGGAACCAAATTAATAGTAATTAAAAACTAATCTGAATACTTTTCTGTAAAGAAGCTAGATAATAAATTCATCATCTAAAAATGATGAGCACCCACCTACCAAATTAACTAAAATTTCATTTATATTAATACCCAATAATCTTAATTAAATAAATTTATTATATGCAAGATGTATATGTTCGTACACTAATGGAACCAAATTAATAGTAATTAAAAAACTAATCTAATAACTTATCATCTAAAGGAGCTAGATAATAAATTCATATATATGCAAGATGTACATGTCCGTACACTAATAGAACCCAATTAATAGTAATTAAAAAACCAATCTAATTACTTATCATCTAAAGGAGCTAGATAATAAATTCATCATGTATCAAATTAACTTAAAATGCAATTAATATTAAATATATGCTTAATCATAATTCATCATCTATAAAAGGAACACAACATCATCTAATGAACCTAGCTAGAAATAAATTCATCAACTACAAAATGGTACCTAAATAAAAATAAACAAAATCTAAACTTTTCATCTCATCTACATATAAACCCTAATTAAACTTGGTTTAAAAATTAAATTGCAACAAGATTAACACAAATCAAGAGAGGAGAAAAAATAACTCACTAAGGAACAATTAGAGGAAGTACAAGCACAAGAATTGGAGAAAGCGAAATCAAATTTAGAAGTTTTGGTTTGCTCTCGAGGAAGAAGACCGGTCTTTGCTCTCGACCACCTATTTATAGGCAATATTATCAGTGGCGGTTTTTAACTAGCACCGCCACTAATAACATTATCCGTGGCGGTTCTATCCTCGAACCGCCATCGATAATCATTATCGATGGCGGTTCGAGGATAGAACCGCCACGGATAATCAATAAATCGATGGCGGTTGGAGGATAGCACCGCCATCGATAACCTAGTTATCGATGGCGGTTCTAGCCTCCAACCGCCATCGATAATGATTTGTTATCGATGGCGGTTCTACCTCGAACCGCCATCGATATTCATTATCGATGGCGGTTCGAGGATAGAACCGCCAGCGATATTTTTCCCGCCATTTATGAAATTGAACCGCCACTGATAAATATCTTTGTGGCGGTTCGAAAAAAACCGCCACAAATAGACCGTCACCTATTGCAGGTTTTGGCGTAGTGTTAGAATTATCCTATCCACATAAATATAAAAAATGGTTGGATTAAATGAGAAAACCTAAAAATTCCATCGTTAATCAAAAGAAAAGGAGAAAGTTCTATGTAATTAATTTACTTAATGGGACTTGGTTACATAGATGCAGATTAATCGGATGTCTACTAGAAGTAATCTATATTTATATAAATAAAAATAACTGGTGATTTCAAGCCACCTCCTTCATTTTATGAGCAAGAAAATCAAATAATAACCCTAAAAAAGAAAACAAATCCTAGAAATGCTCACATTAATCGAAAGAAAAAGAGAAGGATCTCCACCACTTATTTTGGTGGGAGCCAGATTATAACGATGTAAATTAATCATATATAGATATTAGAGTTATATAGAAAATACAATTGTATTTCAATTATCGGAAGTAGAGTTGTATATCACAGACAACTGTATCATAATATCTAAGCGTCGAGTTGGATCGGTAAATCTGCTAGTTCATTTAAGAAACACAACGAGCGATATATGTATTATAGCACCTAGCCACCCAATCATGCGTGATTTGAACTATTTATTTAACATAGAATCAAGCCATGCCGAAGTGTAGTTTATGTAATTAACATCTTGAGTGGTCAAATTGATAAGGACATATATATATATATATATATATATATATATATATATATATATATATATATATATATATATCGTTCATCGTTCCAAGTACTATCATTAGTTTCACAAACTTTACTAACACGTAACATAAAAATTAATGGATAAAGTTACAAATTTGAGACAATGCTAATCTTAAAACACGCACGTTTTGGACCGGAGGGAGCTAGTCCTTACTTGAGGCCAAAATTCATCTGTGTCTAGGTACAATTGGTGGTACAATGTACTGTTATGTGTTTGGTCTGGTTTTTAAATTTGGGAGTGTCTAGTTTATCAAAACCCTTTAAATTTTTGATGGAGAAGTCTTGACCGGAGGGTTTTCTTCTTCAATTTCTTCCTCCGGGGAATAGGTAATCGCACTGTTGATTCTTGTACACATTACCATATCGTTAATGCCCATTTCGTTTTCTCTGGGCCCACAAGTCACGGATTAATGATGATGCTATTTGCCATGTTGTGATCGGTTCACCGACCAGTAAGACACTCAACTGTCGAACGTCGAAGAGGTCAAATCACTTCAGTTTGTGGTCGTTGCAAGGTTTCAAATTTCGGTTTTGAATTATATCTTAGAGGTGGCCAAAATCTAAAATTTCGGTGAGATCTGAAAATTTCGAACAAAATCGAGACGAAATCCAAAAGGCAAAATTCAAATCAGGAATTTTTTATCCGGATTTCTGAGATTTAGGACGAAATTACCGAAATCTCGGTAAGTTTCAACTGAACAAAAAATAATTCAAACCACGTTAGAAAATTTTAAAAAATTTGGTCCATTGTCCTGATGCAACATCAATATTCTCATAACATTTTCAGATGTTGATAAAGCATGAGGGAATGTTTAAAATTTTTGAAAGTACTACTGTCATGAACTCTTGATAAAAGCCTAGCTTACAGTGGGAGAATCTTTTATTGAGCAACCGAAATGGGTTTAGAATTTCTAAAACTTTTAGATAAGGGTGTTGATGAAATTATTAAGCTCTCTTTAAAATTATGGATCATGGTAACACTCGAGCGAATTTATAAAATTCTGACAATGTTATTGTCTCATTTACGTTCCTTCAATTTTTGATTTTTCAAAGATAACAAATGAAGTTCAATTATTTTGAAATTTTTTATGTATGATCCTCAAATACTAGAGATGGTACCATAAATATTTTAGAGTACGATCAAGCCTATACATTTTTATAAAATATTACAGTGTTTCTATTATTTTTATAAAACATCTCAAAATTTTCGTTTTTCAAAATATTTTCATGGAAGATGACATTATTAAGAGGCATTGTCCAAAATCCTTTCAGAAAAACTTGAAATCCTGTCAAAATACCTAAATATCGAAAAAAAAATCAAAATTGCCAAAATATTGGTAAATTCAACTGAATGGAAAAATTTCAAACCAGGTTACAAATTTTTTTTAAAAAAATTGGATTTTCCTAATGCATCACTGATATTCCCATAAAATTTTCAGAATATGATCTAGCCTGATGAATTTTTAAAAAATCTGACTGTGCTACTGTCTTGATAAAAGACTCAGTACATATATTTTTTTCATAGATTTGATTGAGCAACCAAAACAAATTTATAATTTTTAAAATTTTAGAGAAGAGTGCTACTGAATTCTTAATCTCTCCTAAAAATTTTGGATCATAACCACACTCGAGCGAATTTATAAAATTCTAACGCTGTTACTGTCTCATTTATGTTCCTTCTGTTTTTTATTTTTAAAGATAACAAATGAAGTTCAATTATTTTGAAAAAATTTCTGTATGATCCTAGATTGCTAAAGATGGTATCATAATTGTTTTTAGAGTATGATCAAGCTTGTACATTTAAAAAAAATTTATGACAATATTTTTGTTATTTTATAAAACATCTCAAAAATTCGGTTTTTCAAAACATTTTCATGTAAGATGACATTTTTAAGAGGTATTGTCCCAAATCTAGTCCAAGAAAGTAGCACTACTATAGAATCAGTGATCTTTGCCGTCATATCACTGCCAGCTTATCAAAAACTGGCAGTAATAATATTATCACTATCAGTTCGGATGAAAAACTGGCAGTAACGGTTTTTTATGATGAACCGGCAGTGATAAATCCCTTATTACTGTCGGTTCGGACAAAAATCGACAGTAATAATATCACTGTCAGTTTTTTAGAAGAACCGACAGTGATAAATCCTTATTACTGCTGGTTCGGAATAAGAACCGACAGCGATAATGGACGACACGAACTGACAGTGCTGATATTTTCGAAAAATCATAACTTTTTCATACGGAGTCGGATGGAGATAAAATTTATATGAAAATTGTAGCTCGCGACGAGATCTACAACTTTGTAGTTGACAACTTTAAATTTGAAGTAATTTAGATATCCAAATAATAGTATCACTGCCAGTTTGCGGTTTGTATTACCAACCGGCAGTAATAATGCTATCAACCATTTTATGAAAAATCATAACTTTTTCATATGGAGTCGGATGGAGATAAAATGTATATGAAAATTATAGCTCTCGACGAGATCTACAACTTTGTAGTTGGCAACTTTTTCATTTAAAGTAATTTAGACATCCAAATAATGGCATCACTACCGGTTGACGGTTCGTATTACTAACCGGCATTAATAATGCTATCAACCATTTTATGAAAAATCATAACTTTTTCATAAGGAGTCGGATGGAGATAAAATTTATATGAAAATTATAGCTCTCGACAAGATCTACAACTTGGTAATTGAAAACTTTTTCATTTGAAGTAATTTATATATCCAAATAATAGTATCACTGCCGGTTGACGGTTCGTATTACCAACCGATAGTAATAATGCTATCAACTATTTTTCGAAAAATCATAACTTTTTCATACGGAGTCGGATAGAGATAAAATTTATATGAAAATTGTAGCTCTCGACGAGATCTACAACTTTGTAGTTGAAAACTTTTTAATTAAAATTAATTTAGATATCCAAATAATGGTATCACTGCCGGTTGGCGATTCGTATTACCAACCGGCAGTAATAATGCTATCAACCATTTTTCAAAAAATCATAACTTTTTCATACGAAGTCACATAGGGATAAAATTTATATAAAAATTGTAGCTCTCGACTAGATCTATAACTTTGTAGTTGACAATCTTTCCATTTGAAGTCATTTAGATATACAAATAATCATCAAAAGTTTCGGAGACAAAGGAATAAAAGGAAAATATATCCTATATTAGTTGAGGATTGAGTGATAGGTGAGATGTTAAGGAGCACACGCGTGGAGCAGCAGGTCACCAGTTCGACTCCTAGCAACCACACACACGCGTATTTTGCGCGAAAATCACGTGATTTTGCGAATACAGGGTCCTCCTAGTGCAAATAATTTTTTTTTATTTTACCGAGTGTTTTTTTGATATACGAATCGGCAGACTATCACTGCCGGTTCCTATATCCGACAGTAACGAGGATTTGAAACCGGCAATGATCACGTTTCTGTAGTAGTGTAGAAACGTGGTAAAAAAATTCTAAAATTTCGACGAAATTTTTAAAAGTACTGTAGCAATTTAAAAATTTCAAGCTTCTTAATTCGGCTGGGAATTTTAATCTCGTCCCTGGCCAAAATCCGAAATCTCGACCAAAATTTCCGAAATTTCGCCAAGATTTTGAACCTTGGGTCGTTGTGCTATGTTACACTGTGGAACCTAGTTAGTTCAATAAATCTTTGTGAATTTTAGTAAGATTTTGATGTCACAGTCCTTAGTTAGACTCTTTCAACTTGTTATATCTAATGAGTAAAGACAGAAACATATAAGTAAAGAAGTATGATACACACAAGTATATGTTTAGCCTAACTTTCGTGTGCCACACATAATAGCGAAGGCAGCATTTTCTGTGATTAAATGGGCAGTAATACTGCTTCTATGTGTGACTAGATAGTACAGGTCGTAAGCTCCATCCGTATTTTTTTTTATATGATACACATGCACTACCCTCCTGCGTATTAAAGAAATTAAAGCACGTATTATGAGTTTGATTCCATGATTGTAAAGAGTTTTTGGTTGAAACATCCCATCTTGACATGCTCTAAAACTTGCATCAAATTAAAGGAAATGACAAAGAGTATTATGATGGCAACAATACAATTACTGATCATCAGAGACATTTCCCAGGACAGTTTACTGGTCCAGGTGGAGCAAATTACTCCCCTGCACTGCATATACATCAGAGACAAAATACACGTGCACGGTGCTCACTCGCTGAGCTGTCTGCACACAAGCAAGAAACGGTTAAAAGAGGAGACAAGAGCTGCACGCAAAAGAGGAACCAAATTAAGGAGTATGAACCAATGATCTAAACCCACGCAGGAGTGATTAGCTAGATAGTAGTATCTGTTTCTAGTGTTCCTTCTGTTTTGCTCTGATCGATGGGTAGACTTAGACTTGATCGATCACTTGGATGATTGGGATGGGAGTGGGGTTTGAAATTTCGATTTCGGTTCTCACCTTGGTTCACGGAGGTGGACGAAATTCGAAAATTTAGTGAAATCTTGAAATTTCGAACGAAATCTGATCAAAATTCAAAAAGGAAATTTAAAATCTGGAATTTTTGAAATGAAATTTCGGCCGAAATTGCGGGAATCTCGGTAAAATTCGACCGAGTGAAAAATGGGCGAAAAGATGTTAAAATTTTTTAAAGATTTCTTTGGATGGTCCTGACGCATCACTAATTTTCTCATAAATTTTTCAGATGATAATCAAATCTAACAAATTTTTAAAAACTCTGACAGCGTTACTACTTTTGTTGCTGAAAGTACAAGTAGTACTACTACTGGTGTTGCTACTACTTCTACCGAAACTACTTGGCCAACTACATGTACTCCCGAAGTTGCAACCAGCTGGCCAGGTCCGACCGTGAAGAAGCCCAAACCGCCTCGTACTACCTGAATACCTCAATCTCGGTGTAAAATGACGAGATTACGGAATAAAAAATGACGAACACTTGGGCGCAAAAGTGACGCCGGAATTTTGAACAAACAGTGGATGGGAATGGGAGAGGCGCATGCATGTGCAGGTTGGTGCTTGGACCAGAACCTGCCTCTGGGTTCGTGCGCCACGGTCGGTCAGGGCCGAGCTAAGCCAAACCAGGTGCCCGCGATGATCCCCATCCCGACGAGCACGTACGTACTCGTGTTACGCGCCCGCCCGCACCAATTACCAGCTACCTGATCAGCTCCCTGCCATTGTCTCGTGCAGTTCGCGTGTCCACTTTTCACACCAATATTGTTGTGTTCTGCATCACACACACTACATTAGACGGCCCATGCGTAGACTGTGTGCTTGTGGGATGGCAAAGTGGAAATCATCATTTTTCTAATCTAATATATAGTATTTTTGTAAATTTGATCTCTTTCGGCGTTTTCGTGATCAGAGATAGAGCTATTTTTACGATTGTGTTCTAAAAAAGCTAAACTTGCCAAAAAAAATATATTATAAAGCTAAAAAGTGATGATTTCGGCAGAGAGAGAGAGTGACCTTGCTTTTCAAAAGTAATAGTATGTGTGATTAACTTACAGAGTTAAAAGCCGTATCCTCTAAAATGATATTTGACTATCAATATAGATATACGTGTGTGTAAAAATAAATTTACAATAACTAGCTGAATTTTATGCAAACCATATTGTAGCTTAAGGCAGTCTGGCACTGGCAGTGGTAGGGGTTGGGTGTGGGTGGACATTTGGTTTTTTCGATTCAATTTATTCGGTTTAAATATTTCGGTTTCTAAAAGCTGGCTATCAAAAATTTTCAGTTGAAATCCGAAAACCGAATCAAAATAACCGAACAAATTCGGTTCGGTTAATTCGGTTTTTCGGTAAACCGAATTTGCTCACGAAGGTGTAAGGCTTATGTATTCAGTGATCTGAGCATGCAAGGTAAAACTTGATCAGGACGATGCTCATAAATTTCTGGATTAGCCTTAATCTAGTACATGCAAATTGTATCTCCACTTTGTCCTATATCAAAACAAATCTGAGCCAACATCAAGCAAGTACTTGATGTAGATACTTCTGTAAGTTCAACATAGCTAAGCTCTGCAACTCATTAAACTAAGTTGTGGCATAGTTCTTCACAACATAAATGCAAATGGGATAGGTACTAAAATTCTTAAAGACAGTGGGAAAAAATTAAATAGATCATAAACTCGATCACACGCATCCCCAGTGACCTAACAATCAAGCGAACTACTCCACCAAAAAGGCCAAATTTGAACTTCCCTAAACTCTCTGTGAGGAAAGCGCCACCTCCCAGCTCCCGTTGGCGTGGCCGTACAGGCACAAATTCTCCTTATCTGCACCTACAAGTGGGTGTTGTGCCGTGTCAGGCCGGCCTAGCACGAGCCTATCATGCTTCGTGTTTGAACCGTACCGGGCCACGATGGCCCGTCTTGCCCTCCGTGTCGTGCCGATTCGGCTCGCTTTTGACGAGCCCAGGCACGGCTCATTTGCGCTTCATGCCGACGTCTTGCTGTGCCGGCCTATGCCCGGTCCATTTACACTATTGTGACAAGAAAAAGGAGCCGCAGACACACGATGCTCCTTAGTACAAAGATTTGTACATTGCATGAAGCCGCTCTCTCTCACCCATTTATCTCAATCTCTCTCCGCTCACTCGCTCATCTCTCTCAGCTCTCTCTCTCCCGTCTATCTCAATCTCTCTCAGCTCTCTCTCTCTCTCGCCCATTACTCCTTTTCTCTCACCCGTCTCTCTCAATCTATTTCGCCTGTCTCTCTCACTCTCTGCTCGCCCCGATCAGTCTCTCCCCCTCTCTCGCCCTTCTCTCTCATCTCTCTCTCTCGCCTGTCTCTCTTACTCGCCCGTTGCCCCTCCCTCTCTTTTCCTCTTTTCCAACTGGAGAGAGCGAGGAGTGATGTCGGCAGAGAAGAGAACGAGAGAGAGCTAGGCACGGTGCCAACCGAGGATAGGGAGAGAAAGACTGAGAGTGAGCCAGAGAGTGTAATATAGAGAGTCGGAGGGGGATGAGCAATGGTCGGAAAATATTTAAGTGAGGCAACTTTTTCAGAAGTCAGAATATTTAAGCATCCATAATTTTATTTAATTACTTCAATTTCACAAATTTATTTATTTTCTCCCTTATCCTTTCTTATTTCCCCCTTTTCTTCTTTTTTTCACCTTTTCCCTTTTTTTTCCTTTCACTTTTCCCTCCATTTTCCCCTTCCCCCTCTTTTTTTTCCATTCCCCCCAAAAAAAAATTCCACCGACGATTCCTGTCCTAGGCATGCTTATCCTCACTTTTCTCTTTCTCCCACGCCCCTCTCTCTCCCACCGACCCGCGCCCCTCGATTCTCCGCGGCTCCGCCTCCACGCTGTCAGCCTTGGCTCCCTCCGCCGCCTCCCTCCCGGCCTAGGCCCCAAGTGGCGAGCAGAGAGCTAGGCGAGGGAGGCAAGTGCCTCGGCGGCGAAGGCTTGCGAGGCGAGGCGGTTGTGCGACGCAGTGGGCGAGCGAGCGCCAAGCGGCCGTCGCGACGGTGGGAGAGTCGGCAAGGAGGCGAGCTCGCGCGGTAGGCGAACGGCCCGGCGGCAGAGGAGGAGGCGAGCGCCGCGTGGGACACGGCGGCGACCATGGAGGAGGCGGCGGCGAGGGCCACGGCCTCGGCGGGCGCGACGACGACGACTATAGCGGCCGGCGACCACGCGTGCGGGCCGCTTGCGGGCGGTCGGTGTCTTTGTCATGCGCCCGGCTCTATGCAGGCCGTGCCGGCCATAGCACAACCCATCTCGCAGTGTCGTGCCGGGCCACCCATCGTGCTCGGTTGGCAGGCCCGACACGGCCCGAGCAACCATGTCTGCTGCCTGGCCTGTTCTGCACAGTGTCGTGCCGGGTTCTGGGCCAGGCTGGGTCGAGCATGCCTCATCCTAGCCCAAAATGGCTTGGCCCAGTGCTCACATCTATTTGCACCCAAAACAATTACCGATCCAGTCAATCCCCACCTGGATCCACCATTCCTCGCACCCAGGAACAGCTCGACGCGGATCTATCTCACTCACCTTGGTCACAGAAGCCGTAGAACTCATCCACATCTGCACGGCGACAGGAGACACGACCACGGCAAGGCAGCGATTGGCATGCGGCCGCTCGGGACCTAGGGTTCGGATTTTTGGGGAAATTTGGGGAATGGGAACTGTGGATTGGGGAGCAATGGCTTTGAGCCTAGGACTATGGTTCGAAAATCGGACTGGATGAGAGGATTTGGTCCTGGTCGGCTAGTTCGCTTCGAGTTTGGTCCGTGAGTTCTTATATCGGTTTTCAATTTTTTCAGTTCGTGAGAATTAAAAACCGAACCGAAAATCAAAAACCGAATAGTTCTGAAATAAAAACTAAAAAACTGTTAATTCAATTTGGTTTTTCTTTTTCGAGTTATATATGCCCACTCCTAGTTGGGTGGTAGACGGATAGGATTTTTTTTTCTTGCGGGCACACAATAGGTCCAGAGCAAAGGATGTTTCAAGAACAAATTAAGAGAAAAAGATGGAGCAACAGGATTTAGCTAGAAAAAGCAGCAGGGGACCAACACTAAATGTTATTTTTGCCATCTGAAAGCAAACGGTGGTTCTTGGCAACAATGTACAGGGACCATTGTAATTGTAGTAAATGTGGGCCGAAGGTGGTCATAGCAGCATATGATTCTAGCCAGAGTAAGGAGAAACTGTTTTTGTGTGCAAGAGCTAGCAGTGATGAAATTGATGTAACCAATAAAACTCTTTTGCTGTATATAAACAAAAGCTTCATAACCATTTGTGTCCCGGTAAATTACGGTATTGATTGACACTACTGTAACACATGACACCTCGTTAGGTGCAAGTGGCATATAGAGCAGGATGGGAAAATAAAACGGGCAGGATGGGAAAATAAAACGGGCATTGTAAGCTGTCGACATGATGGGCGCGTAAGTACTTGGTTTCTACAGCTAGCTTGGGAAATTTTACTCAACGACTGATTTTACCTCACTTCCCCTCTTGAGTCTTCACTCCAAAGTCCAAACGCTCCAAGTCAGGGAAACCATAAGAAAAGTTGGGCTGCGTACTATTTCTTGTTATAAATATGTATCCAATGCACACGTATACAAATGTGGAGTAGCATATCAGGGTTAACAAAATCGCGATAATCGGCTCGATCATCACGGTTTTTGACCGTATTGAGCCAATTCGGTATTTAAAACCGGTCCCATTCAAAAAATTCAGAAAAACTTGTGCAACGTAAACCGGTCAAAAATCGGTGAAATCGCTCGATTTTTAACCGATTTTTAACTAAAAATCGCTGAAAAATCGACTGTCGAACAATTTCAATTGGCCTGGTGCAAATCGAACGTTTTCGGTGAAAACCAGTCGATTTTCGAATTTTTTCGAACAAAAGTTTGATTTCGAAACCCTTTGATTTTTGTGATTTTCGCTCAATTTTCATAATAAATCGGTGCGGCCCGATTTTCAATTGTCAACTTCGATCCGGTTTTGTTAACCTGCACACAATTTTGTTGTACTAGAAACAACTGGACCCTTTTTTTAAAGGAGGAAACAACTGCATCTTGAAATTTGAAACCCCAGCAAGCTAGGATGAGCTAGTGAAAGTACACTGGGCAGTTCCCTTATTTCTTTTATATATATAATTCCAGACAGATCCAAGCTTGTACACAAATACACGGCACTGAACAATCCAAAGGCGACATGTACACATCGATGATCGATGCTTTCATGCATGGCTGAACGATGCATGAGTGATGACGGCATTTTGTCGAACTTAACGCAGGCGGTCGGACCTTTTGTAATCCGGGGTACATGCGCAACTACCACAGCGTACGTACTACTCGCCTCTTCTCATCTAGACTCGATCGGCACAGCCTACACACGGCCGGACAGTTCACAACTCACTATATAACACCGGGCTTATCTGGCTATTGTAGCTCTTTTCTTTTCAAACATAGCCCAGGAATGTATTTACAAAAATAATCTCCTCTCTATCGTGAAAGACGAGACAAGTAGGGTTATAAAAAAGCTTGTTGGTGAGGCTCATTGGCTCGGTTCAAAATTACTTCAATTACACTCGTTCATTTATTAAACATTGAAATGAGTCAATTTCGAATGAAATTGGATTTTTCTCTAACTCGGCTCGTTGGCTCGATTCTAAAAATACTTCCAAACTATAAATAAAATGATACTAAATCGAACTATGTCAATTTTAAAAAAAACTCAAAAAAATAAGAATTTGACTCGATTTCCACCCTTAGCGGCAGGTGACATCTATCTCCTGCCACACCCGGGAAGCACGGAAGCCAATCGAGCTGAGGCTAAGCGAGGGAGCACGGCAGCCGGGCTCGTTTCACGCTAGCCAGACGTGGGACAGCTAGGTCCTTCCGCATTACCCGCGCGTGGTAGTAGGTCTCCCGCACGCACGCACGTGCCCCACGCACACACCTTGCTACCCGCGCTACTAGTGCGTGCCTCACCTGCTGCACGCACGATGCTGTCGTGCTCGCCCGTGTAGCCACGACCTGGCCGGCTTCTGCGCCCCTCAGGTGCATCGAGAGATAGATGTTAGCTACTGTGCTTTCCGTGATGGAGAAGTGGACTATTTTTGTAAATACATTCGTAGGCTAGATTTTGAAAAAAAAGAAAAAGAAAAAAACAAGCTACGTGATAGATAAACACAGAGCTAGTAGGTACTTACTGCCTGCGTTCTTTTTTATTTAACTTTTCGACAATCACGGCTTCTGAGGGTGACTTTCATCTTACTGTATATAACTTTATATTAAAATGTGCTAATAAATTTTATATTATAAATTATTTTTAACAACAAATTGAATAGTAAAATTTTCATATAGGTAATTTAAATAGTTTTAAACATGCATATTAGTGGAAATTTTTATAGCATGGATTCCATGATGTTAAATAAAAAAGAACGTAGGGAGTAGCTTTTTTTTCCAACCGGCTCAAATTTAGAACAAAGACTAGTGCGTAGCTACCACTATACTGCATGCAATATATGCATTCATGCATGCTTACACTACTATAAAAATCTTTTTCTTACCGATCTATCACTGTCGGTTCGATTAGAACCGGCAGTGATAACACAAATGTTCGATCGAAGAAGAACCGATAGTGATAGAAACTTATCATTGCCGGTTCTAAAAAAACCCGGCAACGATACTATTACTGTTGGTTCTTCTTAAGAACCTACAGTGATAAGTTATTATCACTTTCGGTTCGTAAGAAGAACCGACAATGATAATTGAGGAAATATCACTGTTGGTTCGGAATCTAAACCGGTAGTGATAATATTTTTTAAAAATCATAATTTTTTCATATGAAGTTGGATGGAGACAAAATTTATATAAAAATTGTAGCTCTTGATGAGATCTACAACTTTGTA
The DNA here is from genome assembly GCA_036346275.1 of Otatea glauca. Lineage (NCBI taxonomy): Eukaryota > Viridiplantae > Streptophyta > Magnoliopsida > Poales > Poaceae > Otatea > Otatea glauca. The sequence goes on from CM070728.1 coordinate 15,924,966, forward strand.
GTTGACAACTTTTTATTTGAAGTCATTTAGATGTTTAAATAATTGTTGAAACTTTCGGATACAACGGGATAAAAGAAAAATATATCTTATAGTAGTTGAGAAGTGTATGTTAGGTGAGATGGTAAGGGAAGTTCGCGCGTAGCAGCAGGTCACAGGTTCGACTCCTAGCAACCACACGCGCGCGTATTTCACGTGAAGTTCGACTCCTAGCAACCACACGCGCGCGTATTTCACGTGAAAATCGCATGACTTGTGACAACGACGTGCGAACCGTGCGTAGTAAATACAGGGTGGTCCAGGTGCAAAAGTATTTTTTTTTATTTTACCAAGTGACAGACTATCACTGCCGACTAATCACTGTCGATTCCATATCTGATAGTAATGAGGATTTAGAACCGGCAGAGATCATGTTTTCTATAGTAGTGATTCTTGCTCCCCCACAATAAAATTCAACGAGGAGAAATATAATTCCAAGAGAACTTAACACACAGCTAGCTATAGCCTACAGCTACCTAACCATGCTTCATGTGTACCTAATTAATTGGCCATAAATTCTGGGAGTCCTATATGCCTGGCTTTTTCTATAGTCCACACAATGATGCACACATTAACAACCTGAAAAGAAGAAACTAAAATGGCCAGTGATTAATTACTTATGGACTATTCAAACTAGCATTCAAGGCGTGTACAGTACTGTAGAGGCGGGCTTACCAGCAAGCCACTATTCCAATTAGTTACATAGCCCGTTCAATCCATGTACATGCTGGTGATCGAGGGCTTAAGGCCTGTGGAATCTGGGAGTGCTTGTACTCTCTTCGACATTGGTCCAAGTTTATACTGTGTATTTTTTATATTAAGAAAATAATTAGGCTATTTATAATTATTATCTCTGATTACTATATTTAATATAGTAAATCTAGATATTTATTAATTAGAGATATAAAGGAATAATGATACTAATTTATATTAGAATATGAAATATATCCTAAATTTATAGATAAAACTATTAAAAAAACAAGCCCTACAATCTTGGACAAGGGAGGTAACAAACAACGGCAGGTTTTGGACCAGGGAGGTAACAAACAACGGCAGGCCATCAATTAATTGATGGATCTACACGTACCGTTTGCCTTCAAAATTCTATACATGCATTCATTGGCGATTAGAGGAATCTTAGTTATGGTTCGTGCTAACTTGAACTTAATTGTGTACACCTAGACATACGTACAATGCTCACTTGCATGCTTGGTGCAGACTCAGACTTGCAAGGCAGTAGGACAAATTTGTTGTATTCAATTATGAGTTGTTCACTTAATTTAGAACAAGTGTCAACCTTTCGTACAGGGAGAGAAGACACTATATATATAGACATCTTAGCAGTGGCGGAGCCAAAAAGTTTACCCTGTGGGGTTAATTATCATTATGACATATGCCAGTGGTTATTTCTATAATTCCTGTGGATTTCTGCATAAATTTTAATAAATATAAGGGTCTTTTGAAAAAGCTGTGGGGGTCATTTGATACCCACAGCTTTTACCTAGCTCCGCCACGGCATCTTAAGTCATGTTTGGAACAGAGTATTTTGATAGCAACGATAGAGGAGAAACCACTATTTTTCCTAAATATAAATATAAATAGTTTTCAAATGGATATTATCGATCTAGTTAATTTCTTGCAGATATAGTAGTACAACTAGGCATGTACTCCATAACCGCCCCAGTTAGTTAATTAAGGAGCTGATGATGAGATTATTGGCTAAGAACTAGACAGATCGAATCGTAGAGGAGGGAGCATTCAAATTTAGTGTGCACAGTGCGTGGGTGACCTAGACGGATAGCCACCCGCTGTTCCAATTAATTAGGCAGTTGGTGAGATCACTGTATCTAGCCGGTGGGGATTTAAGTGGTAATTGAACCTGAGGCAGAGATCCTGTACCACGCTCCTAAGCCTAGTTAGCATACGTGTCAGGGGCCCGTGGGCCCGGAGCCTCAACTAAAAAGAGATAGTGTGATGAATTGAGCATTCATTCGTAGAATTAGCATAGCTACACCTGCGATTGCGATGTGAGTTTTACATGTACTCTGTCTACTTAACCAGTGTAATATCCGAGTGGCCTGTTGAAGCTTATCCTACTAACTACGTGGTGCTAAACGAGGCGTCTCGGAATCTCTCCTGAATTCTCAGGATTTGAACGCGTGAAACCGTCTCTTATTCCAGAAGAAACAAAGGAGTGGCGGTGAATTTTGAGCATTGGTTGACATACTTTGGGTATAGTAGCCCGACGTATGCAGGAGCGGTGACTTTTTTTAGCTTCTCATATCTCGCTTTTTTTTCTTCTAAATCTAAATATTTTCAAACGCAATTGCAAATCAAGCCTCCTCTAACATGCTCCCACGCTCCCCTACCGCGAGAGGTAGCCTCCCGTGCTAGCCGGCCGCTACAGGCTGGCTTCCCCACGCTCACCCTCCTCGTGCGCCCGCCTCCTTAGCCTGGCTATCGCGGTAACGCCGCAGCGACAACGCGCGCTCCTACGCTACGCTAGTCTGCCGTTGCCCGCTTGTGACACAGCAGACCTGCTCCCGCAGTTGGGGAGCGTGGGAGCATGATGAAGAGAGCTATATTTATAATTTCGCTCGAAAATAAATTAGATTTAAAAGAAAAAATGTAAAAGAGCTTTAAAAAAAAGTCATCGCCTCGCGTATGCATGGTGTGAGGTAGAGGATCCGAGCAGACAGAGTGGGTTCAAGGTATAAGCAATAAAGACCCAACAGTGAGGCCATTAAATGGGAAATAGTGGCCAGAGAACAAGGGTGCGGTGGTGTGATGCGTACAATAGTGATGTGGTTGCACGGGAAGACAAGCTAGGGGGGACTGGATGCATTTAATTAAGGACAAGGGAAAGGTCAAATTTTTAAATAATATTTTTTATATTAAAATAAAGTAGTAAAAAAATACAAAAAAAACTCTAGCATCAATTTATGTGACGACAGATATCTTATCACCAAATGATACGATGACAGAGCTCATGTCGCGAAATGAAATAGATACGAGTTAAGAAAACACCTTCCGTCGTTGTTTCAAGTAGTGACATACCTTGTCGCAAATGAATTAACGACAAAGCCTTGTCGGCCAATTGAACAATGTAGGTCAAATAAATCGACGATAAAGCTCCTGTCGGCTAATTGCTATATAGCTGTCTTCAATTCATTTGACAACAGATGATTATTTTTGTAAATTTGTTTACTATTTATTTTTGTACTATTAATAAAATATTGTATTATTTTTTAAAAAAAATCAAGGAAAAAGCGAGCGAAGGCAAGGCGATGGTATCCATTCCAATCCAACTCCAACCAGAGAAGGAGAGGGCGCCGCGCGCTGCATCTGTGTCTCGATCCATCGCGGTCCAGGCACATTTCATTTCTCCAGCCTTAGGCTACTAGACTACTAGTGTCCACTGGCAGCTACAAATCGGTTGCTCGTGTGACTTGAATCAACCAATCGGTTGGACTGAACTAATTCATGTGGGTAGGAGAGGTTTCAATTAATCTAATTATGGTGTATGAGAAACTATTATCCCTTTCGTCAGGGTCTTTATTTTGAGAGTCGTGGTGGGAAAAGGTTGTTCTCGTAGCTACAGTAAGACTTGGTCCTACACTCCTACCTAATACAAACATTGCTCGTGGGAATCAAATTCTAGCCTTTGGACAGAAAACCTGTATGGCACACCGGTTAGTTAAATCATCCAACGGTTGGCTTATCCAAGCATGTTGCACAAAGTTCTTAGTGGCCGTGTAGATTCTAAACTAGGAGCATTTGAGAGAGTGTTCTATGCGTAATATTATTTCCGCAGTTAATTTCTTAAGATTTATTTTTCAAGAAAAACAAGGAGACAGCTTTTTATTTAAGGTTGGCAGTAGTGACCAGGCAAACATTTGACATGGAAGAGTGAGCTAGGAGCCTAGGAAGCCAGAGTGGATACGCATGTGAAGCACAAATTATTCATGTGAGGAATAATATACTCCAGCCTTCTCTGACCAGCCAATCACAAAACTCTAGGGGGCAAATTGCCACGTCACGATATATACAATGGTGTGATATCAGCTGTCTATACGTTTTACCACGTAAGATTTTTGTTGATATGGAAGAGCAAGAAGGAGGAGAGATAGTATAGCTGTCTTTTCATGAAAAGACAATCATATAGACAGTATAAAGCATATGAGTTATTGTCTATAATAAACACTTTCCATACCATAATTAAAAGATCGTAGAATATCATAAAGACAACCATAAGATATTATTTATTGTAAAAGTTGCCTTTACTTTTGTCTTTAGATGGCATGGAAGAGTATATAGACAGCAGTCATCTCTTCTATCGTACAGACAACTTTTACGATGAATGGTATCTTACGGTTGTCTCTATGGGATCCCATAATCTTTTAATTATAACATAAAAAATTTATTTTTTATAGGCAATAACTCATATAATGGTGTTTTATATTATCTGTATGGCCGTCTTTTCATAAAAATACAGCTACACTCTCTCCTCTATGTCATCAAAAATTCTTACTTAGCAAAGCTTATAAATAGCTACATCCTTCCATTATGCATTGCACTCCTTTGAATGGCATTCCAAGACAAGCAACGGTAGCCGCCGGCCCCATCGAACTCGTATGTTTTCCTTTTTCCACAAAGATTCCCTTTGAGACTTCGTTTGGGACCTTCTATCCAGGCCGGGATCCCCGCCATTTCCCTGGGATGGAGCCCCACAGGGACAATTTCCCCTGTCTACCTAGAAGCCACGTTTGGGAGCTCTCATCGGCGGGTTTTTCTTGCCCAATCCACCCGAAATCCCCCGAGGAAGAAAAACACCAATCGCTCCTCGTGAATTATTCTCCCTGCCGCATCGCAGCCACGACGCCTCTCTCCATCAGCGTCGACTCCCGCGACCGCGCGACATCAGCGCCGACTCACGAGACCATCACCGCCCCTCGCGACTCCACCTACCACTCCGACGACATCTCCTCGGTTAGCTCTAGCTTTTCCTCTTCCAAATCTCTCGTCCTCTTGCTCTTGCATTTCTCATAGATCTGGTGTTTCAAGAAATTAGGTTTCATCGACCCCTTTTCTCATAGATCTGGTGCGAGAGAAGGCAGAGGATTCGTGAGGATTTGTGCTGAAAAAAATCAAGCGAAAAAGTGTTGGCTTGCCATTGCTGGTTCGTCCGCCCACTCAACACCTTCTCTTGTACTGATGAATCACTCGCTCACTACCCATTGCGCGCCTGATGTCGGACGGATCCGTAGAGTAGCAAAGTGTATAGCTGCTACTTGGGCGCGTTGTCGACATGGATAATGATTCCGCTCGGGACTTATCTGCTCCGCTTGATTTTTTTTGTCAAATTTAGGTTGATTTTTTTGTCAAATTTGTGCTGAGACGCGAGAGAAGGCAGAGGAAGGAACCGCCAACTCGGGGTACGTCTCCTCACTAGTTTCGTTGCTCCTCATCATGCTGCTTAGGGTTTCATTGCTTTCTTGGTATGCTATCTATTCAGTAAAGCTGGAACATGATATTCCATTTCGGTACTTTAGGAGTATTCTGATTTTCTATTCCTATAGTTCAAATTATTTTTTTGATATAATTTGTCTGTTTTCAGAATCTGAAGTCCTAATGACTGATTAGGATTCAATTTATTGAGACTCCTCTGTTACCATTTCATCTTGAGAAAATATGGTTTTCCATAGAGATGATAGCTACCTGGTAGAACCAGCAACTTACAAAATTCAAGTTTCCTTATTCTTCCCACTGCCGAATATTAAAAGTCGGCTTAGCGCAAAATAGTTTAATGATCTTGAAAAATCAGGCCCATATTAGAACAACCTCTAGTGTATACATTACTGTAGTTTGAAAAATTAGCTCAATGTGATTATGTCCTAAATTTGTGTGGAAAGAAAGTCAAATTTGATATGATTCGCCCATCTGAAATCATTACTGTAGTTTTTTTGTATTAGAGCGTGAGATCTGCATTGGCTTGTTTTGGAGTTGTTGGGGGGCAAGAAGTAGTTTTGACTTCTTCGGTCTCAAAATAGTAGATTGTTTGTTTATGCAGTGTTTTAGTGTCATCACTAAACCACGTCTCTGCTTCCTAGGTTTTTGGCTGTGATGTATAAACTGAATTAGGAAAAACTTTGGCTTCCAATGTGTACCAAAATTTGGTCATGGATTTGGTTGCCCATGAGTAATGAGTTAGCCAAAGTTTGGCATGAAAATGAACAAGAAAGGCAATGGGAAAGGAACCTTTCCGGAACTTTGGCAGCAAACCAAATGCATACAGAATCCGATCGATCCTACCAATTTTTTGGTAACAAATTTGGCTTAGGGAGAATTACGGGGTTCTTTTTTTGGAGATTTACATACAGTAAGTTTTTGCTTTTGATGGAGAATTGGGAAGGTTTGTGTTCACATCTGTTTCTGCTTCCATGAGTTGTTGCTTGTGATGCATAGAAGGTATCACTGTATCGGGACCAATATTTTGTTTCGGGTTTTCTGGATAGGAATGATTTAGAGTTTTAGACTGCAACTGTACAGTAATTGGAATAAAGCAGATATGAAATTGCTCTGATTTTCATTTCAGAGGCGCTTTGGTTCTAATCGGAAAAAAACAAACATAATATAACTTCATCTTAAATTCGCAAAGAAATAAGATTGATTTTGAACTAATTTGATCATCTGAAATCATTACTGTAGTTGCTTATCTTAATGCTTGAGATTTATACCAGTTTGCAATATTGTGATGGCTAGAAGCTGTTCTGAATGTTTTGGTCTGGAATTGTAGTGAGTTTTTGGTTTTGACAGGTTTGTAGTCACTGAATAGAGTTGGTTACAGTTAAACAAAATGCCATTATCCAACATCACGTGATTTTGAGTAAACTGGAGAAGTAAACACCATTCTAAATTAGGTGATTTTAATGAAATGCATTTTCTTTTGGCTTTCAAAATTGAATGCAGAGGTTTTTAGGTGTATTTATTTATACTCGTCATTTACAAGTACTACTCCCTCCGATCATAAATAGTTGTCATTTTGAACATCGATACGGTCCCCAGAACTCAACTTTGACTACTAATTTCATGTTCATAAAGCTCAAAATTTAGACCAACTCTTGCCTAGTATTTCCTTTATTACTAAAATGACTATAAGTTATGGTTGCTGCAGATTGTCTGTTTTGATCTTGAATGACTCAAGAGTAGCTTACCGGGCGTCTGTTCTTTTTTGCTTCAATCCTGCTTCTGTGTTCTACTTTTGCATTATGTAACCTCCTGGAACATGTTACTAGCTGTAATAATGTAGGATTTATGACTTTATGTGGTACTCTTGCGCTAGCCTCGGGTATGGACTCAATTTTGTGCGAATATTCTCGTAAACTCTATCCTAGATGATGTGTGAATGTTACATTAGTAAGTAACGCTATCTTGTTTAGATTTTACCTATGTGTGAATGTGATGTTACATTATCAAATAGCACTATTTTGTTTAGATTTTTTCTATGTGTAAATGCTTGTATGAATCTAATTCGAATGTGTGGATGTAAGGATATGATCAAACGCTTTCTCCTGAATTTTTTATGATTTTTAAAGATTTTTTTTAATGTTCGGGATTTTCATCCCGTGCCTTTCAAATGATGGCAGGAAATATTTTTTCAATGGGGTTATTTTCCTAAGAGTATGAGAGGGATTCCATATGCCCGTCAAAATCCCTCTTGAGGTTTTGTTCCTGGGATTTCCTTCTTAACATCCAAACAAGCCCTAGCAGTAGCACCGGGAGTCATCATGAAGCGGAGATGCAGACTATTCTGATTTCCATTTTCAGAAAGAACAGCTCAAACCGCCAAACTCAGAATTACAAAGAAGGAACAGCAAGTCAGCAAGCAAAACCGTACCAAGCAAAGACCCCGCCCCCAAGAATGTACACAAAATAATATACAAGCTCTATTTTTTGTTTAAAAAAAAGAATTATTTCGATCCTCGGCCTCAAATTAAAAACCAGAGGTTATTTAAACTTGGAATGCAGAAATTTCGTAGATTTTTCACATAAGTTTCAGTTGGAAACAGTTCATGTCCTCAGAGGAAAAAGGAAATTTCCCGGTGTTCGACCAGAACCATTTTTCAAGGTACACCTCGCAGCCCTGCCTTTCAAGATGAATGCAAGTACGGTCATTCTGCGCACTCAAATAGGGAGGGCCGGAGGGGCACAATCCGCTTCAACAAAAATGTGGAGAAATGCACCCTAGCCCATGTCATGCCCATAGCGGCAGCCAGCTGCACAAATTATATGTTCCTCTCCTCCTCGGTCAGCCTGCTCGACCGTATCAGGCACTGCCACGCCCACAACACAAAATACACGCATAAATCGACTCTTCCATCCGTCCTCCCTCTCTTTCTCCCTGAAGACGCAGCGCGACACAGCACGACATAGCAACCACAGCGACAGAAGTAGGTACGCCGTTAATATGCTCGAGCTCCCGATTTAACACGTCGACGCCGAAGAGGCGATCGATCGAGCAGTCAGCTAGCCTGCCTGCGTCGTTGTGCATGCATTGCATTGCATCGCATCAAATCGCATCGCGTTGTATCCCCGCACGCACCAATTATGTATGATCTACAGTATCAGCAGACACAAGGAACAAAGTACGCAGGGAGCCGATAGGGCGCAGGGTTTCGAATTTCCCCGAAATTTCACTTTCAGTGGGTACCGAAATACATTTATCCTAGTTATATTCCGGTGGGTTCATTTGATTTTTTTTTCTAAATTTTAAATTTTCTCTAAAAATTTAAATTTCAGTCAAATTCTGGACAACCATTTCATCCCAAAATTCCATCAAAATATCTGAAATCACTGAAATCGAAAAAAAAATAAACAAAATTCGAGTAGCTGGATGTTATTTGCGCCATCTCACCTTCCATCCAAGGTGACCCCCTCGTTCTCCTCCTGTACTGCAAGTACGTACACTGTACGTTTCATGTCGGCAAAATTAATCTAGCTACAGGCCGGGTCGGGAAATTTAATTATCAGTTATAAGTTTCGATCAGCTTTGGATTAAGAGCCATATATTCGGTTCCGAATCTAAGCTTAGCTAGACATTCATAGCTTGTAGATAGTACTTACTCTCCCTAGAAATCATCTCAGCCGTTGGTTCTGGTTTGAAGGTGCACATTATATGTGCCGGAAACAGGACAGATCGTGCTGTTTGAACTGAAGGCAGAAGGCCCAGCAGATCCGTAGAAATGGGAGTAATCTGATGCTCCATCTCGGCGAGAACAGTGGATGCATGCCATGATGCAGAGATACATATAAAGGTGCAGCTAGCTAGCTCCAGGAGCAGATTGCAGCTGACGACTGAGGAGATCGAAGAGCGTACGTACATGTGCAGGAGCTTGTCCAAAACCACTGAAACGTCGCTGGCAATCAGGCATGGGAGCTTCTCCAAATCAACCGCCGAGCGATCGAGCGCGCGCAGCGCAGGCAATAACTCCGTTTAGCGCGATCGGTGGCGTGGGAGTAAATCGCAGGGATACAAAATCGTCAGTCAGCATGGGCCGCGCTGCCCACTAGTGGCTGAATTGAGATCGAATGCAGTGCTTTAGCATCACATCACCGACCATTGGAAATAAAAAAGATAGTCTAGTTTTACGAAAAGCATTGTTTAGGAAGTATTGTAGCGATATATTTACCATAGAAGAGTACTGTAGCACTGATCTGATCATCGATTCCTACGAATTGACGATACTGGCTCTTAACGACTGTCAAAGTTGCAGTCACCATTGTTACAGCACCGGATCCCTTTCCCATGGTGGCCAGCTATCTTCCTCATGATGAGCACGCACTTGAGTTGATCAGAAAACGTCTCTCCGGTTTCATACTTTGATGTAGCATCCGAGGCTATCTCGAATTATCGATCGGTATGGTATGGCTCGCCCGATCGCATATGAGCCCAGCATTTGATTTATCGAACGATTCATCATCGCAACCTGTTAGGGACTACGCTATAAAATAACGCAACAGAAATTATGTTCATATATGTAGGATGAGAAAACTGCAAATCTAAAAAACACACGTAACACCGTCAAGACGTGGGATTGTACGGAGTATCAGGTGACTTCTGTGTATATCTGAGGCAGCAACGAAAAAAACGAGACCAGTTTAGCTGGGTTGGGCTGGGTAATGATGGCTATGTAAGATCTGGGATTCTTTTGACCAAGTAGCCATTTGAGCCGAGCCCAGCCAAATCCGCCGAAAAAGCCCAGTCCGTATGAGTGTTTAGGCCACCGGCGTTTGGCCTTTCATGAAGGTTTGTTGCTATTTACTCTCTACTCGTTATACTCGGAATAGGATACAAGAGAAACCTTAGAAATTTTTTATATCTAACGAGTACCTCAATCCATGTCCTATGTATGGCAATCAGCAAATGTCGACATGCAGAGTGGATAAGATCTGTCTCTTGTTCACTATTATGCAGGATGATAAGGTTCAATGCTTCATTCCATTTCTGGCAGTGGTAAGATGACAGGGAAATGTTCCAGTTACAAAAGGAAGAATTGTTTGGAACTTTCTGCAACTTGCTCCTCATCATGCAGTTGTTTATAGAGAGGGCAATTATACGGTCTGTCAATCTCTATCCCTGCTTTGTCTTTTCTTTTTTATTTTTCTTTTTGAAGCAAACCGTGCTTTGTCTTGTTGTTTCGGCTATTCTTCAGACGAAAGAAGTTTCAGAAAATGTGCACTAGATTAAAATGAAAACATGGAGGAGTTACAAAATTTAAATATATTCATTTGGAACCCTTCAATACAGATCTCTATACTGACTCAGAGTAAAGAATAGGACCCCATATCCTTCATGAGGTAATGTTTTGAACATTGACTACATACTGCACAACCTGAACATCCTACTAGCTTATCCACGTTTCGATGATAACCTACAGTCCACAAATTCAAATGTTCAAAACATCCAATTGAATCTTGAGTACGTTCCTATTACTTCTGATCCATGCCAAAAACCATAGAACCTGCATCACATCAAGAAAAGCAAAGGCGTAAGTTTACCAGAGTAGGAGTACCAGGTGGCAATTTTTTCACTGTCTGAAATCTTGGTTGTGCATGAGTTGTCAGTTAATTACCTAACGTTGGCAGCAGGATTGTGAGAGCTGAAACACCCACAACTTTCAGGGGCATTCCAGCGATCATCATATCCTTGATGGTGATGTACCCGGTGCTGTACCCAACGACGTTGCCGGGCGACCCGGTGGGCAGCAGGTAAGACAGCTGCGCACCGACCGCGCCGGGGATCATGAGCAGCAGTGGGTGCGCGCCGATGGTCCTGGCCAACTCGGCGAGCAGCGGCAGCACTAGCGTCGCGGTGGCGTCGTCGGACGTGAACTCCGTGATGACGCCGCTGAAGAGGCACGCCACGGGCGCGATGGCCAGCGCCGGCGCGCCCCTCAGGAAGCTGAGCCCCTCCGAGAGGATGTCCGTCAGGCCGCTCGCCTTGAAGCCGTCGGCGATGGCGAAGCCCGCGCCGAGGAGGAGGATGATGTTCCACTGCAGCTTCCTGCACTTGCCCCAGTCCATGAGCTTCTCGCCGTCGTTCTTGCCGTTCGGGATTATGAACAGCAACGTCGCCATCATGATCTGCATTGCGATCAAGTTGCTGTCTCGTGAGCTAATCTGACATGTAGTCTCTGAAAAATAACCAAAAGATGTGGAACTCTCGGTGCACTTACAGTGACTGTTCCATCCCCAACTTTGCCGTGGAAGAGGACTGCCCACCCAGGGACGTCGTCTGTCAGGCTCCTAGTCATCCATAAGACAATCAGACCCTGCAAGAATTAGCCATTGATCCATTGAGTTTTCAGTTTTGTTACACAAGCCAAACACTGTGTTTCTAGGTTCAGATACAAACTGGCTTGAACTTGTACTGGCTCAGAAAGTACAAACAGAACTTACCCCAAAAACGGCTAGGACCATCTTCTCAGCAAAAGCCATTGGACCTGTCACAAATCAAGATGGGAGGCCCCCATCAGAAAACTGAAGAATCCATTACACTAGAGTTACGTTTCAATGATTGCCAACCAAAAAGGACAAAAATACGGTTCATTTCAGAGTTATCTAGACTTCACAGAAAGTCTGACCAAAGACTATCAGAAAGCTAAAACCTTGACCAGATCATTAATGAATACTAGTATTAGTCATTGCCCTCAAAGTAACAACTAACAAACAGAGCAAGAACTAGAACCTACCGAGCAAGTTGAGCTCCCTCCTGAGATGGCTCCTGTCCAGATAAGCCGAGAGCGCCCTCCCGGTGTTCTTGGAGCAGTACATGAGACACAGCGTGGCCCAGAGCGCCGCGAACAGGACGAGCGACATGGGGAGCCCGAAGGACATCCATGAGCTGAAGGTGATGGGTTCCTGCTCCGGGAAGTACGTGGACCACATCCCCACCAGTATGATGTTCACGCCCGTGCCCGTCAGCGTCGCCATCCCGCCGATCGCCGACGCGTACACCACGCCGAGCACCACCGCCTTGGAGAACCGCTGGACCTCCCAGGCGTCGGCGCTCCCCTCAGCCGCCTCGCCTAGCGGGAACCGCTGTAGGATCCCCGTCGCCACCGGCATCATCATGACGGTGCACGGCGTGTTGTGGATCCACATGCTGATGAACATGGTAGTGCCGCAGATGCCCAGTAGCAGCAGGGGCGGCTTCACCGGGTCACCGCAGAACAGCGACGTGATCTGCGCGTTGGAACGAGCTGCATAATGTTAGTACCCTGTTTTTAAGCGCGTGGTTTGAATTCGTTTGATCGAGCGGGAGGAATCGGTAAAAGGCTGACGGGCGCACGCACATACGTTGAGAGCGAGGCGGCGGTGGATGTTGTAGTGCTCGATGGCGAGCGCGAGGATGAAGCTGCCGAGGACGAGTGAGATGACATCGTCCATGTAGGCCTTGGCGACAGCGTCGGAGGAGGAGATGCCGAACACGGGGAAGAGGAACAGCGGCGCCATGGACGCGACGGCGAGAGGCACGGCGTCGGTGAGCCACCAGAGGAACACCCAAGCCAGCACGCCAAGCATGTTGCGCGCCGCGGTGTGCCGGCCGAGGTCGACCAGCGTGCAGATCAGCGCGCACGCCAGCGGGCCGGCGGCGACCGCCAGGTACTTGTTGGCGAGCAGCGAATTGAACGCGGTGCAGGATCGTTCAGTCGACCTGTCCTCGTGCAGCGGCAGCAGCGGCGCCGTCACGTCCTCCGACGAGCTCTCCCAGAGGGCGCGCCGCGGATCCATTGCCGATCGAAGAAATCGTTATGAAGCTCGTTAGCCTGTTCAGCCCGCCGCGTTCGGTTGCTTCTTGCGGTGTGGGGTGGCGTCCAAAAAGCTTGGCGGCTTTTATAGGCGCAGGAACACAAAACTGTTGGAAAACTGAGCTTGTGAGATCACCTGCCGATTTACACGTAGGGAAAATGGCTAGAAAATTACAAAGTGCAAGCAAGGTTCGACGTCAGATAGTATTATTTTGTTGTAAAACGATAAGACCGTGATAGATCAAACATAACGCACCGATCGAATAGTAAGAACAATCATAAGAAGCACGAATAATATAGGGAAATAAACTATATTCTCTTTATTAAATTGATTATCTTATGCAATAGGGTGTCATATTCCTAGTAGAAGCCTATTAAAGATAGATTCGGATTCGCCTACAGATAGAGTTTAAATACATTTGAACAAACATGGCTAAGAGTACTATTATATCTCAACACTCCCCCTTGCACGAATACCGTGCAATGCATATGTCTCATCGAAAACTTCTCCCAAAAACCTAGTGGAAAAAAGGATGGAGAAAGGAGTACATTGTACTCGTATATTGTGCTCTACTAGTTGCCTTATTAAAAACCTTCATGTGAGAAAACTTCAGAAAAACTTATTAAGAAAAAAAGAATGCAACTTATAATATTTAGAATTAAAGAAGTATCTTCAGGATCGTGCTAAGGGTCATAGTTCAGAGATTTACTCCCCCTGAATTCTACATATCCCTAAGTCATCTCATTCTAATACTACAAACACATCTTTGGAAGCTAGATGTTGGCAAAGATTTGGTGAATAAATCTACTAGATTTTTACATGACTTAGTTTGCAGGATATTTACCTCACCATTCTTCTGGAGTTCACGAGGATAGAAAAAGTTTAGGGGCAATATGTTGTGTGATGTTGCATTTTACATAACCCATTTACATTTGTGCAACACAAGCAGCGTTATCTTCATAGATAATTGTGAGGTATCGATGGTATTAATGCCGCATGACTTCTAGATATGGCCAATTACATGTCTCAACTGAACACACTCACATAAGGCTTTATATAATACTATAATCTCTTAGTGGTAGGTAGAAGTAGTTAATAATAGGAATTATCACACTTTCGAGTGATTTTATTGTAGGTATATGAAATCTTATTACTCTCTTATGATCAGTGAAAGCATCTGACATATTATTAGTTATTTGTTGCAAATTTAATATCCTTTGAACTTCAAGTTCAGATTCTTTAGTGAGTACCTTTAAGGACTGAATACCAGTGACATTTCAATCTATTTCTCGATATGTATAGTATAACCTAGAGGAGAAGGAAGGAAAATTTTCAACTACATATTTATTGCACCCATTAAACCTAGTCAGGAGTAGTTATTTTGTACCATCCTTCTGTCTCCATATGGAAACTATTCAAATGGTTGTCTTTGAAATTTAATAGAGTATAATATGACATCCTCTATTATTAAACGAGTACCCATAGAGAGAAATATAATGGCCCTTCCAGTGCTAACTGTGAGGATATCGCTTCCGGTAATGGTTATAATATTTTCAGTTTTCTTAGTAAAAGTTTAAAAACATTTAGTTTCCTTAATAATTGAATTTATACTGCAACTGTCTATAAGACAGATTTCTCCTCCACTATTGAATTATACTTTATTCTATATTAGAAGTATGATTTAACAATCAATTAATTGTTGCATCAGGAACATATTGCAAAATATAGAACAAATGTAGCACAATAAATTATTCAAATATCCTAGAAAATAATAATTTATTTAACTTTAAATAATAATAGCTCAACAAAAGCATAGACCAATGTTCAACCATGAACTAAAACTAAATTGATAAAGAAACTATTATAGAGGCTCATAAGGAATATGTGACATCGACTAGCAAAGTGAAGGAATATTTAGGAGACTAATTCAGATCTTCATATGAGTCATAGGTGTCTTTCTTGGACTCCTCGAGCTCAGTAGAATCAAGAATCATATCATCACACTTCTCAATATCCATGTCAATAAGAGGTTGAACGGTAAAGTGTGCCTCAACTTTGTTTCCTTTGACCTTTTTTGACTTTTTCAGTGGATTGAATGTAAAAGTTTGCCAATTGCTTCGGGATGCGGTAGCTACATAACCAAAAGCCAGTGCATCCACATCTAAAGCAGGGTTATGCAGGGTAAGTGACGTTGTCTACTGTGTCTCGCTTCGGGAAGCTCCCTGGCCCTTTCCCTTTACTTCTCCACTAGGGCTTGCCTCTTCCGTTATCTATTCCACCATTATTTCATTTCTCCATTCATACCTTTGGCCTTTTCCATGACCATGGCTATTGCTAGCTTGTTGAGCATTGACTGTATTTTAGGCATTGCCTATGTCCTATTAGAAAAAATATGATGATTCTTCATTAGAAGTTCATCATGTTTTTCTGCTTCTAACAAAATGCAAATAAGCTCAGGGTACTTGGCATGACGGTATTATTGCTAAAGTATCCTCATGTTGGGGTGAAAGGTGCATAATGTCTTCTTTATCACTTCAGCATCAGGAACCTTCTGGTTATAGAATGTCAGTTTGGCGACAAGCTTGTGCACAGCAAAGTTGTATTCTACCATGGTTTTAAAATCTAGAAACTGTAGGAGGGTCTACTCGCGCTGTGCTTCTGGCAGTAGAGTGGATCTTTGCTACTTATATCATTCCTTCAGGGAATTATATAGTGCTAGTGGGTGCTCCTCTATCAAAGATTCGACCTTCAGGTCCACATAAAAATGGTGCTTTAGGAAATGCAGAACCGCACATTTGGCGGCTTCAGGAAGAACAGGGATGCTAGCTTAAGACTTGGTGATAGTAGCTCTAAGAGATCGAGCTATCAACCTGATCTTACCATTCATTGCCTAGGTAAGGTAATTACTGTCATTCAACACGAGCTCAGTAAATTCCCTCTTAGTGATGTCCAACATATCCTATATGCAAGCAAGATTGAATTTTACTACTGATAAAATATTATTTTGCATGCTTATCATTGAATCAATAAAGTTTGGTCTATATCCATTCAGTAGATAGTTATTTAAAATTTTCCCATAATTTTTCTAGCATTTTTAATAATTTTTTGTGAATTATCGAGCAATTTCCATAATGACCAAAAAAAATTCAACATATAGAAACTTGGAATTATGCTAGGAAAAATAAACCCAGAGATATGCAGCTTCCAATATATGCTAAGTCTAAGGTTCAACAAATTTATAGAAGCCTATATACCTAAAAATTCAGTTTCTAAGATTTAACATAATTTTTTAGAATATATTACTATTTTTCAGAATTACAGGAAACTTTAGGGTTGTTAAAAAAAATCCAGAACTGACTATAATTATCCATAACATAGGGGTTAAAACGCGAAATCACTGTTTTATTCCTTTTTCCACTTTTTTCCTTAGGGAATCCAATCGGGCCACTTGACCTATCGGTTGTGCGTGCGGAGCCAACAGGCCGCACGGCCTATGGTGGCCTATGCAGTCGAGGTGGCTAGGGTTGAAAACCCTAACCGCCATTGTTATACGTCTTCACGGCGGTGAGCATAGCTAGCACAGCATGGCACGCGGCGCAGCATGGCACGTCGGGCATGGCTTGGCATGACGATGGGCGAGTGCGACAATTCGGGCGCAGTGCGACACCGATCGCCCAGCCGGGGCACAGGCACGATGGCTGCCAGCGACGGGCCAACGGGGTGCGTGGCACGCGGGCACGGGCATTGGCACGTGTTGCAGACGATGCCTAGAGGTACGCGATAGGCACGAGAGCTAGTGGCTGCTCGGCGCGTAGCAACGACTGGCAATGGGCTGGTCGGTGGTGCAGCTTGTTATCGTGCGGTCGCGTCGATGGCCTAGCGCGGGGGTGCGCTCACGCTCGCGGATTGGCGCGAGCGCTGGCGTGCTATTGGTGTGGTTCGGCCGGCGGCTTGTATTGCTGGGCAATAACGCTACTGGCGCGGGCATAAAAAAACTTTTTCCTTCTTTTTTTATGATGATGAACAATAACTATACAAACTCTAATTTTCTAGTTATGTTAAGCGAGTAATCTAGGCAATTGGGAAAATAAATATGCTGGATTAAAAATTATTCCCACGCGATTTAACTTACATGCTTCGAACTTTCGTACGACTTGCAGTAGGTTTAATCACTTAATGTCGGTTGAAATTCAATGTAGTGTCGATTAATGTAGGCAGGCAAGCTTAATCGGCCTCAGGGAACTTCGTGCTGATAATGTGTTGTAAAACGATGACGACTGCCGTAGATCAAACACAATGCACCGAGCGAACAACAAGAACAATGACGAGTGGCGCCACAATACGGGGAGACAAAACTCTCTTCCCTTTATTAAATTGATTCTTTTGTATAATATGGTGTCATATTTACAGTAGAAGCCTATTAGATTTGGATTCGCCCACAACAAGCTAGAGTTCAAATATATTTGAACAATCTGCAATAAGAGTCCAACTATATCTCAACTTATTTAACTAGGGTTACCTTATTTTACAATTTATTTATATACCATATTTCCTGGCTGTCCAAGTATCCAACTGCTACTGTGATGTGAGTAATGATTAACAAGTGCGCTGTCAATTTGGCGTCCAGATAAGCACGGTGGCTAGTAGAAAGCCGGATAAGACTCGGGCATCGACGCTGACGTGTCCTTGCCACGCTCGCGCCCCTGTCGAACCAGCCCTTGCGCGACCAAAGAGCTGGGCGCGGTCGGTGCACGGGGCGACCTGCCCGCGCCAGCCTCCCCGGTCACGGTGGCAAGCGGCAAGCGGCAAGCGGCCGTGAGGCGCGGTCTTATCCGAACATGTCGACATAACCAGCTCCGACACGAACATTTCCGTGCATGCTGCAGTATCTCCGAGCACTTAGCTGGGTCCGGTTGCGGTGACGTCCCCCTGCAGCCGGCCGGGTCCCGCCGCGTCGAGGTCGATCTGGATCGGCCGGGCGACGGAAGAAGGTTGGTTGGGCCATCAATGCGCGGCAACGGCAGGTGCGAGCACCACGCATGGCGTGGGTGGTGCCTCCCCGAGATGCCACCGCGCGCGGCGGCGTTACATCATTTTTGTGTTCCTCGTGCGTCGACCGCGACTGTATTTTTCTTTAAAAAGTAAGGGCTGTAGTTCTGCCATTTTTTTTAAGAAGAGGAGAATAAAACAAAAGTCTCCGAAGAGGTGATTATAAAAATACCAATCCTCAACCACAGTAGAAAAGATACCAACATTAGGGGATGAGCCCTAAAATTAGAAGCTCCCTCGTGACACCACATATACTAGTTAGATCAACACCTTGTGGAGCGACGACAAGAACACGTCCATCAATCCCCAGCTAAGCCTCGTTGCTCGTCACCTTTGGCAGCCACATCCTGACCCCGCTTTCGGCCGGTCCGAGCCTCCTCCCGAACCTCCTCCCGCAACCCGCGTCGTCCAACCTCCTTCCGGGCATCCAGCCTCCTCCCGAGCCTCACCGGTCGCCTCGACCGGGCCCCATTCCCGCTCGTCTTCGACACAGGCCCCCGCCACCTTCTGCTGACTCGGGTTGTCTCTTTCCCTGCCGCCATCTCCTGCCGAGCTTCGGCTTCTTCTTCCGGCCGTCTCCTTCCCGACCCACTCCGCCCAGCGACTCCAGATCGCCGGCCACCCCGAGCTCCGGACCCACTGCACCGATCGCCGCCCTACGAGGCTCGCTCCGCTCCAACCTCCAGGCCGTCTCACCCATGCCGACCCAAGTCGGCGTTCGCTACGGCTCCCTATCGACTGCCTCAAGGCCGCCTAAGAGACCCCCGCCCGTGATTGAGCCACCTGCTCTGGATTTCAACTAAATCTCATAGCCGGATTGGATTGCCAACCTGTTGCACCCACTTCTCCAAGAGTACAGGAGTAGATCTAGATACACGTGGAAGGGCCCACTGTCGCTGGCGGCCACCGCGAGAGCAATCGTGTGGTGGTTGGAGGCTCTCGGGCCACTCTGCGTTGTCGCCTCCCGAGTCGCCCTATGAGCTGCTCAAACTTAGGGATGAAAATGGAAACAGAATTTCCGCTCATTCCGTAGAAAAACGGAAACGGAAGTCTTTTTTCGAAAATGGAAACGAAAAATATCGGTACAGAAACGGAAATTTTTTGTCGGAAACGGAAACAGGAGAGTCGTTTCTGACGAAAACGAAAACTCCGACAGAAACTTGGCCCACTTGACAAAAAGGAGAACGGAGAATTTACATTTATTTTCGAATTAAAATAATTTCAGAAATACAAATGGCTTTATAGAAAATATCAAATAGAGTTCAAAAATTTTGAAAAATTCTCAAAAATACGTTGGAACATTTTAAACCTAGAAAAATTATTTCTAGCATAATTTTGGTTTTATTTTTCATGAATAAATTAATTTTATAAATCTAAAAATAGCAAAACTATGTTTATAAACTCCAGAAAATCCAGGATAAATAACAGAAAATCATAAATGAACATTGAACAATAATATGTAAATTTTAGGGCATTGCACCTTTATAATTGGAGGAGCAAGAGGATGTCGATAATAATGACACGTAGAAAGACATGATGGTTTGATCTAAAGGACAAATAGCGAGACTTCAGTTAACAAACTTGAGAAAAAACTTTCTGGTAGTAATTATTCTTGTGTCCGCCTTACAGGTGGAATGAATTACATTATTTTTGTGGTAATGTATATTGTGATCATGTACTATGTTCTTGTAGAATTTTTTACTTTCGTTTCTGTATTTGCTACGTTCCGTTCAGCATCCGTTTCCTCTACTATTAGTTTCTGTATCTGTTTGCAGGGTTTCCAATTTCATTTCTGGTAAAAAAATGTGGAAACGAAAATAGAATAGCCATTTAGATAGTTACTGTTTTGTTTTTCATCCCACTCAAACTCCAACTGCAACTGTATGACCGGCTAATAATTTTGATGTGGTCTAGGCCGCGATTCGGCTCGAAAGTGATTCGATTTGCGAGCTGCTCCTCCGCCCCGACACGATCGAGCATTATTTCTGACGCATCGATGTGGCTGGATGCAACTGCCCTTGACAGGGTGGATCGCTGGGTCGTGGCCTGAAACATTGTCTTTCCTGATTGGGGCAGGCTGTCTCGCGTGATTCTTTGGTTCCCTGTCGCGTTTCCCTGGTCGTAGCACGAGTCAAATTGACTTGCTAATTATGTTGCGTAACGGCTCAACGAGTGACTGGTCCTACGAGGTGTGTTTGGTTATTTGTATCAAGTAGTATATATATAAGATGACTAAAGAAAAAAATTATCTATATGTTTGGTTGTTTGAATGGAACCATCCAATCCTAAATGGTGGGATAGAAATTTGAAGAATATTCTCTATAAATGTTGAACCATTTTATTCACCCAAAACAATACGAACCAAATGGTACAGGATCATCCCATTCCATTCAACCTCATCCCACTAACCAAATACACCCTAAGCCAATGGCAGATGGCCTCCAGCAGTACTTACTCCTCTGTCATGGTTTATAAATTTTATTTCTAAATATATATCATTCTATAGTTTTAAGATGATCTTTTATCATTTTTTTTCTTCTATATCTTTTTCTTTAGCTATTTTTTATATTATTTACTATCAAGTACTCCCTCCGATCACAAATAGTTATCGTTTTGGACATCGATACGATCTTCAAAATACAGTTTTGACCACTAATTTATATGATAATCTATTTCTAAAACCAATAAAATTATAATGTTATAAAAGTATTTTTCGAGACAAATCTACATGTATGATTTACATGTATCTAATTTAAATATTTAAAAAGATATTAACAGTCAAAGTTTCGAAAGTTTGACTACATCTATATCTAAAACGACAACTATTTGTGATCGAAGGAAGTACTAGAGTAAAACACACAGTCTAAAAATATAATTAAGATGGATATTATAATCTTCTATAGATGTGTATTGATGAAGTGAAAGAACATATAACTATATCTATTCATAATAGATTGTGGAAGTTAGCTAGAAGGGAGAAACGGGAACACATCTGATGCTGATTTGAATGTATTATGCAAGTGTTGATTCGTATCGAGTCATATAACTATTCGTACACGTTAGAAGCTTGACTTGTTCATTACCTGATACGCGCATATGCGCAATTGCACACCGCTGCAAGTAGCTTAATTAATCGCAACAGTCTTCTCAGCCCTGCTTCCATACTGCATGACGTCAAAACGAAGCAGGCCAGCGTGGTTTGCCGTTTCTCTCTTTGGCGGCAGTCGATTCCAACTGATCGGTCCAAAATTCCTGGGAGCGAAACCTCATTGAGTATACGAGAAAGTTCCGAATCTCCTTTTTCATCCGGTCTCTACGTGAAACTGAATATCCGTCCAAATGATTAGCTCGCTGCTTCTTTGCTGTCGTGCGTTTTCGCCACAAGTTCACAGCCGCTCCAATTAGTTACTGCCTTACCCTGGCACGTAGTGCAGACATTCTGTGTCCAAACCGAACGTCTGGCTTGCTGTTGTGCCCACAGGAACGTTTCGTCAGTAGCTATTTAGCTTCTCCCGGCCTTCTGTAGTCGGTACATAGTTCTACGTCAAGTTCTGCAAGTTCTAGAATATGCCAACGGTGCCTTATTATGACACATAAGCAAATGCCACGTAGACTTATTGGAATTCGATTAACAGGGAAGGAAGAAGATGTTGAGATATTACTGACTCTTGGTTCTGTTTGTTGAGATATTGTTAGACTCTATTTCTTGATGATTGAATACAAATTTAACTCTAATGGGTTATTACGATAAATATGGCACTAATTGTACAAGATAATCAATTTAATAAGAGAAGAGAGTTCCTGTGTGTTCTTCGTCTATTCTTGATCGGTGTATTGTGATTGATCTACGACGATAGCCATCATTATTTACAACAGAAGAAAGGGAATTTTTTTCTAAGATAGAGGATGCCTTAGAGGTGCATGGGAAAGAGATCCAATGCAGTCCAGTTGAGACTGTAACTTAAGCAATTACGTGTGGACTGTTGGATAAAAAAACGAAGGTTCAGATCTTCCGACAAGCTATAGCAAATCACTGTTAGATGATCCGAATCATTCTTTGGCTCGATCGGATGACTCTAAAGGTTAAGGACCGCTTAAGTTACGGCTCTCGTATAAAACCCTATCCACCTACATGGCATTGATCAATGGAGCTTAGCTAGGACAATTAATAACACTGCACAACGTATATCTGTATATATACGTAATAAATCGATCGATCAATGGGTGTTGTGTACCCAAGGCTACATGACATCTCAGTACCGCGAGGACGTCTCGGTCGGCGCAGTCGACGTCGGTCGGTACAATTATTTCAGGCTACGAGATGTCTGATACGCCCTTCTGGACGTACGTACGCCGGATGCAGCCTGCCCAGGTCGCGCCAAGACACATCACGGGCGGGTGGCGACCGCGCGCGCGAGCGAAATGGTGAGCAAGTTTGCTACGAGCGGTAAGAATCTGCGAACTGAGCACGACAGCTCGAGGCGGCAGGGGCTTCGTTGGCTACGTCGTACGCGGTCTGCGGCGACGCGCAGACGTCTGTTCTGGCGGAATGGGGTGCATTCCATGCATGCAGAAGCAAAGGGCAAAGCACGACAAGTCGGCCGTCCACGGGGGTTACCTCGTGGAGAATCCATCCTCATAATTAAACTAGGGAGATTTTATTAACACGTGTTCTTGAGATGCCATATTAATGGTTGTGATGTGGTATCTCTCTCTCAAGATCTCAAGAAAGTACCACCATCTATCTGTTCAGTTTTGGACTATTCTTCTCCCGTACATGGCAGCAACAAAGAACTTATGTTCTAATACAAGTTATACAAATCTTGAAGCAAACGATAAGGAAAAGTAATTATCACCTACTCTTCATTCATACTTTAATATTTGTGCAACTGTAAAAAAGAAAAATATAAAAACACCTCTCATGAAAGATGTGGGTGACCGTGATTCGCCAAAATCCAACATTGCTTCTTTCAATGATATGGTCTTGATGATTCTAACCATCGCGCTTTTCCTTTGCCTTTTTTTTAGAATTCATTTTGCCTTTTTCATTGTACCATCATGACTTCTTTCATGTAGGAAGTTCTATGGCTAGTTTGACGGCTTCCTTGCTAAGTTATACACCACAACAACAACGACGACAACAACAACAACCTTAGAAAAATATATACAACTACAGAAAATGACGGCATATGAGTTGAGAGAGAGAGATTTGCTTGCAATTAAAAAAGAAAGAAAACAAAGAGAAGAGAAGAGAAGAAATCTAAGGTCATCTCCCAAATCGAAGGAGGCCGAATTGAAGCCTAGCTAGCGATCTTTTGCTTCTTTGCAGTCTTACACAGTCTAGGTCAAGCTAGGCCGAATCACGGAAGGCCATTTTGCCAGCAAGTTATGGGCCGGCTTGATGTTACCTTCATCTGAGCGCGACAAGGCTCCAGTAACTCCAGTTAGACTCAAATGCGCTCAGAAGCATTCACCACAAAATTAACCCATACCATGAATGCCCTCGTTGATGGACGAAACTATTAGATAAACCAAACGAAGCCCATCCGAGCCTATTTTAGAGTCGACTTTGATATCTTTTTATCAAACCCAGCATTGAGAAACGCTAGGCCCAAACTAACAAATCTCAGATGCCAGAAGGGAAAAATCCCCAAAAACCAGAGATTTTTTTTCCGAGAGTTACTATGGTACATATATGTGCAATTTATATATTTTAGATACGATTTACTCATCTTCCACTAATCGTCTACTAGTGGGAGCGGTGGGAAGGGGAGGTCTATGTTGGGAAACCACGTGGCCCAAAAAAAGCCCACGATGATCCCTTAGCCGAAACACTAACGACTACTATATAAGGAGGAGGGGGTTCCTCAATGTACAAGCAATCAGAATAGTAGTAAAGAATTCTGTCGCCGTTCTCCCTAAACTTGTGTCTCTTTTTCTCTCTCTGTTCTCCAATTCAGATCTGTTCGGGAACCTCGGACTATTCGATAATGAGGTTCCTTAACAGTTTACAAGCATTTTTAAGTTGAAGTCGTATGGTACCATTTTCTTTCGTGACTACAAACAACTTTTGCTTCTTAAGATTGAGATATCTGACTCCCATCTTGTGACGTTAACCAAAAGCAGATAACCTTATGCCGGATATGTACACAAAGCGATCGCTGGTTGTTTGGAAGGAGAAGAAGAAAACAAATTAAATAAGACAACCTCGTACAAGAAAAGAAAGAACTGTCCTTGTTTCTTCAGTGTGTGTCGTGCCAACGTTTCACCCTACTCTACGCCTAGCGCCATGAGCGCCTGCGACTTCCAATGCTTGG
Organism: Otatea glauca; assembly: GCA_036346275.1. NCBI lineage: Eukaryota > Viridiplantae > Streptophyta > Magnoliopsida > Poales > Poaceae > Otatea > Otatea glauca. Next base: position 15,949,679 of record CM070728.1, read on the forward strand.
CCTTCTCGAATCCATTGATGTAGTACTCGAAGTCGTTTATGGTCATGTCGATCTCCTCCTCGGTGTTCATGACGAACGGGCCCAGCTGCGCCACGGGCTCGCCGATGGGCTCGCCGCCGATAAGCAAGAACCGGAGCGGCTTGTCCGACTTGTTCCACACCTCGACGCCGTCGCCCTGCCCGAGGAGCAGCAGGTGGTGCGGCCCGGCCGGCGCCGACTTCTCGGCGCCGAACACGCCCTCGCCTTCCAGGACGTACGCGAACGCGTTCCACGACGCGCACACGGGCTGCCGCACCGAGGCGTGCGGGCGCACCGTGAAGTCCAGGTACATGGTCGGCGTCCGCGTGCACACAGGCGACCGCACGCCCATCGAGTGCCCCGCGATCACGCGCACGGTCACGCCGTCGGCCGACGTCGACGAGATGTCCTTGCTCTGTATCTCCTGGTACCCCGGCTCGATCCTGCACGTACGTCATTTTGCACACGTGTCAACCATGTTCCAGGCCTCCGGATTGCATTGAAGTGACGACAAATGTGACACTCGAGTACTTGACTCGCTGCTTTGTGTCGAAACACGAGAGCAAGAAAAAAAAAACGCTCACATTTTGTTGTGGGAGGAGAGGTTGACCCATAGCTGCAGGCCCCTGGACGTGCCAGGCCCGGCCGGCATCTCTGAGTGCACGATGCCCCGCCCCGCCGTCATCCACTGCACGTCGCCGGCCTTGATCGTGCCGCGGTGGCCCTCGAAATCCTCGTGCGTCACGGCTCCCTGAACAGTGTTGAATAAGGTCAGGGCTAATTACTTAATTAGGCTATCATGTTCTTGTAAAAATTGCTACTTTCTGACCCTTTTTCACACGACTTGATTGATGTGATTTGGGCGAAGGTACAATAGTGTTGATTTTCCAACGATGATTTTGGTGTGGTGCTAATCCTTTTTCCTTTAAGCGCGCGCGGAAGGAAAGGTATAGGCGACGCGGAGTAGTCGACGTATGGAGGGCTGGAGTCTACCAAAACCAGGGCCCCATTCGGATGGATTCTTCTAAGCGCAGGGAAGAAACTTCCGAGTACTCCCTCTACTCATACATCAATATGGTATTTAAAAGCATAATTTCGATCACTAATTTATATTATAATATATTTATAAAAATTTAATAAAATTATAATACTATGAAAGTATTTTTTGAGACAAATCTACCCGTGTGAATTTTATTTATCTAATTTAAATATTTAAAAATATATTGACAATCAAAATTTCAAAAGTTTAATGACTAGCGAGTAATAGCTAATATCTCTGGTCGGCGTCTTTGACAAATGGAACGCGCTTATTTTCTACTCTTGCGTGTTTGGTTGTCAAAGACGCTGCAGTCCTTACAGCTCAATGGGAATTAAGGAAGGCTTTAGGATGCTAGCTGCAGAGCTGCAAGGAATTTTCATGATTGTTCCATCAATCTGCAGGTTGCTCAGTGCCTCAGTTCATTTTTCTGTTCTACTACCAACGAACAAAATGCCAGGCAGAAAATACTAGAATCGTGCATACCTCAAGCATGTATGTGACGGTCTCGAAACCTCTGTGTGGATGGTCAGGGAACCCAGCCTGAGCAGAAACTGCAACACATTTGGACAAGGAAAGATCAAAATCTCATCTAATTCACTCCAATCAAAATGGGACATCTGAAGCAAACCAAGAAAGAACCAAACGCTGCTCACCTGAGAACTCATCGAGGACCAGGAAAGGATCAAAGTACCTCAACTCAAACCTGCACAAAAACCAGTTCCATCCCAATTAGCAACCAAGGCAAGCAATGGTGTTCTACAGCTTCACCATGGCCAATTACATGATGAGAGGTGCTTCCATGATTTTCTTTTTTTACAGTTGCATAAATATTAAAGCATGAATAAAAGATAGTAGATGATTATTTATCCTTTCGCTTGCTTCAAGATTTATACAACTTGTATTGAGAGAGAAAGTATTGAAGCACTGCTCACATGACAGCTCAAATATGCTGATACTACTCACCTCCCGATGCTGCGGCGGACGACGGCGCCGACGCCCTCGTGCTGCGGCCTGGCCAGGAACTTCCTCACCACCTGCCGGGGCTTCTCCATTGACATATCAGGCGATAATCCTTTAAGACCTTAGCTCGTCGTCTCCTCCAAATATTCCAGCTGCAGAGATGCGTATGAAAGCACGACGGCTTCGCGCGGGCTCATATATATAGAGAGAGAGTAGCAACACGACGCGGGCGCGAATTCACCTTGATTCCGCTATGTCCCGGGACGCCGCTGCCGATTTCCGGGTCAAAAGTGACAGCTCGATCGCTCCGTTGGTGTGGCAATTTGCCCTGCTCGTTTCTTGGTTTTTTTTCTCCGCAAGAAATATAAAGCCTCGCGCGCGGCGCATCTCTCCAAAGTCGTGTTTTTGACAGCTCGCTGTTGCTGCTGCTGCTGCCGTCGGTCATGCTGACGCCATGCGCACGCACGCAAGCTCGTCCCGTTCTTCTCCCCACCTCTTCCCCCGTCGCAGTTCTGCATACGTGTGCCTTGTGAGAGCGTCACATCAGCATGTGGTTATCATTCGCCTTAGGTATACTCCTCGCTGTTAAAGCGCCACGTTACTGCTTCAACTATAGTCCTTATTCTCTCAGGCAAGTTAATATAGTAGTACTAATTTGGAGACTATATAAATCATCAGATGGTAAAAAAAAATATTGTCTCGTTCGTACAGGCAAATTAATGTAGTAATACTACTACTGTTGTAGACTACGAAAATTACCAGATGGTAAAAAATTGTTGTTACAGATTTGACAACATGAAGTTAATGGTGTGGAAACGGGACAGACGTAACTTGGACGGGCACCCGGGAAGAACCAAGGATCGTATCATTGCCGGAGTGTTGGTTCTTCCAAGCAGCAGCTCCCATGATCACGTTCTTCACGGCTCTGACGGAAGATTTTTCACGGGACTGGCTTGTGGTAACATGACGTACAAGTGAGCTCACTGCTTCCGGCTCCTTTTACCTGTTCTCTCATGTCCATCTCTTCAGCTTCGTGGAGCTTTCGTGGCTCCGCCAATTGCCACGTGCCTTTTGGTGCGATATATCATCCACTTGCGTTGACTCGATGCCGCCCTGAGCTTCTAATCGCCGGTTAATTAGTTCCATCAGTTTTATAATGTGCAGGTGAAGTATCTCGCTTTAATTGATTATGGGTCATTCCTTTTAGTAAAGTTTGTGAACTGTTTGAAGTGCAAAGCGGGGAGCACACAGATTAATTAGCCGGTAGGATCCTTCTTTTCGGGCCACCAAATGGCCCCCGCCAATAAATTAGTCTTGTCTACTTCCTTTCGAACATCTGATGAACTTATTATACGGGCATAGAAAGTTCCATCCGTTCCTGGTACGTCTTATCCTAACTTTCAAATTTTGTTATTAAATACAGATCATTCTATAGTTTTAAAATAACTTTGTACATTTTTTTCTTTATATACTTATAACCTTTAGATATTTCTAATGCCATTTACTATCTTAAACTAGAGTAAGTCACATCATCTAATAAATAATAAATGATTTAATGTAGAGAGATAATACAGTATTTGTAAATATGACTTAGTGGAAGTGTAATATCTTAGAACAACGTCTATTCCGGAGGGATGGAGTAGCATGGAAAGACACCTAAGGGTAGAGGTTTTGATGGATTACCATTGGAATAAGTAAAATATCACCACACAAGGTGCCCACAATCTTATGCTGGAATTTTTTAAAAAAAATTCAAACACTAGCCAAGAAGATGATCACAGACATGCCTGGAAGTGACGCACTGACGCCGTCAATCATCAGACCGTGACGAACGGACTGGACAATTGGCAGATGGCATAAAATTTTCTTGAAGGCGAAAATGATAAGGAATTTGGTGGCTAAGGAACAATACTTGTACGTGTTCTTATCAGCTTACCCAAGAGGCATAGCTTGACGTCTCCATGAGTCATGCCTACGTTCTCATGCTGGATACGAAACCAACGATAAACAACGGGGTACTTGCCAAAGAATCCATGAAAAATAAGATATGGGGTGAGACGTCCATGTCTATTATTCGCATTTTTCTCTTGTCCAGACCATCGCCGTAGTGACCGATTAGCTTACTCAAAAAAAGATAAGAGGTTATGTGCGTGTTGCTGCTTAAAGGCATAAACTTTATGAAACAGTTTATTCATTGAGCTTTGAAATATCAAAATGGTGACTAGAGAGGGTTGAATAGAAGTAAAATAAAAACTTCATCTTCTCAAAAATATTCAAGCCTCTCTTCTGGAAAGCCCAATCGAAAGGAACAACTACTCCGGTACGGTTTAGAAGAGCAAATAAGTCACTTTCTTTATAACACCAACGAAAGTGCACAACCAGAGATAGAGTTCCAATGCTCTTGGCTAAACATCAAACACTGTACGATCTCAAAACACAAGAACTGATCTGATCTTGCTCATAGGATATAAATGATCAAAGTGATCTTAAATCAACTCCCATAGGTCCAAGCATTTTAGATCAAGAACTTGGTGAAAAGAGTTGTCCAAGGACTAGATGATTGATATATATTCTAGAGATACAACATCCATCAATCACTCATCCTTAGCTCAAGATCCAAGAGAGATCAAAAAGAACCAAGAGAAAGTAGAAGGAGATTATTGCAAACAAAGCAAAACAAGAACTAGAAAGTGAACATGAATAAGATTCTTACGCTAGAATTATTTTTATTTCTTGGAGTGATGGTTTATAAAGCCTCACAACCAGATGAACAGAGCTCAGAGAGCATAAGGATATCAAAATCCTTCACAAGACCAGCACAGGGAGAGGCACCCCTCCCCCTCTTTTTATACCACTCTGGGAGTTCACTCCTGCTCACATACATTGGCTAACCCAAAACCAAACAATATAACGGTTTTTGATCATAAACTTTAGTACTAACTTAACCTCTACTCCACCAACAAACCCTTGATTCAACGATCCTCTTTTGCTTGAGTAGGGCTCCAATTAGCATCTCAGTCATCCGCTTCATCATGACAGCTTTAGCTTCCTTGATCATTCTGGACTCAGACTCCTCTCTGAACCTTGTCCCGGTCTATGCCATTGCCTACCATATTCATCACTTTAGTTCCTTGTCTTCCTGGCTCACAACCACCTTCTGGCCCAGACATCTTCTGGCGTCCCTTAACCATTCTAGACCTCAACACTCCTATTCTAGTCCCGGTCTCCTCCACCTCATCATAACTTAGCACAGAAGTCCTGCAACCAACATAGACAAAAGAACCATTACATAGCAATGCTCAAAATAACATGCACATAAAGATCTCACATTGGATCATTTAGTCCGTTACCACCTTAGGCTGTAACTATTCTTGTCCATGATTAATTATGATATGTCAAACAGAGGTCTAGACCTCTCTCGACCTCTCTAACAGAGGTCTACAGAGCACACGACCTCTCCCAGAGAGGTCTACAAACCTCACAATCTCTCCCAGGGAGGTCTACAGTGTACACGACCTCCTCACGAGAGGTCTATAGTGCTCGCGATCTCTCCCAGTGAAGTCTACAACGCTCATGACCTCTCTTAGGGAAGTCTAGACTACTTTTACAGAGATCACGATCAATTCCCTAGAGGTCCTAGGAGGTCCGGACCACTCACACAGTTATCTAGATCACTCTTACAGTGGTCACGATCACTTCCCTAGAGGTCCTAGGAGGTCTAGATCACTCCCTAGTGGTCACGACCACTCTTGGAACAACCTTCCTTAGGGGACGACCTCTCTAACCAAATTACATAGGACAAAGTAAGCTCAAATCAAACTCAAAACTAAGCACCACAAGCTCAAAATATAATCAATTACTCATCACAACATGGATAGATCACCGCATAGTCTCTCAAGCTTATAGTTCACTTATAACCCGAATAAACTAACCTACTTGCAGCATGCTCAGGTGAACCTAGTTTATGAAATGAAGTAGCATAAGCTGAGCTTAATCATAATTTCTTTGTAAACTCACCGGTCAGCAGGAGTACTTGTCAGTGACGGCATGCAAGTCACAACATTGTGGATATAAGGGTGAACACGCTTGATGCCCAAACGCCTAAGATTTAAGCGTTTTAGTGCTTAACACAGACGCTTTAATGTTTTGTGGAGCCAGAGTGCCGCTGTCATGGGGTCTGACCCTCTGCGTCTCTGTTCGGCTTGACGAATTTGTGACGCGCATCGAACGGCGCCAGGACACACATAACTAATGTGCCGATCCATTCTTGGTTACACTTCAATCCGGCTCGCCCGTGGTGACACGATGGATCCTTTGTGGGTCATGTCATGCTCACCTCACCTGCAGAGCTGCAGCTGTCGTCCTGGTTTTACTGTGTGTCTGTCTCTTCTAGAAACCTTCGGGCTCGCTTGGACCCCCAGCGATTTGACGGTGATTAGGTACTCCCAACTCCCAAGCCCCCATCCACGAATGTTGGATGGGAAAGATGATCCAAAGCTGCTGATTTGATCTTGTAGCGAAGCATTCGGGGACTGTAAAGTTGCCGATTGTTTTTTTTTTTGTCATTCTCCGACGATTACCCTCGCGGCACGGCGTCTGGGCAAGGTTTAAAATCCCGTTTTCGCTTAAAATTTTAGAGGTGATCGGAATGTAAAATTTGCTCACATCTTGGAATTTCGAACAAATTCTGAACAAAGCATAAAAACAAATTTTCAAATCCGGATTTTTTTTCACCGATAAATCCGAGATTCCGGTCGGATTGGCCGAGTGAAAAATGGTTCAAACGACGTCGAAAATTTTTGAATTGTTTTGTGGATGGTCCCGATACATCAATAATGTTTCTATAAAAATTTCAGATGATTATCAAGCTTGAGGAATTTTTAAAAATTTGAACATTGCTACTGTCCTGATAAAACACTAATCGGCAACTTTGAATCGAATGAAAAATAGAACAAACGACATTAGACTGTGAAGCTCGAGGAATTTTTAAAAATTCGGAGAGTGGTGATGTTCGAATGGAAAATGCTTGAAACCACGTCAGAAAATTTTGAAATTTTGTTTGGATGGTCCTGATGCATCATTAATCTTGCCATAAAATTTTTAGATGATTATCAATCGGTGAAGTTAGAAATTTCAACAACATTTCGACTGATATTCGGATATTGAAGATTACAATTGGAAACAATCAATATATATTTGCATCACAAATAATAGGAATAAAATAAAATTGATACATATGACAATTCATTACATATACACCACAAATATGATTATACAGGAGCACGTGAGAACTACCTCTGAAAGCACGGATGACGCCAAAATGCAACGCTCAGCCCGAAGTCCCGAACCACATGTAAGAACCATAATTGAAGAATGAGTATGCAATATGAACATGTATTACAAGAAGATGCATAATTAAAGGAATATGATCATGCAAAGCTCGGACAACAATGTGTTTAAGAACCTACGAGTAGTAGTATGCATGTGGTGCAAACTCCACCTCCTCATTATCGACAATAACCTTGTGATATCTCCTCTCGTATTGTTGTTTGTATTCTTCCCAGGTCATATCCCGCGGTAGCCAGATAGACTTCCAATGTTCATAATGAGCCATCCAGTTCATATAATTCTCTGACTGGTAAAGGTACCTGACAGATGTGTCTTGTGCGTACGGATCGGCGTAGGGATCAGTGTAGTCAAACAGCCAAGAGATGCTCTATCTGTCATAACACTATTTGGGATCGTACCCACCCTGATCCCATCTGTAGGACATCGAACCGTACGCAGGATGCTCAGTTGGGAAGCCCAAATGGCTGAAAGACTGGCTACTACACCATAAACCTATGTCATCATAGGGTTGTCCTACTTGTCGCCCACCCCCACCACTCATCGCACCCTTGCCCGTACTACGGGTCTGCTTCTATGAGCCCCTCCTCGAGGCGCTTCCCCCCTATTGTGATCCTCCTGACGATTGTGGCTGTGAACGGGGCCGGAGCGAGTAGCGGGGAGCGTCCATCCCATCGTTGCCACTAGAGTCTGTCACTGAGCTACTATTAGCTGTCTCCTGGTTCTGCACATTCTGAGAAGGTATAATCGTGTTGTCGTCACTGCCAACATGAGGCTCATCATCACTTTGGGTCTTTTCTTTTCCCTTAACATGTTGGCTGCCCGATAACTTCGCCAACCTGCTTAAAGCTCCTGCTAGCGTGTCGTCGTCATCAGTACCACGCTTCCTCTTCCCTGTGTGCGTGTCACCGATCGTGAACTTAGCCCAATCTGGGAGGCTCTTCCCACCTGTGGCCAATTGAAAGTAATGTTAACACCGTTGCGAGATTTTGACATACATGATTACCAAGTAAAATAGAACACAATTCTACATTACCTGTGGCCTTGTTCATCTCTTCCAGCGGGATGGTGTCAACCACGAATCTCACTGGGAGGGGTGGGTCGTATCCACTGTCCTCATCGAGTAGGGGCTCCCCACCAGACCTGGACGAATCGAACCACTCTACAATAGGGTCGCTACCAGGATGCATCGCACCCTCAATGAGGTGATCGAGTGGGTCATTGTCCTAGCCCTGGCGGGTGGATTCGTAGCCCCGCAAGTGAAATTGAAGATTGCAGTGCACGAACATGAGCTGCTAGAGCTTTGCATAATTTAATCGGTTCCTTAGCTGCGGTGCACTAAGGCAAAAGTGCTCCAATTACGCTCGCAACCACTGGACGATGCGCACTGCGACACCAACTGTAAGGCATACTTCTACAATGCTGGCATCTCATTCCCGAACGCCATCCACCATTGAGCTACACACAAGACGAAAAATGAAAAGTGCGTTAGTCAGTGCACAACAACGTAACAATACCCAAAATTACATACATAACTGCCGTCATGTGGGGATCAACGGCGCTGGACTGTGCAAGCTAGGTGGCAAACCGTCCTCTCCTAAGACGGTATACATCCAGGGGCGGAGCTGGGCCTCGGGCCACTGGGGCCTGGGCCCGAGGCCTAGCCCAAATAGCAGTGTAAATACTGTTCACATCTGATTTAGGCCCGAGGCTTGGCACTGTGGACCCGGCATCCCGGCCCACGAGCCCAGTCCTGGCCATTGGAGGAGCTCAGCCTGCTCAGGAGTGCGCTCCCCTAGCCATCACGCCAGTCGCTCACCCCACACCCGAGCCAACGAGACGAGGTCACGCCGCCGCCGCTCCCGCCCGAGCTGAGGTCCGCCGCCAACCGCCTCAACCACCTGCGGACCACTCGTTGGCCGCCGCCACCATAGCCGCCCCCGATCGCCACCACTGCCACCCCCGACCGTCGATCCCGCCTCAGCCCTGCAGATCCAGTGAAGCTCATCTCGTCATCCGGATCCGGTCATCCCATTCCCACGGCTACCGCGTTCGCCCGTTTGTCGACCGTCGCCCTGGCGACCCAGCACAGTAGCGCACCACACCTCCGTTGATCCTGCCCCAGCGACTGGCCCACTGCCCCCGCCTACCGGCTGCTGCCTAGAAGCTAGGGTGGTGGTTGGCCCGCTACCCCTGCACAGCTGAGCTCTTCGTCACTCGGCTCCTCTACTAGCCACGTTGCTCCGGACCTCCGGGCTTCGGCGCTCGGCTCCTCTACCCCACGCCACCGCCGCAAGAAGGGCCCACCACAAGATGGTCAAGGAGGCCTCCGGGCTCCAGCCAGAGCTGCAGATCTGGTAAAAGAATTGCGATTCATGTTGTAGCTTTAATAAATTTGGGGAGGTATAAACTGGTTGCCGATTTATCTGTCTGTAGTCTGGACCATTTCAAAACGCCCTTCAAATTTGGGCAGATATAAACTCTGATTAATGCCTATATTGTTAGTTTAACAAGATAGAACATAACTTGAATTAAAACCTGAGTTTCCAATACCAAGTTGTCATAGTTCCATGGATTGGATTAATAAAAGAGATCTAACAAGTTTAATTCATGGATAATAGCTAATGGTTATGCACTTATGCTGTGTAAATGGGGCTAGTAAATAGTAATAATTGGTTATACTTATTGTTTGTCAATTGCATTAGCCATTAGCTATTATCCAAAATCCAAACATGATAAGGACAATAATTGGAATTCAAATTTATCTACTTTATTGACATGTTAAGTATGGAATTCAAATTTATTTTTAATTGCGTATTTATGCTGCATTTTTGTTATACCTTAATGTCTGTAGCCTTTGATATTAGTAATAGTGGCTTATTTTTGGTCCGAGGCTTATTTAAATCCTGGTTCCACCACTGTATACATCAACTTCCCGTATGGCCTGCACCGCGCTACTGTCCTTATTAGCTATAATGCCTAGGGCAGTAGAGAGCGCTCCCATGTACTGGTGAGTGCTGCACATATTGTACGAGAACTGAGACCGTGGGTCGAGCACGGAGGCTGCAATAGATAAATTATTGTAGAGTTAGCACAAAAGATACGAATATTGTATAGTTAGCACAACAGAAATGATCATATTAATTTCACTGGCCTGCTTGCACAAGTGTGGCATCCCTTATATCGGCAAACCTCTTTTTCAGGACTTGCAGAAATATCCTATACTGCTCTCTGTCCTCTCGCAAGCGCTTGTGATATTTATTCCTTACAATTGCATACTGCATTATAACATCACTTATCGCTAGCAACTTGTCTTGATCCGCAAACCTCAATATCATGTACAAGGGTTCTACTACCAAGACGGTCCACTCCACCCAGTCCCAAAAATCTCTGTCCACGAGGTGGTCATATGCAAACTTACCCTCCTCCATCCTAGCCCACCTGCTAACTGTCCAGTCTGGATGTGTCATCCACTGCTAAAACTTCTCCTTTTTTCAAGAAGCTATCCAGGAAAACAAAGGTCGTGCCAAACCTAGTGATATTTGGCCTCACCAACTCGCCACCTATGTGTTGCCTCATCGGTGCATGCAAATTCTTGTGGTTGTACAAGAATTTGCAAGTCCTTTTGACCTCTCCCACACCTGTTTGATATGTGGGACGTCACACACGTCTTTCAGCATAAGATTAACAGTGTGTGCCAAGTACGGCTACCATATAATCCATGGGTGCTCCACTCGTAACAACTGGCATATTTTCTTGAAGTTGGCCGTGTTGTTGGTAATCATTACGACATGCTCTGCCCCAATTTCCTCGGCCACGACCTTTGTCATCTCGCGTAGCAGGTACTTGTGGTCCTAGACCTTGCCTGTAAATAAACAAGCCAGAAGTTAGTACGTACATTCCTAATACGAAAGAGTAAAAACTAAACCGAATGTTCTACATGTGGCATTGACAGTCTTATGGAAGAACATGACTCTATTGCAGTACACCATGAAATTGATGATGCTCTTTGGAAGAGTAAAAACTAAACCGAATGTTCTACATGTGGCATTGATAGTCTTATAGAAGAACATGACTCTATTGTAGTACACCATGAAGTTGATGATGCTCTGAAAAGTAGGCCTAGTCCAAGCGTCACACATGACTGTCACACCAAATGTGGTCCAGTCGTCGGTGAAATTCCGAAGGTACTGGACAATCTTGCTCGTTCTCGTCTAGGTATTTCCCGTCTATCTTGTGGCCCCATAGTGCACGAATCCCTAGACCTAGCTCCTGCGTCATCTTGAGTGCACCTGTCCATCATGGGCATATAAGGTTAGTACAATCGTCAAAAGAGCTGTAACTTACAACCCTACGATCGTTTCATACCTGTGAAATACGAACACTCGGCTTTCCTTCCTAGAATTGCATTAGCATGGAACCACTTGGATCATGCTCTCCCTTGTTTATGCCTCGTCCCCTGCTTGAATGCAGTGTCAATACGGGGTTGTTGCAGGGCACCACTCTGTGCAAGGTCAACATCGATGGAGGCATAGTTTTCCCGTGTCGATTTGGACCTATCGAACATTTTGCTGAGAGTGGATTGGACCGAGGGCCTCGCTGCACCACTTTCAGACCCCGATCCTACGGTCAAACCTTGGCTCCTGAGCTGCTCCTGCTTAGTACGGTATTCTGTGGCCAAGGTGGCCCAGTCGTCACAAGCGTCCTCCTTATGGAGGCACACCACCTCCTTCTTTTTCTCCTGACCTCCATGGAGGTCCACGAATATGGCCTGCCTAACCACTATAGGCACATTGGGGCAGGCCTTCACATCGCCGGTGCGGCCAGCTAGATGTTCCTTCAGACGGGTCGCCCCTTCACCTTTCATAACATGTCTACAGTAGTTGCACTTCGACCCAGACGGCCCGATGCGCTCCCCCATGCTCCCAATTTGCCATCACAAGAAACTGCAACGGAACACAAAAGATGACAATGAGGCAATAAGTCAACAATGAAAATATTATTTGTGATAACTAAATGCAAAGTATTCATTAACATCATCCCGAAGAATTCCACTGGAACGAACAGAAACTCACATATGCCACTAACACATGCTAGTTACTGTACATAATGAATTTATGTTACTTTTGGCAAATATATTACTGCATGAAGTAGTAGTGTACTGGTCTAATTGGTTGAAATTGTAGTGCAAGATTGCAGTACTTTCATTAATTCCACCTGTCTTTCACCTCCTAGCATTATATTATTCATCATGTTGAAATTGAATCTGAAAATTTATTGCCAAGAGATACAAATGATTGTGCTGCACTGTTTGCAAATGCCCAGCACAACATACTCACTAATCCGGCACATATACTCCCTAATCTTGCAACATGTTACTAACAATCCGAACAGTAAGAATATCCAAATCATCACTGTCAAGCGTCAGCATGCAACAACCGACCAAATTCGACCTACAACCAACCTAATCTGCCACATGGACTCAACAATCCAGCTCAAAATGGAGAGATCTTGGACAAATTTTACAGAATTTCGCTACAAAAAGAGAACTCGGTACCTGCTTTCGGTGGAAAACTCGGTCGGTCGAGCGAAATCTCTCCTAAACGAGCAGAGATCTCATATTGTCGCACCGAGATTTCTGTGTTGAGTGACCGGAGAAGACTGGATTTGGCCAGATTTTTGCCAGACGCCAGAGAGGAAGAGAGGTTAGCTCGGGTGTGGAGTTCCCTGGCTGCAGAGAGGAAAGTGATGTGTGTGTCCGTGAACCGATGGAATGAATGATTGAGTACCCATTAAAAATAGTGTGATGTAAGCACATAAAGCCATTTACTCTTCAATCTATACCCCTTTATAATGCACCTAAGCAATTTTTCCTACGTCCACCCTAAATAATGCACCTCATTAGAGATGGCCCAATGTTCGTGCACCCAGCAAAACGTCCCCAGAAACTTGCATTCATCAAAATGAACGTCTCAGATCTTTCCTCAGTTTTACTCACCCACATCCGATGGCCATTGTTTAATGTGTCTAACTCATTCATTCATGTGGCCCACAACAGGAGAGCCCGCATATATATATTTCAATTGAACTATATATATGGAATTTATGTTGCAAATCTAAACCCATTTGATTTCGATTCAATATTTACCATACCAGTCAGTACCATAAATCGAGCGCTTAATTTTCTTCCATTCATGCATGTGCACCACATCCTATACAAGGCGCTCACGTACCGTCGCCATAATATTATTTAGCAAAAAATATTATATAAGGAATATGTGTATGAAATGCAATTATCGTGTGATAAATATAAGGAATAAGTTCATTTTAGAACTTATTCCTAAATACACTATGGGAAGTAACAGATATTCTGATAATAATTAGCCTCAATCAGGACGCACAAATGATGCTATATGTTAGCATTCATATTTGGATGATAATTAGGGAAGCTATTATTGGTCTAGCTTTCCAGGATGACATACTGCTGCCCGTGCGGCGTTCGACCCGCGCGGCGCCGACTACACCAGGGGCTTGCGTCGCGCGATCGGCCTGCCAGAGATGGACGCGTACCTTTGCGCGGAGCGGGAGGCGGCGGAGGCTGTCGACGTCGCGCCGCAGAGGCGATCTGTCGAAGCGATGCGTGGAGGAGATCAAGGGCAACCCCTTCGCATGCGGATCCTCCTGCTTATTTCCTTGTTTGATTCGCTCTCCTTCCAAATATGTAGTACATACAGTTTTGGCAATTCAAGTCTGATTTTCTTGCATTCAGATCCTCCCTGTTTATTTCCTTGTTTGATTCGCTCTCCTTCTAAATATGTAGTAGGTACAATGTGATCACAAGATTATTTATTATTAAGTATTATATTCATACTTATCTTTTATTTAATTGATAAGCAGATGTACTGCCGTCGTAGCGTTAGCACTGGCACTATACTAGTACTAACAGTAGCCCTAGCTCTTTTGGTAAAGGGCAAGCCTTGCAAACATGAGGCCTCGGGTTGGAGTTCTAGCCATGACATTTTTTTTGTAAGTTTTTTTTTTGCATAGTTTCGGGCATGTAAAAATTATGAATTTTTTTGTGGATAGTTGTGAAGTATGTTTCCATAAAATTTTTAGATCATGATCAAACCTAACGAATTCCCAAAATTGTGACAATGATACTTCACAATTTTCGGACTTTAGAGCGCATACTTGTACAATTTACAGTTTTTGATTGAGTAATCAAAACAGGTTTAATTTTTTTGAAACTTTTAGACAAGGGTTACGGGAAAATTCTTAAGCTCTCCTAAAAATTTAGATCATAATCAAACTCGACAAAATTTATAAAATTCTGACATAGTTACTACCTCGTTTATGCTCATTCTGTTTTTTATTTTTTAAAGATAACAAATGAAGTTAAAATATTTTGAAAATTTTTCTGTATGATCCTAGACTTCTTAAGATGGTACCATAAAATTTTCATATCATGATAAAGTTTGTACACTTTTATAAAAAATCTGATAATATTTTTGCCAAAATTTTAAAATGCCTAAAAAATCGGTTTTTCGACAAATTCTCATGTAACATCACTTTGTTAAAGGGTTATTGATTCAATTTCGGTCAATTTCAGCCATAAAAACACAAAATCCGATTCTAAAACGCGAAATTTAGTTAGATTGGGTGAAATCTTGCCGGATTACCGAAATTATTATGGTATTTTCAAATTTTTTACCCGATTGGGATTTTTAATCCTTTCCCCAGCTGGAATCGGAAATCTTGACTGAGATTTGGACGGGTTTTCATTCCTTGCGCTGGGCAGTGGGTGACGACACGGGCAAGCCTACAGTACGACACAGCGCCAATAGGTGCAACTGCGGCCGCGGCGCGGCAACCGTCCAACTCCCAACCCACCCGCAACGGGCAATCCCGCACGGTCAGAAGTTTGGGCGGTCACGCGGCTGCGGCTCCACAGACTGGGCGCCGCGGACCGCGAGGGATTTTGTGGACCGCGCGCGCAGCACGGACTGTCATCTGGCCCATCTGCCAGGCCGTGCGGAGGATGTTTATGTCGAATTTCGGCACACAGATCAATCACAAAAGAAACACAATATCGTATGGACTATGGACACAAAACGTGGGAGAGCGCGTCGAGAACTTTTTATCATCAACTCTCACTATACTGCATAATCATCCCTATTTATCTATACCCCTTTATAATGCACCTAAACATTCTTTTCTATGTCTACCTCAAATAATATACCCCACTAGAGATGGTCCAACCTTCATGCACCCAGCGAAACGTCCCTAGAAACTTGCCTTCATCAAAATTAACCTCTCAGATCTTTCCTCAGCTTTACTCACCCACATCCGATAGCCATTGTTTAATGTGTCTAACTCATCCCTGTGGCCCACAACAGATCCCCCCACCTCCAGCATCATCTCAAGGAAAAGGAAATAAATATCCTGGAATTAAGAAAAAGGAAATAAACATTCTAGAAAAGGAAAAGACCATATATTATGTGCTGAGAAAAGGAAACTAGAAGACAGGGCACTATACTAGTAGTCTAATAAGATCGGTATTTTAGTAATTGCCCACATGAACACTAGGTTTCGTAACACTCCTGAGACAAATACCATGCATCTTATATACATTAACCAACAATAATTAATCCTTTTGTTCCAAACAAATTGAGGTATATACCACGCAGCATATAAGCTAGAAAACAAATACATAACACTTATTTGCCTTGTTTGAAATCACCACGTTTCTCTCAGATTCTCTGCTAGAGCTGGCCAAATGGGCCGGCCCAAGGCACGGCACGGCCCGCGAGCCCATGTCGTGCTTGGGCGGCAAGACTCAAGACGGCGGCCAAAGACGACGCGGCGCGTTTATGGGCGGGTTTACCGCAAGACTACCCAACACGGCAGACGGCAAGCGCGGCGATCGCGGGCTTCTAAGATGATTACGTCAAGACGGCCGCTTAGCCCGTTTAATTTAAAAAATATTCGTTTTATAGCCTTTGGAGTATTAAAAAAATAAAAAAATCTACATACTTCGAGTTTTTCTAATTATTCTAAATTTTTTCTATTTTTTCTGAATTTTTTCTTATTTTTCTGCATTTTTTCATACTTTTCCTAATTTTGTCTGTTTTTTTTTTGAATTTTTTGACGCTAACGAGCTACCAGGCCGACCCAGCCCGTTAGACTCGCGAAGGACAAGACCGACACGGCATGGCCCGAGAGGCTAACGGACCGTGTCTGGACCGCCACCTCAGCACGTGGGCCGACATCGGCCCGTTTAGTAGCCGGGCCTAAACGGGCCAGGCCGGGCCGTATCGCCCGTTTGGCCAGGTCTATTCTCTCTTCCGCGCTCCGACAAGTCCCGTATGTACTGCAGTTTTTTTTGTCTACATCCTATAGTCGTTGTTTCGTGTGTACTACCGTTATATGTCTCTTTATATCGCGGTTTGGTTATGCGTACTGCAGAGTGATTATGCATATACTATAAATTTTGTTTTATATCTATTGTAGTCATTGGTCCTGTGTTTACGGCAGTTTTGATTAATTGTCTACTAGAATTTTTGGTATATGCTTATTGAAACCGTTGGTCCTATGTTCGTTGCGATTTTGATTTCTATATTCTGCAAAACATACTGTCAGACTCAAAAAAACTAGTCCAAAAAAGCTAGTACACACAGTAAAGATGATACCACAACATATCATACAAAATTTTATTTATTTAATTATCAAAGTTTTAAAATATTAACGGCTCGTGGGCTAACTGAAAATATAGCAGCGAAAAGCATAAAGAAGTAGTAAGACCCTGTAAATCTACCACAGGCAATTGACTGGAGTAGCAGTCAGTCATTGAGATCCTCAATGGTGATGTAGGGCTCCTCCTCTAAAAACAACAGATAATACAAGGTGAGTACATGAAGTACTCACAAGTCACACATGAAATGCAGTGTTAATACAAGGATAACGAAGGAAGGCATAATAAAGTTAGTTTGAGCATAAAGCAACATTTCAAATACAGTAAGTAATTTCTAATGCGTAATTGATATAGTAAAATTGAGTTTTTAAATCAGTTTTTCACATGGGAATATGGGATCCAATCGGGAGTTTGATCCCAAATTTTTTTACGTGGACTCTCTCCACTTATAAACTATTTTTCTAGAATCATCTTTGAAATGTTAAATTCTAGTCCATGAATAGCTTGCTTGGTATGCCCATGACCGTAGGCACGGCTAATTGATTAGTTTTAACTCTGCAGAGGTTTTACAACTTTTTCCACAAAACATGATCGTCCTATTTTTACCAACATATACACATTTTGTTGTGTGGCAGAGAAAATCACGACAAGGTCCCTGTAAAGCTCCATCTATGTAGTCATACCTACTAAGATTTCACCGCTGAAAGGTTCACCCTAGTCCAAAGCCCCCTCTTACGTCGAGTGGCAGTATTACACTCGCCCTTACTTTCAACCTAATGGCACGACTGTCCATGATATGTTTCAATACTGATAGCCAGATCTGTCCTATACCTGACTTGTGGAAGTACGGTGAGGCTTTACATTCAACGAAATACAGACCGGTCTTTAACTAACTAGGCGAGACTTTCTACAAACCCAGAACCATGACAAAGCCACCTCATGACCATTTCTCGCCCGATCTAAACATATTTTCACTTTTACTTTAAACAATGTCACCTTTTAAAGCATTCCATGGCATACCAATACCAGTGAATGGTTTCATTTTAATAGAATTCTTTGTGTGGCTCAAAATCCCATAAAAAGACTTACTTTCAGATCTAACCATTTTTTCTAAGCATTTGATAACATTGTATACAAGTATTCCTTAAGATTTCAATGGCATACATATCCAAGTTCAAATGCGGTTTTAACAAATTGGATGCAACTAATTATTTAAATCTGAGATTTAAATTACACTAAAAAAATTATACATGTAGTAATTTAAATCAAAATATAATTTAAAAAAATTGAAATCATCATGATCAAAGGTGTAACTTGACTTGTACAAAAGGTTGATGCTCGAGATCGTAGACAACGAATTCTTCCAACTCTCTAAAATCAATACGCGAAGAACATCCAAATTCAAATAAAATATAAAACTAATATAAAAAGATATATTATGATTTTATATGAATTCAGGAAGAAAAATGAGTTTAATCGAACTTAGAATGAAGAGATCAGACCTTTTGAATGATGAAATTCTAAAAATTAGACTTCTCACGGACTTAGAAGAAGAAAGGAGCAGCTGGCGGGCTCTATTGGGAATTTCTAAAATCTGATTTTACCCATTGTAGAGGTCACTGAGAGGAAGCTCCAGCAAAAATTTGAGACGGAATAGAGGTCGGGAGTAGTCGGGAGAGCTCGTCAAAAATTTGCTGAAGTTTAGAAAGAATGGCTTGTGCAGGAAGATTTGAAATGTGGATTGCAAAAACTCAAATTGTTTGGTGTGAGTAATTTTGAGAGGAATGTGTGGTTCAATTTGTAGGGCAATAGGATTTATGGATCAGTGGGAAACGCTCACCGGAGCAGAGGGAGGGAGTGGCGGCACTTCAAGGCAACAATGGCGTCGAGAGTGCACGGCGTAGAACATCGCGAGGCAAAGTCAGCAATGGGCTCAGAGACAGCATCGAGGTCTGACGACGGTGCAAATTGGCGGGAAGCGGTGCACGGCCGAAAGTAAACGACTAAATTAGCGAGAAAATAGAAGATTAAATGTGAAATTAAAAGAGGGCAATCAAAGAGAATGTCTATTCGCACCCCGTGACGCGGTTTTCGTCGGAAGGTGTGGTCGGAATTGGTGGGGATGTCAAAGGAGCGCGGCGGTCGGCGTTGGGACGGAGCTCCGGGTCTAGGCGCGTTCCGAGCGATTGGACGAGGAGAAAGGCCGGGAGTGAGGACAATGGAACGGTTAAGGGATAGCGAACCCGATGCTCACCCTTTTATAGGCTCGGAGTCAGTGTAGAGGTGATGGTGGTGCGGGCAGGCCGGCGGCCGAACGACGGTTTTTGGGGCTTTAGTGCGTGCACGAGAGTGGGAAACGGCCGGTAATGGTAGGGGTGAGGTCGGCGGTTAGTGGTGCATTTATTGCGCTCGATGGGGAGGAAACATTTTGGTGCCGTTTGGAGCTCTTGCGTGCGGTCATGGCTGCTCGGTCGAGCGACTGCGTGTGTGCGGCTGGAGGAAGGGGAAGGGCAGGGTAGTTGGGCAGGCCGTCGTGTGGGAGAAGGGGGAGAGAGTGGACTGGCTGGCCCAAAGAGAAGAAGAGGAGGTGGGCTAGGCAGGAGGCCTGGTGGGCCTGCACAATGAAATGGGCCAAGGAGTGAAAGGTGGCCGATTGAGCTGGAAGAAATGGGCTTCGGCTCAAGCGATTTATGAGGGATTTTAATTTATTTTTGAAATTAAATAATAACATAAATTCAAAGAAGTTTTTAAAAAATGTTAAATAGAGTTAAAAATTTGATACAAATTCAAAGAAATTCCCTAATATATTTTTAACTTAATAAAAAAATTCAACTAAAATTTGGTTTTCATTTTTATACAGAAATTGCTTATTAATTTTTGTAAATAACAAAAGCCATTTTAAAATCTAGAAATTTCGGATAAAATCTAAATAAATCAGAAATAATTATTAGAAAATCCATAAAATTTAATTTTATCTGTAAATTCACAAAAAAATAATGTAAATTAATTTTTTTTTAAAACACAAAATTCTGGGATGTCACGCATACTGCTTAGTGTTGAAGTGGATCAGATGCCCATGAGAGGGTACATTGGGATTCTTTTTTCACAATGGCTAAATTCAAATTTTTATTTGATCTTTACTAGTCTAACCTAAGTGCCTAGGGTTCCCAATGAAATTTTGCAACCTAGTTCTAACCTTAAAAATTGTAATGAGCTAAGAAAAGAAAGACAATAAATTAAGTGGAAAAATGTAAAAGAGACAAGAAAAACAATCGATTTTTTACCGAGGTCTCGAATATTTTCAGATCTCTACTGCTACTCGTTGGAGCACTCTCACAAAAATTTAGCTACTACTTGAGACCGCTAAGGACTCAAACCATGCACTCATGGTAGTTGTTATCCACTCCAGATATGTGGAGTCTAAATATACGCAAGTCTCCCGGTGTCTTCCACAAGCTCATCCAAGGAAGGTCACCGAGCCAATGTCTCCAAGTCGTTTAGGAGACGCTGATCTCCAAGAGCAATAAGTCCAGGCAGTTCACTTGAACAAAGCATGGTCAAGTAACTAGGAGTGATGCACAACCTAGACCTAATCTACTCTCTCATGCACTTAACATCATCAACTCAAGCTTTTAAGTACCCTTGAGCTCCTCAAAAGGATAAACACTGAAGTGGAGTCCCAAGAGAGCTAACTTGAACACCATATATCTATTTATAGCCTTCTCTTTATAAACTAGATACACACATCTATATTTATCATCTATTATCACATGTGAAAAAGTTGAATTTTTTAAGATGTCGAGTTCAACTAATTTACTAACTAGTTCAAACAAGTTTGAACTGAAATTGAAACTAGAGTTGCCTTTTTATTGTAGTTTGATTGTAGGTATTTGTTGATTATGTATATAAATTATCAAATCATGTGATCTAAATTCGTTCAAAATCTTTTAATTTGAGTATTTTTTTAAAGGTATGTGTTTCCCAGAATTTTTCTTGTATTTTTCATATTTTTTTGCTAATATTCGAGCAATTTTTATTACCAAAGTAATAGAAAATAAATTCAGCATATATAACCATGGAATTATACTAGGAAAATAAACCCATATATATAAAGCTTCAATGTGTGTTATGTCTAAGGTTTAATAAAATACAAAAGCCCATTTACCTAAAAAATTCAGTTTCTACTATTTAATATATTTTTCAGAATTTATTAACTATTTTTCAGGATTACTTGAAATTTCAGTTCCGAAATGTAAATTTTTGTATCTCGATAAATTTCTATAATTAGAACTTCATGGCCTTTATTGCAAAAATTTACCACATCTGCAAGAAAACCCAAAAACCTGTGGGTTAAACTGCAAATTCCCATTGGTTTTTTTCGTTTTGGGCCAAAAATTTATTGGCACGTATGACCCATGGACAGTTTGCACGCAGCATGCGGGTGATAGTGGTCCACTGGCCGCGTGGCCCAAAAAGACCGACGGGGCTAGGGTTTTTGACCCTATCCCTGGTCATTGCGAGGTGCCGTCTCTGCGGTCATGGCGGCAGCACGGGCAACGGGCGTCTGGTGGTGGCAACGATAAATGTGTGGTGACCAGAGGTCGACGGTGGCGATGCTTCAACGGAAGCGGCGGTGCCACGACGGTAGTGCTTCGCCAGGAGCACGGCAGAGCCTCGCTTGGACCGGGACGTTGCGATGTCAACCTAAAGGCTACATTCAAGGGCGCATGTCATGCGGTTTGGGTAGAGTGGCGGCGACGACGCGTGCGGAGCCCGACAAGGGCACGTGCCACGCACGAAGTGGCGATCCCACATGATGGCGACTATGGGCTTGTGACTCTGGCGATGGCACGATTTGGCAGTGGTGCTTTGGGTGGTTGTAAGGACCAAGTTGGCCTAGAGGGGGGTGAATAGGCCACTTTAAAACTTTTTAATTATTACAAAAAACTTTTCTCAATAAAAAGCAGAAACGGAAGCAATTAGTATAAAAGTTCAGAACAACACTTGTTCAAGAAAACTTTGTAAGAAAGAGAATTTCGAATGAGAAACTATAAGAGAATAATGAGCAATAAAAAACAAACACAGGAGAACACAATGATTTTCCATCGAGGTTCAGAGATCACTCCTACGTCCCCGTTAGAGCACTTCCTCAGAAGTATTGCTCCACCAAACAGCCAATCTCAATAGCTTTTGGTTTTTCACTATCTTGACTCTTTCACTACTCCAGTGAGGTGAGTCTCAACCTTTCACAGCAATGGTGGCCTTCCACAATCACTGTTGGATAGGTCGCACCAATAATTTCTCTAACCATCTAGGAACAGCTAGTTCCAAGAGTAATAGACTATCCACAAGCCCTGTCTCTTGGTTCAGTAGATGCAAACTAGACTTAGCTTGGAGTAAGCACTCTAAATGTTCAGAATGAATGTTTGTGATTTCTGAGTTGAAGCTCAAACTCTTGATGAAAATGAAGCTCAGGAATTCTAAAGATCAAGAGTTGTATATGATCTGAATGATGTCAAAGATATTCAGGATATC
The DNA here is from genome assembly GCA_036346275.1 of Otatea glauca. NCBI lineage: Eukaryota > Viridiplantae > Streptophyta > Magnoliopsida > Poales > Poaceae > Otatea > Otatea glauca. The sequence continues at coordinate 15,972,268 of CM070728.1, forward strand.
AAAAGATGTGAATGTGCAAAGCTCTATATTTTGTTTGAGAACCCAGGCATGCTATATATAGATCCTGAACAGAGATAACCATTACACCTGCCATTTGCCCGTTGGGGTTTGGTAGGTTAGATGGGGTAGGTCAACTGCTACCCTTTTGCAAGAATTTTAAGGTATATGAGTCATAAGTCAAACTACACACACGCCGGACCGAAAATTTTAGTTCGGGGTACATAGTATTGAGAAGCATTGTTGAACTCAGAAAGACCCATTTACGCCGGACTGAAAACTTTGGTCCGGGGTATATAGGATTGAAAAACATTGTTGTACTCAGAATGACCTATTTACGCCGGACCGAAAATATTGGTCCGTCGTACACATGCATTGCTTGATTTTGATATCAGCAAGAGAATACTTACGCCGGACCGAAAAAAGTTGGTCTGGAGTATACATGTTTTTGCTTCTTTTGAGTACCAGCAAATAACGTTTGCGCCGGACCGAAAAAATCGGTCCTGCGTACACATGAGAAAACAGCTGGTTTTATCAGAGTGAAACAAGTTTGCGCTAGACCGGAAAAATTGGTCCGACGTACACAAGGAATTCTGGTCTGCATCAAACTTTATATTTCTGGTTAAAATAAATTTTAACACAGAATAGAATTATAGTTAGAGTGAAAATATAACTTATGCCGGACTAATTATAAGAAAGAATTTAGATTGATCCGACGAACATAGTTATACTTGGTTGAAAAAGAATCAAAGGAGAATTCTCAACGCCAGACTGAAAAAGTCGGTCTGGCGTACATGGAGTACGCTCGGTGAAGATAATTCTCAGCGCCGGACCGAAAATATCGGTCTGGCGTACATGTTGTACGTTTGGTTAGAATTTTGAATTTAGGATCTTTGAGCACCTGTGTAAAATGAAGTTTGGTCCAGAGAGAATTGTTTTGGCTATCAAGATAAAGCTCTGGATTTTTGAGAGAGAAACATGAAAAGTACTATGCTCCAAGTAATCTTAGTGATTTTACATATGAACCAAGATCATTTCTTATGTATAATCTCTCTTAATAGTACGGTGATTTTAACTATATGACTTGAATCAACTCCCAAGCCAAAACTAGAAAAACACCTTAGCCTTGATCTCCAAATCTGACTATTTTCGGTTTACACTGAGTATCCTTTTTAGTCATCAACACCAAAACCTATATAATAAGCATAATTTACACAAATAGGGAGCCTAGATGCTCTCAGTGGTGCACACGTAGGCGGAGCAGCAGTAGTGGTGGCTAGTGCGTCGCGCGGCGTAGTGCCGTCGATGGTGGCAAAGTGCTCGAATTTTTTCTTAGATTTATTGTATAAATAGTAGCATCGAGAATCAATCTAGAACCCTAATTGCTCAAGTCATATAGGTAATTAGGGTAATTAATCTACATGATTAAAAACTACTTAGATGAGATTAATTCACGTATGCTCCAAACTTACGTACAACTTGCAATAGATTAGTTGCTTGATGTAGATTGTTGTAGACAGAAATTCTCGTTCGGCCTCAGAGAGTTTCATACTGATAATATGTTAAATAATAGAGATGGCTGTCGTTGATCAATCCCAATACCGATTCCCAATATTGGGAATACCCAAAGAACAATCACAAAGACAAACAGAGAATATAGGACATCAGAACTCTTCTCTTTATTGTAGATTTTGATTGATATCTCCCTTGTACAATGTGGGCTATATTTATAGCAAAAATCTCTCCGGAGTAGTTTAAGAATTCACCCATCAAACCCTAGAGCTCGGTTATATCTCAACAGATTCAACTTGTTGGCACACGTAATTAGGTATGACAACAGGTTAGAAAGGGATCAAAAAGAAAAGGTAAAATTAAGATGCATATATAGCTACATAGAATATAATTAGTTTTCATGAGTACCTTTTATGGTCTCCTTGGAAATTATCACTTTTCTAGCTCACTCTACCTCGTTTTTTTTACAAAATTTAGCCCCTCCCCCCTCACGAATTCATTTGTAGATTTGGCCCCCTCCCCCATTGTGGAATGTGCGATAGGCAACACCTATCTCCTGCCGTGTTCAAGGAGCACTGTAGCCTCAAAAGCGGTAGTTGGTCTGTGAGCGCGGGCGCGCAAACTGGCGAATGTGGGAACACATGCTGCCGTGGTCGGATAGCACGGAAGGAGCCCTGGTGACTTTCCGCGGTAGGGGAACGCGGAAGGTGACATGTGTCACTTTTCAGTGCTTCCACGGTCTGTGAAAAGACTATTTTTGTATTTACATTTGGAAGGGAGTTAGATTTAAAAAAAATAAAGAGTGTTAGAAAAAGGATGATTTCGTCAGAAAAATTTCAAATACAGTCAACTTTGTACCTTGTAATATCAGTTTCGGGCAATAATTTTTCGTATTTTCCAAAATAGCGTCGTTTGCTGGCATGTGACACGTCGGCAGTGCATAGCCGGCATGTGAGAAGCCGGCTATGCCATAGCCGAGGTCCGCACTATCATCGTCGGTGTGCAAAGCTGGCGAACTCCACGCGCGACGCAACCGGCCGGGCCCAGACCATAACCGGCATGTGAGAAGCCGGCTATGGCATAGCCGGCGTACACATGCCGGCTGGCGGCTATGCACTGCCGATGTGTCACATGCCGGCAAACGACGTCATTTTGGAAAATACGAAAAATTGTTATGAGAAACTGATATTACAAAGTACAAAGTTGACTGTATTTGAAATTTTTCATGATTTCGTCCCCTTGATGTCTTTTGGGATCGACTTGTAGAGCAAAGCAGCAGCAGCAGAGACCAGTACTAGCGCTGCTACTAAAACTACCTGCAGACGACGCCATCGTCTGTCGCCATAGCAAGCTAATATAGCTATCTAGCACTTTGAGTTCGAAGATGTACTATAGTGCTGTAATGTTCTCAACCGAATGCTGAAATCAATGTATAAGTGCGCAGTAATGGAGCCAGAAATTGGAGATGATGCTATGGGCACTAACTATACTATGTAGGAGCCAGGAATTAGAGATCACAGGACTGACTATACTGTGTAGTGTAATTTGATTCAATATAAGGGGCCAAATAGCATCAATTCAAATAAAATCTTTTAAAACACAAAAATATATATTTGCAATTGTTGACTCGTAGGGTGAGCCATGGCACTACCAGTCCCTCTCTCTCCGCCGCTGTCTGTACGCACGTGTATATAGGCCGGAGAGATGTATATCGCATGTTTAGAGATGTTTCAGAGTTGCAGTTTTTGCATCCATTAATTATACTCGGAGCCTCGCCATGATTTCCGATGCCTCAGAGGGTTTTTCCGCAAAATCGGAGGTTTCCGATTCTTTTCGGTATCTCTACTACTTCTTAACTACGACTTAGTGGCAGTGGTTCGTTCTTCCAAAACCCACCCCCACCTCGCCCGCTGCGGGCGCCCTCGCGCCCCGCGGCACGTCCGGATTCCCCTATCCTCCTTCGCTCAACCCGCACCCCTCCCGATTCTATCTCCAGCGCCCCCCACCCTATCCTCCTTCGCTAGTTCCGCACCCCTCCGTTTATTGCCTCTCTTCCGGTTGCTATATAACCCCTCCGTTTCTTGCTGCTGGCTTTTCTTGCTGTTTCTTGCGGGGCTGGGAATTCCAAGGGCGGCGACAGAGTGGCCCAGATCGGTTTCTTCAGTCAGTGTGTGGAGAAGAGGAACACAAAAGCAGAACCACAAGAACAGCACAGCCACATCTGCATCCCCTTCATCAGCTTAAGCCAGGTATCTATCCATTTCCACCTTACCAGTAGTATTGTCATATTACAGCTTAGGTCTTTTGTTGTTATGTTCTTATGGGAGTAAAAAATGTAATAATCTTGATATCCCAATGGCATTTTGCTTAACACAAACTCTTCATTTGCTTAACACAAATGGCATTTTGGGATACCACACGCTAGCAAGTGAAGAGATACCATGTTTCAGAACTGATTTTGGGATGTTAGTTTGCCACCATTTTGCAATGCGTACTAATAAATTTGATTTCGGAGTTGACAAAAACAAACTTTGCATAGCAGATGAAATGAGGAATCCACTAAAAATTTAACCTTTGAATAACTTCGCATCTTCTGTCTTCTTGGCTTAGCGTCTACTGTGGAGCTCCAGTAGCCATTGTTTGATCAATTAGTATCTAACAGCAGTGCTCCCTCGTACATAGCAGATGAAATGATGAATTATCTTAGTCCAAGATTCACTATCTCATTTTTCAAGGTATTTTTATTTAAGCCCGCATTGACGTAATACTAATTTGATAAGTTCATTATCCATAATTTTGTGCATACCAACATTAGTAAATATATAGAAAAATGAATCATGGATAGATTGCAAATGCATGCCTGAAATGAAATCAGCCAACTATCCTACTTAATTGAGCACCACATACTAAGTCATCAGCTATAGAGCTACCTAGCACTCCTCATGTAGTAGGTTTCATTATAATACTGACAAAGGTAACCCGGCTACTTTTCACAGTAAGTTTAAAGTAACAACTACCCTCTGTCCTGAGATAAAACTATACAAGTCCCTATTCTTGGGAAGCGGGAATTTAATAGGGGTATGGATGATCGAATGGCATTTACTTCTTTGGATATGTATTCGGAATAGCATGAATTTGGTACACATATTTCTCCCTTTCTTTCTTATGCTGCCTGTATATTAGATATGCTGCCTATCCTGGTATTCTCTGATCCATTTGGTATAATTGGCTCGATATTGAATTTATTTCTGCAATCCATCTGATCTGTAGTTTCCGGTCACTAAAGTACCGTTACAGGAAACAAAAATTGAGAATCTAGATTATATGATTCGTAGGTACAGTGATTACTATGTGTTTCTTGATCATTAGCGCTGGAAAATCTCTTACCAAGAATATCATTTCTAAATATGTTCTAATATGATGAATGCCTTATGTACTACGTAAATATATTTGGTTTTAATTCATATTGGAGGAGAAACCAAAAAAACTTTTGTAATTGGAAGAAATGGATGTTTGATCTTATAGTACAATTTTCTTTTATTGCTTGATCTTTATGTTTCGTTACTAATTTTATTTTTCGTAGTAACGCACGGGTATTGAACTAGTAATTAGACAAATTTGGCTCGTGTACATCACAATTTGCTAGCATTTATCATAACACACTGCAAAGTCGTGGTTCGGTCGATGGACACAGTCTCCCGCTCTCGCTTTGCTCTGTGTATTTGGACCGAACAGGGCTCGAGGGGAGGGAATCGCGTTGGCGCCGCCGGGCGAGCTGCCTGCTACAGCCGGGAGGAATTGCAGCAGACGAAAACGCAGGAGGAATTAAGACGAAAAGCGCAATGCCGCTTGTTGGGTTGTTAGGCTGTTAATCTGTTACTAGTATAGTGCCTGTGCCAACGTTACGACGGCAGTACACCCGCTTATCAATTAAATGAGAAGATAAGTATGAATACAACACTTAATAATAAAAGAGAAATTTAGAATTTTAAATAAATTTAGAAAAAAAACGGAACTAAATGGAGGTCGAATAGGCGAAAACGGGCTCCCAAAAGATTTTAAATCAAGAAAAAGAAATAAAAAAGAATTTTCTGATCTTAGATTATTTTTTTTGTAGCTTCCATAGAGAACACAAACAGTGCTCTCTCGAGCTTAACGAGGCAAGGGAAGGAAGGCCGGGTGGTCGGCGGTCGCAGATGGGTCAAGATCTGTGCGGCGAGATCGCCGGTACCGACGCCTGCGGGGGAGGAGTTACGGTTGCGGTGAATTTCACCGGGAAAGATGACGGTGATGATTTGGGTTACCTCCAAAATCCGACGATCTTTACAAAAGGGAGCACTTGGGGATTTACGCAATGCGATGGGGTGGAGGAGAGCTCGTCGGCTTTTATAGCACCGAAACAAGCATATTTATGGAAACCATAATTTGGGATCAAATCAGATTGGGAGAAAATTTTGGCAATAGAGCACGAAATTTGGGGAATTAACACCATAGATGGAAATAGGAGATTTGGTGCGGGGTTGATGGAGCTTTGGAGCTTCTTTCTTGCTTTAATGGAGGTAGGGAAGAGAAGAAGCTTCTCTGGTCTGGGTGCAGCTAAAAAAAGCTACAGGTGAGTTGCCTTCATTTTTTTTAAATATAGAAGGATTTTTGAAAAGATAGCACATTAGGTTAAAAAATTCTAGAAAAATTCTCAAAAAAACTTTCGATTATTTTGTACTTAATAAAATCATTTTCAAAAAAAATAAATTATAAATTTGCCGAGGCACGGCGTGCGTGAGATCGCCGACCAAAGAACCTCGCTGCGTCTTCGGCAAAGCCACCGATGGCGATGTGGAGCCATTGCAGACTGCTGTTCTCCTGGTCATACTGTCCCATCTCCGGTTTCCTTTTCCTAGCACGTAATGTATGGTCATTTCCTTTTCCAGACGTTTGTTTCTTTTTCTTGTTGATGTTGGAGGTGAGGAAGGTCATTGTGGGCCACATGGATGATTTCTAAAAATATGGAAAATAAATCGCTCACGATCATTGGATCCGCAAGGAAAAAAGATAAAATTATACTGATGCTTTCGCGGCCGTTCCATGAGAAAAATTGAAAAAATTAAGTAGCACTCATGCACAATTGGTTCCTTAGATAAAAATGAAAACAAAAATTCGGGCTCTCCGTGTCAAATTAGGCTCTATGGGGCTAGATCCGTAAAAAGTCTCGAGAAGGGTCATATTCGAAAAATACGATCACAATGCCGGGACAATAAAAATTCAAGTCTTATTTCCTTGCATGCGGATCCTCCTGCTTATTTCCTTGTTTGATTCACCCTCCTTTCAAATATGTAGTACGTATAATTTTGGCCAGTAAAAAATTCAAATCTGGTTTCCTTGCATGCGGATCCTCCTTATTTATTTCCTTGTTTGATTTGCTCTCCTTCCAAATATGTAGGTGGGGAGGTCTGTGGGCCACAGTGGATGATTAGACACACTAAATAATGACCATCAGATGTGGGTGAGTAAAACTGAGGAAAGATCTGAGACGTTCATTTTGATAAATGCAAGTTTCTGGGGACGTTTTGCTGGGTGCACGAACATTGGACCATCTCTAATGAGGTGCATTATTTAGAGTGGATGTAGGAAAATTTGCTTAGCTGCATTATAAAGGGTAAAGATGTATTGCATATGCGTGTTCTGGTCATTTAGCATGGACGCACTTCCTCAACGAGCCCCCTGGGCTGCCATGCTACCCACTTCCCACCAAATCTAGGCCGATCTCGCACGGACAGATGCCAGGCCGCTCTTGGGCTGGTGTGGTTTTCCTCTCTTCGTGCATGGGCCCCTGAATCCCTGATCACATCAATTGTGCTCGTTACAGTTTCCTTCACTCGTGTTGAAAATTTTATTAAATTTTATATCATGTATAGTAAGATTTTGCGGAAGTTGGTCCATCAATTTATCGCCCCAGCATAGACAATGTATTTTTGTCTGTCGTGCCCTCGCATGCGCTTTCTCTATGTGCATGTGGTCGCTTAGAGATATATTTGGTTTAAGGGCAAAAGATAGACGAGATGCTTTCGTCTATCTTTTTGTATCTATTCAGTTGTTTAGTTGGATGGATGGATGGATGAGGATATCTAACTCTTAGGAATATTTCTTAAAGATTCTGGATAAGGCTATCCCTCTAAATTGACTGGATGAGACCTTCCAATTTTCATTTTACTAACTAAATTTAAACTTTCATCCTATCCACCATCTAACTCTCATTTCATTCAACTCTCATCCCTCCAACCAAACAAAAATTTGATTCATCCCATTCATCTCTTATCCCTTTTAACTAAATATAAACTTGGATTATTTCTTCTCTACTAGGGTAGATTGCCCTATCTCATCCACATTTTATCTTGAACCAAATGGACCCTTAGTTTTCATCTTGTGTAGCTCCACTCAATTTTTTTTTCATAATACATTTTTTAAAAAGAATTGTGACATTAATATGCGAAATAGAAAAAATTGCAAAAACGATTCTCCATCGCCAAACGGTACGGCGACAATGCCATTACGTCATCTTATTGTCGCCACACCGTATGACGATAAAATGCCATGTGTCACGCGCTGCTGCCTCGGCTTTGTCGGTGCAACGCTAACCGCGGGATTAAGGAGTCGTCGTCATACGGTATGGTGACAATAGGGCCTTCGTCTAACCCATTGGCGACTACTCCTATTTCGCCATACCGTTTGGCGATGGAGAATTATTTTTGTAATTTTTCTATTTCGCGTATTAATGTCACAATTCCTTTTAGAAAATATATTATTTAAAAAAATTTCCAGCTCCGCTCAAGCAATAGTAGATATAGGGCTAGCTTAATTCTCTTCGCTTAAAAAATGGCATCCTTTTAAAAACATAGGGTGCACCTATTGTAAAAAAAAATAGGTTATTGGTGAAAATTCCGTCGAAATCAAGTACGGAAGTTAAAAACATTTCAAAAACAACTTCGGATATAGGCGCAAAACTCTGCAGTTAGCCATGCAAAATTTCAGCATCATACTCAATCGAATTTTTGAGATATGGATAAGACAAATACTTAATAAAAATTTTGGTTGGATTTTGAAATTTTGAAGGGATCTAACACGTCCACCCCTATATCTAGTAATATTTCGATAATTTTCCAAAACTTTTTCCTGAATTTCACTCAATTGCAGCATTCAATCCAATTTCACAGGATATTTTACACTTTTCACGTGACAAGTACCAAGATTTGTTAGCTTACGAAAGACAACATCTCCATGTAGATATTCATTCAATGCACGCTTGTTGATTGTTCTACATTGCGCAAACTTCTCTGCCCAAGCATACAAATTTATAGAGGTTGAGGTAGCTAACGTAGTGAATGACGAAGCACGACTCTGTACCTGAAAAGAGACGAAGGATGACTCTGATCTCCCAAGTTGCAATTGTATAATTAATGCCTTCGCTTGTAAATTATTATGGTCTAGTGACTAGTGCGCATCTTCGCCCGACTTTTTTGGCATGTAACACGAAGCCTTTTGTGAGCATCCTAAATTCCGGGCATAACATAAACGCGTACACTTCTTGTTTTCGAGATCACATCACATGTATTACAATCTTGGTAGTCTCAGATAACAATAGAAGCAGAGCTCCTTTGTTGCTGCAATGTTTTCCCCTCGCAGATAGATTTTGAGATCTCCTTCTATCAAATTGAATTTAAAACTAATGCTACGGTATCTCTACTCGAGATATCCTCCTATCAATTTAATTTCAAAAAATTAATGCTGTGGCATCTCTACTTGCATTCAAACGCAACCGTGGTATGAACTTTGAATACGGCGAAGTAAAGAAACAAGTCCCAAGCAGACGGGAGAAAATCGACGGACGCAAATCCAGCGACACGATCGATGTATCCTGAGTCCTGACGCGCGAGGCGGACACACGACACACGGCGCCGCGACGCGAGATGGGAACAGGCGAGGCAAAGAAACAACGACCCAACGCGATCAATCATCCCCTCTACTAAAGCCTGAAGAGTTCCCGCCTCCTCCTTGCTTTGAGCCGGGAGCAAGTCGGCTCGGCTCATAGCTCGAGTCGAGCCGGCGAAAAAAATACGCTCGAATCTTTTTTCGAAAAAAAATTATATATGAGTTCTTTTCAGGAAAAAATTACGATCGGATTCTTTTTTTTAAAAAAGAATATATATTACGTTCAAGCCCTTTTAGCGTTTTTAGACGTAGCGCTCGGGTCCTTTTTGGGAAAATCGAAATTACGTTTAGGTTAAAAAACCGTCAGGTCTTTTCTCCGAAAACAAAAAATACGCGCTACATTTAGGTCATTTTGCTGTTTTTTTTCTTTTTTACGTTTAGATCCTTTTCGAAAAAAATACGCCTGGATCTTTTTTTTTTAGGAAAAAATTTGTTTGCCCTTTTTACGTACTTTTCTCGATTTGCTCATGTGCCAGACGACGATCGCGACGTGACACGCCACGGGCAATTACCTAGTTCTTGAGATGTTGAGAAAAAATAGCCGTCGTGAGAGGGCGCACGCACCGGTGGCATGAATCTTGCCTCCTCATCCTGCTTCTCTTCTCCGCCAGAGCGGCCGGGCGGAAGTCAATGATATACTTCTGTAGCAAAAAAGGTTCTAGAATTGCAAGGCAACGGCCGTCGGTCGGAAGCTTCAACAATAAACGAACCACCGCTTGCCGGAAAACAGCGGTCCGTCCGTCGCACTTGCTCTTCAAAGAAAGTACTACCACTGGTCTCAGTGATGCATCGACGCGGATTTAGACTAGTTGATCAAAGCCCACGCGAAAAAGCAAGCGAAAAACGCCTAGGCGAGGGGGGAGAGGAGAGGAAAAAAAAAAAAGGCCAAAGCGATACAAGGAGGGGGAGAGAAGGCCGGAGCCGGAGGACCTGAGCAGCGTTCACACCTCCCCTACCTTCCTTCCCGAGTCTTTTTTTTGTTTTCTTAACTTAATCTTTATCCAAACGAAATTACAATCTAATCTCCTTTTTAACAGTAGAAGTTTCCAGAGATAATACATGTTACCTGCTATGGTGTGTAAGCGTTATAGATTCATCTATCATGATATTAGAGCGTAATAAGTGCACCTCACGTTACGTGAGCATGGTAAATAACTATCGAGAAAAGACTAGATTTGTAATTTTATTGAATTAGCACAGAACTTGTAAAAAGAATTGAGCAAGGGACTGAAAAAAATTGCTTCTTTCTTCCCATCTCTTATATCTCGCTTCCTCAACTTCTCCCCCAAATTCTGCACCTCACGTTACGTGAGCATGGTAAATAACTATCGAGGAGAAGAGACTAGATTTGTAATTTTATTGAATTAGCACAGAACTTGTAAAAAGAATTGAGCAAGGGACTGAAAAAAATTGCTTCTTTCTTTCCATCTCTTATATCTCGCTTCCTCAACTTCTCCCCCAAATTCCGCTCCTAAACCCTCCGCCGCCGCCGCTCTCGGAGCTCGCGATTCCTCCCCACCCCGATGCTTCCGATCTAAGCATGTCCGCCGCCGCCGTTGCCTGCCGCCGCCGTCCCTCCAAGCGCCGCCGCGACGCCCCCGATCATGCCCTCCCGTCCTCCAAGCAGCCACTGATGACTCACTCCGACGCCGCCTCGTCCTCCACCGAAGGGGCCACGGACGCCTCCGCCTCGGCGTCGTCCTCCTATGAGTTGCCGCGCAGCGTCCATTTCTTCGTGCGCGCCACCGACTCGAAGACCATCGCGATGCACGCGGGGTGGGACGACACCGTCGGCGAGGTGCTCGGCCACCTCGCCGCCTGCGGCTACGGCCGCGACCTGCGCCTCCTCTACGGGGGGAGGCAGCTCGCGCCGGAGGCCACCCTCGCCGCTCTCCGACTCCCGCCGGATTCCACGCTACACCTCGCCTCCCGCCTCCGCTCCACCCCGCACCCCGAGGCATGGCAGCTCGCGTCGCACATCGCCGCCACCGCCACCGGTGCGGAGTCCGAAGCCGCCTCCGCCGCCACCGTCGCCTTCTCCCTCGACGACCTCGTCAAGGAGTACATCTTATGCGCCCACCGTGCCAACCTCGGCCCTCGCCATGATTGCGGCACTCCTGGCGACGCCCAGGCCACGGGGGACCACGCGGCGGAGTTCATCGACATTTTCCTCCAAGCGGGCGCCCCCTTCGCGCTGGTTCGCCTCTACCTCTCGAAGTCCTCTTTCTTTCGCTCCTACGCGGAGCGCGCCATCAGATGCTTTCTCACCACGGACCCTTTGTCCTTACCGCCTGACGTGCTGCCCGTCACGGCGCCAGTGCTACTTGAATTCTGCCGCTTGCTTTCTTTGGCTGTGGGCAACAAGGATTTACTCTATAGATCATGCCGTTCTACTCTTGCATCAGTACTCTGCTTGCGCCTCTCGCTCCCCACTTCCATGAAGTCGCCTACAAGGGTGATCGAGCAGGTCCTCCCGTTTGCCAGAGAAATAGGGGAAGTGGTCCTGGACGGACTTGCATCGGTGTCCATGATGGTGAGAGCTGTAGACCTTGAAGAGTTCTCAAACTTCTTTAAAGTGTTGCGCCGGCAGGCATGCCGTTGGATGCCCAACGGGCCAATGCCCAAGAATCTGTACAGCAGGGAGTGTGAGCATGGTGACTCATGGGAATGGAAGTTGCACGAAATGTCGATGAACCTGTTGAAAAGGGTGGATGAGTGCTTGAAGAGATTGGAGATGGATCTGTCATTGTCATCGGAAAATAGGGGGGTCATGGAAAGTCAATCCCGATGGACCGACCGATCACATGTCCTGGTCATCTTGACAGAACTGGATTTCATCTCAGCTATTTACGAGGATGTGGCACACAACCTGCGGTTCGTGTTGCTGGCACACAAAGCACCGCTCAATGCCCTTGTGCGCTGTTCCAAGAGGAACGAGCATCTCCAGTGGCTCAAGAAGCATAAGGATCTGCTTTGCTTTGAGGCAAGAAGGAATTTAGTCTTGATGATGTTTCCTGAGGGGAAGGATGACTATGGGGAGCTGCATGAGATGTTGATCGATCGCTCACATTTACTGGATGAGTCCTTTGAGTACATCATACAGGCAAAACCCAGTGAGCTTCGCAGTGGGCTGTTTATGGAGTTTAAGAATGAGGAAGCTACTGGCCCTGGCGTTCTGAGGGAATGGTTCTGCATGGTGTGTCATGCTCTGTTCAGCCCACAGCAAGTTCTCTTCTCACCTTGTCCTAATGATAAACGGAGGTTCTACTTGAATGGAAGTAAGTTTCCTCAGTATTAACTTATCACTTTAAATCCCGTTCTATTGGTATGACACTATGACTGAGCAACTTGAAAATCTGAATTAAATAAGCTGTTGAATGTTGCTCACTGGTGGATTCAGAACTTTTTACATTTTGGGTATAATATGCAACTACATATCTCAGTGGGGTGACTGGGATCCATTCATTTAAACTTTCTACAGTACAGTGTATGTTTTTTTACCATAAATTTGCAAATATAGTGGCCCGCTACAGGCTCTACCAGTGGTTTAGATGGGTGTTGGATGATGGATCAATTCCCAGTAGTATAAACTAACTGAAAAACCCCATGCTTTTCAATTGAAAAAAGTTAGTGATTCCAAAATTCTATGACAGTGAGGCACTATGACACTTGTTTTAGTTGACAGTGAGGTGTGCTGCATTCTATAAGGAGGATGAGCCCTTGCAGCTGTAATAAGCTTTTTTCGTTGAAAGGGGGCAGTGAGTATTATGATGTAAGTTTTAAGTTGGTACTCCACTGAGAAAAGGAAACAACCATAATTTATTCTAGCTATTTGAGGCATCTTTTGGTTTTCTTTCTTCTATTTAATTGTGATTCTTATTTATTCAGTATCTGTGAGACAACTTATGTCCGCAAACCACAATGATGTTGATTGAATATCTTCTAATCTTTGATACTTATCTGTACATTGCAGCATCTGCTGTGGATCCACTGCACCTGAAATACTTCATTTTTTCGGGACGAGTAATTGCATTAGCTTTGATGCATAGAGTGCAAGTAGGCATTGTTTTGGATCGTACATTATTCTTGCATCTTGCTGGGAGAAGTATTATATTGGACGATATTGCTGTGGCAGATCCTGTCACGTATGCAAGTTGTAAAAGAATTCTAGAGATGGGTGCTGCTGATATTGATGAGCTAACACTAACATTTTCTCGAGAAGTTCATGAATTGGGGTCTCGAAGGACTATTGAGTTTTGCCCAGGAGGGAAGGACATCTCTTTGAATATCAGGAACAGAGATCATTACATTGATCTTCTTATAAAGAATATCTTCATGGACTCTATTTCAATGCAGCTTACCCATTTCGCGCAAGGATTTAGTGACATACTAGTTAATCCAGAACTCCAGAAAGAATTTTTTGAGTGTTTGGATCTAGAAGATTTTGACCGAATGCTAGGGGGAAGCAACAACACTATAAATCTGAAAGATTGGAAATCACATACTCAATATAATGACTACAAGGAAAGAGATCGCCACATTATCTGGTTCTGGAAGGTATGCTGTGTAACATTGTATAAATGTATTCAGTCATGAATTTTCATCTGTTTTATGCCATGATATGTTTTGGCCATCTGCTCTTCCCATATTCTCAATTTATCATGGGAAACATACCATCTCTTACCAAACTCCATGTTAGACTTAGGCCATGTCTGGGAAGCCCAAAATCCTGGCCCACCCATGTGGATGGGCTGGGATATTGAACTAAAATCCTGGCCCATCCACGTGGGTGGGCCGGGATTTGGGCTTCCCAAACAAGCCCTTAGGGGGAAAACACTAATACCATTATCGTAGACCAATGAGGTTTACACATTGGTCTAGACATGTACAGGAGATATGTGGGTCCTAATTCTAATATACATGTATACACTAACAGCATCCATTCACTTGTGAAACCTAGTATTTTGTCCCAATAAAAATGGTTAAGCAGGAGCTATCATTGTAGGATTTTTTTTTAGCAGAACAGTTCTTTTTTTTCTGTCCCTTTCTCTCTTTTTCAGTTGTGCTTCTATTGTGGCTGCAGAGCAGTTAACGATTTTATTTTGTCTTCATATATTAGCTGTCTCTTCCAACATATGATCCAGCCATTACGTCATAGTATTTGTTTTTAGGTTAGATCTCAAATTATTGTAGGATTTCCCTGTAATTTGAATATGTCTTTTTTCCCCCTTGTATTGCTTCAAATGGAGCCATGTGAAAACTAAATGAAACAAAGGCTGAATCTTGTTTGTCTCTAGCATCTTCAAATGGAAGTTGTTTTAAAATGATTTGCCATGAAGGTGGATGTTAATGTTATGGCATGTTCAGTTGATCCCATGTTGTGTTGCATTAGTTGGCCAGGCTCATCATACAAGGATTTTGCTTTCGTTGCCCTTGATCCCTGTATTTCACACTTCATTTTTTATGAGAGCTCTTAGCATTTTATTTTCACACTGTTACTCCAATCAGTAACTCTGATTTAGAGGGTGTGCCGGTGTATGCTCATTACCTTGATTGTTTATTGTCTCTAAGCCTGATTGATAAAGCAACCATCCAAAGCCTGGCCATTGGCCTTGTCACTTGGTGCAAATAAGGCGAGGTCAATTGATGACATCATATGTTGGGTTCACTGACATGACTCTGTTAACCATCGCATGTGGTTGTGTACCTTAAAGCACCAACTATACCTGGTTGGACCATCTTTCTACCTTCTAGGAGTTGTATAACAATCGCCGTTCTTAATAAATTTTGTAAAACTTTTGTTACTCAACACAATCCCTGTTGCTCCTTTGAGTAAGTGAGTTGAGTACAACCAAACAGTTTTTTTCTCACCTTTTGCGCATGCAGCCCGGTAACCCATCACCTGGAGCTGGTGATGCTGCTGATATCAACCAGTGTTTTAAATATAGTGGACTACATAAGTGTAGTGGTAAAGTGTCAACAGATTGCTTCGCTTTGGCATTGTTTAAAACACCGATATCAAACAAAAGATGCCCGTTGTTATCTTGCGTGCATATCTGTCTGTCTTATCTTTCTTATCTAGCATAACCATTATGTATTTCCAATCAGTTTTGTGTATTCTTGGATAAGCAAACTTATTTATTCACACTACAGGCTGTCGAGAACATGTCAATTGAGCAACAGAGGCAGCTCCTCTTCTTTTGGACTTCAGTGAAATATTTGCCCTCAGATGGTTTTGGTGGGCTGGGATCAAAATTGTACATATACAGGACATCTGACTCAGCTGACCATCTCCCATCATCGCATACCTGCTTCTACCGCCTTCGCCTCCCTCCTTATCCAAACCTCAGGACGATGCAAAACCAGCTACAGAAGATCACACAAGAGCATGTGAGCTGCAGCTTTGGTACATGGTAGATGCTGCCCGTATGGAATCCAAACTGGTATATTTTGTACATATCCAAGTTAGTGACAATCCTACCTATCTCATTAAATCTGTTACTAGAACTTAAAAGTAATAGTCTGTCATGGTTTGATTTGAACGTATGGAAAGTTATGTTCTGGGTCATTTAACCTAATGTAGGTGGAATCAGAAGAGAGCAGGTTCATTTCATTTCCCCCTCTTGTTAATTGGTCATGATTTTCTGAAGAAGTGAAACGGGCACAATTTTGTGATCCTGTATAGTTCGACTGGTACTATCCCAACAACAGATGCATTTTTGTCTAAAAAAAACAGATGCATTTAGCTGCAGCATGTCTCTCAAGCTCCGGTTACCAGTGAATGGATGAAGCCGTGCCATACAGGTAATTGCAGTGCGTAGTAGCTCTAAAGTTTGAAAGCTGCTGGTGGATTTGATCTTAGTTGGTCCTTAACGATGTTTTACATTGTTACTGGACATAATTATGATATTGCCTTGCATTCTGAGGGCAGTTGATTATGGGTAACACTAGTATATTGTTTTTCTCTCCAGTTTTGTTGAGCTGGCCAAAATTGTTCAGTTAGCAAGTAGTACTATTAGTAGTTTTCTGCCGATTTCCAGCGAACTCCTAGACATGTTTTGCTGGGGATTGAAGACAGGCAATAGTTCATGCTAATGTCTGCAGATATTGGCTGAGACTTTAGCTTCTGTAGCACGGCCGCCAGAAATGATGGCCTAGAATGGGTTCTCAAATCTCAAGCCTTAACAACGCGTTGCTTGGTAACTGAAATTCTGAATCACAGCCATGTGCTTGCAATCTGAGTCACAGATATATGTGTATGTTCAATGCAACTGGACGCCAAGTGGAAATAGTTGCGTTTTGTATGTTTTGCGTGTTCAACTGGACTGAAGAACTTTCAGCTAAATTCTTCCGACGAATTTACGTTGTAATGGATGTTTTCCTGACTGCTAAGGGCTTATTTGAAATGCAAGAACTTGGTAGGATTTTTGCGGAAATTGTACTGCTTCCTGTGAAATTTTGGTGAAATTATTGCGTTCTAAATAGTGCCTAGGGCACACCGCAGTTTCTTCTCAATTTGGACTTGACTGGAGCAGTTTCTTCAAAATTTGGACTTGACTGGAGCAGTACCGAGTCGCCGATTGGGGAAATGTTCACTTATTTGGCCCCTTCATCTCTCTGTTTTTTTTACAAAAATAGCTCTTTCTTTATGCTACAGTACCATGAAAAAGTGTCTTCCTGAAATTGCTTTCATGCTACAGTACCACAGAAGGTGCTATGTTACCCAGGCGAGGAAGAAAGCTATTTTTGAAAAAAAAAATTGGGATAGAACTATTTTTACCAAAATAAGAAGGAGGCGGTCAAAATAGGTGATGAATTCGCCGATGGGTTGGCCACGATGGATAGTCATCAACGGAGGACATTACCGCGATTCTTTTGACAAGATATAAACAAGACATCGGGTGATTTGGGCTTTCGTGATCATGTCCTCGACGAACATCCACTGTGTTAATGCAGAATCCCCACTCTCAAGTTTCTGTAGTAGCCTAGTAACAGTATATTGGACCTTGCTCTCAAATTTTGCACGATTAATGCAGATATTAGTGGTGTTGAAGCACAAATGCCACATAATTCTGCGATGAAATCTGATCTGATCACCAGGCCAGCTGAGAGTACTGGGAGTTGGAATCAACGTTTCAAATTTCCTTTTCGGAATATTATCTCGGGGCAGCCGAAATTTCAACGAGATTTCAGAATTTTATATGAAATCTGAATGAAATTTAAAAGGTAAAATTCAAATCCAAGGCTTATCACATGAGCTAATCACAGATAGTTCTAAATAAGAACTTATCACAAACGATTCTATAATATAGTGATATAATTGTTTAGAAAATTTTCAAATTTTTTATTCCGCCGAGATTTAGAATCTCGACTCCAACCGAAATCTAAAATCTCGATGAGATCTTGAACCCTGGTTAGAATACTGGTAGTACGGCACTGGGGTTATTCGATGAAGACACCGGAAGATGTTCAAGCAGTCCATATGAGACGGAGAAGCACTGAAACAGGAGTGTCAGTGAGCGGCTAGCTTTCACGAATGCTTGCAAGTAAACTAGATGGAAGCAGAGGGTACGGGTAGAGATGGCCAAACGAGCGGTCCGGTACGACCCTGTCTGTTTAGGCATGTCTACTAAATGGGTCGTATCGTGCCAGCCCACGTGTCGGGAAGGCGTCCTAAGCACGGTCCTTGAGGCTAATGGGTTGTGCCGTGCTGGCACGGGTCCGACGGGCCGGGTCGCTCGTTAGCCCTAACGTCAAAAAAATTCAAAAAAAATCAGAAAAAATAGAAAAAATAGAAGAAGTACGAAAAAAAATGCAGAAAAAGTATGAAAAAATTCAGAAAAATGGGAGAAATTTAGAATAATTAGAAAAAGTCGAAGGATGTAGAATTTTTTTTAAATATATATATAAATTAAGAAAAAACTAAAATATTAGATAAATTCTAAGATGAGATAAATAATTTGAAATAAATAATGAGCTTTATTGATGTTTGGCTGCCTCGTTAAAAACTTTGCCAAGTAAAAACTCAACACGAGAAAACCTTGCAAAGAAAAAAGAATACAGACTATAGCTCAATGATACATGAAAAAAGTGAAGATTACAATTATTCTTTCTCATTATCTAGATAAAGGTTTTCGAACGTCTCCGCCAGCTCAGCATTTTCTGCAGTATGTTGAGCTCGTTGATTAGCTTGTTCTCAAACTTTCACTGTGAGAAGTATTTTCACCATCTCACTTGTCAAATTTGTTCTTCTCTCCTCGATTATTCTTCCGGATAGACTGAAAGCAGACTCTGAAGAAACCATGGAGACAGAAACTGTTAACACATCCCGTGCTAATATGGAAAGCACTAGATATGTTATCTTGTGCTCGTGCCACCACTGCAAAATGCTGAAGTCCTCCTCTTGTCGCTCTTGGTAGTTGACAATGTCGCTATTGAGATAGACAGCTAGCTCCCCACCACTTGATATGTCCGCACTTGTCGTTGATGTAGTCGAACTCCTTGAGGAAGAGCCACCTGCACCCCATATCTTTCCCCACGTAGTTTTCTTCTTACCTGTTGTGGATGCTGGTGAAGGTCGTTGCATGCGAACTCCAGCAAACTTCTGATCATACTTATCATAAACTTGAGATAAGTTAGTATGGACATTTCAAAAATAACTAGAATAATCAGTACCTACCGCATCACTTAAAAGTGAGAGAACATTAGAGAATCCTCGAACTTTAGCTCTATGATGTAAAATAAATTCAAATGCATATAACATAGGAATTTCTTGCCAATATTTCAAAATTTTAGTTTTCATAGTATAAACAACTTCGCACAAGATATTATCATTTTCGTGGCTCTTTAAGTGGGTAGCAATTTCTAAAATACGATGCACAATTAAAGAAGAGGTTGCGTAATAAACTCCAGATAAAGTAACAGTAGATTCAAAAAAAAGTTCTAAAAATTACAGTAAGTCTTTAGCAATATACCAATGTTGCTCTGTGAGTATTTAGCAAGTATAAAGCAACAACAGATGTTTTCGAATTTTTTAAGCCTCCAATAGCTATTTTTCAAATTAAACGAGCTAAACGAGTCGTGCCGTGTCCTAACCGTGCCAAGCCTTACCGGGCCCGCCTGTAAACAGGCCGTGCCACTGTGCTGATCCAAACAAGGTACGAGCGAATGAATCGTGCCGACACAGTCCATTTACGGCTGAATCGTGCTGTGCTCGAGCCGGTGGCCGTTTGGCCATCTCTAGGTATGGGCATCATTCCCTCGAGAAATTTCGGCAGGGTAGGTAGGCTATTGAATAAGCTAGGGAGTCAGCCAGTTGTCCGTAGGAAATTTATATGAAACAGTTTAATTTATGTCGAAAACAGAAAAGATAATACCACACTTATCATACTGTCATGCCATGCTTCTGCAAACTTGCAGATTTACAGATGAAAGCTCGATATCATCTAGTACAGATATCACACAGCACAACACAACACACCGACTCAAGCATAACTGCATAACGATAACTTCAACATAATAATTCCCATACATGACGAACCAGGACATAACAAACAAGCTACAACGACATAGGCATGAGGCACTGCGTCACCGACACTGGGCCCCAGCACTCTCGACACACTTAACTTCAGCCCACGTCACGCGACCCCGTGTACCCAACACCTACTAGTACACACACACAGCGGCACACCCAGTACACCAAACGGCAAGCCGTGCCACGTCGGAGTACACTGCTGCCACCGAGCCACGGCGCAGGCATGCGACGCTGAGCCATCTCCTCGGTGCTCGCGCGCGGCCTCACTCGCTGGCCTTCTCGGCCTCCGCGGCGGCCGGCTCGTCCGCGGGCGCGGGCGCCGCCTCTTCCTTCGCCGGTGTTTCGGCGACGGCAGGAGCAGCCGCCTCTGCCTCGGCCGGCGCTGCCTCCTCCTTCACCTCCTCGGCCGCCGCCGGCTCCGCCTCCGCCTCCGCCTCCGCCTCCTTGGTCTCTGCCTCTGCCGCGGCTGGCTCCGGCTCCTTGGTCCCCGCCGCCTCCGCGGCTGGCTCCGCCTCCTTGGTCTTGGCCTCGGCCTCGGCGGGAGCAGGCGCTTCTGCCTCGGTCTCGGCCGGCGCGGGGACCTCCTCCTTCGGGGCCTCCTCGGCCGGCGGTGCGGTTTCCACTGGCGCCTCCTCGGTCGACACGGTGGTCGGGGTCTGGACCTGCACGTGTGCACGACGCGTACACATGTTAGCGCTAAACTAAATCTGGTTTTGTACATAGTACATGTGCATATGTACACAAATCGAGCTCATGATCAAGATGTATGGGGTTGGTTACAATGATGCATGCGCAACCACAACAGAATCATATCAAAAGACGAATCAAACAATCCATCGATCAAAATGATCCAAGCATATATATGGATCATAGATGAGCTAGCTACCTCGGCGGTGGCCATTGCTGATGATGTGGAGTTTAGTATATATATCGAGTGTATACGAAGAATGGTGTGACTGATTCAAAGAATGGGAGCTATATTTGTGTGGAGCAATGGGTTGAGATGGAGGCCATATATATAGTGGCCTTGGAAGGCCAAAATGGGGAGAACACAAGAGGAAATTAAGTACGCACATATCAAAGAAAAAAAAACAGAGAACTGTAGTTCACCTCATGATCAGGAATCTTTAGAGTAGTATATTGCATTGCACTACATGTACATGTCATGCAACCACAAAGGTGGCCGTGAGTCATGACACATGGAAAGGGTCCGAAAGGTGGCCGTGGGCAACAATGCATGGCGTGTTGTTTATTTCACTGAACATGTTTAAAGATCGATATGGATCATATCGTATCATTCACAGATTCATACATACATACAGATGGATTGATCAATGTGCCAGCGAAGGGCCAAGTGATCTGTGATCGAGAGCTGGCCGGAGCGGCAACTGAACCTTTTGCGTTGTAGCCTGGGGTTATTGTGCTCAGAGCGTGCAGGCCTCTGAGGTGTACGTCTCATCGTTCCTGCACGTTCTGCGCCGTCCTTGCCATCGATCGATCCTTAGTTAATAAAACTCTGGTTGTTTGATCGATCGAGATTCGATCTCTAATTTTGATCGATAAAACGTATTGATTAGTGTTTATTTTGTACGAGATTAGGATTAGAGTTAGCATGAACAGAGACGGTTGTCGGGTTAGCTAGCGTGAAGACAATGCAGTTGAAACAGACGAATGTGCACCTGAATAGTACTGAGGTGGTTTTGGACGAATGTGCACCTGAATAGTACTGAGGTGATTTTGGAATTTAGGTTAGCTCTCCTCTCAAAGGTGGCCAACTATAGCTAGGGTTTCAAAAACCGACAAAAACCGCGTTTTTCGATCTTATCGTTGCGGTTCGAGATTTAAAACTGGTCGGTAAACCGGTCTAATTAAAAAATTTATCCGACGTAAACCACTCAAAAATCGTTGAAAACCGTCTTTAAGGAACATTTAATTGGTCGATTGGTTTTTGGTGAAAACCAAACGGTTTTCGATTATTTTTTTCAATTTTTTTGATTTTTTAACCCTTCGGTTTTTGATGATTTTCTAGCAGTTTTCAAGCGATTTTCTCGAATTTCGAATGTTTTTTTTTAAAAAAATGACTTTGTGAACCCTACCTATAGCTAGGTAGATTTTTTTGAGCGATAGATATGATCCATTGTTTTGTTTGTTTTGATGAGATATGGTTGTCAATCGAAGGTCATGTTTGGAGCACGTGAATTCTGCAGAGATTGTATTGTTTTTTTTAGATTCTTATGCTCTGGATGGGCACCAAGTTATGCTAAAAGAAATGTTGCAAAAATGAGATCAAGAAATCATGATAACCTATCCATTAGGTTATTCTCCATTAGGTCCTACCGGTTGGCGATGTCGAAATACTATGGCACCGTGCAATGATGATAATTAGAAGGGATGTCGCTCTAAGGATCGGCATGCATGATAATATAGATTGATCAACCTAGTCTGCATGGAAATGTGGCGCACGAATTAGAATTGAATCTTTGTGGGTCTGGAGCCATGGAAATGTGGCGCACGAATTAGAATTGAATCTTGGTGGGTTTGGATAGAGATATTAGGATTATGATCAATGGCGTACATGGGAGAAACATAGAAGGAATGGTAGTGCTGTTTTGCTTCCTTGCATTTATAGCGGGCGGTCAGTGAGGCACTTTGAAGACTAAAAAAAGCTACAGCACTACGGAGGTACCAGGAGCACGATGGTCGGAACCGGTGTTCTAGCTCTTTCGCGTCCTCTCCTTGGGTACGCCACTGATTATGATGCTAAACCCTGCCTCATCGATCATAATTTGCGGTTAAAGCAAAGAGCTCCAAACTGAGATGCTTTTCTTGTTTCCTAGATTGGTCATTTTCTAAGTATTCCAATGGATCATAGTTTCTTATGAAAGCATTTCCAATTTTTCCAAACAAGTCATAATTACAAACTAGCTTCTTGTCATGCTTGAGAGTTCATCAGCAACAATTATTACAGCAAATGGAGACCTGTATTATGGTCTTCTTGCTTTAGGCAGCTTTATCAAAAAGCTAGCATAAAAATGTGTAAGACGATTGTACAGCACCGAAGGAGTAGTTGTCCATCGATCAACTTTGTCTTGCAAAATAAAGAAAAAGGTAAGAGGGATATCATCAGCAAGACAGCGAGATTACTCATTATTTGTTGTACTACATTGCAATGGGGCACCTTGCCACCTCATTATCACTAAGGCAAGCGAGCATATGTACCTCACTATAGCTAAAGGTCAAGAGATAAACATCTACAAGGTAGCTCTAGGGCGACTCGCTAGTCTCTTCAAAGAATTGTCTGAAAACTTCCTGTTTGGAATGTAGACATTTTGTGTAGTAAACAATTTAATTCTCACAGGGGTCTAGGGACTTTATGCACCGTAAAATCAAAGTTACGTTGTCCTGTCATCTGTGTTAATTATAAGCACTCTTACATATTCTTGAGAAAGAAAATATTCTATGTTCATTTCTATAGTCACTCTTCTTTTCTTCTCTAATTCATTCAGATGATTTGAGTACCAAATAGAGGCCGCTAATAATACTGAAGATGGGCAGCTTTCTTTTCACGAATTATTTTGTGTATGTCGTTTTCCTTCGCTTTAAACCGGCCATTGGGATGAGGTGAGATGGGAGATGATATAGAAAAACGATGAGCAGCTTTCGGAGAGAGTCCACACCGACCATCCAACATGGCCAGTAGGATGGGCTGGTTGGTGCCAAATCACAGAGAAATATCGACATGGCGGGCTGTCAGTGCGGGCCCCATGTGCATATCTACTCGGCTCTCCCCCGACATAATCTCTCTTTCTGTGTTTGTTATTGTTACTGGTATAGTGCCTGTGCTAACGCTACGACGGCAGTACACCCGCTTATCAATTAAATGAGAAGATAAGTAAGAATACAACACTTAATAATAAAAGAGAAATTTAGAATTTTAAATGAATTTAGAAAGAAAAACGGAACTAAATGGAGGTCGAATAGGCGAAAACGGGCTCCCAAAAGATTTTAAATCAAGAAAGAGAAAGAAAAAAGAATTTTCTGATTTTAGATTATTTTTTGCAGCTTCTACAAGTGAGCACAGCGTGCTCTCCGGCTTGGCCGCGCAGGGGGGAAGGCCGGGGTGGCGGCCGGTCGCAGATGGGTCAAGAGCGGTGCGGCGAGATCGCCGACACCGGCGCCTGCAGGGGAGGAGTCACGGTTGCGGTGAATTTCGCAGGAAAAGATGACGGTGATGGCTTGGGTTACCTCCAAAATCCGGCGATCTTTACAAGAGGGAGCACTTGAGGATTTACGCAATACGATGGGGTGGAGGAGAGCTCGCCGGCTTTTATAGCTCCGAAACAAGCATATTTATGGAAACCATAATTTGGGATCAAATCAGATTGAGAGGAAATTTTGGCAATAGAGCACGAAATTTGGGGAATTAACACCATAGATGGAAAGAGGAGATTTGATGTGGGATTGATGGAGCTTTGGAGCTTCTTTCTTGCTTTAATGGAGGAGGGAAGAGAAGAAGCTTCTCAGTGCAAGGCTGCAGACTAGAAGAAGCTACGGTGAGTTGCCTTTATTTTTTTTAAATATAGAAGGATTTTTGAAAAGATAACACATTAGGTTAAAAAATTCTAGAAAAATTCTCAAAAAAACTTTCGATTATTTTGTACTTAATAAAATTATTTTCAAAAAATTTAAATTATAAATTTGCCGAGACTGCATGCGCCATGAGGTCGCCGACGAAGAACCTCGCGCGTCAAGCAAAGCCACCGATGGCGACCGTGGAGCCATTGCGGACTGCGTTCTCCCGGCCACGCCCCATCTCCGCTTCCTTTTCCCAAAGACGTAATGTATGGTACTTTCCTTTTCCAGACGTTTGTTTCCTTTTCCTTGATTCCAAGACGTTTGTTTCCTTTTCCTTGTTGATGGAGGTGAGGAAGGTCTCATGGGCCACAGGATGATTTCGGAAAAATATAGAAAATAAATCTGCGCCACGATCACTGGAGCCGCAAGGAAAAAAGATAAAAATTAAGCGATGCTTTCGCCAATACGCTAGTTCCGCGAGAAAAAATTGAAAAAAAATTAAGCAAAGACTCACAGATCGCTGGTTCCTTAGATAAAAATAAAACAAAAATTCAGCGCTCTCCGTATACAAATTAGGCTCTATGGGGCTAGATCCGTAAAAAGTCTCGAGAATGGCCATATTCAAAAAATACGATCACAATGCCGTGACAATAAAAATTCAAGTCTTGTTTCCTTGCATGCGGATCCTCTCTGTTTATTTCCTTGTTTGATTCACCCTCCTTCCAAATATGTAGTACGTACAATTTTGGCCAGTAAAAAATTCAAGTCTGGTTTCCTTGCATGCAGATTCTCCTTATTTATTTCCTTGTTTGATTCGCTCTCCTTCCAAATATGTAGGTGGGGGAGGTCTGTTGTGGGCCACAGGGATGATTAGACACACAAAATAATGGCCATCGGATGTGGGTGAGTAAAACTGAGGAAAGATCTGAGACGTTCATTTTGATGAATGCAAGTTTCTAGGCACGTTTTGCTGGGTGCACGAACATTGGGCCATCTCTAATGAGGTACATTATTTAGGGTGGACATAGGAAAAATTGCTTAGGTGTATTATAAAGGGGTATAGATAAAACGTAGTCGTTTACCTACAATCAATCAATAGCACGTCAACGAAAACACAAAAACAAAGTATATAGCACACACAAAGTAAGGGGGCAAAGCTTTCTCTTTATTAGATTGATTTTTCTGTACAAGGGGATGTCCAATATATAGCAAAGCCAACTGTAGATAGATTTGGATCCACCCATCAATAGATAGAGTCCTTCTATACTTGTACTGGGATTCTATCTATATCATAACACTCCCCTTTGGACGAATACTATGTAATGCACATGTCTCATAAAAAACCCACTCAAAAATCCAATTGAAAAAGAGAGAGAAAGAGTACATTGCACTTGTACATTGTGTTACACTAGTTGTCTCATTAAAAACCTTCATGTGAGAAAACTTCAGAAAAACTCACTTTGAAAAAAAGAGAACAACTTATAATCTTTTGGATTAAAATAGGATCTTCAGGATCATGCTAAGGGTCATAGTTCAGGGATTTACTCCCTGTGAACTCTGCATATCTCTGAGTTATCTCATTCCAATGCCATTAACATATCTTTGAAAGGTAGATTTTGGCAAGGACTTAGTAAATAAATCTAATATATTTTCACATGACTTAGTTTGCAGAATCTTTACCTCACAATTTTTCTAGAATTTGTGAGGATAAAAAAGTTTAGGAGCAATATGTTTCGTGATATTACTTTTCACATAACTTATTTGTATTTGTGCAACACAAGCAGTATTATCTTCATGATAATTGTGGGGGTATCGACAATGTTAATGTCACATGACTTCTGGATATGGTTAATCACACGACTCACCAAACGCACTCACGTGAGGCTTCATATAAAGCTATAATCTCTGAATGGTTGGTAGAAATAGCTACTAAGGTCTTCTTAAATGATCGCCATGAAATGCTAAACCACAACAGAGAAACACAAAATCAGTCTTAGATCTGGCATTATGGGGATCAAATAAATAGCCAACATCCATATATCCCACCATTGTCAAGTCTTGGTTCTTCTTGAAAAACAATCCAAGATTTTGAGTACCTTAGAGATATTCGAGTGAAGTCTTGACACTAATCCAATATCTTCTGGTTGGGACTACACTGTGTCTTGCAAACAAATTTACTATGAATGCAATATCAGATCTTGTGCCATTCACAAGATACATAAGTATGGGACTTCAAGTCCTAAGACTTTCTTATTTTCCATCCTTGGTATGAAAAGGGTCTTTATCTACTTTAAGGGATCTTACTACCATAAGGATTTTCAAAGGATAAGATTTATCCATATTAAATATTTCCAATACCTTATTGCTATAGATAGACTGGTGTACAAAAATTCCTCCTGGAAATGCTTTAGCTGTAGGTTTAAGCAATATTTGGTTTTACCCAAATCTTTCATCTCAAATTCCGTCGTAAGGTAAGAACTTGCTTCCTTTATTTCCTTTGTGGTTCCGATGACATTCAGATCATCGACATATACTGAGATGACATAGAATCCATTCTGGAATTTCTTTATGAACACACAGGGACAATATCCCTTCTTCAGGAGGAACTCACTAAGTCAGTTATATCACATTCTTCCCGACTCTTTTTTTAATCTGTATAGCGATCTCTGCTATTTGACGCTATACATGCTGCGATTATTAGGATATAGAATTTTTAACTCCTTCGGGGATTTACATATAAATATCTGTATAGAGTGACCCATATAATCATGCAATCACTACATTCATCAACTGCATTGATAAGTTTAAGCTTGCTGCCATTAATATTAAATTTCGGAACGTTATTCCACTCATTACAGGAGAATAGATTTCATCATAATCGAGCCAGGTCTCTGCGTGAATCCTTATGCTATAAGCCTCGCTTTATGACGAATACTCATACCAGGGGTACCCCAACGGCCCAGGGTGACGAGCAGGCTGCCTCAAGCATAACTCGAGCCTAGCAGGCCCGCTCCAGGCCCACTACCGATCAAAGAACCTGCGGGGCCACACAGGACGCCCATTCCCGACCGATCGGGATGGGCATCCCCGACCAAGCAGGGATCCCGACCTCCGCAGCAGGTCGGATCCCCCGACTCCGATCAAACCAAGGCAACCTCCGCCGAGGGCCGCGTGTCGAAGTCCCCACCGGCCCACAGCCACGCACCCCACGGATGGGGTCAATCGAAGTGACTATGCG
The DNA here is from genome assembly GCA_036346275.1 of Otatea glauca. NCBI lineage: Eukaryota > Viridiplantae > Streptophyta > Magnoliopsida > Poales > Poaceae > Otatea > Otatea glauca. The sequence continues at coordinate 16,000,107 of CM070728.1, forward strand.
AGAGCAGGTGGCCCCTTCCCAAGATGGTTTAATGACTGCTGAAGTCAAAGCTTCCAGTCCCATCGATCGACCACGACGACACGAAGCACGCTCCTCCCGAGGCAAAGACGACGTATATACAAAGAACGCCAACACTCGTCAGGCTCACAGAAGGCAGATGTGCCATTTCCCAACGAAGCAGCTAACCGCTTCGTCCAACAAGACTACCGACCCAGCGTGGGCAAGACGAGCGGTGACCAGTCGACAGAACAAAGGACCGAAGCTCTTAGCATAGGTCACCTCGCCCTTCCCAACTCTCGATGTAACTCTGCCTTCCTCAGATAAAGAAGGCAGAACCCCGAGAAAGGGGGAGAGAACAAGGAGAGGGGGAAGAAGAAGACACACGCATAAGCAATCAGTTTTCTTGCGCTAAGGCTCTCGGCTCGCGTTTGTAAACATTGTGTAGCCATCCGCACTAAAGGCAATACAATACCACCGCACGAACTGGAGTAGGGACTTTCGGCCCGAACCAGTATACACCTTGGGCTTCCGAGTCTAACCATTCAGGGAGTGGGAACGCGCGGCCCCTTAGACTTACAAATTTACTTGCCGGTGCTCGAAACGCGGCGGTTGGCGCGCTGTAGGGCCTTTGCGGCGTCTTCATCGACATCTTTGATTCCGTTGGCCTCCCGATGGCATCTTTCACCACGACGGCGCACGCGCGCGGAAGTCGGATCCGCCGGCTCCTCGACTTCGCCGCCACTTCGGCAGGAGGTCTCATGCTTATCCCGGCCGTCTCCGAAGACCAGGCGCCTGTCGGGAGCCTGAGCGCCGTCTCCCACGACCTCGCCAAACTCCGGCTTGGGGCACCCCAACAGGCCCCAAAGCCAGAACCCAAGGAGCACTACGCCACTTCTGGCGATAGCTCCCGTGGGCTCGGGCACGTGACCATGTCACCCCCCGCAGGCTCACACCTTGTGGCAATGGCCGGCTACATGCCGGCCTCTATCCATGAGTTGCTGGAAGATTCTTCCAGCCACGATTCCAGCTCCGACACGGAGCACCCCACCCGCGGACGGCACTCTCGCGAGTGCAACATGGCGGGCACGGCCGACTTGACCAGTAACCCCGCTGCCA